>OW386291.2:91147017-91873388 GCA_936432065.2 Rutpela maculata
CGTAAGCCTAGCACCGGAAAAACGGAAAAAGAGGTGGTTTCTTCGATTTAGAAGTACCAGTTGGACGCTAAGTAGAAACGGGAGGTACATGTCATGCGGTCTGGTGGGGTAAAAGCTTTACCTCAAGGGACTATTGATGACTTAAGAAAACATTAAAAATCGTAACCGGAACTGAGGTCAAAATTCCATGACGCGGGCGAAATTAGCTTATATAAAAGATGGCTCCCTTTAGGTAGTACACAAAGTTTTTCATGTATCTTATTCATAGGATATTTAACGGCCGACTCTCCGACTATTAACCGCATCATGAAAATACCAAATTGTAAATGTAAATGCAGCATGTCCGGTTCGGCTTAACGAGTAATGATTTGGGGGAGATTAGCTCTCCTGTTCGTCTTAGGCGAATTTAAAAACTAGGAATAAAATTAAAATTTGCTATCTACGCAGAGACCTAAAGCTAATTAAAAATAACAAAACATTTGACAAAGCACTTATATCATTTGGGCTGTTGACTCGGATAAAAAGCTAAACGAAAAAACTCGTCGTCCTTGGTGGCCTACCTGCCTCCAAGAAGATATGATAAAGTAAAACAGTAACGTTTAAAATGTTGTAATTTTCAAAAAATTTTCAGCCTAAAAGGAATTTACGAACAAAATGACCAAAAGAACAAAAGAGATAAAAAACAGAAGCAAAAAACGAACAAATAGAAAAGGAAAGAGGAGATTAAAGATAAAATTTAGGAAAGATAATAGGACAGGGTTTTATACAGGTTATGGTAGGGGAAGATTTGGTTAAGGAAGTTGCCGGAAAATAGGCAATACCTAGTATAGTAGCGGGATTGAATAATATTGCATTATACTGCCTGATTTGGGTTATGTTGTGGGTAAGCGGTTTGATGGTGAAACATTTTTGGGAGATTTCCTGGAAATAGTCCGCTAGTGGCTAGTGTCGTGGCAACGTGCATAGAGATCTCTGAGAGAGGTGTACTTATCAGAGTCTGAAATGAGGCGCATAAATTTGTGTTCTAGAACTTTAAGTTTGCGCATTGTCGTGGCCGATATGCTGCACCATGCCAGTGCCGCGTATGTGATAGCCTGCCTGAGTACCATAATGTATAACAGTTATTTATTATTTCTGTTAAATTCGCTACCCATGGCCGGGAGTGGGTACAGACTGCTGGACATGAAGTAGACCTTGCGTACTCTCTCGTTTATGTGGGTGTCAGACGTCAATCGTTTGTCTAAGTTAACCGGAATTTCTCTACTTCTGATCGAAAGTAGCGGTAAAATCCAATTTTCGGTGAGTCGAATCGTGAAGCGGATCACCTGTGGCTTCTCAGCGTTGATACGAATATTCCACTTGTCGTAATATGCCGTGGCACGACCCATGTGTGCTTTAAGCAGCATATTTATTTGCCTGTGCGTTATGTGAGTACGCGTGCATGGCTGTGTCGTCGGCGTACTTAGCAAGTTTCGTATTCGGAAACTCCGGGAAGTCGGAGACGTACAAGTTGTACAGCTCTGGTGACAGGCACGGCCTCTGGGGGACGCCCACGCGAATGTGCCGCCGCGTTGATAGTTTGTTATTCATCCTGATCTGCAGCGATATACCTGTCAGGAAATAGTGAATAAGTTTGGCTATGTGTGTGGGGAAGTCCAATGTGCTTAGTTTGTAAAGTAGGCCTTCGAAGGCCTTCTCAATATCGAGTAACACCATGGTGGTGCTCTTCCCGAGATTGTATTGTAAAACAACATCATTCATCATCCTGACGATCCGCTGCATAGTGCTCCTACACCGCCTAAAACCGAATTGGTGCTCATCGTCAATGTAAAGATCATCCTGAATAGCGTCTAGTCTGATCAGGATGACCTTCTTCACCAACTTGGAGATCGCCGACACCAACAATATAGGTTGATAGCGATTCACGTTCTTATTTGGCTTCAATATTAGCACGACCGAGACTCATTTCCACTGGCTAGTCCAGTGTTGCTGCAGCAGGATCGCGTTAACGATATAATAATAACAATAATACGTTTATTTTCAACAGATTGACACCCAATTACAGAAAATAATAAATAAAACATATGAAATGGTAATAATGAGACATAGTTATAATGAAACACATAGTGTTGATGAGAATTCCTAATCTAAATGAGATTATAATCAGACTTATTAATTATAAACCTAATATATAATATAGGAGACACAGATAGTGAACTATTACATGAATATCTTGTATATATTAATACTAGAGTTTGGAAACATACTCAGGCTCAATAATAATACAAAGCATATGAAATAGCAATAATGAGACATATGTAGGGTTAATAAGTGAGATTGTTATCAGATCTATTTAATTAATGAAGATCTTTGTACATAGTGATAATATGGTTTAGATTATCGTAGTTGACGTCACGTGGGTCGGCGACTTCGTTAAATACTTTACACATGTTAAATATTCGAGATTTGACCTGAATATTAGTTTTGCTCATATTGACGTAAAAAGC
Source organism: Rutpela maculata (assembly GCA_936432065.2). Lineage (NCBI taxonomy): Eukaryota > Metazoa > Arthropoda > Insecta > Coleoptera > Cerambycidae > Rutpela > Rutpela maculata. The sequence continues at coordinate 91,149,525 of OW386291.2, forward strand.
ATTATGTTACGTTAACTGCTCTCCTTTTCTCGGCAGATATTTTAGTAGTCTGTAATCAATGCCATCTTTCCCCGGAACTTTGTTATTCGGTAGCGTCCGGACAATGCCAGTCACTTCCGAGGGCTTAACCATTACCTTTAAGGACTCACGTCTCGTCAATTGGACTTCCTTTGATCAATTAATTCGTTTATGTCTATGCGGTCATGCTCAATGTCATTTGGTATGTTCACGTTATGTAAGTTTGAAATTGGTCTGCTTAGTCCTTCGCCTTCTATGATTCCGCCATAGCAGTATATCCATTTGGTTTTGTCAAGGCGGTTATGACCTCCCGCTTAGTTTTCATTGCCCTTGACATATTCCACAGTAAGTTGTCCTGAGGATTCAGCACTTCCAGCCTATCCCGCCATTTTCGATTTTTCGAGGTGTTTATGGCGGTTCGGATCCGCCGTTGCAGCCTTCTCACGTCGGCCTTAGCGTTGATATCGCGATTTCGCTGCTAAAGTCGTCTCAGTCGGCTTTTCTCCAGAATGTTTTGTTCCACCGCTGCGTCAAGTCGGTCTCTGTGTGGATCAGTTGTTATCATTGTGGCAACACCGCTTGGCGTCCTGTAACACCCTTGTGAACTCGCCCACCACATTTTCCAGCTCGGCGGTTGTGGTGATATTATTTGTAAGTGCTCGTGTTTACATGTGTCTTGTAGGAACACCAGTCAACTTCTCTATAGGAAGTGATTTTGCGTGTCGTGTCATCCCTCGATATATTTTTCAATTCTAAGAGGATGGCAGTCTGGTCGGAAGTGAGTCTCTCCAGCGTCACCGGCGCGGCAGCGTGGAGTTCCTCACACCCTTGTTGACCACTATGTCGAGGATAGTAGGTGTTGTATCGTTATCCGGAAAATGCTTGGGATCGTCCGGATACTGTAACACGACATTACGATTATTGACGTAATCGTACATAGTGTTGCCGTTTGCGTTGTTGTGATGGCAGTTCCATGCGCGATGTCATGCGTTAAGGTCGCCTATAAGCGAGCAGTTCGGCTTGCATTCAGCAAATTCTCAAGACAACCCGCCGTGAAGTCGTTCGAGCGTGGATTATACGCGGCAACGATGCTCATGCCGCCATCTAGCGTCACACACACGTTCTACACTGACGTGTTCCGCAGAGTCCGGTGCGTGTGCGAAATGTTGGACTTAATGAGCATGGCCATACCGTCCACTCTGTTAATATTTGCCATATCTTTTCATATAATTGTATACCCCCGGATGAGTAGCTTGTCCCCTTGAGTAAGTTTCGTTTCATTCAGAACCATAATATCGATTTTGCGCCTCGGTAAATAGTTTATTAAAAAAGGAATTTTGTTATCTATACCATTAGCACCCAATGAAGAAACTTGGAGTCTAAAAGGCATCTACGGGGAGACCTTGAAAAAAGGACACCACCTGAAACTTGCCCAAGGACGACGTACATCTCTCAAGTTCATCGATTAACTTGTTCATCCGAGCCAGCAAAAGATGGAGATTTACTAGAGAGGTCGGCCTATCTGTCTATTCGCCGACTTGGCGGAGCTTGACCATACTTGAGTCCATGTTGTTTGGTTGGCTCCGTTGGGTCGACTGCGACGGCTTCTCGTATTTTCTTGGTGTGGGACTGTTGGGCTTATGTGTCTTTGTTAGTTCTTCTTTCACGTTAGCGAATTCCACCTCGTGTTAGAGCCCTCTAAGAATTAAGGCGTAATTTCTGTCTTCCCTAGGGGTGTAAGTATGATACTCTACCTGCCCTTCTTCGAGATATTTATTTATTGTTACCCAATCTGCTCTGTTATTCAACAGGAGCGTTGTCGTGTTAGCGGAGTGCTTCCATAAATATGTGTCTCGCAGCCTGCCTTTAACGAAGGCATTCAACTTTTGTGATCTACCAACCTCCCATATATAATTATTGGAGGCGTTTTATTGGTTGCAAGCTGTGGCGTGGTTAGTTCCGGCTCCAGCTGTTGGGTGGTGGGTTATGGCGGCACTGAGTTCATGTCCTTATCAATATTTATTTATTCCTCGTATCGATTTTGTATTCTAATGAGCAGCGCCGATGGTAGCGGCATCACCTTCTTCGATGATCCTGGATGTGTGAAATTGGAGTTGCCCTCCTCGGACATGGTGATCTTTTTCTTAGTTGGCTTCCCTTTAAAAAGTTCAGCCAACTCCGTAGTAGAGTTTCTTGACTCCGTAGTGGTGATGGCAGGTGTCGTCGGTTTTGGTGGTCGCGTCGGCTCTGCCCTGACGCTGTCCTGGCTTTCTGAGCCGCTATCCGGTGCTACTTTTGGTTTCGGTTTGGGTGGTTTCTTTTTGAGGGCTTCTCTCTTCTAGACCTCGGGTCTAGGCTTACACAAGACGCGTCTGTGTCGTCCCCGGAGGTCGGCTTGGTTAGTAGGGATGGCCAGTGAACAAATACCCAAAAAACATGTTAAATGAAGAAAACATTTAGTTTTCTTAATACCATTGTAAAATACATGTGAAAGCGTACATTTCGAAAAAATATTTGGGCGCCTTCGATTTAATGCCCTTAAACAATAAAAAAATGGAAATTTTGAAATATTATTTGTCTTTCAGCCGTTTAAATAAATATTTTACTCTAAAATTTGGCAGGGAGGATTAATTCAATAAAAGACGGTGTCTCCTACTTTCTTTAGAATGTATCCATTATCATATCTTATTTCTTAAATTATAGGAATAGGGCAATTTTTATTGGTTTTTATTTTTACAATTTAATAAATCATCAGAAAGTTTATTTTTAGGTCTAATTTTATTCTAAATTTTATTGCGAACAATTTGGAATTTTTATTTTTGCGATGCCACTACTAATACCGATGATAATAAAGAAAATAGCAGAAAATTTTAGCTAAATTTTATGTGGATCAATGGACAGATTTAATTCAAAAATTCTCTTGCACTTGTCACAGCAAAAACAAATAAAACAAAAAATCGCTGTAGCAAAACAATTTCTTATTCACCTTTTTTTTATTCATAATTTGGCTCAAATTTTATACTACTACTATTTAATGGGTGTGCTCCAAAAAAGGTCGCTAAAAATTGTGAAATAAAATTTCATTGTGCGCCGCCCATTTAATTGAACCTTATTACCTAATGTCGATATAAAAACAGAGAATCGAGAACCTCCTCTTTTTTTTAATTTTTTTATTTTTTGAAGTTGATGAGAGAAGTCTAGTAGTCGTATTCGAATTAGATATAGTATAGTAGATATATGCAAAAGGTGATCGGTGGAACTAATTTCTGGCCGTCATCTTGAAAAAATTTAAAAAAAAACATAAAAAATCGTGTGTATCAAATTACAGAAAATTTCATGCTGTAAAAGATTATGATAATGGTTTTGAAAAATAAAAATAAATAACAAAATGGTGGCCTAAAAACTGAAAGCTCATGCAGTGTTGAAAATCATATTTTTATTATTCAAAATGCTTTTTATTACAAATGCATATGTATTTCATCAATCTTGCGTATGTGATGCTCTGCATCCTTTGTACTGGAGATAGCATAGCCATCAAATACAATTGTCACAACTTTATATTACTTAGCAATATGACTGCTATATAGTTGTAACACATCTGAACATTTCCCAGTTTGGCCATGGCAATTTGTGTAGTAGTGCACCCCCGTCAAGAACATACCATGTTTCTGCAGGTAACATATAATTTAAATTAGTTGCTGTCATCCAAAGTTCTTGCAATGATGATTTGTCACTTTTCGAATTATTTATAGGCTTTCTCAAGATGAACAATGCTGTTTTATTCCTATAATCCAGTCAAACTAGATTAAAAAATACCCAATCTGAAAAAAAAATTTCACGGTAACAGAGTCGAAAACTTTTCCGGTCAGTTTGGATTGGGTTCGAAGTCTAATTAACTTAGTTTCATCTGCAGTTACCTTTGTTGACTGTCTACTAATCCACTGAAAATATTATGTAGCTCAGCGTATTGTGAATCAAGTAGATTGTAATCTTCCAAAAATTGAATTAATGTAAGAAAATCCTTCATCTATCTAGATTTTCTAGCATCGGATATTTCAATGTGTTTTCTAGACTTTTAGTATGTTATTTATTTTTATTTTTCAAATCCAATATCATAATCTTTTTCAGCATGAAATTTTCTATAATTTGATACCATACACGATTTTTTATGATTCTTTCAAAAAATTTTAAGATGGCGGCCAAAAAACGCATTTTGCACACTCAGATTTTTCTAGACTTTTTTTTAGTATGTCAAAAAGATACCAACAGCGAACTAAAAAATTCAAACCCTGTCCTTGTGGGAATTAGTTCCTCCCAAAAATATATGTCTACTGTACTGTTACTATAAGTTTAAACTGCGTAGTAACAAAAAAGTGGGAACTAGTTTTACCTAAAATCAATACTTGTGAAATATTCGAAAACTGTGTAAATAAATAGTTAATTTTATTACTGTAATAATTATTAAGATTAGTAGATTATATGCGTGATATACAGAATTGCACAGGCTAAAAATGATTTCAAAAGCAACATATTTTATCCGAGTGTAAACAATAAATCTGTATTTATAAAAATATAAATCAGGTAACATCTCGCTGTGTGATATTTTAACGTTACGGTACGTGTCATACATTTATTCACAAGAGGGCGGTAGGTCATCTCATATACCATAACTACATAATTTATTTGTCGCGACACAAAAAATATGGGTGTTTTCTGCCTGAATGATATTTACTGCACTGGAAAACATAGGTAAACTAGATTTATAAAAAATGATGACAATCCCAGCATAATATTTCTAAACTTTTGCGACATTATGAATGTCGGATTTTATTTATTTACTCTTTATTTTTATTCACTAAAGGTTTTTCAATTTATGGATAATACTTATTTAAATAATTCATAGTTGATAACGTGTTAAATATGTGTTTTTTAATTCAATACTGCATAGAATTATACAATTTAAAATTTTTGCATTACATTTGCATCTTGCCTATTTTATAGGTATTAAAAATTAAATACATTAATAAAAAATAATTATAAATACATATAGCAAGACATTTCCTTAACGAAGCAAATTTAAAATATGTCTAATTTAGAAGTTTTTTATTTATTTATTTATTTACCTTCGGCGTATTTCGGTTACCAAGGTCTATCACCGACGACGCACAGTGGGGCACATAGCTCATTTTTTGGACAAACGATAATTCCCAAGCCTGGAATTAATGAAACTTAAATATATTTTTTTAAACTATTCGTTATAAAATTGCCTTTAATTATATCGAGCCAGAATTTTGAAATTTCAAAATTAAAGATGGCTAATCCAATATCGCGCACATAAATTTTGAAAGTAAATTAAAATTTTATCAAAAGATTGTTTAAAATTATAAAAATTGTTACTTTGGTTTCAAACCTCATTTCTGATCCCCGAATTTTGCGATTCAAAAAACCAAGATAGCGGATCCAATATGGCGGCCATAATATTTTTTTAAATGAAATGTACATACGCAAGTTATTAAAAATTGTTATTTAGGATCATGAATCCGAAGTCTAAGTTACGTAATATCGAAATCCAAGATGGCGGATCCAATATAGTATCCGTAAGTTAAAATAGAATGATAAATCAAGAATTGAATTATTCAGTGATATAAAATTTGTGAAATACGCCTATATGCCCGTTTAAGATTTGGCCAACTAGATTTTGTTTACAGCTTATAGTATTAATATCACTGCCCGTTTGTGACTTGACTAATTAGGTTATTTTAAAGGATTTGGTATATGTTATGTTAGGCTTAGAGTCCCTGTCTACTCAAGTTTTATTTTCTACATTAAGTAATAATACTTTTATAGCCTACCTGCTCCTTTATGATTTGACTCATGAGGTTACATTAGGTTTAAAGATGTCAACATTTTTGATTGGTTATCTCATTTTTTTATAAGATGGCATATTCGAATTGCCATCTTAGAATTCGAAATTACGAATACGTAGTCAGCAATCGCAAAAACCTGCAAGTAACAATTTTTAACTATTTTCGCATGTACATCATAATTTTTAAAAAATTTATGGCAGCCATATTGAATTTAATTTTCTGGTTTGCAAAATATCGAAATTTTAATATCCGAAAGAGATTAGCAAACTGCGAAACCCCCGAAAAACAAATTTTAACAGTTTCCTTCTTGATTTGTCATTCTTTTTTAACTTACGGACACCATATTGGATCCGCCAACTTTGATTTCGATATTACGTAATTTGGACTTCAGATTCATGATCAGCAATCTCTAAAACCCCTGAGTAACAATTTTTAACAATTTGCGCATTTACATGTCAATTAAAAAAATGTTATGGCCGCCATATTGGATTCGCCATTTTGGATTACGATATTACGTAATTTAGTTTTCAGATTCTCGATCAGAAACCTAAAGTCCTAAGTAACAATTTTTAACAATTTGTGCATGTACATTTCATTTAAAAAAATATTATGGCCGCCATATTGGATCCGCTATCATGGTTTTTTGAATCGCAAAATTAGGGGATCAGAAATGAAATTAGAAACCAAAAAAAAACCCAAGTAACAATTTTTTATAATTTTAAACAATCTTTTGATACAATTGTAATTTACTTTCAAAATTTATGTCCGCGATATTGTATTAGCCATCTTTAATTTTGAAATTTCAAAATTCGGGCTCGATAGAATTAAAGGCAATTTTATAAGGAATAGTTTAAAAAAAAAATTAAGTTTCATTAATTCCAGGCTTGGGAACTATCGTTTGTCCAAAAAATTAGCTATTTGCCCCACTGTGCGACGCTATGAGATGAGTTATGTACAATCTGGAAATTCTGACCGAACTTATTCTGTATTAATTTTTCTCTATAAATTATAATGAGTAGAAGTTGTATTCGGACGTGTCCGACTTCGAATACCTATTTGTTTCATATTTTGCACGAACACAGGCACGATTCACCTTTAAATGGTGCCACTCAAATTAGGTATACAGTTATATACATTTTATTTTCATGTTTGAAATAGTAACACCTGACTGCAACTATCGTTCGGTCGTAATAGTGTAGCTTGTGAAATGCTCCATGATTTTCCTCAGGTATATTTAAGAATATGTTGACCTATATTTCTTAATAAGCTTAATTATTTTTTTTTAAATAGCATATTAGAAATACAAATGAAATTTTGTCTAAGAGTTCGATCATTTTAATTTTCTTTAGAAATCAGAATATCTATAAACTAGCATGTATAGTTGGTCATCTAGCTAACAGGTCTACTTGTTAATACAGCCTTCAATCAAAAATACAATTGATCATAGATAAATAAATAAAAACCATAAGAATAAATAATTTAATAATCTCATAAACTAAAGTATTGGTACATTTAACATTCATAATTCACGTTTGTTGACAATTTATTGCTTGAATAAATTTAATACACGGGTCGTTTTGTCGTTCTATTGACTAGTTTCCTACGAAATAGTTTTCTTTTACGCTTCCGTATGAAAAACTTGTCACTTGTTGTCGAGTGTAAAACCAAGTCGGTTGGTGTGTTGACCTCGGTCGCACTCCCAGTGTCTTATTTATTTCACTAATAACATCGGTACTTCTTATAATTATTTACTGCGTGGGAAACTCCGTTTTGCAGTTCCTATTTTCGGGGATAATATAACTAGTGATATGATTATCATCGGTGATAGCCCGACGTAAAACCGATGAAAATTGACCGAGTGCGAAGCACGAGTTCAATTTTCTATAGGTTTTAACGAGTGGTATCACCGATTATTAATCATAACACGGTTATATTTGGTGAGAGAATATAATGAACGTTAACAGAAAATAAATGTTTTAAAAAGTCGAAAATTTTAAACGATCTGTCAGTTTGACAGTAAATATTACAATCAATACAATAATTATTTATTTATTCATTACAATACATATTTTCAACATTAAATGTACAGCTTTGATATACATCAGTAGAATAATTATTTATTTATTTATTACAGTACATATTTTGAACGTTAAATGTACAGTTTTGATATACAACTTGTGGATTATCGCATTCGGTATGGGAAACTGAAACACTATTAGATGTTTCAATCCCTCTCATCTTATTTACTATTTCAGAATGTCGTGGGGATTGCATTTGTAAATAAGACTTTAACCAGTTATCTTCATGACTTGTTGCTCTGGTGTATCTGCCAAATGGGTTACAGCTGTTGATCTATAAGAGTGATTTGTCACTTTTTTGTTGGTGGTATCAATTCCCACTTTTGAGCGGTTTCCTTTGTCCATTTGGAGATAGTATTAACACCTACGGGAAGGTTTTTATACCATGCTGTAGAACTTCCTAATCTCCAATTTCTGTTTGGTGTCAGGAAAAATCTATCGGTCGTTACATTATGTAATCGTTTTCCCGTAGTTTTAGAAACAATCGAACTGGACACACATCAGGATCTACTGTATTAGGTATTAACCATTTGCTATCGGAACAAGTTTTGTTCCCTCCTTGATTGGTTTTGTTAAATAATGGATTGTATTCAATTCGGTTAGTAAAGTTTCCAGAATTGTCAGTTTCTTTCTTGAAGTGATAAATGGATGCAGACGCAACTTCGTTACCACGCCATGCCCATTCTTTAGCGACAATGTTTAAGAACTTTTTGGAAGCCCTTCAGGCGTATTCTCGTCCCAGATTGTTTGCAGTTTTTTACATTCTTCTAGTGTAAAAGCAACAGCACTAACCTTTCTTTTTTCTTGTATTTCCTGCAGTTGCCAAGCGCGGTCCTACGGGGGGGGGGGTAATGGGGGTAATTACCCCCCCAGAAGGGACACAAAAGGAAGAAAATATCAAGTTTTTTAACTCTATATAACAAAAACGAACAGAAAATACGAACTTATTAAAAATTACCCCCCCCCCCCATCCAGAATATCAAATTACCCCCCCAGAATATCATTCTAGGACCGCCCTTGGCAGTTGCTTTCTTTTAGAATCGTGAACTACCCTTGCTTCTTTAAATTCCATGTCAGTAAATGGATTGAACTTGATATTATATTCAGTGAAGAATTTTTCTTGTCTAATCTTTTCCGCGGAGTTCCATAATGTTTTGACAGCACATTCTTTATAATCTTGGCCGTCTTTTCTTCTCATGTTGAAAGCATAATTTCTTAATATTAACGCAATTTCTGGAATCGTAGTCTCTTGCGTTATTTTGATTCTCTTTGAAGCGCAAAATTCCATGAACTGGTTCCACTGAGATTCTTTATTAATTTTAGTATTTTCTGGTGTTTTTTTTTCTCAATTAACTTTCGAATCTCTTCCCCGCTAGCATCTCCCCATCTACTGGTTGAAACATTTTAACCTCCCCACAATAAAATTGTGGGAGGTTACTACAATTAGTCCAAAATCGAAAATTGAGATAACATCAAATCTTTACGTTTTGAGGTCCCAGGAACCCAAAAAAATTGTTTTTGAAAAATGTCTGTGTGTATGTATGTGTGTGTGTGTGTGTGTGTATGTTAGCATGATAGCGGCGAAGCTACTAAACGGATTTGGATGAAACTTTGCATGAGGGTTTCTTTAGTGCTCCAGAAGATCTGAAAAGGTTTTGGTTGAGATCGGATTACGTTTAGTGCCGTTTTGGCACAACAAGTTGTTTATTTTATGATTACTTGCAATTTGTAATTGAACCATTGAAAAGCAGTAAAAATTCCGATTTCAACGATATATCACACTTTTTCGATTTGGTTTCCGTGAAAAAAATTAAAAAACAAAAATTTCACTTGTTTTGTTCTCAAAGCACTGCAATGTACAGGGTGATATTCTAATAATGACAGAGGTGTTCAGTGATTTCGGCTGATAACTCGGGAACGGTTGAAGATATCGAACTGAAATTTGAAACGTAGGTATATCAAATCAAAATCAAATCAAATCAATCAAATCAAATCAAATCAAATTTATTGGTGCTTTACAATACAGTTTTACACAAGTCAAATATAGAAATATAGAAATTGTCATAATATTATGCAATGTCACTTATAAAATATATAATATAGGATACAATAATATAAATAAATTGTAAAATAACATAAATAATTAAAAATATTTCAAATATACATACAAAATATTTGTACACAAATATACACAATAAAATATACTGTAAATTTATATAAAATTTATATAAAATTGTTGTCCATTATTTTGGCTTCAGTGCCATTAAAATTTAAAAATTCATGTATACTATAGAAACATTCTTTTATTAAAAAATTTTTTATTAACTGTTTATATTTCACCTCTGGTAAGGCTTTCACCCAATTTGGAATTTTATTAAAAAATTTAGGGCCGTAACAATTAAAGCCACAATCACTTGACTTAAGCCTATTAAAATCTATCACTAAGTTATGTTGAGTTCTCGTGTTGTATTTGTGAATATCCTCATGTTTTTTATATTGGTTTATGTTTTTGTAAATATATATCAGGCAATGAAAAATGTATAATGACGGAAATGTTAAAATTCCCAACTCAATAAATTTATCTCTTACATCCTCTCTATATCCACGATTTGTAATTATCCTGAGAGTTTTCCTTTGTAACCCTGTTAGCTTGCGGGGCATGGGCCCAGTTTATCAGACCATAAGTCATATGAGACACTATTAGCGAGTAATAGGCCGTTAATAAAATTTTAAAAGTTACAATGTTTTTCAAGTTTCTTAGCAAGAATATATTTTTTGATATCTTTTTTGCTGTGTAATCAACATGGTGGAACCAGTTGAGATTTGGGTCAAGAAAAACGCCTAGAAATTTTATACATGTCAAATGTCAAATTTTCAGAAAAATGTCACTTTTCAGAGAAATGTCAAATTTTCGAAAAAACGTCAAATTTTCGAAGAAATGTCATCTTTCAGAAAAATGCCAAATGTTTGAAAATTTTCAAATTTTTGGAGTAATGTCACTTCAGAAAAATGTCAAATTTTCGAAAAAATGTCAAATTTTCAGAGAAATGTCACTTTTCAGAAAAATGTCAAAAATTCAGGAAAATGTCAAATTTTCGGGAAAATGTCAAATTTTCGAAAAAATGTCACTTCAGAAAAATGTCAAATTTTCGGAAAAATATAACTTTTCAGAAAAATGTCAAATTTTCAGAAAAATGTCAAATTTTATTAAATGGACTCAAAGAAAAATTCCCAAAAAATACTACGGGTCCATTTGTGGTATAAGTTCTCTGCTAGTGTGTTAAAGCGTGCAGACTGTATGCTGAGTATTTTTGACGTGTCAAGTGCATCGAGAGATTACAAGTTTTTTCGACGTTTATAAAGCCCACGGATGGTGTGAGAGGCCATCCTGAACCGCTTACAAGCCCTACAAGTGTAAGCAACCCCACCGGAACGCTTTCGGTGAGTTTTTTCCAATAAAACTTTAAAAGTGACAGTGACATTAAATTTTAAAAACTATTTCCGCTACTTCCGGCATCCCGCCGGAAATTCTTCCGGTAACATAACCTAAAAATAGTACTACATAACCTAAAAACAATTGGTACCAACCTAAACATTTTTCAAAAACCAAATTCCCCAGAGAAACATTGGAACTAAAAATTTGACAGCTATCACTTCCCCGACCGATTTAGTGAAAAATTGGTCGAGGCCAAAAGATAAAACAAAATATACCAACTCAAACTTAAACGAGCCACCATGAACACTACCCTGGCTACATCTGGCAGGGAAACTGTCCACCAAGAGTTATATGGTTTTTTCCAAAGATGGCCATCCCTGCCATCCATCCCATTACCAACGAAGAGGTTTTTTCGTTTAGTTGTTTCCCGTATCAATAATCAAAATTATTAAGTGCTCTTGCCTACGAACGTTTTTATAGAATTGTGTTTATTTTTATATTAATTTTAGGTCCATGTGGACACATTATAATTTTAACCTAGTCTTTAAGCCTGCCTACAGAAGACAGAAGCTACTTTACTATTTTTCTCCAAGCCAAACCGGACCTACCCCGTCCAGCCTCACACTCGCCACGGCGGTGTTCACCGTGGTTGTCTGGCTGGCCCCGGGTTACGATCCGATGAAGCATATATTTGTATTAAAAACATTGAATAAAATATTAATATTGTGCAGACTATAAATTTAACACTCAAGTTCTTAGGTCAAAATCCCACCGAACGCAAGACTTTTTTTCTGATTTAATACGAAAAAAATATTTCAACTTAATAAATATAATTAAATGAGATCGTTCATATTGTTTAGTGCTCTTTTCGACTTCAAAGATTCACCGGGTGGGGAGGTTCCAGCCGCTTCCAGTAGCTGCCGATTTTTTCTGCTTAAGAGCACTATTTTCTGATTTCAACGCGTCTATTGAAACTTTATGTCACTCATTAAAAACAAGTGACAGTCAATATGCGGTGATAAAATTATCACCGATTTGATAGCCTATTATGCTCTTTTGTTTCTGTATTTTAACCAATGAAATTAATAAAAAATATACCATGTGACACGTGAATTATATTCTCATTTATATATTTATGGTCGAGCCAAAGAAACGTATCATTAATTGCACAGGTTTGATCTGTGAATGAGACTTATCATGCCTCAAGTATTTTTGTGTACTGAAACCGGGATTTACTCGAAATTTACATGGTAAAAATTTTTTTAAATTGAAATTTCGGATTCAGCACACAAAAATACATAAGGAATGATAGATTTACTCCTTGGAATAGAATTTTTTTTTTTTGTAGACCTGTGGCACAAAGTGCACAGATTTTTTCGACGGTATGGTCTTATTTTTGGATCATGTTAAGGATCTTAACCTTAGTTAAAATTTCACCTTTAATTTGAATTTTTCTTGCACCTTATTACTGGATTTTTTCGGAGAAAAATTTTGCTTAGTTATCATATTTACTCTATGATGGTTATATAATTTACCCTCAACGTTGGGAGAAGTCTTACTTATAATTAATCTACCCACATGGAATATTTCACCTTTTTCTGGAATGGAGATGTTCGTTCGCCATTTTGTTTAGTAGCCAATTTTTTTTTTGAAGTTGATGCTTCTAGCTGTACTGATTTCCTGTCTGGAAAAGAGCCAAGCCTAATATTTTCGTCATCGATTGTACCTACGTTCTTCAAAGAAAACAGATTTTTCAAGTTAAGTGTTCAATTTAAGTAATATTTTCACAATTTGATAATCCTTTTTTTTACATAGAAAAACCCATTTGAAATTTTACACCTTTCATCATTCTTGATGATTTATTACAACATAGCGTATCTAAATGAGATTTGTTTTTTATATATATGAAGGTTTTCTAACTTCACACGTTCATGTTACATTTAACTATTTTTCTTCAGAATTTATAGTGAGATTTTAAAATATTCAGGTATAACTGTACAAGGTTTTGTGATCACCAAATTTTACTACCGCTTCGCTTTAATATAACTGTTTGTAATATATGATTGGGTAAATTATTTACATTTTTTTCCATAAAATATAATTCCAAAATCTACATTTACGGTTGAGTAATTTGTAAAATTTAATATTTTTACTGTCAATATTCTATTGGGTAAACAACACTCTAGTTTGATCAGTTTCTAATGAAAAAAAAAATATTCTTAATGTTTTCATTTCTAACAAAACTGATTTTATAATTTTAATAAGACTTTATTCGCAAACTCGTTTCTTTCTATTTCAAAACAAATATATAGATCTTGTTTATTGAATATTATTTACTATTTTTGGTATTCATCAACATCTTGTACAAAGAATGGTTGGCGCCTATTACTTAACATCAGTTTATTGTCTAACTCATGTCTCAAAGCTTCCGATCTAATGAGCTAGCGGCAGCTTAGTCTATTATCAATAAGTTCGACTCAAATAATATATTTTTTTATTAATACTTTATAGGTAAACAGTTAAAATCCATATAAAATAATAATTATTGATAATCGGCAAAGGACAAGCTACAATAGTCGGCCATGCTAATCTATATATAACATTTTTCTGTCAGAAGTCGTGGTGTTTATTAGGTATTCGACAACTCCCGACAAATTCTATTTGTATTTGTAATAGTCTTAATAAAAAACCCGTAATAATATTTTAAGGTAAACTTGTTGTATCATCTAGCCCACAACCAATTTTACTAGGAAGAGTTCTGTCGTGCTATTTTGCATATGTTTTGTATTTTGCATATACGTGTCAAAGATTTTAAATTAAACAAAAATTATCGTTTTTATAGGGATTCGCTGTCGGCAACGCCCAACTGCAACTTGTATTCTTTTCATAATAGTCTTATTAAAAATACCTCAACAGACAAAACTGATGTATCCTCTAACCTACGTACAGTTCGCTTGAACCTGAAAGACGTACTCTATTGCAGTTTATATATATTGCATACTCTTGTTATACTCTTCGCAAAAACGAAGAGTATATTGTATTTGATCAGCACATTTCTAAAATCGTAAATATCGCTTATAGAGAAAAAATTTTCATATCATTGTGTTAGTGAACGAATTCTGAACAACTTTCAAAATGTCCGTCTGTCCGTCTGTCCGTCCGTCTGTCCGTCTGTCCGTCTGTCCGTCTGTCCGTCTGTCCGTCTGTCCGTCTGTCCGTCTGTCCGTCTGTCCGTCTGTCCGTCTGTCCGTCTGTCCGTCTGTCCGTCTGTCCGTCTGTCCGTCTGTCCGTCTGTCCGTCTGTCCGTCTGTCCGTCTGTCCGTCTGTCCGTCTGTCCGTCTGTCCGTCTGTCCGTCTGTCCGTCTGTCCGTCTGTCCGTCTGTCCGTCTGTCCGTCTGTCCGTCTGTCCGTCTGTCCGTCTGTCCGTCTGTCCGTCTGTCCGTCTGTCCGTCTGTCCGTCTGTCCGTCTGTCCGTCTGTCCGTCTGTCCGTCTGTCCGTCTGTCCGTCTGTCCGTCTGTCCGTCTGTCCGTCTGTCCGTCCGTCCGTCTGTCCGTCTGTCCGTCTGTCCGTCTGTCCGTCCGTCCGTCTGTCCGTCTGTCTGTCCGTCTGTCCGTCCGTCGCGTTTCTTGTAAGCACGATAACTCAAGAAAGAAAAATCCGATTGTATTGAAATTTGGACAGTAAGTTAGTGTTAGCTAGAGGAAGAACCCTATTGTTTTTGAACAAAATAGATCGGTAAATAAAAATGTTATTAATGATTTAAATTTGAAAAAAAAATTTTTTGATTTTTATGTTTTTGTAATTGAATAGAATATTGGTGGATTGATATTTCATTTTAATATCTAAATATTTATATATTTTACAAATATACATTTCATAATGTAATATACAAGCGTGAAAATATGATTTTAGCTCGTGTCTTATAATGTAAAAATTCACATTTTTTACGCGTAAGGTGGTGGTGTAGTTCTTACGCTTTTAATTGAAATTGACTCGGAATCCAAGGGTCCCGGGTTCGAAACCAAATGGGGCTTGGTATGTTTTTTTTATTTTTACTTTATTTTACACTGACTCTTTTACCAACTAAGTTCGTACTATAAAATTAAAAATGTCTAAAACTAACATTATTTACAAAAAACTGCGAAGAGTATCCTATAGAATGTGTAACAATTATATAAAAAGTTCAGTGAACAGGCGAAGAGTACGTTTTTAGCTTGTTTCTCTTATGTTCTTAATTAAAAACCTTTGGCTTCTAAAGTTATAATTTGCATCACGCTTCTCACGATGAGCCAGTGTGACGGATATGATCCAATTTCAGTAGGAAGTATTCTACCATATTATTTTATATATGTTGCAAATTCGAAATGAAAATTTTAAGTCCAATAGAAATTATCGTATTTAATAAATCGGCAACGCCCGACGGCAGCTGTTATTTATTTCATATTAGTCTTACTGAAAATACTGTAATGATATTTTAAGGTAACATTGCTATGTAATCTAACTTACATAAAGTCAGTTCGAACCTGCGAGACAACCTGTATATTGCGATTTAGATGTCTTGTACGTCTTCACAATCTTCGTAATCAAAAACCTCAGAATCATTTTACTTTAACATTATAAGAAAACATAATGTATATAAAAGATGAAGATTTGCACCCTTATAATGACTAATATGATTAAATTTCAATAAGAAGTATTCTATCATGTTCTTTTATATACATTCCAAATTCCAACGCCCGACTGCAACATATTTATTTCATAATAGTCTTACTAAAAATACCATACCATACCAATTTTAGGATCAAATTGATATATAATCTAATCTACATAAAGTTGGTTCGAACCTGAGAGACACCCTGTATATTGCGGTTTGGAAATTTTGTGCATTTTCATATTTTTGTGTGCTTAATCAAAAATCTAACAGCCAGTTTCATAAATATGGGCAAAAGGTTCCTTTAAGTAAAGTGAACTTTATGATAAAGTCGACTTTAAATTCTTTTTAAAGTCGTTTCTGTTTCATAAAGCAACTAAATCTCCTGTTAGGTAAAGCTCGGATTTTTAAATATTTGTTCTATTGGCAACTCTGAAATACTAGAGTGACATTAGCCACTGGACAATGTGACTGCTGTGTGGCAGTTCAAGATCGTCATAACCAGTAATCTATGGTCTTAACCTGATATTCCCTGTCTGGTTTCTTGATTGTTTTCTAGTTACAGATGTTCAACAAAATAAATATGAGTGCAAGTCATCACTTATTATCTTTAATTTCATCAACTTAAAGGTAATAAGAGGAAGAAAAGTTCGACTTTCTCGAAAGAGGACGAAATAAGACTATTAAATGCTATCTATTTAAAGAGAAAAATACTCGAAAATAAGAAACGAATAAAATAAGAAATATTGTACGGGAGAGGGCTTGGGGGGCGTTTAGGAGTACTATACAATGTTAATTCTATCGAATTTTAGAATGGTGATCAACTGAAATGCAAATTTGATAACACAGTGGGTTTTGTTATTCGAAATTGATAAAAAAAATCCATATCATCGTATTTTGTTAAACACTACTGCCTTGTTTTATATATTTTGACTCTCCTTAAAAGCATGAGATCTTCGTCCTCCTCGTCTGACGATGGACTTGAACTAATGTCGACTAAATGCCGGTTATTATTCATTTTAAGCTCTTGCAATATACAAAACCACAGCACCAAACACTTTCGACAAGCACGATTTTCATTAAAGTTTGCTTTATGTCAAAAAAGTACCAAATTCCAGACTTTAAGATAAAGGAAGCTTTTTCGTAAAGTCTACTTTAAAAATCGATTATGAAACGGCTTTTACAAGTTAAAAGGACCTTTTGATATTAAAGGAGACTTTATTTCGATTATGAAACGGTCTGGTAGTAACATTTTGCTTTAAAATTAAAATAAAAGCTGTTTCACATAAAAATGAGAGTTTGTAGTCCTCTGGTAATCATTCTGTATGAGGGATATGGCCTAGTTTCAGTAGAAAATATCCTACTATGCTGTTTTATATATGTTCCAAATTTGAATTAAAACTTTTAAATCTAACAGAAGTTAAACGAACTTCTGTACAAAAATATTATTTCTACGATGATTAAAAATGTTTGTTCGGTTCTAATATAGAATAGAATAGAAAATCTTTATTGTGCCTTAGAAGTAGAATCAATTAAGGGTATTGGGTACAGTAGGAACTGATATTTAAACCTAAACCTAAACAGCTTAATAAAACCGCTGACCAAGGAATCACTACTTCCACATCCACATTTTTTTATCCACAACGAAAAAATTTTGTATGTGGAAATAATTGTTTATGGAACTTTAATAATATTATTATAATATTTGAAATCCCCTACCCCAAAAACCCATAAAACGATACCCCACATCGGTAGCGGGGGTGGTGATAGGGGGTGGTAGTGGGGGTGGATGAAGTAAAAAATGTCTGGTTCTTGTACACACACTAAATCACATTTTTTTTCATCCCCTTTAATAACGGGGTGGGGGAGGTAATGGGGGGTGGCTAATGCCAAAATTTTTTTTGAGACCTTAGCTTCTCTTGTATATACTAAATACCAATTTTATGGACTCTTACCTGCTTGATTTACCTATTTTCCCCAAATTTACCCCCCAACCCTTCGACGGAACAAGATGAAAATATAATCTAGTTGTAGATCTCGTTAAAGTACATATGTGTACCAAATTTCAAGTCAATATCTCAAACGGTTCCAGAGTAAACGTGCGCACAAAAAAGTTACAGACAAATCGACAGACAGACCGACAGACAGGCCGAAAGACAGACAGACATACAGACAGACAGATTTTTTTTTTCGCTCAAACTTAAAATCTCGACGTTTCGTCACTTTCTAAGCCTATTTGAACAATAAAAGTTTTTAAAAAATGTTTTGTCGTTACTATACTTCCACTGGATGTGGAAGTAATATACAAAAGAAAAAAATATATATAAAAAATATACCTATTTGATTTAACATTTCTGAAAGGGAAATCGCCCCATCAATTTTTCTCTCACCAAATAAGAATACTAGAAACCATTTATATTTTCAGTTATGGAGAGCCGTCGGTCTCCAAATACAAAGAATGCATTCTTTTACACAGATGACATTAAAATTAACTGTAAAGTTAACAGTTGAATTGGTTGAAATTATTATATAATTATCATCTAACATAAACTTATGGATATACATGGTGTAATTAGTTTCATGTCATTAAAAAAAAAAACGTAATGGGGACTGACTACACAATCAAAAAATCTATACGACTTTTTCTTCTAGGGGCACTTTGAAAAAAACTGACCTAGATCAACAATTTGAATGTTAAGATAAGAGACATTTGAGAACCATTGCTTTTCTGGGTCAATGGACGTATAGTTCCGAATGATGCAGTTTCTTACCTGCTTTTAAAAAGTTATAAAAAAGTATAAAGATTACAGACTGTGTCTCGCTGGGCGGTCTCAAAGTAAGAAGGGCGGCACATTGATGTGACCGCTTGAACGAACTTTTTATACCAATTATAGAAATGTAAATAATTCGGTATCTTTTTCTACACAAGTTTTTTAATTTGGAACAAAATTATTAGAGCTTTTATTGTTGCTTATAATTTATGAAATTTAAATGTGGTTTATTAACATTTGTAACAAAAATTGTTACTGTGTCTTTTTTTAACTATTTAACGTCGGCCTATTTCCGGTACCAGGGCCTATCATCGATGCCAGGAGACGAGCTACCCCCAACCTGGAAATTTTGCCGACCTCTTCCCTTAAGAAGAGTAGGGATCTTTTACTTGCCTAACATTTAATAGACAAGGGACCGCCTGCTTTACATCCCCTCCGAAGGATGGTATATCCACTACGTAATCCTCGTCTGAAATTACGTAACTTCCGCGTATACACTGATATACAAGCCGCTAGAAGGTGGGACGAGAACGCTGTATTTCCCAAGATGGGATCCCATCCAAGTACTAACCGCGCTCGACGTTGCTTCAACGGAATATCGACTGATATTCACATTGAAGTCGCCTCTATGCTCGCCCCGTTACTGTGTTAAAAGCTTAAAAAATGAGTAATTATTTCATCCCAGCAGTGACTTTGATTTGAAAGTGACAAACAACAATGTGACAGTGTGATGGACAAGCCTATTCGAGAAATCTAGAAATCACCAATAAATTATCGTTGATTTACATAAATTGTTCTTCGTCTGCATCAATACACATTTCGGCACCTCGAACTAAGGACATGCGCACTCCGTTCAATATTAAACACACTAAACTATCAACTAACGTTGTCAATAAAGAAAGAAAAAAACAGAAAAACTTGGTCGAAAATCCAAAAAGGAACACAAAAAGAACGAAC
This sequence comes from Rutpela maculata, assembly GCA_936432065.2. Lineage (NCBI taxonomy): Eukaryota > Metazoa > Arthropoda > Insecta > Coleoptera > Cerambycidae > Rutpela > Rutpela maculata. The sequence continues at coordinate 91,169,304 of OW386291.2, forward strand.
AAGTAAGTTGTGTCTTTACGTAACAAAAGCAACATACAGAAACAACGAACGGGTAGGCCGTGTGTACGTACTTAACCAAATTGTTTATTTTTTTCTCCAAAACTATGGGCTTTAGACCCCATGTTATATAAGGTTTTTTTGTTTGTCTATTCGTTCCCTACCACCAGTTTTTTTTTATGACATGAAACCAATTGCACCTTGTATTTGAAAGTTATCTCGTTAAGTAATAAAATAAATGATTTAAAGAAAAAAAACAGTCGACTGCAACAAGAAAATTCGAACTAAAGACATTATGTGGCGAAACTGCACTCATTGCGATTCTGCTATATAATAAAAGAATTTATTTTTTATTGACTGCAATCGAAGTCCCACTAGCACAGAGAGTTTACTCACTGGTCATTACATATCGTGCCATTATCGGAGATAAATAGATTCCTATTTTGTGTGAGTTAATTGGTCTCCGACTACAGTTGTTTAATATTAAATTGATATATTAGATTACCTTTCAAATAATGGCTGAATCGCATTTAGGAATAGTTTATTAATATTATGCCTATTTTATTGCATGGCTGAATGAGAAGCAAAGCCATACCTTCATATCTCAGGAAATTTTTTCTGGTTCCTGTTGTTATTGTGAGCGAGAAATATTGACTTCATTTCATTTTACATATAAGTGGTCGTTCTATTGTTTACGCAATCCTATCCAATGTATCTATTGACAATCCTCTTTCAAACACTTTCATTTGACAGCCCAGTTGATAGATATCAATAACTTAGGATTTTTTCATTTCCATAAAATAGTGCCCACTACTCGCAATTTTTGTATTTCCAGATTAACATATTCAGTGAGGCTTCCAGTATTATGAGCATTCGTATAAATAATTTGCTATTTCCTTCATGAAAGCCAATCCAATCGCTTAGGCCCTAGTAGGAACTAAATAATAATAGGTAAAGCAAGTAATAGTTCGTATAATTTGGATTTAATATACGTACGAGAAGTCAAGATCTCAAAACAAGATTGTGAGAAAAGAAAATAAGATTGTGATTTTGGGTGTGCATAAGTACGAAAGGTCCAAAAATTTTACATCGGCCACCCCTTCTACCACCCTCAGTACCGATGTGGTACATCGTTTTATAGTACAGTACCTAGAGGTAAAAAATATGCAAAACTTCGGAATAATGTCATATTGAACGAATCTCGTTCATTTTTGGCAGTATAACAGAAAATGCTTCACAGAAAAGTTTCTATATTGTACGGGGGCTTGCTAATTTATAGGGGGTGGATGCCGCCCCTTCTGAGGCGGTGGCACTTAAAAAATATATATTTATTGAAGTTGAAAAAGAATCAAATTTTAAAAAGAAAAGGTTCTATGCAATTCTTCACATAAATTGATAGTTTTTAAGTTATAACGACTTCGAAATTGCGATTTTAGCTTAAAAAAAAGGTATTTCCAAACGGGTTTCGTCAAGTATCTCGAAAAGTGTTGCTTTATCGAAAAACTGTTACAGACCAATTACAGAAAGTACAAACTGTGAATTAATCATTTTATTTGTTTATTGATGTAGGATTAATAATTTCGGAGATATTTAAGTTTATATTTGGCATCCAAGTGTTCATAAGATAATTATTTAGAGTGAGAGTTAAATATCTCAGAAACTGTGACACCTACGTCAAGAATGCTAATAGGTAGAATAATAGGTTATTAATTAAGCTTTTAATTGTTTTTTAATTTGTTTATGTAGCGTAAAAAACAAAGAAGTTATGACCGAAGCAATGTGCGTCTTCACATTTTATTAATAACATAGTCGCCATTTTCTTAGTGTAATTAGTCAGTAAATAAGAAAAAGAAATTTGAAACACTGTTTCTCATTAATATATAGCATGACGTAGATGCTCAAATTTTTTCGTTTGAATACAGCACTGCTTTAGAAAAAAATACAGTTTAAACTATAAAACGCTAAAACATATTTTTTCCTTTTCCAAATATCTCAAAAAATATTAGTTTTGTTGAAAAATAGGTAGAGACCAAATTTATTTACATAGATTTAATAGTTCCGGAGATATGAAAGTTCACAAATGGCGTCCAAACGTTTATGAGACGAAAAATGCAGTTTAAATGTTAAATATCTCAGAAATTGTGATAACCTACGTCACGCATGCTAAGAAATGAAATTAAAGGCAATTAATTGCGCTTTCAAATTATTTTTTACTCGTTTCTGTAGCATAAGAGACAAAGAAGTTATGACGAGAAAATATGCGTATTTATAATTTTTTATATAAAAAGGTCGCCATTTTGTTACTCCAATGAACTAGTAATTTAAAAAAATAATCTCAAATACAGTTTTTCGTTAAAATGTAGCATTACCTAGATGCTCAAATTTGTTTGCTCATTTAAAGCACTTGCTTTAAGAAAAAATGTATTTTTAAACTTTAAAGGTAATTTCGGAACAATTGGATGCAAAATATAAACTTAAATATTTCCGAAATTGTTAATCCTACATCAATAAACAAAAAACATAATTAATTCCCAGTTTGTACTTTCTGTAATTGGTCTATAACATTTTTTCGATAAAGTAATACTATTCGAGATACTTGACGAAAGCCGTTTGGAAATACCTTGTTTTTTAAGCTAAAATCGCAATTTTGAAGTCGTTATAACATAAAAACTATCAATTTATGTTCAAAATTGCATAGTATCTTTTCTTCTTAAAATTTGATTCTTTTACAGCTCCAATAAATATATATATTTTTTTAAGTGCCACTCCCTATAAATTAGCAAGCTCCAGTACAATATAGAAACTTTTCTGTGAAGCATTTACTATAATACTGCAAATAATGAACGAAATCCGTTCAATATGACATTATTCCGAAGTTAAAACCTCTAGTTACTGTACTATTATGGATTTTTTGGGTAGCCGATCTCAAATATTATATTATTAAAATAATTATTGCCATATAGTGAAGTGCAAAAATAGCATCAAAATTTTTTCGTTATAAAAGACTTTGTTAGAGTATTTGGATGAGGAAAGTATGCCTTAGACAGCGGTTTTCTGTTCTTACTACAAATTAGTAAACGCAGTTTTCTGGTAATTAAATTATGATTTAAATGCAATATATGCAATCAATTGAAATTTTATGCATTTATGTGATATCGAAATGGAATAATATTAATAGATATATTATGTTTTAATAAAAGGCTTATTAACCGTTATTGCGAATTTTAATTAAAATGCTGTAATTCAATTTATTTGTTGCTTTATGATGATTTTAATAGTTTTGGGACTTTGAGTTATGAATACCTACTTACACATACAAATACGAATTATAAATATTGATTTTAGGTAAAAACTCATTAATTACTGATTAACATTGAAATTAAATCCCACTAATCATATTTTCATGAAATTAGTACTAAGTATTGTTTATGAATATTTATTCGTTGTAAATTCATGCTTGTAATTTTCTTCTTATTTGAAGTCTAGCTTACTGTTCTGCAAGAAATATTTTAAAAATTTAATGAAAATAACTGTCTGCTTCTGGTTGGGACAGAAGTTTATTTTTGAATATTTCTAACTACTACATAATATCTCATTCATAAAGATATAAGCTAAAAAAAAGCTGTTAGATAAATTATAAATTTATGCTATTTTATATTAAATAGGACAGTTCCTTATTTATGCATTTCTACGGACACGTACATTTTTTCCAAAATCAGTTGGAGAGAAAGGCCGAAAAAATACCTGTGCCGCTGTCAAAAGTATCGCCGCGGCAAAGATCAACATCGCTTTCAAAGGAGCAGTTAGAGGGTGTTTTTTATAACACATTTTGCTGACGTTTCGGAAACCGAATCTGTTTCCTTTCTCATAGCGTATAAATATTATAAGTGTTTGTGTGCTCTGTACTAGTCAACCATCCTAAGTTAGCAAGTAGCCGTGCAGAGATAAAAGAAATATCTTCACTGTTGGACAAACAACCTTTTTAAGGTTTTTAAGCTTCTGAAGCTTCTTTAGCTAGCTAAAGAAGCTTGTTTATCTCTGTCCAACAGTGACGATATTTCTTCTCTCTCTCTACGCGGCTACTTGGCAACTTAGGATGGTTGACTAGTATATTAAATACACCGCTTTAAGAATATATTTGTTATATTTAGTATCCATAAATACTTACTGCTTACACAGAACTGTTGTTGATATATTTAGTTTTAAATAATTTTCAGCAAAATACGTTATTTTTATATTTTTGTTATCTCGGTTCTTATTCATTACACAGCCCCACAAAAAAAAGTTCAAAGCAGCAAACCAAACCATATTTTCGGTCGCTGTATCCGAATCTAGGGTCAAAAAAATCGTACACCTCCAAAATCATTAGCTAAAGTCAAAAAAACATCCCTGAAATGGGATGAAAAGAAGATTAAGCTACGAGAATAGTTGTTACTTCTTAATCAATCGAATTATACAAATTAAGGTTAAACAGCAGCGTACATACAATAGATATGAAACACACCCCCAGGGTGGGGCGAAAACTAGCCCCCATATATAAAAATCGATCTAAAACAGCAATGACTGCTGAAAAAGCTCGAAATGTCTAAGTTTTGTTAAAGTGTTAAGAAACTACATCAGCTTCGATGTAATCTTCATAAACTGCCCATGTAGGGTTGAGAACAACCACCTTTAAGTTCAAAGGACACGAGAAGAACAAGAAAAAACGTAAAATCCAACAGAATTTCTATTTTCATGGACGCTATGATTGGCTGAAATTGCGTAGTACTCTAAAATAGAACCAAAAACTTATGTACCATCAACATCCTACACTGTCAACCCTCAGAGGGTGTGAAAGCTACCCTCTATATAAGATTTAACTATAAAAAGTTACAGTGACTTCTATAAAAATTCGAAACACCTGCGTTTTGTGGAAGAGTGAAGAAACTAGACTAGGTTCGACGATGTACTTAAAAACCACCCCCTCGGGGTTGCGAGACTTGCACTAACTTACACTTGAAGGCAGATAAACGGATAATAGTGCACACAAGATATGCAGTCACCCATACCGTTCTCATAAAAACTGTTTTAGTTGAGGAGTCAACCGCGAACAAAATTTTGTACAGCAGATTTCCTCTTTGACGAAGATTGCACAGATTTCCTCCTGATTTCCTCGCAGTTCCTTAAGATTTCCTGGGATTTCCTAAGATTTCCTCGCATTTCCTCAAATCAAAAGATTTCCTGTGATTTTCTGAGATTTCCTAAGTATTCCTCGGATTTCCTAAGATTAGATTTCTACGGATTTCCTTAAGATTTCATCGGATTTCCGAGTGTACACCAGATTTTTTTCCCGGTTTGCCCCTCGGTTTTAGTGATGTTTTGGTCCTTACATATCTTCTTTCTTTGGGTTTAAGACTTTAGACCTTGAAGAACTATGGGTTTCAATTAGCTTCGGTCAGAATCAAAAGTACATTCCAGCTCACACTATTGTCTTGTCATTTGGTCCAGAGAAATCTGTCGCGCTTTGGAACTCCCGCGCATATACATTCCATGAGAAACACAGTGCTTAAAATACAGGAAAATGCTACGATAAAGTTATTTTCGTTTTCACTGTCATTTCAAGTCAACTGACAGAACTGCAAATATTCTACCTCAGAGAGCACGTTCTGATATAGAATAATTTGTATGTACCATAAGAAATACTTGGACGTGACTTTACATGAAATAAGACATATTCCACTTCTGAAGAAAAACTGCTTCCAACATCAGGGACACTCCGAAAAGATGCTTTGAAAGTTGTCTCTCAGAGTGACCACATTTGGTACCAGTGCATGAACCAACATGCGAAAATCCCTATTCCCGATAATTCGGGGATAAATGAAAGATGATTCAAATTGGTTGGTGACGTGGACGTCCATTCCCTTGATATGGTAGAGCCGTCGTGATCTTGTAAAATGTAAATGCAAATCAGGATGCTCTTCAATCTGCAGTTGTAGACGCTCCCTGATAAAGTTTGTTCTTCTAATCCGTCAATTGCAAGTATTGTATTAGCACGACTAGGTGGGTTTTTCTTTTCAATCTCAAAGATACTATTGTCATTGGTTTTTCGATGCCAATGACGCGTTGCGGATGATCTTCCTCTCTGTCTTCAGTCAAGAACACACGGAAGAGGACGCTAATGATAATATGGTCATAGATGATGGCGAAGAAACTTATTTTATTGCATATCAAAAAAACCGCTGCCCAAGGAATCACTACTTCCACATCCAGATTCTCTATCCAAGTCACTCACAACGAAAAAACTTTGTATGTGAAAATAATTGTTTATGGAACTTTAATAACATAATATTTGAAATCCTCTACCCCAAAAACCCATAAAACGATACCCCACATCGGTAGTGAGGTGGGGGTGGTGATTGGGGGGTGGTAGTGGGGGGTGGATAAAGTAAAAAAATATTTTGAGGTTTCTGATTCCTGTATATACATTAAATCACATTTTTTTTTTCATCCCCTTTAATAAGGTGGGGGTGGTAATAGGAGTGGCTAATGCCAAAAATTTTTTTTTGAGACCTTAGCTTTTCTTGTATATACTAAATACCAATTTCATGGACTCTTACCTGCTTGATTTACCCATTTACCCCAAATTTACCCCAATTTACCCCCCAACCCTTCGACGGAACAAGATGAAAATATAATCTTGTTCTAGATCTCGTTAAAGTACATATGTGTACCAAATTTCAAGTCAATATCTTAAACGGTTCCAGAGTAACCGTGCGCACAAAAAAAAAGTTACAGACAGACAGACAGACAGACCGACAGACAGACCGACAGACAGACCGACAGACAGACCGACAGACAGACCGACAGACAGACCGACAGACAGACCGACAGACAGACCGACAGACAGACCGATAGACAGACAGAAAATTTTTTTTCGCTCAAACTTAAAATCTCGACGTTTCATGACATTTTAAGCCTATTTGGACAATAAAAAATTTTAAAATTTTTTTTGTCGTTACTATACTTCCACTGGACGTGGAAGTAATTATTTTACATTTTTTTTAAATAGTACGTTTCAATTGGTTGTTTATTTTAAGTGTATAATAATGCCATTCGCCGACTGCATTAAGAAAACTCTACTTTGGTTTAAGTAGACAGCACCAACTTCGACAGATGAAAAGATTACAAAGGCGTAAAACAAGGCTGTGTTCTGTTATCACCGAGTGAACACCTGATCTGACGTGTGCTGCAGAACTTGCAAGGTGGAGTAGCTACAGGTGGAACCAGGATTTCTAATTTGAGATTTGCATGTACCATCTTAGTTGCAGCGAGCGAGAATGACTTCATAGTCCTATAGGATAGGTTTTAGACAATAAAATCTGCTTATCGTTTAAGTGTAAATTACAACAAAACGAAAATTATAATTGCAGACCAAGCAAATGATAATCACACATTGAGAACAGGTAACTGCATGGTAGTAAACAAAAATGGTATAACTTGGAGCCCTTGTGGACAATACTGGCAACTGTGAATATGAGCTTTGATGAATAATGTAGATGGCAAGATAGGAAACTGCCAGTTGAACAAAATTTTGCATGATAAAGATGCAAAGATCAGATTTGCTAGTTTTATCCATCTTTCTTTACGCGTCTGAGACATGGGCCGGGAGGCAGACAGACTGCGTACTGAAGCCTTCGAGATGTGGGTTTGGAGACGTTTGCTATGATTTCCCTGGTCAGCCCATCGTACTAATAGCTCGATTCTTCAAGAAATATTTCCCAAAGACCGACTTTCCAACATCATAGTCTCCCGAATCTTCTCATTTTTGAACCACATCAACCGAATGTAATATAGAACGGTTGATAGTTTAAGGTTGGTAAAAGTTGAGGACGACGTTTTCTGCAACGTGGGGTTGATGTTACCAAAGAGCGGATAAGAAAGAGCTTTGAAAAAAATTGAATATATATTTTTCTAAATACGTCCGCCGAAAAAAAATGTAAACCACTATTTAACGAGCATAATAATGATTACACGGGCGCCATTTTGCTCGACATGTTGGTTATCTTGCCCTACGAACATCAGACAACGTTTTAGCGCCTCTTTTTTTAATTCAGCATCCTAAAAAACATATATTAAGACACCTGCTTTAATAATATATGAAATGAATTAATATAATTTAAATTTTATGGCGGCTATTTTGGGGAACATGGCTGCCATATTGTTGTGTGGATAGGTTTCAGATGCCTTCCCTTCTAAACTTTGACTATGTGTGTGGACATGATATATCGCAAGTTTGGTAATCTGCTTATAAAGTCCAATTTTCTTACTGATCCAACTATTACATCTCATACGAAGGATGATATATTCACTATACAATCCTCGCCTAAAACTACATAGCTTCTATGTATACGCTAAGATGGTGAAAGGTGGGGTGAAGTCGCTGTATTTCTTTGGAGGTCACCCATTCAAGTACTAACCGTCGCTAACGTTGCTTAACTTTGTGTTACAAAAGCGTTTCGTCTACGCATATCTGTAAGTTTGTTACAAGCAAGCGACATACGTAGGATCTAAGGATGTACAACATGTTTCATTATTTAAATTTGAAAATATTCCCGAATATTCATTCAAACTACTTGAAATTTCTCCATAATCTGGACACAGAATAGGCTATAAATAAATTAAAAAAAAAAATACATGCGACATACGACAGTACAATGATCAATAATGAATTAGTTAATATACTGTCATTAATTAATTATCATTTTACTTCATACAGGGTGTCCAAAAACTCTGGAAACGGTCAAATATCTCGAGAAATATATATTGTATCCAAAAAAGAAAAAAAAACACGTCCTTAATAATTTTAAAAGCGCTATCCAATGATACCAAACGCGAACCCCCTACGCCCACTGCTTGGGGTGGGGCGGATGACAACTTTAAAATTTTAAATTTTTATTGCAGAATCGGATTCTACGGCAAAAATTACGTCAAGTTTGTCTGAAACGTTTTTTTCGATTCGTGACAGATTTTCGCTGCCTTGAAAACCGAAACCATAACTGAAAACCAAAAACGTAACCCAAAATCTGTACGTTAGGTAACCGTAACAGAAACCGAACCGAAATAAATTTCAATTTCGTTTCCTGATACATACATACATACATACATACATACATACATAAACGTAGAAAATGTGTTATGAAACAAATTTTTTTCTACCGTAATTATTAAAAATATTTGTGTGCTTATAATATACCTAATGGATGAAATCAAATAAATCTAATAATATCTTCACTAACTAGAACATAATTTAAGTACTCATTTCTTTCTTTCACAATCACGTATTTAAGAGTTTGATTAATAAGATACAATAAAAACTATACGGTTTTGCAAGGGTTCTTGTCTCTCCATTGAAGAAAAAATTAACACGTAATTACGCTATGTCCATCTTGAAGACATCTTTAACATAGTCCTGACGAGGCTTTAATTTAAGAAATTATTACCCTAGATAATTATCGTCCAATCAGCACAATTAAACTTCTTATACAAGGAAATCAGATTAACAGATAGAAGAGCATGCAATGTTTGGCTATCTGTTAATTAAATCTGTAAACAACGATTTAAATCGGTCCAAAAACAAAACAGTTTAAACGAAGAATGTTTAATGAGTTAGCAATTGTTAGCGGGATTTTAAAATTTTCCACTACAATGCAATTTAATCTGTCTGTGCTTGGATCAAAGGATTATATAATAGAGATGTTATATAAATACATAAATAAACAAAATCTGTATTCACAATACGACTGTAATTTCAATTTGTATGTTATAATCCCATAAAAAATTAATATAAACCATTAATAATTTAAATATTTTCTGAACGTAGTGTGATAGTATACATTTGTTGGTATATTACAGTGTACATTTGAATGTTTAAAAGAAATTACTTAGGAAAATTTTTTTATTTAAATTATTTATTTAACGTCGGTCTATTTCCACTAGGGCCTATCACCGACGCCAGGAGACGAGCTACCCGCAATCTGGAAATTTTGCCTCTTCTCTTGAGAATAGTAGGAATCTTTTACTTGCCTAACGTTTAATAGACTGCTTTACATCCCCTCCGAAGGATGGTATATCTACTAAGTAATCCTCGTCTTGAAATTACATAGCTTCCGCGTATACGCTGATATTCAAGCCGTTAGAAGCTAGGACGAGATCGCTGTGATTCCCAAGATAGATTTCACCCATCCAAGTACTAACCGCGCTGAGCGTTGCTTCACTGGAGTATCGAAATACAGCACAGTCTATGCTCGCTCCCTACTTAGGAAGAAATACACATTCATTTCAGTTTCCCTAAGACTAAAATTGAACTGTTTTCTTTCCTTAAATAAGAAAATCAGTTATTTGATATTTTATCAATTTCTTCAAATAAATCCACACATAGTGGAGTCAAATTAAGAATCAAAATAGGTGAATAAGGGAGTTTCTGGCTGAAGCTATTTTATTGTTTTAATTTGTTATAGGTATAATAAGAAGTGCCATGAAAAATTTTGTAATTAAATTCATTGCTTCTTGTAAAATTCAAACAATTTTTGTTTCAACATTGAAATTTTCTGTTATTTTTTTTATTACCTCCGGTCCTAATAATCGTATCGTAAGAATAAAATATCAAATTTTTCGCAATAAAATTTTGAACAAAACTAAGCATATGAAAAAAACTTTACGATAATTTTTTTTAATTTATAAAAGAAATAAAAAAGGCCACTAACAACTGCATTTTTGGAATAATTTAAGAAATATAATGCATACATTTCAACGAAACTTGTTGAAACTATGACCTATATTGAACTAAACCTTCATTCCAAATTTTAGCTTAAAATATTTGTTTAAACGGCTAAGAATAGAAAAAGGTTTCGAAATTTCAATCGCTTACTGTTTAAGTGCATCGACTCGTAGGACATTTTTTTTAAACGGAATTATTTTCATATGTTTTACAATGGTAAAATTATTTTCATTTAAACCGTTTTTTTGGGAATTTGGAGTGAGTGCATCCCCTAGCCATTACCAACACTAAATTAAAAAAAAAACCGTTTTTTTGGGAATTTGTTTTTAATTTTCAAAATTATAGTTATAAACAAATTCAAATAACTGTGAATTTTTTATTAAGCCAAAATCGGCAAACGAATTTTAGAAATAGATGAAATATCTCTAACATTTTTCTAAAGAAAATTAATGAGGTATTTGCGCCTCAGTAGCTTATAAATAAGCAAGTAGATATTTCTTCTTAAAATTTGGACTGATTATTCTTCAATATTTATATCTTTGCCTCAGGTAGCTGCAAATAATCCAGAAGCACTATTGTTAAAGGTAGTGTCCGAAGGTCAGGTCTTTAGCCACTATGCTAGAGATCCGAAAGTCAACAAATAGGTCCAAACATTATATTATGGTTTCACAAATCAGATATTTTTTGTGGTGTAAAAACAAACAAAAAATCATTTTAAAGATTTGTTAATTATCTTTAATTTTGTTCCTTAGAATTGTTGATGGAAGTGTCACGGTCTCTAAGATATTTAACATTTAAACTAGATACTTCATTCTAAAATGTGTCGCATGCCATCTATAAAATTAAATATCTCCGAAACTATCAACCCTACACAAATATTTAAAAAAAAAAACAAAATCATTCTCAGTTTATATGATAAGCTTCCTTTTTAATGTCCGCCATATTTCCTCTAAAACTAATATTTATGAAGATATTTGCTCAGAAACAAACATTTTTGTATTTTCTAAAATCCCTTTACAGTTTAAAATGCATTTTTTTCTAAAGCAAGCGCTCTAGGAGGACAAAAAATTAGCATCTGGACCATACTATATATTAACGAAAAACAGTATATGGGAATATATTTTTTTAATTACTGACTAACAAAATTACGACGTTCTTATTTAAAAAAAAAAATGTGAAAAAGTACATTGTTTCTGTCATAACTTCTTTGTTTTTTATGCTATAGATATAGACAAAAAATCGTTTGAAAGCCTAATTAATAGTCTTTCATTTTGGTTGTTAGCGTTTTTGATGTGAGTGCCATAGTTTCTGAGATATTTAATATTTAAACTAAATACTTCGTCTTATAAATGTTCGGACGCCACCGTTATACTTCCAGATCTCCGAAACCATTAACTCTACAGAAATTAGAGAAAAACGAAATTCATCCTCAATTTAGTAGCTTTCTTATTTGTCTCTAGCATGTTTTCGCTCAATGTGATATCTTTCGAGCTATTTGACGAAAATCTATTTAAAATACATTTTTTCAAGCTAAGATCTCAATTTTCTAGTCGTTACAACTTAAAGACTATCAATTTATATGAAAAGTTGCATAGGATCTTTTCTTCTTAAAATTTGATTCTCTTCCATCTCCAACGTTTTTGTTTTTTTTTAGTTGCCACCCCCTGAAAAGGGGTGGCATCCTATAAATTAGCACGCTGCCACATAATATAAAAACTTTTCATTGATGCATTTATTATTAAGTTGCCAAAAATGAACGAAATCCGTTTCATATGACATTATTCCGAAGTTAAAACCTCTAGTTACTGTACTAATGCGAGATTTGATAACCTTAGAGAAAAACATGTGGCAAGCCTCAGACTAAAAATTGACAACTCTATCTTTAAGTACGTAATCTACTAAGCTTTCTTAACAGTTTGAGGTATGGCAGATATGTCCTTCACGAAAACCGCCACCGCTCCCATTTTTTTAACACAAGCCAGGACTAGTATGTAAGATAATAATCCAGGATGCGGACGTCACGGGTTCAAACCCTGATCGCCGCACATTTTTTTTTATTGTATCAGTATTACTAAAAGATTTACAAAGCTGTATAGACGGACATAACGTTCAGGTTAGGTTGATTTTCGGTTGGTTGGTTGGTTTTCCCTTATCGCGACAAAAATTAAGTTATAAAAAAATGTGCATCATGTTCTCAAAGTCGCTATGTAATTTTATAAATTGCAGTTTTGAATTATTTTGAAATAGCAGAGACAGAAATATAAGCATTGGAGAACTATCAGTCCAAAGGAGAAGGGTCTCTAAGACCGATTTTCAGCCTAATTTATTTCTTGAGGAAAAAATTTGAAAAACATTTTCTTAGTATCTACTAACAATAGTTAATCGATTCCACCCCAAACGAAACTTTCCCGCACTCACCTCCCCTATTTATACCCCCCTAAACTATTAAATAATTCAATTCAATTTTCAATTCAATTTTATTAGGTAGAAGAAAACAATGTTGTTTATAACTAAAAATAATTATATTCCGTTAAGTATATAAAGATGATTTAAGCAACTTACCTAAGTTACACATGTAACTTGTGTTGTAAGTGTGCTTATACCATATCCATGGTTATTAAGTATAAAACAAATAAAAATAAAAATTGATGGATTCATCGTGTAAAAGTATAATAAATTTATTAATTAGTAAAAATATACAAAATGTATTTAAAATTATTGAGGACTAATGAGGAGGAGGAACGATATGTAAATTTATAAGGTCTGCTTTCTAGTTAGTATTAATGGTAAATTGATAAGTAAGCGAATTAAATGTAACGTTTAGTTTTTAAATATGTTTTGTATGATAACATAATTTTGATTTAAAAACTTTTTTAGATCTTTTTTAAATATATATGTACTTTTAACATTTTTTATTGTTACTGGTAATAAATTATACAGCTTTGGCCCGTAATAAAATATAAATCTTTGAGTATGGCATTTTATAAAAAGTGGTACCTGAACGGGCATTTTAGCTTGATTCCTTGTTTGATAGTTATGATTAACAAGGTCTGCTTGTGATCTGTGCATCCATAGCATAGTGTGGTATGTGTATAATTTCCTTATATTGAATTTATTTAGTTCGGTGTAGAGAATTTCTGATGCGTATTGCTTGCCTTTTTTAAATAAAATTTTTAACAATATGTTCTGCATTACTTGCAAGTTTTTTAATTTATTTTCATATAACCCACCCCAGATCATAATACGGTACCTTAGTATGGACTCAGCTAAAGGATCGTACACTGTGTGCAAATTTGTTTTATTTAAGATGTATCGTAGTTGATAAAATTTGTTCGTAAGCCTCCGTATCAAATAATTCACCTGTTCACCCCACCTTAAATATTGATCGATCATCACACCCAGGTACTTAACATATTTTATTTTCTCTAATGAGTCACAGTCACAGTTAGATATCTCATTGCAGTCATTTTTATGTATCTTGAGGTAAGATGTTTCTGGTTGGCTTATATCGGTGGTTGTAAACGTTATAAATTTGGATTTGGTAACATTGAGACTCAGCAGACTGTCGTTTAGCCAATTTTGTATATGTTTCATAGATTTTTCTGCATTCCAAGAACTATCAACGAATGTTACTGCTGTGTCATCAGCATAGGAAATAAGATGCCCATCTATATTTTTCAATAGTGGCAAATTGTTTATATAAATTAAAAACAAGATAGGACCTAATATAGTCCCCTGTGGGACGCCTTTGGTAACTGTTTGTGATTTATTTGTGGTGTCGTTTATCTTTACTTTTTGTATTCTATTCGTTAAATAATTCTGAAATAGTTTAAGATATATATTGATAACTTTTAACCTATTTAATAATATTTCATGGTCTACTGTGTCGAATGCTATAGCTAAATCTAAAAACACAGTTAAACATTTTTTGTTTGTATTTAAAGCATTTACAATTTTGTTTGTAAACTCTGTGACTGCATCTTCTGTGCTTATTTTATTTCTAAATCCGTATTGATTTTTATTGAGAATGTTAAATTTTTCTAAATAACTTGTCAAACGTGATTTTAAGGATTTTTCAAAAATTTTTGATATGTTGCTTATAACTGATATTGGTCGATAATTAGTAAAGACATGCTTATCACCTGATTTATAAACTGGGGTGGTAATGGTTTCTTTCCATGGAACCGGTATTTGTCCACTTAAGAAACATAAATTTATTAGATGTGCTAGGGGTTTAGTTATATATTTGTGAATAGTTTTTATTGTTTGAACAGAGATTCCATCAGGACCCGGTGCAGTATTATTTTTTAAACTGCTTATGTGTATTATAATCTCACTTTCCGTTACAGGTTGTAGAAATAAGCTTGATGGTACACAATGTTCATTATTCGTAGGTTCAGGTGGATTTGAGTTCTTTTTTATTTTATTTGCCATTTTATGTCCTAGGTATATTAATAAAAAAATCATTAAAATAGTTTGCTTTTTCTTTGTCACTGGTTAATAGTTGGTTACTACTATCTGTAATATTAAAATTTTCAGTTACTTTTTTTCACAATTAGAGGCTTCGTTGATTATTTTCCAAACTTCTAGTTCTGCCCAGCGTCATTTAATTGATTTTTATAATACTCATTTTTAGTTTGTTTTATTAACTTATTTAGAAAGTTCCTATAATTTTTATATTCTGTAGAAAGTTCAGGTGAATAATTTGATATTAGTCTTTTTTTAGGTTGTCTCTATATCTGATCGAGTTAATTATACCAAGAGCAATCCATGGTTTGATTTTTATTGTTTTATTATTTTTATGAGTTATGGTAACGGTGCTTTTTTGAATGTAATTTATAAGCTTTTTGCTAAATAAATTGTTCGCTATATCTACATTATTTTCTTGTAAAATATCGTCCCATTCTTCTGTACTCAGTGCTAAACCTAATTTGTTATATTTAATTTTTTTTAATGTTTTCTTACAGTTGTTATCAATTTGTTGTTTTTTAGCTGTATCTATCGAGAGCAGTAGAGCATAATGATCAGTTATATTAGATTCAATTATGTATGATTTAATACAAGTACTATGTAATTTGACTTGTTTCTCCTTTCGTACAAATATATGGTCAATTATGCTGAAACTGTTCTCGGTTACTTTAGTGGGCTTATTTATGTAGGGAAAGAAACCATTTTGTGCTAGGGTACATAAATAATTGTTTACATGTTGTTCATATTTGTTTAAGATATTTATATTAATATCACCCATAAATATTTAATTACTTTTTTTTATTAGAGAGCCAAAATATCTGTTCAGATCGCATATATATTGAGACACCCGCTACATCTGTAGCGGGTGGTCTGTATGAGACGGTTAATCCAAATGATATATAAGTTGTTTTAAATAAAATTCTTAATAAGTTAACTTGAGCTATTTTTTCTATATTTACATTCACGTTGAGGTTATTTTTAACATATACAATTACGCCATCGTTTTGATTAAAATATGACTCATTATAGAAGGCTGTATAATTTTTTTATTGAATAATCACTTACCCCTTCAATTTTCCATGATTCTGTCTCAGCATTCAGTTGATTTTTTTGGAGGCCATTGAAACATTTTAACATGATTGTTGCTGAATAAGGATATTTTTGATTTTGTACGTGTATTTTCGTTGTTTCGGAAGTGGTGGGAGGGGGGAGGAGGAGGGGGTGAGAGGGGCTAAAAAGGGAGGATGGGGGAAAATTTCGTTTGGGGTGGAATCGATTAAATATTGTTAGTAGATACTAAAAAAAGGTTTTTCAAATTTTTTCCTCAAAAAATAAATTAGGCCGAAAACCGGCCTTAGAGACCCTCCTTCTTTAGAGAAAAAATCGAATTGTTTATTTATAAGTGACCTAAATGCAGAAACTGACGTATCTCGGCCCCAAATGCAAGTAAATCATTATTGTGTTTTTTTTTTTTTAGAAAGGCCTAAAGCGAGGCCTAAAGGTAATATTCGCTTACTTTCTTGTAGTTGTCGTAAATTCAGTATTTGTTTTCTAATACCGCGTCATTTAACAAAACGTACCTGCTCTGGAGGTATTGGCCAAAACAGGTAATGCTGAAGTCTCGATGGAACAGTGCACACATAATTTTACTGGAGTGTAATGCCAGCAATCTGTAGTTATCAAAGGCATCTGTCGTTCTCTTCTTATGTAAAGAGAGGTATATCGGTGTCACCTTAAACTCACCACCATTAAAAATGCTCCCTTTCTAACCTTATTTGTAGTGGCGCGTGTTAGAAAGAAAACATCTCTAACAGCGGTGAGTTTAAGATGACGCCGATTGTATGAAAATTGAGGTTTTTCAATCATGGCACCAGATTCCGGTGTTCCATATCCTTTGGAATATTCCGCAAAAGATTGTTACTCAATTTTCACTATTTATCTTAAACGCCTCGATCGTAATATTATTGTCAACCCCAGCCTATTTCAGGTTTTTAATTTTTTCGACTGCCTCTATTTTAGTAGTGAAAATTCGTATTCTTAGTGCTTCTGTCAGTCAATTTCTGCCTCAAGCTGGTCACTTTCGAAAAGCTGCTCGTAGTATTGGTGCCAAAACGAAACAAAAGTTTTAAAATATATTAATTTAGTTTGTGTAAATTACCGTTTAGGAGACTTAGTTCATGTAGAATTTGTAATTACACGAACTCATTTTAAACAACGCTGTGATTCCAGGTATTTCTTATTAACAAAGATATAGCGTATACTCCTTCAAGAAGTCATGTGTAGCTTTAATGATTCTAAAACCAATGTCGACGAGAGTACTGCACCTACACCTACTTGGATTTCCTATAGTCATTATCGGTCAAAGAGAAGTACTGAAAACTAAGGATGACTTATGTTTTGATCGGCCCCTAGACGAGAAACGAGTGTTCCTGTCAACTTTCCTTTAATTGTCAAGATAATGGATGAATTCAAATATATTTATCCCCGTTTGCTGAGATCCAATTAACTAAACCTCTTTGGTGTCTTTATGGTCTATAATAGGTCCATAGAGTTAGTAAGCATAAACAAATTAAGTAACAATTCTAAGTCTATATTTAATTATTGGTCTTACCATCAAAATTTTGTTTCTGGTTGATTGGACAAGTTCCACAATGCCACAAAAAAAGATTACTTAACACAAGCCAAGGTGGAACAGCAAGCGTCGGGGACTACGTTCCTTAGAAAGAATTTAGTAATTAGTTTTCCAACTTCGGAAACCTGGCGATCATTGGTTTAAGCATAGCTCTACTATAGAATACGGGACTCTACTGCAGACACCTGATTTCTCTAAATACTCGTGGAACTTACATTGGTAGGTGCAAATTGCAACAAAATAACAAGGTGTCAATAATGACCTCCCATCTAAGATAGTTACATCGAACTTTCTCAAACTCCTCCATATCGTTCATGAGATTGGACTTTGACGCAATCCACTCAAAGGCCATGGCAGGTTAAGATAAGTGTCCGTGCCTTTGCAAAGTTTTTGCGTGTGGTTCCTTCCAGGGATATATCTTTGCGAAAGATACTACCACAAAAAGTTTTGACCTCAAGAACTTCATAATATCTGGGAAAAAATATTTTTTCGAAAATCCGAAAAAAATTTTTTTTTCTGAATCAAGTGGACCAATTTCTTTGTATTTCACATATATTGTAAATATACTCAAGACAATTTATTATTGATATTTTCATGAAATCTTTTCATGAAGAAAACAGAAATTGATGCTTTTGAATTTTTTGAAAAATGTATATACGTACTTACACGTTAGCGACCACCTCTATTTTTTTACTAATTATACACCATACAATAAGCTATAACATATATTTTTTACAAAACTCTATCGAAGGGGCAACGTAGTCAAATTGGCAAAGATAATGTTACGTGCTTAGTAAGTAAACACCCTGTATCGTGGGTTCGGAAATTATAACACCAGGGTAACACTAAACAATAATGTATTTACTCACTTACTAATTACAACAAATAAAGAAAAATAGTATAAATTGGTTAGAAACTCGATATATTAATAAATATATAAATGAACAACTGCTTGGATTATACGTATTGAAAATTTTTTGGAGCAGCCTACGTATTTTTTTGAAATAACGAGATGTATTTTTCACAATACATACATTTTCTACAAAGCTCCATCGAAATGGTAATACATAAAAAAATTATGTGTTTAATAATAAGAATACATAATAAAAAAAACATGTTATGCTAATGATATATGATAATATTAGTCGTCTTCATCACTGTCCTCATTTATTGTAACACTGATATTTTCTGCGAATAATTCAGACAGCTTTATTGATGATTTCGGAATATCATCGACCTAGCATATGATAAATCCATCTCTAAGTAACAGAAAACTAATTTATTTTTTTTTAACTTAAACATGAATTTATCATATGCAAGGTTTCTCGACGATATTCCGAAACCATAAGTAAAACTATTCGCAGAAGATATCAGTGATACAATAAATGAGGACAGTGATGAAGACAACTAATATTATCATATACCGGGTGTAAACGAATAGTGGGTCACCCCTGTAACTTCCTTGTTTTTAAAATATCGGGATGAAATTTCGTATGGTCAAATTAGGTGATCTTTATTTCAAAAATGTAAAAACATACAGGGTGATCCATTTAGAAAAGACCATTGCGGCCATTTCCGGTGAAACCGGAAGTGATAAATATGGCAGATAGGTCTGAAAAAGTTGAAAATCTTACCTAATTTCAGCATACAAAATTTCATCCCGATATCTTTAAAAACAAGGAAGTTACAGGGGTGGCCCACTATTCGTTTACACCCGGTATATTAGCATACCATGTTTTTTTATTATGTATCCTTATTATTAAACACATAATTTTTTTATGTGTTACCGTTTCGATGGAGCTTTGTAGAAAATATATGTATTGTGAAAAATATATCTCGTCGTTTCAAAAAAATACGTAGGCTGCTCCAAAAAATTTTCAATACGTGTAATCCAAGCAGTTGTTGTTCATTTATATATTTATTAATCGAATTTCTAACCAATTTATACTCTTTTTCTTTATTTATTGTAATTAATGCGTACGTAAATACATTATTGTTATAATTTCCAAACCCACGATACAGGGTGTTTACGAAGGGGGGTGACAGCACGTAACATTATATTTGCCAGTTTGACTATTGTATGGTGTATAATTAGTAAAAAAATAAAGGTGGTCGCTAACGGGTAAGTATGTATATAAATTTTTCGAAAAATTCAAAAGCATCAATTTTTGTTTTCTTCATGAAAAAATTTCATGAAAATATCAGTAATAAATTGTCTTGAGTATATTTACAAAATATGTGAAATACAAACAAATTGGTTCACTTGATTAAGAAAAAAAATTTTTTGGATTTTCAAAAAAAAAATTTTTTCCAGATATTATGAAGTTTTTGAGGTCAAAACTTTTTGTGGTAGTATCTTACGCAAAGATACGTCTCTGGAAGGAACCACACGCAAAAAGTTTACAAAGGCACGGACACTTATCTTAACCTGCCATGGCCTTTCGGGCAGAAGACCTGGCATTAAGAAGAGTGACTCACTACATCCAAATTAACATCCATCCTGCGTTAGCGTGATTAGCTGAAGGTTTATTCGGGAATTATATACAGCAGATGAATATGTCAATACAAGATTAGCAAAAAAGTTCATGAAGACACTTGAATAGTTGCATAGATACCAATAAGAGAACCAACGAAATGCCTACAGGTACCCGTCTCCGAGTTCTATCAAAAGACAACCCAAATGAAATAGAGCTTCTACAAAGTTCGCATGACAGCTGCACATATATAGACCAGGAGCCAGCCGACCACTAATTTTATATCATAGGTTTACTCCCAAAACGTGTGAATTGTTGTTAATTTGGGGTACTAGAATACAGAAATGTCCATGCCAGCTCCTTTTTTTTGGTACAGGGGCGTACGGCAGGCCCCCAAATCTGTAAGAAATATGACTTGTAAAAGTAAAACAAATAGCCATAAATACGTCATAGGTTTACGCAAGGGGATTGGAGGGATTTCTTAATTTATCCCCAAAAATCATGAATCCAGACTGCCATTAATTTTGGGTGGTACAAGGAGGCGCTACGCTCACCCAATTTTTGAAAAAAAGGCAGGTAAAAAAAATGATTAGTTTATGAATGGCAATCAGATACTTGGTAAGTATGAACCTCCCGAGTGCGAAAAAATATTCGCCATCTTTGAAAAGTGGTGCGAACATCTTGCCTTTCACGATAATTGACGGCGTAACGACTCTTCCTACAGCATGCACTAGTAGTAGTAATTGGAAAAATATCATAAATTTACGACTGACAATCAGATACTTGGTAAGTATCAACCTCTTGAGTGCGAAAATACACTCGCCA
The DNA here is from genome assembly GCA_936432065.2 of Rutpela maculata. NCBI lineage: Eukaryota > Metazoa > Arthropoda > Insecta > Coleoptera > Cerambycidae > Rutpela > Rutpela maculata. Next base: position 91,190,458 of record OW386291.2, read on the forward strand.
TCTTTAAAAAGTGGTGCAAAGGTCTTGCCATTCACGGTAATTGGTGGCGTACCGGAGTTTCCTACAGCTTGTACTGATTACCCCTTTAATTCGATGAATATCATAAAGTTACGATTGGCAATCAGAAACTTGATAAGTATGAACCTTCTGAATGGGAAAATACATTCGCTATCTTTGGAAAGTGATGCGAAGGTCTTGCTTTTCACGATAATTGACGGCGTATCGGAGCTTCCCACCGCATGTACTACGTTTCAACCTCTAGCTGGCCCTTGTACCACTTGTCAAAGATGGCGCACATATTTTCGCACTCAGGAGGTTCATACTTACCAAGTAACTGATTTCCAGTCGTAAATATATAGTATTCATCGAATTACACGGATAACCAGTACATGCGGTGGGAAGAGCCGATACGCCGTCAATTATCGTGAAAGGCAAGACATTCGCATCACTTTTCAAAAACGGCGAATGTTTTTTCACACTCAGGAGGTTCATACTTACCAAGTTCCTGATTGCCATTCATATACTTACATTTTTTTAACTCGTTTTTTTTTAAATTGGGTGAGCGTAGCGCGCCTCATTGTACCACCCAAAATGAATGGAAGTGTGGATTCATGATTTTTGGGAGTAAATTAAGAGATCCCTCCAACCCACATGCGTAAAGCTATGACTTATTTGTGGCTGTTTTGTTTTACTTTTACAAGTCATATTTCTTACACAATTGGGGGGCTGCCGTATGGCCCTGTACCAAAAAAAAGTGCTAGCATGGACATTTCTGTACTCTACTACCCCAAATTAACAAAAAGTCACACATTTTGAGAGTAAACCTATGACACACAATTAGTGGTCGGCGGGCTCCTAGTCTAATGGCACAAATAAAAGTGTAAATGTGTAACTTATTTTCCAAACTTTAACACATTGGAAGAAAAATAGATACAAAACTGAGTCAAAATGATCGCACGACGATCTACGAGACGGACAAGGAGTCCCGCTGGAAAAATAATCATATACGTGTGTTTCACTTCTTGTGAAGACACCCTTGTATCTTTTTTATTTGTGGCCGAATTAATTTCAAATTTTTATCAGCCATACAACTTCATAAAGTGACTTTATTCAACACATAAATGCCGTCTAAATCTAAAACGCCTGCCTACTGCGATAAAAAGAAAATGTCAATTTTTGAGAAATCATAGTAGGCTTAGAGATAGACAAAAATTTTGTTAATGAAAGTTGTTCAGGATCACTTCATATGCCCCTCTGTAAAATTTTGTGAAAATCGGAATATTTTCAAAAAAAGAGAACACATAAAGAGAACTTTTTCCAACAAATGAAAGTTGTGAACAAAAATCAGCATTCAATAAAACACTAAAAGGGCTTTTTATTTTTACATATCAAGTTGAATGTAATATCTTTTCTTTTTTTCTTTTAGTTATCTCTGTTCTGGAGGAGTAACTCTCCATCATATCCTTCCTCCTTATCGGCTCAGAAATTTAGGAACATGGACGGTTTTATTGTTTTAAATGTTAAGAGTGCCGTGAAATTAACTGTCAATATGTATTGCTTTATTTATTTCTTCATTGCTTTCAAGACAGAAGTGATTGTTGTTATTTTCTGTGGAGTTTGTTAGTTTTTCTTGTTTTAATAATTTAATTCATACTAAAGTTTCCTTATTTCATATCTTTGCTCATAATGGTTAGAATACTTTTAACTACTGATGAAAAAATTGAAATAATAAAGATAGTCGGTGAAAATGTACGGTCTTCAAGAGAAGCAGCAGAAGAATTTAATTTAAGACATCCTCTAAGACAACCAATACACCATGGTACCGTAGCAAGAATATGTCACTTGTTCAATACAACTGGCAATGTGTTAAACCGAGAGTACATCTTAATCGAAATCACGGAGATGATAATGTTATATTAGCGGCGTTTAACGCCAATCCCACTACCAGTCTTCGAAATATGGCTCGTGACCTTAATTTTTCGGCATCAAAAATTTGGAGATGTTTAAAACGCCATAAGCTACAACCGTTTAAACCAAAATTTTTACATACCTTGGAAGAAGGTGATGAAGAGAGAAGACTAGAATATTGTTTATGGATCCAAGGTAATTATTTAAACAATAGAGACTTCTTGAAGAAAGTAATTTTCACTGATGAGGCAACTTTCTCCACCAACGGGGTAGTGTCATCACAAAACTCTAGGTTCTGGGCAGTAGAAAATCCTGATTGGATAATAAATTGTAATAGGCAATATTCCCAGAAGGTAAATGTGTGGTGCGGAATTTTTAACGAAACAGTAATAGGGCCGTTTTTCTTTTTTCAAAATATAAACGCATTAAATTTGCTAGAATTTTTAAATAATGATCTTTGGAATGCAATAGTTGATTTTCCTTTGGAACAATTGTATTTTCAACTCGACGGAGCATCTATCCACAATTCCGTAGTAGTGAGAGCATGGATGAATGAACATTTTCCCCAAAGATGGTTAGGACGAAATAGCCCTCTAATACATTGGCCACCCAGATCACCTGATCTCACTCCAATGGATTTTTATTTTTGGGGTCACATTAAAAACAAAGTTTATATAACCAGACCTCAAAATGTAGAGCAGCTTTGTGAGAGGATAAGGCAAGCGTGTTTAGAAGTTACAGCTCAAGAACTGCTAAGAGTTGTAATAAATAACAGAAAACGGATTGAGAAGTGTATTACACTTGAGGGTGGGTTAGTGGAAAGGGGCCCAATATAATAAATAAGTAAAAAAAAACCATTAACTTCTTTTATTTTTGAACTTTTCTAACACTGCGGCTTTTGCTTTATCTGTATTTTTTTTCCGACAATATTATCATTCATTATTAGTAGTCTTCTCTGTAAAAACAACGGCCCTTTTCAGGGCCACCAATTTAATTCTAAAAGAATTCGTTATATGACAGCATCCTACCAACCTACATATTCTTGACAGATGTTAAAACTCATTAAAGTAATTAGATTTTAATTCTAATTATTCTAAGGCCGGCGTTTTAGATTTAGACGACATGGGGCATATGAAGTGATCCTGAACAACTTTCATTAACAAAATTTTTGTCTATCTCTAAGCCTACTATGATTTCTCGAAAAGCAACATTTTCTTTTTATCGCAGTAGGCAAGCGTTTTAGATTTAGACGGCATTTATGTGTTGAATAAAGTCACTTTATGGAGTTGTATGGCTGATAAAAATTTGAAATTAATTCGGCCACAAATAAAAAAGATACAGGGGTAGGGGTGTCTTCACGAGAAGTGAAACAAAAAATTTTTTTTTGAAAATATTCCGATTTTTACAAAATTTTACAGAGTGATCCTGAACAACTTTCATTAACAAAATTTTTGTCTATCTCTAAGCCTACTATGATTTCTCGAAAATCAACATTTTCTTTTTATCGCAGTAGGCAAGCGTTTTAGATTTAGACGGCATTTATGTGTTGAATAAAGTCACTTTATGGAGTTGTATGGCTGATAAAAATTTGAAATTAATTCGGCCACAAATAAAAAAGATACAGAGGTAGGGTGTCTTCACGAGAAGTGAAACAAAAATTTTTTTTTTGAAAATATTCCGATTTTTACAAAATTTTACAGAGTGATCCTGAACAACTTTCATTAACAAAATTTTTGTCTATCTCTAAGCCTACTATGACTTCTCGAAAATTGACATTTTCTTTTTATCGCAGTAGGCCGGCGTTTTAGATTTAGACGGCATTTATGTGTTGAATAAAGTCGTCTTATGGACTTGTATGGCTGATAAAAATTTTAAATTAATTCGGCCACAAATAAAAAAGATACAGGGGTGTCTTCAGGAGAAGTGAAACACACTGTAGAATAAAAATGTTCTCAGAAACTGCCATAAAGAACTGAATACTCTATTTCTCGACAACTAAGAGTGATATTTGCATAATCATATATATCACTGAAGTGCATAACAGTAGACATCAGACTGTGGAAAGATGTACTTGATTCAAATATGATAACAAATAAGTGTCACTTTTTTCTGAATTGAAAGTCAGATCCACAAACCCAACTACATATTTTCTAATGTCAATATTATCCATGATATGAAATGTAAAATTTATTTCTGACCAACATTCCTGTATTGAAGTGTCATTGTGCTTTCTCATCTCATTAGAAATATACGATAAAAACAGCATTATTTTAGTTTTTAAAATATTTATATCCACCTTAACATACATGGATCAGTCACTGTATGTTCACAGAATATATAAAATAATATTTAATTTAAACTCATATTCAGTTAATACTAACCATAAAATGCAGTGATCTTTTAATTATTTTACTTTGAAGGATTCAATTAATTTACGTGTTCTCATGAAAAGCAGAATCCATAGAAATCAACAAGTCTACGACCCAGATATTAATTACAATTTTACAGTTAATCGTGGTAAAACGTAATATTTGACTTTTTAAAATAAAATAAATACCTCGCGAAACCGCTGTATTCCTGAATAGACTTTCTGCAAGTAGAAGCTACACATTCAGAGCCAATTTACACCACACTCAATGTCCTAATAAAATTGCAATTATTTTATCATTCAAAAAAAATTTTTTTGTCGCAGCATTCGAATTAAAAACTCCAAAATGAGGGTTAAACATGACTGCCTAGAGCGGCTCTTAATAGGGAAGTCACAAAAATGTGATGAAATATTCGTATATTCAAAGAAACGTCCATCACAACATTATAAAAATCTGGAATAAATTACCTTTAATTTTGAGAAAACTTTCCAAGAGACAATTCAAACAACAATTAAAATACTATCACCTCGCTAATACAATTTACAGTATGGATTTTTTTGTCGACTCATTAAAATATAGAAATCTAACGTATATACAGTCCACGCAAATTAGACATTTTAGAAGATATAATTTATAAAGTAATAATATTTGAGATGCTTACTCTATATAGGGTTAGAAATAGATACCCGAAAAGTTCCCCCCAATTTAGGGGTGGAACATTTTGCAAAAAATCACCTCTAACGAGGGCTTAAAGCTGGTTATTCACTTTTATCTTGTAAACCGTTCGTCGGAAGAGAAAATAGTATAGGAACTAAAAAATTTGTCGTTAAATTCTGCATAAAAAATGTTGTATTAATCTTGTAGCTTATCCTCACCTATTCCGAGCTAACAGCGTCCGAATAGAGCGGTAGTAGTTTGGGGCGCATATGGTAAAAATCGGTCATATTCGAAGTTTCACAGCAAATATCTTAAAATAGGTTACTTTAACGATTGCATTGAAGATTCTACACAACTTAAATGCTTAAGTTCAACACCAGATCTCAGAACTTTTATGGCTTTATTCTTTCCAATGCCAAAAAGTTGTGAAGTAGTATCACAGAAAGTGAGATAATGTACTGCTGGTAGTGAATTTGCTTGGGTTCCTAGATTACTAACTGTTGCCGCTATATCTGAGAGCTTTTCTTTGTCAACAGACTCCATCCACATAGCGCATTCAAGATTCAGCTTTCGGTAAAAGTGTACAAGCAGAACAAAAACGGCGGTGTCGTCTGATAAAATCTTTATATTGTTTGTTCCACATCTTGACAAAAAAATGGCCTGTTGTACAATTATAACGTCTGCTTCTTCATGATGAGTTTCTAAATCAGGGCGTGGAATCACAATTCCAGGATTTTGCAATTCAGTTGGGATTGTATCAATACCAGTAATGACCAACTTGTGTAGAAGAAAACAGCTATGTTTTAACAGTTGCTTGCAAATCATGACTGTTAGTAGAATTTTATTGCTTGATTGAGTCAATATACTGTTGCGACTTGGGATAGGTGCGTCTGCTCTTAGTTGTATGGAAGAACTGTTAACTCCTCTTTTAGATCGAGGGGCACTCTTTGGACTGTACTCATATACAAGGAATGTGTCCTGTTCTACAACATGCTTCATGATCACTGCAATTACATTATCAATGTAAGTTTGTATTGTACCAATCTTTGGCCAATGAACATGCCACAATAGAGCACTAGCATCTATAATTAATGCATTTGCAGATTTCCCCCTAGACGAGACGCACTATTATTTCATTCATTAATTTTGATTTCTGGGATGTGGGATTCATGTCTCCAAATTCATCAAATAGTGCTGACGGAACTGGTGATAATTCATATCCAAACAAAGTTGGAAGGCTGCATATTAATAAAATATAATAAAATACAATACAAATAATATATATTATAATATCTAACAACAAATATTTTATTTGCGTTGACCGATTGCCCTTAGATCGCAATAAAATGAGTGGTTCAGCTTTTTTGACCTCCGTGACCTTTGACCTTCGATATTTTAAGTTGCCCAATTGTGCCACTCTGGCACCCCACGAATTATGGTTAAGTATATCAAACAATACTAGAATCAATCATAAAATAAAAGTTGTACCCTCATTCAAGGTTACATGGCTCGGCGACGTGACTATGGCACGAATCTGTTGGTTTTAATGAGAAAATAAGCCTGATAATTTTTTTTTTTTTTGGGTAATAAATATTCTGTTACAATTGCCAACAGTGATATTTCCCCACAAGTTACATTATATGAAAGCACCGAGTTAACAAGTGCGTGGTAAATATCAATCAGAATTTTTGTGTCGACAGAATTTTTTAGATGTAATATAGCATAGTAACTACTATTAATTTTTTTACAGACATGATCATTGTGACATGTATAACTTAAGTCAGCATCAATATAAGTACCTAAAAACTTATTAGAACATAATATTTCTATCGTCACATTACTGACTTTTATATCGAAATGATGATCACTTTTTTCCTATTGTAAAAATTCATGGCGACTGTCTTATCAAATTTAAGACAGTCAAAAGCTGCTCCCACTGATTTATTATTTTCAATACATTTATGTATATGTTTAAAAAATTCATATACTGCGGTTTCTGTAGATCTACCAGGGTAAAAGCCATTTTGACTCTTTGTTATTATATGATATTTATTTAAGAAAGACATTATTTTGTCATAAATTACTTTCAATAACTTTACATAACACAGTGAGAATAGTAATTGGACGATAATTCTCTACACAGGTGGAATCAAGTTTCTTGAAAATTGGCACAAATATACCAACCTTTAAGTCATAAGGAAATTCTCCAAGCTCAATAGAACGATTTACTATATATGCTAGGGGCTTTACTATATAATATTTTATAGTTTTTATTATCTTGGTAGGAATGCAGTCCATGCCACACGAATCCGTATTTTTCAAATTATCTATTGCAGCGATGATTTCTTCCTCAGTTACCGATGTAAAAAAGAAGGAATTTGAATTCTTGATCATAGTAGTAGACTCGGTGGATATGTTAGCACCAAAATGATTTTTTATTACACTATCAGCTGCTACCGAAAAGAATTCGCCAAAGTGATTGGTTATTATATATTTATCAGAAATAAGATTATTTTCAACAATAATTTCTGGACTTACTTTAGGCTTAATTTTCCCAGTTTTCTCCCATACTATGTGCCATACTCGTTTCTGTTTTAGGGCCATATCATCGGTGCTAAGTAATTTTTGATTATACGATTTTTTTGCCACATTTGTTATATAACTTTACTATATGAGAGTGACCAATATTCGTTCATCTATTCTGTTTCAATAATGCAGTAGCCACTGCGTTTTTATATTTTTATATTTTACAATTTACATCTTAGGGTTTTATATTCATTTCAAGAGTTGCAATATAAGCATCAAATCTTTCAAAAAAATTATAGTTAAAAAAAATGAAACACTCTTTTATGAGTAGCGCAATAAAAAGTTAAAAATAATTATTAGGTAATTAAATTTAAAAGCGTGGGGCGTAATAAACCGAGGATAAACCGCTGATGCATTTTGATGTACAAGACCTATGCATTGCAATGAATTGCAATGCATAGTTGGTGCATTTAAATGCCGACGGTGAATTTAAATGCATTGTTAGTGAATTATGGAGCATTGCGATGCATTGCAATGCTTAGCAGTGCATTTCGATGCATTTACGTGTATTTTTGTGCATTGTGGGGGAATTGTGCTGCATTTTATTACGATTTAGGAGGACGGTGCATGCGCGTGAATTAGTTCCCCAGCAAGCAACAGGTGTTTTGGTCGGGTTACAGTTTGATAGTGATAGTGTGGGTTGTGAAAAAACTTTGTTTACAATTGAGAAGTTGTTAAATAAAATAAAAATGTAAGTAGATGCAGGGCCGAATTAGCCATTAGGCACAGTTAGGCACGTGAATAACGGCGCCAATGCCATAGGGCGCCGTTGATGTTCTTTCTGTTTTTCTTTACCTCTCAAGCCACTGAAGTAAAAGGGCGCTAGTTGAGTATTGTGCTATTATGCCTAACGGCACCAACAATGCTTAATCCGGCCCTGAGTAGATGTAGATTATATTGAATATTATCTGGCTACTTATAAGAAATAAGTTTATTATTTACATTCAAGCAAGACTAATTCCTATTAGTTATTATTCTGAATAATTAAAGTGTAGACTGATTATTTTGCATTTAATTAAAATGGGATATGAAAAAAATTGCCGACACTTTTCTTTTTAATTCTTAATAACAATTTTGATGAGGACGTAAAATATAAGAAAAGTATTACTTTATTACTTGACATGACATTCAAAATTACCTTGAAAACTACTAATAAAAAATAATTTAATTTAATTGAAAACAGATGGTGTCTATATATTACTCACTAAATTATTTATTTTTTAGGCAAAGGAAATTCATTTTATCGACATAGAAAAAACTGTTCAGGGGGCATTAGGCGACGCTCAAAAAGACATTAAAGGACTAGGAGTGAAGCCAAAAAAGGGCTCTTGGAATATTTTGGATATGCCCTTACGTAATTTTAAAAAAGAAAAAGAAAATAAAAAACATATCTTTCCACCATTATAAATTATAGCGTTAACAAGAAATTTGTATATTTTGTCTGTTATTGCAGAATCACTATTTACCCGATACCCTGGCTTGCTACAAAAATGTAATCTAATCTACGTATAAAATATCTAACCTCGTGTCTAACATTGTGAATCACTTCAAATATTAAAAACTCGATTAAATCTACTGACATCTACGATACATTTTTGGTGTTTCTGAGAATGTTTCAGTACAAAGGGTTAATATCTACGATCCCAATTTAAATAATTGTCTAACATTTATAGAATACTGCATCAGATTTAATATACTTAATTGTTTTAAAATTGTGAAATAACAGAAAAACAAGATCAAATTCTAAACTCATATGCCCGCTCCGTTCCATCGGTGTAAAAATATTTAAGTACATCACATACATCTACAATTTAGCGTACACCTTACAACATTATTTCGGCGTTTATTTAATAGATATTTTCAGGTTATATATGAAGTTGTTTAACGATATCATTCAACTTAAAACTCATACAAATTAATCATGAAGTAGAAAACGGGCACTTTAAGTTAAATATTTGGATTTATTAAAATGGAGGCAAAATAATTGAAATATCTTGCTTATGACAATGCATATCGATGCATTGTGAAATGTGAAGGTTGCACTTTAGTGCATTGCAACGCACAGTGGCAGCCTCTCGAAGCATTGCAATGCTTCGTGGATGCATTTTAGTGAATTTCAATGCTTCGCAAATGCATTCTTGTGCATTTTCATGCCTCAGCGATGAATTGCAATGCTTAATAATGCATGGTGCATTTAAATACTTCAGCAATGCATTGCGGTAAATTATATGCATTATGTGCATGCAATGCACTTTAGTGTATAAATTCTGTCCAGCGTAATAAACAAAATGTGATGTAGTTACCTCTTACCTATATAAGTGCCTCCGACGCTTTTAAATTTAATTACCTAATAGTTATTTTTTAGTGCGTTACTCATAAAAGCATGTTTTTTAGTTTTTTTGAAAAGTTATTCTACTGTTTCATCCTCCCCACAATAAAATTGTGGGAGGTCACTACAATTGGTCCAAAATCTAAAATTGAGATAACATCAAATTTTTACATTTTGGGATCTCAAAAAAGTTTTTTTTTTAATGTCTGTGTGTATGCTTGTGTATGTATATGTGTATGTGTATGTATGTTAGCACGATAGCGGCAAAACTACTAAACTGATTTGGATTAAACTTTGTGAGGGTTTCTTTAGTGCTCCAGAAGATCTGAAAAGATTTTGGTTGAGATCGGATTACATTTAGTGCTGTTTTGGTACAATAAGTTGTTTATTTTATGATTTCTTACAATTCGTAATCGAACCATTGAAAATCAGTAAAAATTCCGATTTCAACGATACATCACACTTGCACCCTTCCGATTTGGTTTCCGTGAAAATAATTAAAAAACAAAGCAAATGTGAAGCATAAGATCACTTTTCGCGTGGCCCGATCGTTGCGCTGAGCCGATACGCTATTCAACAACATTGAGATCGGCTTTAAAGGTCCACCGGGTGGAGAGGTTCCAGCCGCTTCCAGTAGCTGCCAATTTTTTGTTTTATATTTATTACGTCGTCCTTACTTAAAAGTTTAAAACCAATTAGGAGTTTCCCATAACCACCTCCCCCCCTCCATCAAGAGACCTTCGTGGTCACAATATGTAACCAAAGCCACATTGCAAAAATACTGTAGCAAAAATTAAATTAATGGTACCAGTAGTTATTCACATTTAACATTTAAGAAATGGAGAATGCGCCAGGATAATGGTATAGTGCAGGCAAATCCAGTTTTGAGTATGAACTATCTGGGGACAGCTATTTCTTTATCGAAATGGATAGCTTCATTCATGTAGAATAAGGATATAAAAGTCCTGAAAAATTCCAATGTGAGCTAAAGCCACCATTTAAAAGAAATGGCCGCCAGAACCGTTTCTTTTAGAAGGACATATCTCAGGAACCATTGCTCCGATTTTAGATTTCTTTTTTTGGTTCTCTTCCACTTTTTATGTACAATCGAAAGTGTTATTACATCTTTGGGCATAAAATAGAAGATAACTGAAGAAAAGACTTGAGTTCTTGGAAATATACAAGGTGTCCAGTTCGTGATTCCTCGGAAGATTGTGCAAAAACGGGCAACTTTATGAAAAAACTTTTTCAACAAAACTTTCAACGTTTTATCTCTACTACAACGTGAAATTATTTTCAATTATACAAGGTGTCACAAAAAGGAGTTACACAAGAATGCATAATTTTTTTAATAGAATACCCTCTAATTTTTTGGCGCCAATTAAGCCTCTAAGGGTCGTGAATTATACCCTAAAATTTTTTGCCAATCGGATGCAGCGTTGCCAAGTTATAATTTTTTTCCTGTTTTTTTGGCAAATTACAAACATTTTTTTGACTGGCATATCTCCGCGATTTATTAATTGTTTTTTCTAAAAATGTAAAGTGTCATTCGATAATGATGCATCTTCTGAAAAACATTTTTGTAATAAATTATTATTATACCGGGTGTCCAAAATATTTGTTTACATTTCTTGTTATTTAATTATTGTTTTTCTCAAATTTTTTAAATGGAATGCCTATATTTTCTTACATGGACGAATAAAGCATAAAATTCCCCACATTCTAATATTATACACTTAATTTTTATTTCAAACCGTTTTTGAGATATGATTATTTCAAATAAGTTTTGCGTAAATTGAGGTGCTTTTTATTTTAGCATTAAAATCTAGTATGGCTTTGGTCTTTTGTTTTGCGTTTTTTTTCACTCTATGACATTTCTCTAATGTGTTTAAGATTATCGTGATTAAGTTAAATTAATATTGTTAATATTTAAAAATACGAATTATAATTATTGTCAATAAGATTTAATATCTATGGTAAATGTTACGTTATTGGTGAATGTGATGGAAATTGTTTTTTGGCATCAAGAATGTATTATGGTCAAACATATCCCTATAGAAGATGTCCTGATGTGAGGTCTCTAGAAAATTTGAAAGAACGTTTTGAACGTACTGGACATTTTGCATATGAAAAGAAGGTGAGACGACGAAAGGTATTGTAATGAAGAAAATGAGCCGGCTATAACTTCAGCGGTAATCGAAAATCCTATGGCAAGTGTTAGGAAGTTAAGTAGAGATTTAGTGTTTCCCTATGTCTTCGTAAAAATAAGTTTTACCCCTATCGAGCTCAGATGCATCAAGAGCTTTGGGATGTGGATTTAAATCGTAGATTAAATTTTTGCCAGTGGGCTCAAAACCAAATTGGAGAAAATGAAGAATTTTTCAAATTTGTGTTGTTCACGGATGAATCAACGTTTCATCGTAACGGATTTGTGAATAGGCACAATTTCCATTATTATGCCAGAGAAAACTCTCATGTTGCACAGAAAAATCAGAACAAGAGATTAAATGTAAGGGGAGGAATTGTACATGATTATGTTATTCATTCTCGCTTTTTTGAGGGAAATGTGAATGGAGTAGTCTTCTTAGATTTTACGCAAAATACGTTTCTACAAATAATCGAGCATATTCCTGATTACAACTTGAAGGTGCACCACCACATTTTAGTAGAAATGTCCGTCAGGCCATTAGTAGTCAGTTTCCTGAAAGGTGGATAGGAAGAGGAGGTCCAATATTTTAATAAACTATTAAATAATATCTAATTTATTGTTTTATTAAATTATGTTAGGTCTCATTAAATGGCCGCCTAAGTCACCCGACCTGACTTCAGTGGTTTTTTTCTTTGGTGATTTGTGAAGTCAGGCGTTTATAAAGTAGAACCAACGACTCGAGAAGATATGATGGAAAGGATTCGTCGGTGTTTCAATCGTATAAATGTTGATATGTTACACTGTGTAAGGCGCTCATTTATCAAGAGACCTCAGTGTTACCTGAATCAAAATGGTGAACATTTTGAGCAGTTGTTAGGTTAGTTTCAATATCGTGAAAAAAAATTATTGCTCAAGAACCGTTCATAAAAGAAAGTGTACGATATCAAAAAATGTGAGAAATCGTAAGCGTTACTCATCCATTTAACAAAATTATAGGCATTCCATTTAAAAAAATTGAAAAAAATGCAAAACAAAATATAGATTTTAATGCTAAAATAAAGAATACCTTAATTTACGCAAAAATTATTTGATATAATCATATCTCAAAAAACGTTTGAAATAGAAATAAAGAGATATTAAAATGTGAGGAATTGTATGTTTTATTCAGTCATGTAAAAAAAGTATACCTAGGCATTCCATTTAAAAAAAAAAATAAGAACAATGATAATTAAATATCAAGAAATGTACGCAAATATTTTGGACACCCGATATACTAAAGATTTATTTCAAAAATGTTTTTCAGTAAATACATCATTATCAAACAACATCCCACATTTTTAGAAATAACGATTAATAAATCGCGGAGATATGCCAGTCAAAAATGTTTGTAAACTGCCCAAAAAAAAACAGAAAAAAATAACTTGGCAAAATATTTTAAGGTGTAATATTTTTATTTTTTATTTTTTTATTTATTTTCGTTACAATATCCTACAGAACAGGTTCCATTTACAGGATAAGGGCAATATAGGGTCCTTGGAGGCTTAACTGGCGTTAAGGAAATACAGGCTGTTCTATTAAAAAAAATTATACTTTCTTGTGTGACTCGTTTTTGTGACACCTTGTATAATTGAAAATAATTTTAAGTTATAGTAGAGACGAAACATTGAAAGTTTTGTTAAGAAAGATTTTTTATAAAGTTAGCCGTTTTGCACAATCTTCCGAGAGAACACTGACTGGGCACCCTTTATAACTTAATGTACATTATTAAAAATGATTACAATGTTATATATAAATAACTATTACTCCGTTAATATTTGAGTTAGTAACATCGGCCAAAAAACAAATGAAAGCTAATTGTGTGCTCTAGAACTTTTACTAAAATTATTTTTTCAAAAAATTGACTAGAAATTTCAGTACAAACGTCTCGAGTTTACAAAAGTTTAAACTTCCGTAATATTTAAATTATTTTTTAATTTCCTAAGTTTATCGTTTAATTTATTGTAAAATATGTATTATACTTTCTTAAAATGTGAAGTGAGGAATGGAACAAAAAAAAAGAAATCTAAAATCGGAGCAACGGTTACTGAGATATATGATTTTAAAGAAAATGTCTCTGGCGGTCATTTTTTCTAAATGGCGACTTTAGCTCACGTCGGGATTTTTTGCGACTTTATGTACTTATCCTACATTAATAGAGCTATCCATTGTGATAAACAAATAACTGTCCCCAAACAGTTCACGCCAAACCCATTTTACACTGAGATTTTCCTGGTCTAGTAGGAGAGTAAATATAAAATTATAATTTAAAAAACTGAAAACACGATTTTTGGTACCATATTATTGTATTGTTTCGAGAATCGCATAAAGTTGCAAAGTTTCAAATCGATACGACAATTAGAAGTGGGTGAAAAGTGAGTTGTAATGTTACAGTTCATGATGATAAGAGCATGTTAAAAAGGGGAAACTTTTATAAAAAAAAATTACGTTACCTTCTTCTGAGAACGCATATAATTGATCTTCACAGACATTCCATATTATAATTTATTTTGCAAATACTCTTTCGTATCATATTCTAAGTTAGTCTCACACAGTAGGATTGCTTTCTTTGTACCAACACTCTTCAAGTCTCCATTTTCTAACTTATAAATATACGTAAAATTGCATTTTCTACTAGTTAATAGAACTCTCTACTTTATATCGGTATAGTAATTCCTTTAATTTGAATACATTTTTTAAATTTATCAGTAAAATTAACGGTATAACATATTCACAGTGAATGCCAATAAATTATTTTATCAATTTTCCTACGAAAAATATTTATGATTATTCAATATATGAGAGTAATACTTAGAATACTTGTATTTGACACTGTTCTTAGGCAAGATATTCATTTTCGTTGTCGTTTTATAGGAATCTATTACATAATTATATACATTTCAGAATTTGTTAGGCCAGGCCATTTAGAAACAAATCCTGAAAAATGACTTTCCTAACCCGCATGTGGAGGCTTTACCTGACGTATTGCTACGTAATTACGATTATCATCCTGTATAAACATAATGCAAATTTTTACTAGCAACATTTATGTTTAAACAGTTTACAATCTTCCCGTAGCCCAATCCATCAGTTCTAAATATCTGGTATTTTCATTTATAATTTCTCTAAAAAAATGTTACTTTAAATTTAATTCCCAGTTCTCTTCACGACTTCTTTTTATATTACTTTACTGGAACACAAATCTCTGAATAAATCTCTTACCCGCCTTTAAGGGTGGTTGAATGGTACTCCAAATACAACTTTTAAGTATTTATTTTTGTAATTTTTTTTCCATTCCGTTTTCAATTTTCGTAATCTGATTTTACTCTTCGATATATTACGTTAGTACACCTTTGCCTATTTCAAAATGTAATTATGATTGAACTTGCAAGAATTGCTTTAAATGGATAATAAGTAGTTTTGTTTACAATATTTCAAACTTTCATCACTAACAATAATTCAGTAGTTATTTCCAATATTCTAATTTTTCAATAAGTCCTATTTACTAAATCTTATTAAAATATTGTCAAACAAATGTCAAGGTGTTAATATATTATCGTGGAAACGAAAAAAAAAAAAAACAAAAAAAAAACGTGAATGTGTAATGTCGGTAAACTTGTTTGTATTTACAAAGTGCCCATGCCACCACTTCTCCGCTGTTGGTTTCTATGTTGTAGGGTATATATTTCTAATATTTTTACATTTTATTTATTTGATATTGTAGTTTCATTGTTATATGAATGTTGTTTTTTTATGACTTGTTGGGTTTCCTAGACTGAAGTAAAGAAAAGTTGTTGCGGACTTTGGTTCTTGTACACTCAAAATTTTATTTTTCTCAGCTCTTTTAATAATGGGGTTGGGGTGGTACTGGGGTGGTTAATGCCAAAAAATTTTTTAAGACCTTAGCTTCTCTTATATAATACTAAATATCAATTTTATAGACTCTTACTTGCTTCATTTGCCTATTTACCCCAATTTATCCCAATTTACCACCAACGGAATAAGATCAAAATATAATCTAGTTCCAAATTTCATTAAAGTAATATGCATATTAAATTTGAAGTCAATATCTTAAACGGTTCCAGAGTAATCGTGCACACAAAAAAAAATTACAGACAATTTTTTTTTCTAAAATTTAAAAATCTTGACTTTTCGCAACTTTCTCAGCCTATTCGTACAACAAAAATTTTTTTTTTCATTACTATATTTCCACTGGATGTGGAAGTAATTACTGCGTCAGTTTTGATGAAATATGTAAATGTTAAGTAATTATTTATAGCAGGTTCCTATATACTAATGATTGTAGTGAAATATTTAGGATGCACCTTCAGAGGTTTTCAATTTTAATTCATCGACCAGTGGGGACTAAATTGGGGTAAATGGGAGGCGAATAGGTAAATCAAGCAACTAAGAGTTCATAAAATTGGTATTTAGAATATACAAGAGAAGCTAAGGTATAAAAATTTTTTTTTGGTATTAGCCACCCGCATTACCATCCCCACCCTATTATTAAAGGGAGTGAAAAAAATAAAACTGTGATTCAGTGTGTATACAAGAACCAAAGTTCTCATTTTTTTTTAACTTCATCCACCCCCGCTACCACCACCGTCATCCCCACTACCGATATGGCATATCATTTTATAGATTTTTGCGGTAGGCGATTTCAAATATTATGTTATTAAAGTTCTATAAACAATTATTTCCACATAGTAGAATGAATAATTTCTATTTCCTTAAATGCTTTCTAAGCGCTGTACCATACATTGAAAGTATAACTTAAAATAGACTTCATATACAGGGTGTCCGTCGCCAAACATAAATGGGTGATTGGATACAAAAAAATATTAAACAATGTTCCTAGGAATATAGGACCGCAAATGCTTCCTAAGGGCGCGAGAATCCTTTGAAAATGGCACCCATATAATTGATTTTATTTAATTTCGTCAGATCCACTTTTAGGCAAGGGCGGTTTTACGGAGGGTAATGGTGATAATTACCCCCCAGGAACCACCCGCGGGTGGAGCCGGTGTAATTATCTTTGCTTCCGTATTCGCGCGCACTTCTCTGCATATAAGGGTAAATTCAATTCAATTTCCATATTCCAACGTGTTTTGGTTAAAATAATTTAAAATGTCGTTGGTACACTTTAGTATTACTAATATTTATTTAAATTAAAGAAAGACTGTTATATATTGATCTAAATTATGAAAAATTTAGCATCATAATTTAGATCTACTGAAATTTAGTATCATAATTTAGATATATAACAGTGGTTCTTTAATTTATATAAATATTAGTAATATTAAAATGTGCTAACGACATTTTAAACCAAAACATGGTCGAACATGGTAATAAATCGTAACCAGATATCACCCGCATTTTTTCAAAATCCGTCTTGAAATAATTAATAATAATAATAATAATACCTTTATTAATCCAATAGATCGTACAAGACGATATAGGATATGCCAATATTTACATAATTAGAAACAAAACAATTTACATATTTGTGAGCTTACAACAATAAAAATAGATTTTATTCAATGCCATTAAATTTCATCAACAAAGTATAAAGCCTGGAAATAAGGTAAGTTTTAACGGTTGTTAAAAAAAATTTTGCACTTACAATATTTTTATTTCAGTCCCTAATTTATTGAATAGAACTTAACCCACGCAATATGGGTTAGCTTTGTAGAGTTCCAGCCTATGAATTTCATGCTGCAAATTCAAGCCATAACGTGTCGAATATTGATGGAGTTCATTTAGCAGATTAAATTTAGATTGATTCTTTTTTACTAATTTTAAGATTTCTAATATATAAGCAAGGCAGTGTCAAAATCTTATGTTCAATGAATGTTATTTTACATGATTCTCTAAAGAGTAAACTAAACATGTAGCGTATGGCTCTTTTTTGCAACAAAAAGATCCTATTTGAGGACGTAGAATTGCCCCAAACAATAATGCCGTAACGGAGGAGTGATTCCATGTTGGAGTAATAGAACGTTTTTACTGTTGTAATACTAGTTATTTGGAGAAGTCTTTTTAAAGCAAAGCAATTACTGGCATCTATTTTCAGATAAGAGAAAGGTCAATATGAATTCCAAGAAGTTCGAAAGTAGTTACCTGAATTGATTTACCCAAGTTTTAATAGAGGACTGCATAGATAAGTTGCTCCTATAGGATAGAACTGCAATGAAAAGTTTTATCTTGATTCATTCCTAAAGGCATAAGCATGTAAAATCTACCCCAAAACAAAATTTTGTTTGTTATCAACTATTTGAAGGGGCTTACCCTAAATATGATTTTCCCAAAATTTCAAGCCTACAACCGCCATATTGGAGGAGTGGTGGTTTTTTTTTTTATTTTCTCGGATACCGATACGAAAAAATCCGAAAAAATTCACAGTTGTTACTTACATGTTGGACTATTTACCCAATTAAATGCAAATTTCGTACGCATAAAAAGATTGCAAATTTTTGCATACAATTTTTTGGCACTTTAAAAAAGAAATCCACTCTGAATTTTTCATCGTAAATTACTCATTTATCAAGGCCAAGATAGTAAAAAAAACGAAAAACTGCATTACCGACCATTCTCTTATACTCGCCTCACTATCATGTGGACGCATGTCTTGTTAACAAATATACAGGATGTTTCATTAATAATTGGACACACGCTAACTGGAGAATCCTTAGTCCAAAATATGAAGATTTAATCTGAAACACTTAGATAAAATGTGCCTCCTTACTGAGATACAAGGTGTCAAAGTTTTTCTTCTTTTTTTTGCAATATCTCAACTACCTCTTGACCGATCTTCTCCCAATTTGGTAAGGAAACATTTTTTAAGCTAAGAAACAATAATTTATGTATTACATGACACTAGCCCGTGGAGGGCGCCTCATGAGTTATACCTGATGATGAATATTTTTTCTCTTTTTTTTTACGAAACGTAGTGGAACTTTTGACTAGAAAATCTCATGCAGGAGTAATTTCTACGTAAAAAAAGTATACTTGATAGAACTTGATAATTCCAACCGTTTTCGAGAAAACCGCCACATAGATCTCAAAAATTCTTTGAAAGCAAGCCCAATTTGAAGAGGAAAAATTGTATTTATTGAAAAGTATGCTTTTCTGACGTCTTAGTTCTGTCATTTACGTATAATTTCATTAGTTTGACATTTTGACAGAACTAAAACGTCACCAAAGCACACTTTTCAATAAATAAAATTTTTCCGTTTCAAATTGGGTTTGTTTCCAAAGAAGTTTTGAGATCTATGCGGCAGTTTTCTCGAAAACGGTTGGAATTATCAAGTTCTATCAAGTATACCTTTTTTACGTAGAAATGACTCCTGCATGAGATTTTCTAGTCTCTCTAAGTGCTCGTCTCCATATACACATATATATTTATTCTGTCTGTGATTTACACTCAATTGTTTATTTTAAATTGAACGTTGTTGTGTTATTATTGTGTTCGGTGAGGGGTCCAGGTTGCAACAAAAATATGTACGAGAATTGACTGAACTGTAAACTCTAACTTTATAATTTTGAGAATTTTAAGATTAATTTATTAACGCCAACGGAACGTGACAGCCAAGAACAAATGGCTTTCCTTAATTGCAGTATCCGGCGTTCAATGGTGGCTTCTCGGTTGCAACCTGTACCCCTCACAGAACACAATAATAACACAACAACATTCAATTTAAAATAAACAATTAAGTGCAAATCACAGAAAAAATAAATACATATGGTGTATATGGAGACGAGCACTTAGAGAGAGAGAGTTTTAAAAGTAGTCTATATATAAGTCTTCTCGCAAGCCACCCACACGCTTGATTGTCACGTGGTCTCGCGGAAGAAAAGAGGTAAAGCAAAAAATATAAATAGAGAATTTACTTACATTTTACATTCATAAAAATTGATAATAAATTTTTTTTATTAATAATTAAAAATAGGAAAACACACAGTGCCACTACGTTTCGTAAAAAGAAACAGAAAAAATATTCATCATCAGGAATAGTTCATGAGGCGCCCTCCACGGGCTAGCCTGATGCAATGCATAAATTATTGTTTCTTAGCTTAAAAAATGTTTCCTTACCAAATTGGGAGAAGATTGGTCAAGAGGTAGTTGAGATATTGCAAGAAAAAAAAAACTTTGACACCCTGTATCTCAGTAATGTTATCTAACTGTTTCAGGTTAAATCTTCATATTTTGGACTAGGGATTCTCCAGTAGCGTGTGTCCAATTATTAATGAAACATCTGTATATTTGCTAACAAGACATGCGTCCAAATGATAGTGAGGCGCGTATAAGAGAATGGGCGGTAATGCAGTTTTTCGTTTTTTTAACTATCTTCCACATTTTTTAAGAATATGAAAATATTTTGGGAATGGGCCTTGATAAATGAGTAATTTACGATGAAAAATTCAGAGTGGCCTTCTTTCTTAAAGTGCCAAAAGATTGTATGCAAAATTTGCAAATTTTTTTTGCATACGAAATTTGCAATAAAAAATTATGAAAAAAATTAGTTAAATAATCCAACATGTAAGTAACAATTGTGAATTTTTTCGGATTTTTTTCGTACAACGGTATCCGAGAAAATTTAAAAAAACGAAAATCAAAAAACCCACCACTCCTCCAATATGGCGGCTGCAGGTTTGAAATTTTGGGAAAATCATATTTAGGGTAAGCCCCTTCAAATAGTTGATAACAAACAAAATTTTGTTTCAGGGCAGATTTTACATGTTTATCCTACTATGCCCTTTGTTTAATTAAAATAATGGTTGGGTGAAAGTAAATTTGAGCTTAGTTTAGAAATTAACACTTCCAAATTAGTTTCACCTGCAACGATTGTGATCTGCCAAAGTGATGAAAGAAAGGGCCTTGGCGCATAAGGGGAGGTGATCGGCCTTTTTACTTTTTGAAATCTCACCCAGCTAGGTTTGTGAGAACAAAAAGACGGGCTCTTTCCCATATTCCCCCATAGGCGCTCCAGAAACTGTTTTATTGGATCACGAAGATTATTCGTTTTTTTCACGTATCTCAGCCGCATTAAAAGATTTTTCAGTTTTTCTTGAGCCAAACTGAAGGTCTTCGACGCGCGCATGAAGTACAATTTTTTTCAAAATTTTAGGCGGGAAATTCAATTTTTTTTTGTAGCTTTCAAAAAGTTTTAATATTTAAAAAAAAACCTATTGACATACGTTATGATGAAAAAAATATATGTGATGTGTCTTCATCAGATCTATCTTCATGAATTTTTTCATAATTTTTGTGGGGGTGATATGGGGTCAAAAAATTAAAAATCTATTTTTTTTCGCTATTTTTCGATATTCTTTTCAGAAAAAACTTTCAGTTTAATTATTTTTTTTATTTTCCAAAAGAATAGAGATTTCAAATAATTTTTAGATTGAAAAGATTTAAGATGAACCGGTAAAAACGGATTTTTTAAAATTAGCCTCTATTTTTTAGTAATATTTTTATAATTTTTATTGTTTACTTTTTCAACTTTTTTCAACCCTGTTTCTTGTTTATTTTCTTTTTTTTTTTCCTAATTATTTCTAACTTTTTTTGAATAGAATTATAATGAAAAACACATTTCAAAAATATAAAATATATTTATTGTCAAGAAAATAAATTCATATATTATAAAACAAAAATATTACATTTCAATCCTCATCACTGTCTTCATTTATAACTGGGATTTCATGCCTGCTGAAGATTTTTGATAATACATCTGCTGATTTTACTATTTTAGAAAGGTATCGAGCGTAAGATAAGTAATATATTAGAGTGGCAACATGAGAACAGCACCTCAGAGTTCTTGCACCATTGGGACAATCGCAATACCAACGTTTTATGGCATCTACATCATTAATGTCAGCTTGGTATTGAATGTATACATTGTATTTTTGATTTGATATGTCTTGAACGGATTCGAATTTTTAATATTTCCGGAGTTTCTTTACAATATTGCAGATCTATATTTTCAGAATCACCAATTAATTCTGCTAAGTAACATGCTGATTGTTTGAATTGGTAAGTACCGTTGAAAAAGATCTGCAATTCTTCAACCGTCAACTCCGGAAAATCCAAAATATCCTCCGATGTCAAATTCTCAAAACAACTCTTCTTCCGGTTCCACTGCTTAGTTTCGACCTCTGTAGGTAGGGTACTGTCCAAACGTTTCGATTTTTCAATTCGCTTCAATACTTCATCATTAGTGTGAATGCTGGAGACATGTCGTTTTCCAAATGTATTAACTAATAATCCTGCCCCAAGATTTTTAACTGCCACTACTGTATGATATAATAATAAAGAAGACTTTATATCAATAAAAGACATAAAATCAAGTTTCTCTAAATGTTATGAAAACACTTATTCACATTTTTTTCTGACTGGCACATATAATAAAACTACACAACTTTTATAACACAATATCCATTCCGCACAATATTTTAATCATTAAAATAAACACCTCAACTGCATGTTATGATTTCCCACAGAATCTCCATTGTTAATTGTTTTTCCAATGAAAAAACAATTTTTTTTTCGTAAGGGTTTCACAGCCTTAGTAATGAACCATACGACAAAAAAAAAACAATTTTGAAGTAAGTAAAAAGTTTTTATTATAGTCAAAACAACTCTCTCATGCAAAACATGTGGTTGAACTTTAGGGCACTTGCACACATTTATGTAGTCACTACCAGAATTTTCAAAAAAGTTTTTCAGACCAGAGCTTAATAAAATCTAATTGCGTATTTAAAAATATGTCAGTTTAATAATATAAATCATTTGCTCACGGAGATTTTCTCGGAAAAATTATGAAAATCAAAAATGAAACTTGGATCCTCAGTACATATTTAATAAACATGGATTTATCATAGTAACCCATTAGCGCCTGATTGCATTTTTAATGCTACGTCATGTCAGTTTATTGAAACAATTCATTTGCGCAACAAGATTTTCCGTAAAAATCAAGAAAATCTAAGTTCAAGCTGGTTCTCAAAGACATCTTGCAATGTACATTTCAAAAATTATGTATAAGACATATTCAACTATCAAATAATACATTAGACTGTGAAAATGAAAAATGTAAAAAGTACTTGAGAAATTTTTTCCACTTAAAGGAAAGAATAATTCAAATATTACTAAAAAATAGAGGTTAATTTTTAAAAAATCCGTTTTTACCGGTTCATCTTAAATCTTATCAATCTAAAAATTATTTGCAACCTCTATTCTTTAGGAAAATAAAAAAAATAATTAAACTGAAAGTTTTTTCTGAAAAGAATATCGAAAAATAGCGAAAAAAAAAATAGATTTTTAATTTTTTGACCCCCTATCACCCCCACAAAAATTATGAAAAAATTCATGAAGATAGATCTGATGAAGACACATTACATATATTTTTTTCACCATAACGTAGGTCAATAGGTTTTTTTTTTATAATATTAAAAATTTTTGAAGCCTCAAAAAAATTGAATTTCCCGCCTAAAATTTTGAAAAAAATTGTGCTTCATGCGCGCGTCGAAGAACTTCAATTTGGCGCAAGAAAAACTGAAAAATCTTTTAATGCGGCTGAGATACGTGAAAAAAACGAATAATCTTCGTGATCCAATAAAACAGTTTCTGGAGCAACTAAGTAAATCAAAATATGGGAAAGACCACATCTTTTTGTTCTCAACAAACCTAGCTGGGTGAGATTTCAAAAAGTAAAAAGGCCCTTTACAAAATTGATCATTAATATATATTAGAAACAGCAGCGGCCCGAGTACACTTCCTTGCGGTACATCAATCACCAGGCAATTCCTCAGTTCGTTCTCCGAAATAACTAACAAATTGTTTCCTGTTATTTAAATAAGACGAAAGGAGATTTTTACAAAGACCACGCAGGCCATAATGTTCAACAAATTTAGTAGAATATCATGGTTTGCGCAGTCAAAAGCCATAGAAAGGTCGATAAAAATCGCCATAACTTTGTAACGTTAAATTTGGTTCCGATCTTGAATTTGTATATACGAATGTAAATTTAAAAATGAGTGAGGCTACGTTTGTTTTTTTAAATGTTTACAGTTGATGCCTGAGGAAAATGGTATATATATTTGCTTCTTTACTTTTGTTAATAGCAAAGAGCATGGAAAGGTAACTTGTTGTTTATATATCGATGGCTAAATAAAAATACTCCGGAAACCTGCTTGTTTACTATGGGATTTATTTGGTAGAATCATTATAACGTAGGTTCATAGATTTGTCATGCCTGGAGGGTTATAATAGTTTTATTTTATGTAATTTTCCTATGGTATTTTCAGGAGGGATTTTGGCTGTCTAACCTAAAACGATAAATACAAGCTGGTAATCGCTACCAGGGAGTATATATTGTATGACTTACTGTTGGTTGGTGTCAATTAATCCTATTATTTTTCTTTGCTAGTTTTCTCTGAAATTCGGTTCCAAGAGTGCGTAAACACCTCTGGAAATGTCTGTAAGTGTAGGCAAATATACACATTTCAGGGTGTATTGGCTGGAAAAAAGGTTTTAGTCGCACTTCTATTGGTTAATAATAAAAAACAATACTCTCTTACCTGTAGTTAAGAAGTTCTTATTTATTTAAATAAATAAGCTTAGTAGACCTTTTGATTCATTCCTTTTTGTTAGCTGTCATAATTTCAGTTGGGGGAAAATGTTACCAACATTGGTTTTGGAGGAAAACTTGTGGCATTTAAATTATTAATCCTAGTTTTATTTATTTTTACTGTAAATATGGTTCAATAATGGGTTTTGCGCTTATCAGTTTTTATTTTATGGATTGCTTTAATCATTCTATGGTTGGAATTATTTTCTGTGCGCGTCGATAGGAATTATGGGTAAATTCCCTAATGAAATGTCAAGCGGTGATTGGTTGATTGGAGAACAGGTGGTTAGAAACAGACGGTTGGTTTCCAAAATATTCATTCTTTAACTCGTCGTTTAGCCGTTTAAACGAGATTTTTATAATTGCTTGAAAAAGCAACCCAATATTAATTTCGGTGATTATACTGTAAAAATCTAAAGTTTAGAAGTGCCTAATTGGTATGTGAGCTGTCGGATAAGAATCCTTTTTGCACTTTATTGGGATACCGAATCTTAATTTGTTTTATTCTTTTTATGTAGGTAAGTTTTAAAGTCTTAAAATTGTGACGTAAAATTGTGAATGTCTTATAACTTTTATTCGAATTTGGAGGTTGTAAGTTGTTGAATGAAAGGCCATGTGCCGCCGTTTCATGTGGATTTGCAGTTTTGGTTATGGTTATGAGGTTACGAGGAGTTTACTGTCTACTGGAATACAAGAGCTAAGATATACATAAGGATACTGTTGTTACATGAGCATATTTCATCTATAGAGTCTGGATTTTCTGCAAGACGTTGGAGAACGGCAAAGTATCTTACTACTTCACTACAGTGAGCTGCATTAAATATTTACATGTTGTGATATTTTTTTAACTCACCATTTTATATGCATACTTTTTTTCTTGTTACTCAATTAGACACATTTTGTGATAAATGATAAATAAGTTATGTGAGTAACTGCGCAGTTATATACTTATTTACAGGTATTTGTTGTAGATATATTTGTATATAAATTATATATTATATTATTATGATTGTTTCATGACAACGTGACAAGCTTGATTCAATCCGTTTTAACCTGAACTGAATTTTAGTGCATTTTGATAGTAAATCGACTGATTTCTAAAGAATAAACAATTTGTATTATATTAACTTAACGTTAATCTATTTATGTTTGTGTGCATTTAAGTTGACCCATGCTATTGAAATATATATATTCTAAATTGATTCCTTTTTGTTTTGGCTTAAGATATTAGGATAAACACGGTCTTTGGTAGTTTTTGGAATCAGTGTGCCAAACATAGCTAAAGAATGTTGGAATTTTAATGGAAATTACCTGGCGCTCGACCATATTATTGGCAAAATGTCAAAATCTTTAAAAAATAAACGGACCACACCTTGAGGTTTCCTTACTAGAGCTAACCGACCTTAAGATTGTAGGGCATCTCATTATTTTAAGTGTACTTCTCCCTTCTTATTACGTAAATTCAATTTAACCCGTAACGACTTTTTTAGTGTCACATCTGTGGTTGTAGGTAAACATACATACTATGCAGATACAAAAAATAAGTTAGTGTTGCTCACTAAACAGTTTTTAGTGTATGGTCTAAATTTTACTTTTGTGGGTTATAGCCTGTAAGGAATAAGGTATTGATATGTATTTTTGCCTCGTAAAAAATTGTTGTGACGTGTGCTACAAAAAGGTGTTAATGAAAAAAATATATTCGTGTGATACCTCCTATGTTATCAAACCTCTAAATACCATTGAACGATGTGAATTTGTTTGATAGTTCGTTCGTGTTTATCTTAAAAATGTTTTAAGCTCTATACATTATTGAATACTATGTCAATTACATAAACATGTGATATGTTTCAACTAGAGAATAATTCTTCTTCATAATACTTTGAAAAGTTTCAAACAACAATGGAATGTTTGTAGAAATATTAAATTGTTTATGTGATGAAATTGATATTGTATGTCAGAGCTAAAAGCGTAAACGTTAGTCAGTTCCAAAAGTTTCAATAATTAAATGTTTGTGAAGATCCTATTTCTGTCATCAAATTGATATTGTATGTAGAGTTAAAAGCTTAACACGTTCCTAAAACTAATACAATAGAGGATCGATCACATCAAACGTTAGTCCAGATGTATGTTCTTTAGAGTTTAGTTTACAATAAACAGATTGTTTATATATCCGTATCGTCCTTATACTGATTTGTTTTTAAAATCGCAAGAAGCTTAACTTGTGTGATATTTCTACATATAACATTTTGTCTGTGAAGTATGTCCTGATGGTAATCACAAGCATTCAGCCATCAAATTAAATGATCCCAGAAGTAAAGAGTTTAAATATTAAATAAATACATTTCTTTTGAAAGTCTGTCTTACAAATACATTCACTTTTCTGAAGAGAACTTGTTTACTTGTAGAAATCAGGGGACATTTTTGTGCATATCGATTTTACTTATAACTTTTTCGATTTGTTTTACGTTCAATATGTGCTCTTCACAATGAAATCTAAACAGCAAATAAGGGTTTATTTAGATTTCATCTATAAATGTGCTTAATAAATAGTATGATAATAATTGGCGAGTATGGGTAACGGAAAGTTTCCATTTGAAAGTTTTCAGAACGAAGTTCGCTAATGTTAAAAAAAAAAATTGAGGCCTTGGTTCCATACACTTAATCCCAATTTTACACATTCTTACCTGCTTGCTTTACCTATTTATCCCAATTTTGCATTATTTACCCCCCAATCCTTCAACGGAATGAGGTCAAAATATAATCTAGTTCCAGATCATGTCATAATACATAAATATACCGTATTTTAAGTCAATATCATAAACGGTTCCTGAGTAATCGTTCTCGCAACTTAAAATCTCGACGTTTCATGACATTCTAAGTCTATTTGAGCAAAAAAAATTCAAATTTTTTTTTACTACCCCTACCCTACACTTCTACTCCACTACGTGGATATGGCAGTAATGAGCGTAAATATGCAATTAGTACTACCTTAAGGTCAACTCTCTACATAGCATATATGAAGAATGTATCCCTACTTACCTCATTTCGTGAACTTGACAATTTGTAAACAAGTAAACTTATACACATGATGAAGTTTAACACTTAACTAATAGCTGTTTTCTGAGCTTACACAACTTTGAGAAATATAAGTTGCTGAAAAAAAGCAATAAAATTCAATTAGGTTGGCAGAGGTTCACCACGATCTACTGGAATTACCAAAGGCTCTCCAACTAGCACACGGTCCCTATTTCATGCTTACAGTAGCTTTAGAAGAGTTCTTAAAATAAAATTAGCGACGACTAGTCTTAAAAAGATTTCTTACAATGCTTATGAAGCAATGCCCTTATGGCTAAGACGTTAAAACAATGAAAACGAGATGGACTGGTCGAGCCTTACTATGCATCCGTTTTTTATAGTTGGAAATTCTTGGTGGAGTCTGATAATAACTTGCTGGTGTGACGTTGTTTTCGGTGAAGCCGAGAAGTGTCACTTTTGGCACCTTAGCAACGGCGGTGTTTACGGTTCGATTGTTCAGGCGCCAGTTTCCTATATTATGTGGGGAAACGCCACGTCCCTCAAATAGCCAGTACAGTAGGGTGGGGGTAGCTATAGTGCAGAAAACGGTAAATTCCAGTGGGTCAAATAGGGAAAATTCGACTCTCACACATACAGCAGCAAAACGAACAATTTGGAAAACGATATAAATTTATTGGCGTAGATAGGTTACGTTCGTGTGTGTTTACAATATTTTCTCTCTATAAAATTTTTTAAATAAAAGCATTACTAAGCAAAAGATTAAGGAAAAAAGAAATGAAAAAACATGGAGTGTGATATTTGTAAACAGGTAACACATAAAAAAGAACTTTTTGCTTGTGATGGATGTAGCAAAAAAGTGTGTAAACCATGTGGGAAATTAACAGCATCAGAAGCAAGATGCTTCGAATTAAAAGAGAGAGTATTGATTTTTTACTGTCAAGATTGTCAAGCAGGCAATACAATAACACTACTTCATGCAGTGAATAAATAAAAAGATTGTGTCATGGAAAGTAAAATAGAGATTATTGAGATGCTAAAAAAGAACATTGAAGAACTAAAAAAGAAAGCAGAAGAAAAAACCGCTGCCCAAGGAATCACTACTTCCACATCCAAGTCTCTTACAACAAAAATACTATATTTGCATTCCACTATATGAAAATAATTGTTTCTGGAACTTTAATAGTATAATATTTGAAATCATGTACCCAAAAAACCCATAAAATTATATGTCAAATCGGTGGTGGGGATGAATGAAGTGAAAAAAATTCTTAATGACTTTGGCTCTTGTACACACACTAAATCACACTATGTTTTCACCACATTTAATAATGGGGTGGGGGTGCTAATAGGTGTGGCTAATGCCAAATTTTTTTTTAAACCTTAGCTCCTCTTATATTTACTAAATATCAATTTCATGGACTATTACTTGCTTGATTTACCGATTTACCCCCATTTACCCCAGTTTACCGTTTAACTCTGCAACAGAATAAGATCAAAATACAATTTAGTTCCCGATCTCGTTAAAATACTTATATGCCATATTTTAAGTCAATATGTTAAACAGTTCCAGAGTGATCCTGAGCACCAAAAAGATACAAGACTAACAGACAGACCGACGCGATAGACAAATTTATTTTGTTCAAACTTAAAATATTGACGTTTCATGACATTCTGAGCCTATTTAAACAATGAAAATTTCCAAATTTTTTTTGCGTTAATATACTTCAACTGGATGTGGAAGTAATACGCACAAAATGGCATGACAAAGATATAAAAAATCGTTGTGTGCCGTAAACTATACGATAGGAGTAAAGCCTCTACTTCAAGTATTTTCTTCGAGGAAACCTACTACGCGTCCATACTACCCGAGGTAACCCACTGTGCATCCAATTTACTCGAGGAAAGCCACTGCGCATTCATACTTCTTAAACTAACCCACTGCGCATCCATTTTACTCGAGGGAGCCCACTGCGCATCTATAGTACTGGAGAAAAGCCTCTGCGCATCCGTACTACTCGTGGTAACCTACTGCACATCCATTGTACTCGAGGAAAGCCATTGCGCACCCATATTACTTAAAGTAACCCACTGCGCATCTATACTACTTGAGGTAACCTACTGCGATTTGTAATACTCGAGAAAAGTCACTGCGCATCCAAAATACTCAAGGAAAGCCACTGCGCATCCGTAATACTCGGGGAAACCTACTGCGCATCCATAGTAATCGAGCAAAACCATACTATTCGAAGTAACTTTAACAACATAATATTTGAAATCGTCTACCCCAAAAAACCTATAAAACGATATGCCACATCGGTAGTGGGGGTGGTAGAGGGTTGGTAGTGGAGGTGAATGAAGTAAAAAAAAAATTGAGGCCTTAGTTTCTTGTAGACACTAATATTACTAAATTACAACTTTATTTTTTTCACCCCCTTTAATAATGGGGTGGGGGTAGTAATGGGAGTGGCTAATGCCAAAAAAATTTTGAGACCTTAACTTTTTTTATATATACTAAATATCAATTTTATGGACTCTTACCTACTTGATTTACCTATTTACCTCCATTTACCCCAATTTACCCCCCAACCCTTCAACGGAATAAGATGAAAATATAATCTAGTTCCAGATCTCATTAAAATACATACGTGTACCAAATTTCAAGTCAATATCTTAAACGGTTCCAGAGTAATCGTGCGCACAAAAAAAGTTACAGACAGACCGACAGACCGACAGACAGACAGAAATGTTTTTCTCTCAAACTTAAAATCTCGACGTTTCATGACATTCTAACCCTATCTGAGCAATAAAAATTTAAAAAAAATTTTTTGTCGTTACTATACTTCCACTGGATGTGAAAGTAAAACAACAGTAGCATATAGTCAGATAGCAGCAGCAGCAGCAAAAAATGAAACTGTTAATAGTAAAACCCAAAGATAATAAACAAAAAAGTACGCTTGCCCAAGAAACCGTTCAGGCGAAAGTAAACCCTCATTCGCTAGGGACCAGTGTTTCTAGAATAAAACATAGTAATGGAGGAGTAGCAATTTGCTGTAACAAAAGATCAGTTGATAAGATAAGAAGTGAAGCCGTAGAAAAGTTAGGAAAAGAGTATGAAATTGTGACAGTTGAAGAACCCAAAATTGAAAATACACTTTGTTAACAAAAAAGATGTAGAAAATGAGGAAGAATTTAAAGAGAAAATTGTATTTCATAACCAATTAGACAATGCAAAAGAAAAGTTTGTATGTAAAGTGATACATAAAATTGATGTCAAAAATAGCTTAAGAGATTGCCATGTTATTATTGAAGTAGATCCTACGACATACGAAGAAATACATAGAAATAAATATATTCAAACAGGATGGAAAGGATGGTACTCGGATTATATAAATATTACACAGTGTTATCGATGTTGGAAATTTGAACATGTTGCAAAAAAATGTACCGCATCTAGTAATAGATGCTCAAAATGTGCAGGTTAACATAAATCTAGTGATTGTAAATCAGAAGAGACAACGTGTGTTAATTGCAAATATGCTATTGATATATTATAAATAAAAAAATTTACATTTAACTACTATGCCTATGATAAAACCTGTGAATCATATAAAAGAATATATGAACAAGTAAAAAAGAAAATAGAATATCCACATATATTTCAAGAAAAATAGCAATTAAATGATAACCTACTCTATTTAAATATACAAAGTTTACTAGCAAATAAAACTCAACTCACGTGGGTTGTAAATGACTGGAAGCCGACTATTTTCTGTTTATCTGAAACGCATGTCACAGAAGAGATAGAAAAATCCAAAATTGGTATAGAAGGATACCAATGTGCAATATCTTATTCAGCAAGTCGACATACAGGAGGAACAATTATTTTTGTAAAAGAAGAATTTAAATTCAAAGTTATTGTAAACGAATCAATACCAATGAATATGTGGATTATAGGTGGAGAACTAATGATTCAGAAACAAAAGTATTTAATTTTTTCATGCTACCATTCACCTAACGCTAGTCACGTAGAATTTTTAACAAAACTTGAAGTAGTAATGTCTGAATGAACTTTTCCAATTAGCACTCAGAATTATTTGAATTACTTATTTATTTAAATCACTTCAAAATAAAGCTGAGGGTAAAGCGTTAATAATAATATTGTAAGATCTACATTAGTATTCACTTTGAATCTCAACATTTATTAATTTGAAATTATATCATAACCTAATCTATTTGTTTCTATTACAGAACTCCAAATACGAACTATTTAAATAGAAAAGTAAAACTGGTACACGAATGATAAGACAGGTAGATTTTTAATCGTTACAATCTAAAGAGCTTTCCGTTTTCCTACCGTATTTGTTAGTATTTGTTAACGGCTCTTATATAGTACGATTATAATTTAAGTTATAATTTCTTAGAATAAAAGATTTTAATGGTGCCTCCTGTAACTGGGTATATGTTTCCCAAGTCACAGCGACCCTAACTTCTCTATATCAGAAAGCGAACAAAACAACAGAAACGGACTAAGTTTTGTGAAGTGCAAACACTAAACTTAACGCAGAGTTTAATTTGGATTTGAATCAGCGGTAAACGGGTGAGTACGTGGAAGAAGGTTCTCAATAGCTGATGCATACTGATATGGTTTAATGAAGGAAAATAATCATAAGAAAATGTTTTCCGTGTTAAATGTGACACAAAGATCTGTGAAATGTAGCGTGTAATAGTCTGAAAAGTGAGTAAAAGCTTTATCGTGCTTTTTCTACTATTACGAATATTATGCGAGTAGCGGTTTAAGGCTTCAAACTTATGGAAAGTGAATCCGATGAAATTGGCTGAATTTTTAATATGTTGCAGATTTCGACCACTTGTACAATTAAAAAATTTTCTAATTCATGATTTTTTTCATACATTTTATATTGTGATATGTTCTAACGACCCTTTATGCGCTAAAAAGATTTGTTGTTTTAATAAAAATGGCGTAGACAAAAATTAAAGTTTTAAAAATGTTGGCGCCGGAAAATCTGCAAGGTGTTTCATTGAGGGTGGCGGTGCCGCGCTTAAGGAAAAGATTTCGTAATTCGACAATTTCTCCTACATGCCTGAACCGATTCAAATATTTTTTTGATAGGCCTTTAGAGATAACATTATAGAATGGTACTAGGCTATCGAAAAGTAAACAATTTTTTTTTTCGCACAAGTAAAAAAAAATTCTTTCTTTAGTTTTCAATAGCCTAGTACTATTCAATAAAGTATTTTCTAAAAGCTTATCAAAACATTTTTTCAATCGGTTCAGGGATGGAGAAATTGTCAAATTACTTTCACGGAACCGACCACCTTAATAATTGATCATACGCTAATTGAAGAATCCTTAGCCCAAAATATGAAGATTTAACCAAAAATACTTAGATAAGATGTGCCTACTTACTGAGATACAGAGTGCTGAAGTTAAAAATTAAAAAAATATTTTCACATATTATTTCAAAATTACTTAATATTTCTTTACCATATTTGGTAGATAGTGTTAGTGGTACAAGACGCATAATATCAGCGAAAAAACTAGTTCCTTACTATTGGGGGGGGGGACGTTGGGAGGGGGGGGGGACGTTGGGAGGGTGGTGAGGGGGTGGAGAAGTGGAGAAATTTCTTCCTCCTTAATTTGTACGCCACTGGCCAAATATTTATTTTCTTTGTTTTCTTTTATTATTCAATAATTTTTACGCAAAAAAGTACACTTAATACATTGCTCTAGAGTGCCTATTTCTCGAAATATTTGAATTCGAAAAACCTTTGAAAATAAAACAGTACGTTTTGCAGGAAGTAATAATTTATTTTAATAAATGTTGAAATTGAGCTCCATTGACTTCGATACATTCTCTTAATCTTGTGCTAACAGATCTCCTTACTTTAAAAAATATGTCGGGCTGGTTTCTGATAAAATTGGCAGTATTCTGTACTTGCTGCCATAATTCCTGACGACTGTTGATCGCTTGCGCATAAACTAATGATCTAATATGCCCCAAAAGTAGAAATCTAACGGGTTTAAATCTGGGCTAACGAGGTGACCATTGAAATTCGCTTCCGCGGCCAATACATCAATGGGAAAATTGTTCATTTAAGTAATTCAGGACTGCAATAGAATAATGAGGTGGGGCCCCATCTTACATGAACCAAATATTCCTCCTTAAATTTAATGACAAAGTTTCCAGCTCATGAAAAAGATCAGCTTGGAGAAATTCTAAATATGAATTACCGTTCAAATTTGTTGGTAGTTCATATGGATGGACCCAACAGACAATATCCTAAAGAGCCACATCACACATTAATTAAATTCATGCTGGAAATGAGACTATTACTCAGACTATCTGTAAATGCCAACGGTCTACAAAATATATACCGGGTGCCCCATTACATTTTGACACTTTTTAAACCTATATAACTTTTGAACTAGTTAAGACAACGCAATGCGGTTTTCGACAGTTTTCTTCCAATTTTGATAAGATATTTCCTGAGTATCAGTCTTTTTTTATTCACTTCCGGTTTAACCAGAAATTATGTAGCGGATTTTCGGGGATAACTTTGTTATTTCAAATGGAACACCCCGTATATTTTTTCACAGTTGGAAAGCCCATTGTTTCCTCTTTCCAAAAATGCCATATTTGTTATAGACATTATACACAGTGATGGTTTTCTAAGCTTTTAAAATGAATACTGCGTTTTATCGAAATGCCACGAAAAAAATAATGGTTCACAAAGTAGACCATGGAAATAAAAGACAGCGTCACTTGCATACGTCAAATTAGTTTATTGGCAACTCGGGTACTTGAATTACTTTAAGAAAAATGTTTACTTTAAGTGAAAAAGATAAGTGTGTAATATTTTTTGCAGAAACTAAATCTTACAAAACAACACAAAGAAGATTTAGAAGTATGTTTAACAAGGAACCTCCAACAAAAAATTTAATTATAAAATGGTATAGAAACTTTTGGAATTCGGATTGTATTGACCGTAAAAAAAACTCCAAATAATGAAAATAGGCTTAATAATACAATTGAAATTTTGGAATTGACACAAAATGATCCTTCCTCTTCTACAAGAAAAATGTCTTCCGCAACAGGTATTCCGAAAACAACTGTTTATAACGTTATGAAAAATTCTCTATAAAATTCAAATTCATCAAGAATTAAAGGAACATGATTTTCCAAAACGATTACAGTTTTGTAGAGAAATTCTTAATTTACGTAGAAGGGATAGGCATTTTCTTGATAAGTTAATCATGTCAAACGAAGCATCATTTCACTTAAATGGCAAGGCGAATAATCATAATTGTATAGTTTGAGCATCAGAAAGTCCCAGAAATTTCCAACAGTATGTCAGATCCTCTCCAAAAGTTACAGTTTGGTGAGCGATATCAAAACAAAAAATTTACGGTCCTTTTTTTTTAACAATTCAATTGTCAATGCCCATCATATTTGGATATGTTAGAAATTTTCTTTAATCCGCAACTTGAGCAGGATAATTTGTTGAGGACAGTCTATTTCCAACAAAATGGTGCTACGCCTCATTATGCTATGATAACTAGTGATTCGCTGAATGCCACATTTGGAAATCATTGGATAGGGAGGAGAGGTCCTACAACATGGCCTCGTCGGTTCCCAGAACTCACAGTTCCAGATTTTTTGATATGGGGGTATGCGAATGACAGATGTTATAGCCCTATGCCACAAAATTTTGAACAACTTAAAAAAACATTCGAAATGTCTTTAACAACATTACCCCCGAACAGTTCAGTAGAAGCTATGACAACTTTGTAAGGCAAATAAATAAATGTATCCATGGGCATCATTTCGAACATCTTTCTAACTAATGTGTATTATTTTGTTTATTCCTTATTTGTTTAATAAATATCCTGTTATACTTTGTTATATCGACTTTCATATGTACATTTTCAATATTAGCAATTGAAGTAACATGCAATTTTCAATAAACAAATTTGACGTTTACAAGTGATGTTATCTTCTATTTCCATAGTCAACTTTGTGAATCATTAGTTTTTTTGTAGCATTTCGATAAAACGCAGTATTCACTTTAAAAGCTCATAAAACCATCACTCTGTATAATTTCCATAACAAATATGGAATTTTTGGAAAGGGAAAACAATGGGCTTTCCAACTGTACAGGGTGTTCCATTTGAAATAATAAATTTGCCCTATCCCCGAGAATACGTTATGTAATTTCCGGTTAAACCGGAAGTGAGCAAGTGAACAAAAAAAGACTGATACTCAGGAAATAGCTTATCAAAATTATAAGAAGACTATCGAAAACCGCATTTCATTATCTCAACTAGTTCAAAAGTTATATAGGTTTAAAAAATATAGTGGGGCACCCTGTATTATTAATTTAATTAATTCAAAATTAATTAATTTAAAATGGGTACTTTCCTGTTTGAAAGTCACGTATCACAACAAAATATATATTTACCAGTGGCTAGCCCAGATCTCGGCTAGCGCAATATGAATATCTAAAGAAACGCTATGAAAATCTCAAGCGAGGAGTGGGGTATAGTTGTCTACGGATCTGTTCTGCAAGTAAAAAATGTCGGCATGTTTGATGGTGCGGTAATAATCAAAGGCGCCGACGTTTTTTGAGTGCAGAGTAAATCTGAAGACAACTATACGCCTCATATTGAGAAAAAAATGTCAAAATGCTAGGCAAAATACCTAAAGGACAATGTTAAAAATAGCTGATTTTAGACATAATAGCTAATTTCAGATATTTAGACATAAGACCCAAACAATATAGTTGGAAAAGGCTCAAAATTAATAAAAATATGTCTTCGTGTTGTCAAAAGGCTGAGGAAAATTCTAAAACATAAACACAACCCCTAAATTTGCTTTGAACAACTGCTTATACTAAATGTGAAAATTATATTTATTTTATGATAACTATTAAGTATCGATTCAATTGAGATGACAAAAGGGTAAAAACTACCCCTATTCATACCCTATTGAGAGGGTGGAACGCCATATACAGCACTTAATATCATAAAAAATAGGTACCAAGATGATTAAAAATGTACAAAATGATTTTTTAATACTAGTTGAGCCAGACCTTCAATTGATCTTGAATATTATTTCATACCCAATAAGGGTATGAAATAATATTCGCAGCAAATATTATCACAAAAAACGCTTTAATTAGCGACCCTGGAAACCACCAAACCACCCTTTTCAAGGGTGCAATTCTATTCACAGTCTCGAAATCTAAAAAAAAATGCCACGGCACCTAGTATTGCACCAAATTAATTTCTACTAGCAAAAGGGACAGTTTGTCGTGGCGTGAATATTCTTATTACGAAAAACTACCTCCACATGAATATGAAAAATATTTACAGCACGTAATATTACAATAGATCTGTATGGTTTTATTCAACACGTTTTTTTTAATAAAGAACAAATAGCAAGTTATTTACCAACTTCGAAAACAACAAACTACCCTATTCGGGTGGCAGAATCGTATTCACCGCTTCAAATACTAAAATATAGGCAACAAGGTGACTAAAATGAATCAAAATCTACTCCAGTTTAGTGATGACAGGCACTTTAGATAATGTAATATTAGAAGAAAAAAAAGACTTTCATTTTATCAAATATATAGAATCATAATAAAATATTATATCAACACTTATAACACTTATGATTACTATAAATAGAAACTGCCGCTATTTAGAGATTTTAGAACAGCATCTAGTACAGAATATTTACAGAGCAAATTAAAATAAAATGAAAGGTTTCTATTGGTTCTTATGTCTGCATATAACAGATAGATATTAAAGATGGCTAATCACTGTAAGAGGTTGAAAATGATATGAGTCTATTCTCTGCTATATTATTACATGTAAAAGTACTTCTGAGTAAGCCATAGAACTTCATTTGCTGGAGAAAAGGGTAGCAAAGATTCAAATAATTACTTGCAAAGGAGGATCATTTGGCCACTTATTGTGTTTTACAGAATACACCACGAGGAGGCGATATTTTTTACATTCCGCGTTTATTTAATCACCTTGGTACCTATATTTTTTAATATTAGATGATGTGTAAGGCGTTCCACCACCTGAACAGGGTGGGATAGGGGTAGTTTTTACTCTTTTGTTATGTCTATTGAATAGATACCTAATAGTCATTATAAAATAAATATAATTTTCACATTCGGTATAAGCTATTATTCAAAACAATTTTAGAGGTTGCTTTTATGTTTTTAGGAGTGAAATATAATTTGTCCCAGTCTCTTGACACCACGTAGGCGTATTTTTATTAATTTTGAGCTTTTTCCAACCATTTTCTCAGGATCTTATGCGTTCCAAGAGGGGGGCCGGCTATTCTTAAAATTGTCCTTTGTTTCTGGTCTTGTGAAAGGGATTAACATTTAATAGTTATAATGTTAGACCAACATTTTTGGGTGTGAGATATTTTGTAATAGTAGTATTAAAACCAGTCTCTGTCTGATCCTTTTGGCGCAGAGGTTTATTTCATCAAAATTTTTAAATATTTTTACAGAGGCAAAATACCCAACAAACATAACAAACCTTGTAACTTTAAATTTTGAAATTCATCTGTTACAATCTGATTTAGTTTCATTGAATAAACTAATTACGTTTATTAATATTTTAATTTGCAAAAGCAGACTTCCATTCGTCCGTTTAAACTGCATAAAAAGCTTTTATGTTCTAATCAACTTTCATATTTTTTTTTCATAAAGGATTTGAATACATTCCTCGAACAACTCAATTTAACTGAGCTAAAACATATTTGTTCAATTTTCCACGCTATCACGACGAAACAAACTTTTTATTTCGTCGAATAATTGGCAACGGAAGGGTAAATGAAAATTAAAATTGAACACTAGCAACGGCACAAAATAATGTGCGGTCGGTAGTTGTTTTTTCTGTTAACCGAAAATGTTTTGTTTCTTTTATTTAACATGTAAATGCACAATTTTAATCGAAAACATATATACAAATTGAAAGCTAGTAAACAAATTCATGTGGATAACTGCTGTCACATCGCATGATCGTTTTAGTAATTAATTTAGAGGGTTGACAGCCCTTGTTTTAAATTACACTCACTGATAAAACCGTGTCAAATTCTGCCAACCTACAGTGTTCGCTTTGCCGGCTCGGTCAGTCATCTAAAACTTTCATTCACTATTGCAAATACTTGGTCATTTGCTAGAGTATCTGCACTCTGCAGTGAAAACATTTTTGTTGTACTACAGTCATTTCACCAAAGTTAATTGCAAATGAGAGAAATACTTTATTTAAAAAAAAATTGCTTTTATATTAAATAGTTCATTGATTTATTTTATTATTAGCAATGCATTTTCATATTTAAAAAATGATTTGAAATTTATATTTATTATACAGGATGTTTCACGAGGAAATGCACATGATTTAATGTTAGATAGAGGACACCAGGGGTAATCATAATCGTCTATAGAAAAAGCTGATCGGGCCCTTGTTGCTGAAATACAGGGTGTATTATATGTTTTTGCCAAAATTTCTTTTGGTTGTTACTTTGTAGAAAAATAAATGTTTTTGTTGTTCTTCAAGAAAACAATACCCTGTGTATGTTTTTTAAGTTTTAATATTAAATTGGAAAAGTACATAATGGCTTCATTAACTTTTTTGCCACACTTTTGCTGCCTGCGAGTTAAATTCCACTAAATAATGCAATATGAGAATTAGAAAATATTGATAAATGATAGGCACAAAAAATGCTTCCACTATTAAATTATGCATCTATTTATTTATTTTTTTCAGCATTAGGCTTTACTTATTAATTTTTATAGAGGAGATAAAATTAATAAAAAAATAAATTTTAGAGGACACCGAATCAAAAATCAGTTTCATTCCTCTCATTTAGTTAAGACTAGTAATACAAAAAGATAACATACCTATTAACAACAACAATAATTGTAATAATAAAGTTGCATATCAATAATGCGCATAGTAACAAGATAACAACACAATATTAACAGAATAATTGTGCCAAAAACAAAAAATGCAGATATTGTCATAAAGGTAGTCACGAGAATGTGATTTTTTACTATTTCTGGTTTATTCCTTGAATTTGTGACAAGAATGGTCATGTACAAAATTAAAGCTTGTATATAATTAAAGTTATATTAAAGTTGTATATAATTTCATCGCCAGATGCATATTTTTACCAGTAATTAGCATCCAAAAAGCCAAGTTGTATGGTCTTCAAATTTTCTAAGTTACATCCATCAAATTAAGTTATTGCCGGATTCACACGTTTGCCCATACCTTAGCCAATGTCCAAATGTTAGTCAAAACATTTGTCTACAAATATGTCGTCCACACGGTGGCCTCACGTTAGCCGACGTAGCACTGCTCTCTACAGCCTAGATGATGCGACGGCAATGGCTGCTCTAGATGTCTTTAATTCACAGATCTGCAAATTGGAGGTCGTGAAAGCCGTTTGGGAATTTGGATATATTACAACGTAACTTCCTGCATAGAATCCGAATATGGCCTCAAAATTT
Organism: Rutpela maculata; assembly: GCA_936432065.2. Classification (NCBI taxonomy): domain Eukaryota; kingdom Metazoa; phylum Arthropoda; class Insecta; order Coleoptera; family Cerambycidae; genus Rutpela; species Rutpela maculata. Next base: position 91,230,721 of record OW386291.2, read on the forward strand.
ACCCATCGTGTCAGGATTTTGAGATATTTGTGGTTAAATGGCCAAAAAATTATTTTTTTGGCTATATATATTTGAGGTTATGCATAGGAAATTAAAAAAATTCATGTCATTTCTGCTAGTTGCATCGTCTAGTATTACTCTTTCCCTTCAAAATGAGTTTTCGATTGCCCCTCCACGGTTTCTCTTATGAGAGTCATTTCTGCTAATTGCATCGTCTAGTATTACTCTTTCCCTTCAAAATGAGTTTTCGATTGCCCCTCCACGATTTCTCTTATCGGAGTCATGGGCTTTTATAAATGAATAAATTTGAATATTTATTTACTTAAATTAATATAAGAGATTTTAAAGCCATAGCTCGTTTAGTCTCAGTCTCAAAAAGAAGTCATTATACCCATAAGTCCTTAATTCATTATTCACAAACCATAAACTAGTATACTTAAATTCCAATGAATCGTACACCCATATAACCTAAACACATAAATGCTAAACCCATAAGCCCTCATGCCAATAACTATTCATAAACCATAAACCAGTATACTTAAATTCCAATGAATCGTACACCCATGTAACCTAAACACATAAATGCCAAACCCATAAGCTCTCATGCCAATAACTCTAAACTTAATAACCTAATAAATCCTAATCTTATAAACCCCAAACCCATAAACCATAAATTTATAAGTCCTAAACCCATAATACTTATGGAACCTGAAAACTCATGAACTTTGAATCCATAAAACCTGAACAAATAAACTTTGGGACAATCAAGCGCAAATCTATAAAATTAAATTCATAAGAGCTAAACCCATAATCCCTAAATCCACATTTATATGTTTAGAGTTTCGAGATCATAGATTTACATGTGCTTGCGATATGTGGAACTAATTTGGTTGAAGTATTTATCGATTTTACATTTGGACGTGACACAGGAGGGGCGCAAAATTTGAATACGAAGGAGCGTAATTTTTCCAATCCCCCCCCCCCCCCGCTCGTCAATTTTTATTTTCGAGGAAGAAAAACTTTTTTGGGTGCTCAAAATTAGACGCTTGATCTGGGCGCCGAAGCGTCTAGCTACGACGCTGTTTGGAATTTACCTATAGGCTTTGGGTTCATGGATATAGGTTTTGTATAAATTGGGTGACTGGGTAATTAGCTTTCGGTCATAAAGTTAATGGGATCATGGTTTACTATTTGATGGGTTCAAAAACTGTCTTTGAACCATGTGTGAAATTTTTGCTGGTTTTAATTTTGAACCAGAGAAGCATGTAACACTTCAAAATAAAATGTATCAACTGCCTAATCTCATCCGTAGGTTTTTCTAAGCTCACGTCTGTTTGTTGTCATCAACTTTGAGAGTGAAAGTGGACCAGAATCACAAGCTGCTATATCTTCTAAAATTGTACCTGACTTTATGGCAGCAGAATTATAAGGTAGATACAATTGATCCTTGCTCGGCACTTTTCTGTCAACTTGAGGAATGGTAATCTAATACAGACTGCTGCTGCCGCCGCCGCCGTCCCCAACAACAACAACGACAACGACAACGACAATGACAACGACAACAACAACGACAACAACAACAACAGAAACAACCACCAACCGGATTTTCAAAGCTTGCCTTGTCAAACCCAGGCTTTAGAATAGCGTGTCAAATTTGTGACCGAAACATCTAAAGAAGTGTGTGGCGTTGACGTAAGAAACAGCTTCATTAGGACAATCCTCCAGTCAAGATCTATTATGCCAGATTTTTCCCAAAAATCTGACTTTAAAGTGCAATCTTTTGAATAACAATATTAGAAATGATTGTCAAATTTTTGTTTTTGCCTGTCGAAATTTACCAGATTTGGGAAGTGATAGCGAACTCTCGATATTCTAGTATCATAGAAGCATACTTAATGATTGTTGTTATTACTGTTAAATTAAAATATATAAATAATCAATATTTATATAATTAAGCTGGCTGCCTATACTTTTATTTTTACAGAAAAATATTGCATTTGGCGTAGACCGAGAACACATGAGTAAAGTATAATTTTTCCATCGAAAGTACATATTTTCTTTGCTTCCAAGCATTTATATGCTTAGGTAATTTACAAAAATACGAAAAATGGCATACATAATTATTTGCTGATTATTACTGAAGTCTTATGGTCTTTTATAGCATATGCTTAAGTCAATTTTCACTTTATAACTGTCACGTAAATAAGAATAATAATTATTTCAAAAAAAGTTTAAATACGTGCTGGCAGAGCATCTATCTGCATCTTCTTTAGTTATATATAGTTCAACAAAACTGCACGAATGGTTTCTTGTAATTGTCTAATCAGAAATAAAAGATATTTATTTTCAAATTCAATAACACAGGTCAACAAAAAAAATCTTCTGCTCCAAAGACTATCATGCCTTAAGTATTTTTGTGTGCTGAATCCGAATTTTCAGTTTAAAACATTTTCTACAGCGTAGATTTCGAGTAAATGTCAAAAATTGTCAAAAAACCGATTTTGACGATAAAAACCGGAATTTAGTCGAAATCTACGTGGTAGAAAATTTTTTAAATTGAAATTTTTCTACCGCGTAGATTTCGAGTAAATCCCGGTTTTTATCATCAAAATATGGTTTTTTGACAACAAAAACCGGGATTTACTCGAAATCTACGCGGTAGAAAATTTTTTAAATTGAAAATTCGGATTTAGCACACAAAAATACTTAAGGCATGGTATTTTTAGTCCTTGGTGCCGACATTTTAATTTTTTTATAGACCTGTATTATTACTGTCAATCCCAATCCATTCAACTTCCAAACTAAAATGGGTAAATATATCTATAATAAAAAAGATAAATCTTTTCGTGCCGGTTAATTGTCACTAACATTTTCCAATGATGATTATAATTGACTGGCTCAAAAATATACCAGTTTTCAACGGAATCATTAGTCAAGCCATAATTTTCAGAGTTTTCAAGATACAAGTCTTAAATTTGGGAAATTTTTTATAATTTGACACTTTTCCATCACTTTCAGTTTCCCAGGAAATGATCCCAACTTTGAAATTTTAAAAGGAACACCCTGTATATTTTTAAATTTTTGGATTCCGGAGACGATTCTAAGTACGACTGCGAAGTTTTAAATGTTTTTTAAAACTACTTGATATTTTTAGGGCTATTTTTATTTTTGTTTCCAGAGTACAGCGAGTGCACTCAAATCAATCAAATGGGCCAAAATAATAAGAGAAAAGTTATGACAAACCAAACTTTCCGAAATCACTAATTTGCAATTATGTCAACTTTCTCAAATGGCAACATCTTTTAGACACCCAGCAGTTAAATAGTAATTTTACGACAAATCCATCGATACCTTAAAATCGAGAAACGGTTTCATATTAACCCAAATACACAAGTTCTTTGGTAAATAATAATTAAAATATCGAGAAAATATGCTCATCAAGTAAGTATACCGTGAAAATTGAATAAAACTAGATTCAAAACATCCATTTTGTCCAGGGGCGGACTGGCTGGGTGGGCAGGAAGGCAAAGTCCCACAAGGCCTCGGCCGATATCGGGCCCTTTACACTCTTCCGGGCCCGGGCTCGTATTTGGGGGCCCGGATTTTTTTTTCGAATTTCTCTCTCCCGCTCATCAATTTTCAAAGAAAATTTCCTCCTCGTGCCCGTATTTTATCTCCACAGCCCTGCCCAGCATACACCTGCCGGGCCTCCGACTCCTGAAGTCCCATCGGGCGTTTCCCTTGCCAGTCCGTCTCTGATTTTGTCAACAAAACAACGCTGTAAATAAAAGAAGTGTGCTGTGGAAACAAAAATAAGTTTGACTGATAATAATACGCGTGTATTGTTAACTTAATAGGTTTGCTGTCTATCTTTAAATTTGTTGTTGTTTGTTAATTATTCTCATTATTATTTAACATGTATGCAAGAGATGGAAAAGTGGACATGTTATTAATTTTTGGAGAATGCCACAAGAATTTCAGAAACGCCGCTGATTTGTATGCCAAAAGGTATCCGAACAAATATCATCCATGTTTTCAATATTTCCCAATTGTGGAGAAACAAACCAGGATTGGAATTGATAACAATCCTGCAGCTTTTATCGTTGATGAAGCGACATAAATTGACGTGTTTGCTTTTGTAGAAGTGAATCCTACACAAGGTGCAAATTAGTCATGAATCAAGCAAAAAAGATTCTCAAAAAATATGGACACTGCTCGTTTAAATATCAAGTGCACCAGCATTTGTACGAAGATGATGGCAACCACGTTATTGTGACTGGTTACTTCCGAACAATACCGCTAACCCGAATTTGGTTTCTTTGATATTGTTTTCTGATGAATCGAGATTCACCAACAATGGAATGTTCAATAAATAAAACAATAGTTACTGGGCGCAGGAAAGTCAACATTTAATGAGGCAAGGTAATTGTCAGGATAGATTTGGAGTAAATGTGTGGATTGGGCTGATCGGAACAAGAACTATTGGACCTATTGTCTTTCAAGGACCATTGACAGGGGCTTAGAATTCCTACAAAATTTATTGAAGAAATGTTGATAGACATACCACTTGCAGTTTCTGAACAAATGTTTTCCAACAAGATGGGGCTTCACCTCATAATGCCGCTGGAGTTATGGCCCATTTAGTAAACCGATATAATGGGTATGTAATTGCAACATATGGATCTGTACGTTGGCCTGCCCGCTCACCAGATCTAAGCATTTTGGATTTTTGTGTGTGAAAGAACGAGTTTTTTATATATCTCTCAAACACTTCAAATTTTACAAAATCATATCCACGAAGTTTTTGCAAGTTTTTGCATGTTGCGAAATGTTATGTGAAACACCACTGACCGAGCCAGAAAATGCCAAGAACATTTGAACATTTGCTACAACTTAATTAATCTTTTAATGTTTTTATTGTTAAAATCAATCATTTCAGACAGCACACTTCTTTTATTTGCAGCGTTGTTTTGTTGACAAAATGAATCTTTTGAATTTAGTTTTATTCAATTTCCACGGCATACTTTCTTGATTAGCGTATTTTCTCGATATTTTAATTATTATCCACTAAAAACTTGTGTACTTGAGTTAATATCAAACCGATTTTCGGTTTGAAGGTATCAATGGATTTATTGTGAAAATTAGTATTGAACTGCTGGGTGTCTAAAAGATGTTGCCATTTGAAAAAGTTGACATAATTACAAATTAGTGATTTCGGAAATTTTGATTTGATTTTGGTTTTATTGATTTGAGTGCATTCACTGTACTCTAGATATAAAAATAAAAATGGCCGTAAAAAAATCAAGTAGTCTCAAAAAATGTTTAAAACTGCGCAGTCGTACTTAAAATAGTATATGGAATTCAAAAATATAAAAATATACAGGGTGTTCCATTTAAAATGTCAAAGTTGAGGTCATTTCCGGGAAACCGGAAGTGATGGAAAATTGTCAAATTATGAAAGAATTGCCGTCTTTTATATACATTACCCCTGCCAAATTTAAAACTTATATCTTGAAAACTCTGGAAACCGTGGCTTGTCTAATAATTCCTTTCACACCCGGTATATAAAAATATATACAAGGGTTAGCCCTTGTATATAGTTTATGTCAAAAATTATAAGGATAATATATTTCCAAGTTGGCGGTAATGCAACTTCCTATTATACATAACTGAACATTACTGTATGCCTTAGCAACAGCCCAAGCGAATCTATTTCAAAGACACGTGATGTCATATGTGCGAATCTGCTCCATAAAAGTCAAACAAACCAAAATAGAGCTGGATAAATAGTTGGTTTCTACAAATCCATTTACCTCTTTGAAACATGATGTATAGTATTGTGAACTCGGTAGGAGAGAACTCATGTCGCTGATACAAGCACGAGTGAATGCACGTGAGAGAGCTTGGCGGTTCGTTCTATTTCCTGATAGTCTTTTTGTGATATATTTTATCATATCAATTTTTTCTACAAATATAGTTGTTCGTCAATTAAGTATAGATTTCCTCTTACTCACACTTAAAACCATTGTAAAATTATCAAAATATCTAACTACTACAGTAGTACAGTATAATAGTTAATAATCCTATACTACGTAGAGTCATGATTATATACAGGGTGCATTACTTTTTTTATAAAAAGCTAAGTGATCGAATTCGGTGTTTTCACAAATTTTACAATCTCATTCACTGTGAAGGTGATACTTAATTATATCTAAAAACATTTGAATTTCAACAACCAGTTGAAAAATTTTTTTTAAATTTGAATTAAAATTTTACCGCCCAAAACACTATGTTGACGCCATTAGTCATAAACACCTAACCTCAAAAATACATATCTTTTAAAAAGTAATAGGTCACTATTATGAAAATTTCCGCTTGGTTCTCTTATTTTCCACTAAAATCTTGTTCAATGTAATGTTAAAAAAAAAAAAAAAACCTAAAAGTTGAGGTTATGTTAATGCAACCGATGACGTCACAGCCCGTTTTGTATAATACCAGTTCAGTTATTCAGTTTTGTTATTTATTTATTGAAATTTTAAATTGAAAATGAAAGAATGGTGTTTAAATATCGGTAAGTGCTTTAATGTATGGAGTACTTTATTTTAATAATATTAAAAAAGCAAATTTGCATACAGTGAAAACACCTAATTGTATACAGTAGATAAGTAAAAATAACAATGTATCCAATATTTATACTAAACTAATATCTGTTATCCTAAAGCACTCACGCTATTTTTCCCACAAATAATAGCTGTCTTAATATTTTGATTTCAACGTATATAACTGCTCGATCTTTCAAACTAAATAGAACAGTTAAAAGGACACCGCACGTTTTATAGGAAAATTGGTGGCCGGTCAAATTTGATGAATTTTTGATATGTTGTAGTTCAACCGATTTTAAACAATAAGTTCCTCTGGGAAATGTTCAAATTATGAACAGTTTCTCCGATAGATTGCTCCAAAGACTGGACCTGCTCCACGATACTGAATCAACGATTTCTCAAAAACACACAGCAGGTTTTGAAATAATAACTGCTGGAAATGAATAACCAGACTATTTACCGTTAGCTGGTCCTAGATTAATGTGCCTCAACTTCCAGTTTTATCGGAACTGATGTCAAATCATGTTTTAAGAATGCACAACACCCGTTTACATTAATTTAATTCATCATACCGGGTGGCTCAGCTGATAGGAACACTCTTGTAACTTTTAAATGGGCGAATGGATTTTTATTTGGATCCTGCTGGCAAAAACACATGTGATCGGACCTTCAAATATTATTTTGATTTTCAAAAAATATAGATTTTTTTAACTTTAAGTTTGTTATTGCAGAAAATTAGAAAATTGATTATCAAAGCATTTCTTTTTTTAATTATAAATTTAGTACAAAGAGAACATAGACATTATGTATATTACTTTTTTCATAATTTATAGATCTAATTAAATAATAGGGTGTATCATAGAAGTTCCATTTAAAAGAAAAATAGTTTTCGTTGAACTTAATTAAGGATAAATCGTGTTTAGTGTTAGTATCTGAATTTATAATATTTTAAAGGTTCCTGCCAATCGATTTTTAGCAATTTTGGCAAAATCGCGGCCTTCTATGATTAAAACTAAAAATTAAAAATTCTATATTTTTTGAAAATCAAAATAGAGATCAAAATAATATTTGAGGGTCAGTTCATATGTATTCTAGCCAGCAGGATCCAAATATGTAAAAATATACAGGATGTCCCATTTAAAAATTGATTTTCATGTCAATTGCATCGCAATCGGAAGTCGGCCATTTTAGATTTATATATCATATAATTGAAAATTCCCAAATCACTACACCAAATTTGAGAAAAATTAATTCGCACATCCAAAAGTTACAAGAGGGTCCTTGTCGGCTGAGCCACCCGGTATACATAAGAGGCTTTATTTAAATTCACTATTTTAGTAAATAAGTAAGTACGTGCATTGATTGTTAGAGCATTGATGCTAGCTTGATACCGGGTACATCACAATCTTGGTGCGAGACAAAGTTGATTTTATTCTTCAATATATAAAATTATAGTTGTGTCTAGTCAATGAAAACTAATTATTTATGAAACTTGGATTCCTTCCTTAGCAAGTGTTGGTGTCAGCCAGACATACACGGTGCGAGGCGCAATGAAAGGCTGGCTGAAACGAGGCTAGATTAGATCACAAACAGTTTAAAAAATGATCACAAGCTCCGTTCGTGCCAATGCGAACTAAAATATATATAAAATAAACAAGGTGTATAGAAAAAACAACTTAAAATAATTAATGCATGCAAAAGGCGCCATTCTAAATAAAATGTAAAAACCACTGCCTAAGGAATCACTACTTCCACATCCAGATTTGCTACCCAAGTCTCTCACAACGAAAACATTTTGTATGTGGAAATAATTGTTTATGTAATTTTAATAATATAATATTTGAAATCGTCTACCCCAAGTCACAATTTTTTTTCAACTCGTTGTATAATAGGGTGGAGGTAATAATGTGGGTGGCTAATGCCAAAAATATTTTGAAGACATTAGCTTCTCTTGTATATACTAAATACCAATTCTATGAACTCTTACCTGCTTGATTTACCTATTTACCTCTATTTACCCCCCACCCTTCAACGGAATAACATAAAAATATAATCTAGTTCCAGATCTCGTTTAAGTACACATGTGTACCAAATTTTAAGTCAATATCTTAAACGGTTCCAGAGTAATCGTGCACACAAAAAAAGTTACAGACAGAGAGAATTTGTTCGCTCAAACTTAATATCTCGACGTTTCATGGCATTGTAAGCCTATTTGAACAATAAAAAATTTTAAAAATTTTTTCGTCATTACTATAAAAGTTGATTGAGGGAAAAATCACTAGCGATGCGAAATTGCAAGTAATCTTTTTGTTTCAATTTCTCTACCGTTCAAAAATTACTAAAAATCATTCTAAAATTAGGGCAGCGAATAGGGATTTAAAAGGACAAAAACAACGCTTAAGGATATAAGTTTCTTATAACTATAAGTTTTGTATAACTATAAATTACTAATTTAAATCTAGTCTAGTCACTAAACTTCGACAGCGTCCATTGCGTCATGGTCTTTCGGACCCAGTGTACACTGTGGTGTACACAAATTTACAAGCTTGTAAACACAAATTGGGACATAATTTTAACTGTTGTATAACATTGTACACTTCAGTGTACATCTTAGTTTGAATATAATATATGCACTGACCTCCATGTTGTGGAAATTGAAAATTAAATAGTTTACTATTACACGGAGCACGAAGTTGACGAATTCGCCTGGTAGATAACTTGAATTACCACATTTTGTATGTCAGTTGAATGTAATGGAGTTATAAAATTTTTGTATAGCAGTTGAAGGTTTATATTTGGTATATAATTTAGTGCATAAGTGATTTTATTTTATTATTTGGACAATTGACGATTTGCACGAAAGAAAGTTTGGTAAAAAGTGTCATGGCGCACAGTATAAACATGTTGACCAACTCGTCTAATTTCCAAACTTTACAACAATTAAATACCTATAATATAATAATCATAACATTGTTTTCATTATCTTTAATGTTAAACCTACTTCCATTGAATATAAATCATCTTTATTAGGTTGTTTAGTAGTCTACAATATTTAAAAAATGTCGAATTATGCAATTTGTCAATCACTGCTGCCAACTGTTCTAAACTGAGAGTTGGAAACAGTGTTTGGCAAATTGCATAATTCGACATTTTTTAAATATTTTAGACTACGAAACAACCTAATAAAGATAATTTATATTCAATGGAAGTAGGTTTAACATTAAAGATAATGAAAACAATGTTATGATTATTATATTATAGGTATTTAATTGTTGCAAAGTTTGGAAATTAGACAAGTTGGTCAACATGTGCAGTGAATTACAGTGATACCAATCTCGACACTTTTTACCAAACTTTCTTTCGTGCAAATCGTCAATTCATAGACATGTACATTATAGTGCACATTGGGTTTTAGTGGAATAATATTTACTGAAAGTTCTAACCTCAATTTTTTTTATATTTTATTGAAAAACATATTTATTATAGCATATTTCATTGAAAATGAATAAAAGGAATTCTTGGGGGATTACCAGTCGGATATAGAGTATCTGAGTGATGATGATGATGGGTTTCAAACAGATTCATATGTACAAAAAAGCAAAATTTAGGTAACTGATGACTGTATGTAGGCTAGCAAAGTACGTTTTTCCCTTTAGACATGGTTGATGAAGAAGAGGAGATAGAGATCACAGCTTCAGCACAACCACAAAACAAACCAGAAACTGAGGAAGTTATTGGGGTTGTCTCACCGGAGCTATTCGAAGATGTTGAAATGCCAGAGCAAATTGAAAGTGAACTCATAGCAAGAGAGAAAAAAATTAGTAAAAAGGCATATAAAATAAATAAAATAAAAAAAACAATTAAAATTCATTTTTTGTTTAATGACACCGTTGTCCCAATGTGCACTGTAGTGCACGGATCAAAGGTCAAAGCTGGGTAACGTTAGGAACTCCGGACACAAACTAAAAATAACTAAAAAAGTTAAAGAACTTATGTACCAAGTTTCAGATTTTTTCTCACCTAAAAATAATGTGGGTCCGAAAGAGCTAGCATCTTCAATTACCCTTAAGATATTCATGGACGGATATTTTACTTGCGTTTGGTGACGTACATATCCAAAGCACCAAATCACACTTGCTACATGGCAACAAGTTCCTATTGTTCAACTTCTAGTCTTGCAAGTACAATAATATGGTGCAATTGGTACTTGATGTACAACAACTTCACCTACTTGTCCCATTTGTTGGTCGTATTTATAATGCGCCCATAATTGATCCTTAATCGCATTGCCATGCCTATACCTAACGCGAATTATCAATAATCCCTCCAGGCTAATTCACACTTTCATCATATTCAAAAGCATTGTGTCCTTCTTCTTCTTGGTTGTCTTGAACGTATCAAATGTCAAATCTCTTAAATAATCTAAATCTTGTATGGGAAAATCAGGCAAATGATTCTTCTTCAATAATGTTAATCTACCATGTTTAAATCGAAGCTTTTCCGCTTCCACTCTAACTTGAAGAAGGTTTGGTTCTTGAGCTTTTTCCAATAGTCTCCGAGCCAATTCGTTATCTGCTCCTACTATATAAACTAAGCCGTGGAATTTATTAATTATAGCACATGCTATAGAAAAAATAGTTTGACTAGACACAACTGCAATTTTATATCTTGAAAAATAAAATCAACTTTGTTTTGTACCAAGATTATAAGTACTTATTTACTAAAATAGTGAATTAAATAGAGCTATTTATATATGATATATTAAATTGAAGTAAACGGGTGTTGTACATTTGAAAAGCGGAAGTTCGGGCACTTCAATCTAAGACCAAATAGTAGTAATAATAAATAGTCTGGTTATTTATTTCCAGCAGTTACCATTTCAATACGTTTTGAGAAATTGTTGATACAATATCAAGGTCCAGTCTCTGTAGCCATCTATCGGATAAACTGTCCATAATTTGAAGTTTTGCCAGAGGAACTTGTTATTCAGAATCAGTTGAACTACAACATATTAAAAATTCATCAAATTTGACAGGCCACCAATTTACCTATAAAAAGTGCGGTTATCCGTAGTTTAATCCCATATGAAAACCACCCCTAGCGAGGGGAGGGTTGGGGTTCAATATCAGTAGTTTAGTTGATAAGTATCATATAATCCAGTGAAATTAGACTTTTCTGATCTAACAAAATATATCCTTCATTTTTTTAAAAAATCGATTTATTTTAGTATTTTAAAGAAAATATTAAAAATCGACAACGAGATCACTACGGCATAAAAAATTATTCAAGGTCAAAGTTCACAAAAAATGGTTCTTTGCGAACATCGCGATTTCTATGGCTCGGAGGCCAATTGAAGTTATTATGAAAATGAAAGATAATGAAATTGCGCACAAAAATGATCTCTTCCACTTTTTATGTTCAACGAAAAGTTTAGGCAAAAATGTTCTTCGAAGTTTTATTGATTATATACTTACAGTGTGTTTCACTTGAAATGGTAACACCAACTTTTTTTTTCAATTTGAATCAAATTTTACTTAAGTATAGAATAACTTAGGATCTACTTATGGCCAGAAAAACATTCGCCTCCTACAAATGCAAAGCCACCTGCGATACCAAAATATGCGGAGAAAAGGTATTTTTTTATCGGAAAATTTTGTTAATGAAGCTTGTTCAGAATTGTCCAAAAACAAGTCCAACATTTAATCAAAATAAAAAAATATGTATTACGCCTTGCGCGGAAACTTCAAAGTACATTTTTGTCTAAACCGTTCGTTGTACATAAAAAATGCAAGAGATCATTTTTGTGCGGAATTTCATTATCTTTCATTTTCATAATAATCAATTGACCTCTGAGCTATAGAAAGCGCGATATTCGCAAAAAAACATTTTCTGTGAACTTTGACCTTGAATAATTTTTTATGTCGATGCCGTAGTGATCTCGTTGTCTATTTTTATTATTTTCTTTAAAACACCAAAATAAATCTATTTCAAAAAAAAATGAAGGATATATTTTGTTAGATCAGAAGCCATATTTTTGTCTAAAATGACGGGAGTAATAATATTATAATATAAGGGTCATTTTATAGTTGAAATGCTTATTTTTCTCTGTATTTCGTAATTATTGATTTTCAACCCCATCGTTAGGGACGATTTTGTATGCCCATAGCGCAGTGGGGTTCAAGTTCGTTACTCAAGCATTATTTTATCGCAATTAATATCAAAATCTGAGTTTTTGTAATTGTTTAATTTTTTTAAATTTTATTGTGTAAATATTTTCAACCCTTCAACTTTTGCGGTTTTTTTTTTTGGCAAAACGAAAAGGTATGCTCCACAAGGATTAATTTGAGACGAACGGGATCAATTTTGCACCTCTTTCGCACGACGCAAAAAGAGGCGAATTTTGCGTTCACTCTTTACAATGCACATCCTGAGCTTTTCATCGCAATTTCTTTCCAAATGTGTGTGATTTTTGACAATATTTGTACCTTATTGGGTAGTTAACGATACAAGGAAGTCATTCAAGCAAATTGTATGGTAAGTGTCATACATTTTTTTGGAATAAATCACTTCCATGTACTAAAATTTCAATGATTCTTTGTTATGTATGAATTTACGTCACTTCCAATGTTACGGTGATTTTGAGGGTTTATTCTTTTTAAAATCACTCACTGACTTGTTAGCTATCAAAGAACACTCAAATAAGAGCCCAATAATTTATTTAATTTCTTGATTAAAAATGGGGATTTTTTTTTAATTTATACTGGATTATCCCGAAAACTCATTTTCGGATAGGATAACACATGAATAAATTTACTGCCAATTGGCTCTACTTTGACCCCTTCAAAGCAATACGTCCAATTTCCAGTCATCCTCTATTATAACAAAACTTGAATTTAAAATTATAAAGAACAAGGGTAGATAAGGGCCTTTTTTTCGCCCATCGGCCGTGTCATATGTCATTATATTTTCCGAGTAGTATATGTCTTGACAATTAATAAAAAACAGTTCTTTGGAATAGTAGATTTATCGAGCGTATAATGTGGTTATTACGTCACGAGTCGAAGATGAGTGTCATAAATTATCCGAGTGTGTAATAGCCATTATACTCGAGCTGAATACTATACTTTTTCTATGACTATCGTATATTTTAACTGTTTAAACGTGAAAAAATAAAGTTAATGTACAGTAAAGCTTTGACTTGTTAAACTTCACACACGAAAATATGCACGAAAATATGGACTCTCTCTTGGAAAAAATGGATTCGCCCTTTCTTTATCCAAATTGATAGTTCCTGATTGCTCAAAGGTGCGTTAGAATGAAAACAGCTAGTTCCTGGTTGGTCAAAGATGCGTTAGAATGAGATTATGTTCATGATACGTTAGGTTGGAGTAATGACTATCATTATTTGTCAATTGTTGAATGTAGAATGCAATGATTATGCGATAGTCGTGGATAAAAATATTTTTATTCAATACACGCGACAATATGTGGTTTTGAGCGCTCACACGTTTAAATTCGCACGCAACGTCGACACCACTACGACTCCCGCGGAAAAGATTTTGTTTTTTTTATATATTGAAGCGTGTGGTGAACCAATATAAATTGACCATTATTTAAAAGCTTAAATACTCAACAATGAAATGAGGTATAGATTTTCTTGGTTCGTCGAGCGCATCTAACTTAAATATACATTAAAAGTTCTAAAAAACGTCAAAAATTACAAATAAACTGCAAACATGCTTATAGACCAGGAGCCCGCCGACCACTAATTGGGTGTCATAGGTTTACTCCCAAAATGTGTGAATTGTTGTTAAATTGGGGCAGTAGTGGTGGATAAATTAAAAAATTTGAGGCCTTTGGTTCTTGTACACACACACTAAATGACAATTTTATTTTTTTTTTTTGCCCCCTTGAATAATGGGGTGGGAGTTGGTAATGGGGGTGGTTAATGCCAAAAAAATTTTGAGACCTTAGCTTCTTTTATATATACCAAATAACAATTTCATGTACTCTTACTTGCTTGATTTGCCTATTTACCCCCAATCCTTTAACGGAATTATCTCGTTCCAGATCTCGTTAAAATACATAGGTACGTGTACCAAATTTCAAGTCAATATCTTAAACGTTCCGGAGTAATCGTGCGCACAAAAAAAGTTACAGACAGACCGACAGGCAGAATTTTTCTTGCTCAAACTTAAAATCTCGACGTTTCATGACATTCTAAGAATATTTGGACAATAAAAATTTTCAAAAATATTTTTGTCGATACTATACTTACACTGGATGTGGAAATAAAATGAGTAACGATATTCTTTCCCTTATTACCACTTGTATTACATTAGAGAACGTATGGCCATTGTGCGAATTGTGCGTAGATTACCTGCTAAAAAAATATTTAAGATAAAAAAGCAATCTAAGTTTCATTGTAAAATGGAGTGGATTTTATGTGGCGTAGTAATAGAGGAGAACGATAAACTTGTGCACAAGCCATGGAAACAGGGTTTCTATAATTGGGGCTGCGGAAATTAAAGGAGACTTAAATTAGGATATTTTTTTCTTTTTTGGTATCTAATTTACGCGAAAATAACACGTTTACTCAATTATTGTGTGGATCTAGGGTAAAAATGCAATGCATGGGAGTTTCGGATAGGGACTCTGACACGGGCAATGTCGGATACAAATATTCAGATTGCCCCGTTCAAAAAAAAGTGCTTTAAGAAACTGTCTTTTCTATTTAGCTCCAATAATAACGCAATAAAAAGGAAAACTCGATAGTTTGCTTTTTATCAAAACACTCCAAAATTATTACTTTTCCTAAACTCCTGTTTATGGAATTTTATTAGCCCCCTAGTTGCGCAACTTTTTTTTCCATTTACTATAATATTATTTTTTACCGTTTCCGAGATCCCAATGCAATGTATTTTTATCCCAGATACTCTATTTAAGATTTTTAATTCCTTCAGCCTTAGTCCTTAATGCGCCCCTGGAAAAAATAAGTTATCCTTTCAGATCCTAAAACGTGATAAAACAGTCCTAAACATAAAAAAATAATAATGAAAAGTTCCGTTACACACAATACATAATCATTATTATTCTTAAGTGCCGCGCGCATACGCTTCGACAATTCCTCCATGCTACAAAATTCGTAACTAGCAAACGATTGCTAATAATGAAAATATTTTTTTTCTAAAAACCTTTTTAGTCTATTGACTTCATTTTCTTCACAAAATTTTCAAAAACAAAAAAGTTCCTCGCTTAGTGAAAATTTGATGGCGTATTGTCTAAACTTTCAGGGTCATCTACGTTTTTGGCATGTTCACATTTTTTTTTAATTAGCAATCCTATGTATAGAAAGAAGCGCTTAAGTATGCGTTTTATCACAAAAAAAAAGTTCACATCGATAGCTCAATTCATTTCGGAGATATGGCAATAGATGTACAAAAAAACATGATTTTAAAAAAAATTAACTTTTACACTTTTTTTAAATAAGAATATCTGTGACCACTAAAAAATGTCGTATTTCGTGTTTTTATGTGTAAAATGATGTGGTGCTCTATTTGTAATTCGATGAGTATCATAAATTTATGACTGGCAATGAGAAACGTGGTAATTATGAACCTTCTGAGAGCGAAAAATACATTGGCCATCTTTAAAAAGTGGCGCGAAGGTCTTGTCTTTCACGTAATTGATGGAGTATTATCGGAGTTTCCTACCGCATATATTGGTTACCGGTGTAATTCGATGAATATTATAAATTTACGACTGGCAATCAGATACTTGGTAAGTGTGAACCTCCTCATTGCGAAAATACGTGCGCCATCTTTGACAAGTGCTACAAGGGTCAGCTAGAGAGAATTGAAACGTCTAAGCGCCTGTTTCCACTATAACTATTTATTTTCATTCTTATTAGAATGAAAATAAATAATTATAGTGGAACCATGTTTGTCTTTTTCTGATTAGTTTCTCGTCTAGTTTTAATTATTATCTCTTTAATCACCCTCTAGTACATGTGACACACACACACACACACACACGCACGCGCGCACACAAGTTTCTGATTGAATTACATGGATAACCAGTACATGCGGTAGGAAGCTATGATACGGTGTCAATTATCGTGAAAGTCAAGACCTTCGCACCACCTTTCAAAGATGGCGAATATATTTTCGCACTCAGGGGGTTCATACTTACCAAGTTTATGATTGCCAGTCGTAAATTTGTGATACTCATCGAATCACAAAGGTAATCCTACATGCGGTAGGAACAGCCGGTACGCCGTCAATTATTGTGAAAGGCAAGACGTTCGCACCACTTTTAAAAGATGGCGAATGTCTTTTCGCACTCAGGAGGTTCATACTTAGCAGGTTCATGATTGCCATTTATAAACTTATCATTTTTTTTATCTGACTTTTTTCAAATTTTGACGAGTGCATCGCTTCCTCGTACCGCCCAAAATGAATGGGAGTCTGGATTCTTGATTTCTGGGGGTAAATTAATAAATCCCTCCAACACCCATGCGTAAACCTATGACTTATTTGTGATTTTTTTTTTACTTTTACAAGTCATATTTCTTACAAGTTTGGGGCCTGGGGTACGTCCCTGCCCCAAAAAAAGAGGTAATTTCTGTACTCTACTGCCCCAAATTAACAACAATTCACACTTTTTGGGAGTAAACCTATGACACCCAATTAGTGGTCGGCGGGCTCCTGGTCCATTACTTTGAAATGCTATTATTGCGACTTACTGTTGTTTTTTAAATGTAAAATGTATAGAAATATAAAGATCATATGTTCAACTATAAATAAATAACGTTTAAGGATTTTAAGGAGAACATTGTTGTTCACGTTATACACCTTTGAATTTCATAAAATCATATCTTTCTGCACCACACATTTCTATGCTGATGACACGCAAATCTACTACGCATTTGAGGAAAACGACACAAAACATGCTTGCCAAAACATTAACCATGACCTTCAAAACTTACTTCAAATTTCCAACAAATTCTGTTTAAACATTAATGCCAGTAAATCGAAGGCAATGTTATTTGGTCGAATTGCCTCATGAAATCGAGTTAGTAGTAACGTGAAAATTTCAGTCGACAATGAAATTATAAGTCTTACAGATAGTGCCAAAAATTTAGGCTTAATTCTAGATGTAAATTTGAGATTTTCCGCACATGTATCATCTATCGTTAGAAAGTCGTACTGTTCTTTAAAATTAATATACGTCAATAGACACATTCTAAATAAGAAGACTAAAACAATTCTCTGCGAATCGTTGGTGTTGTCTCACATCAATTATGCCGATGTAGTGTACGGACCATGTCTACTTAAAACTGATGGAAAACGGCTACAGTTAATCCAAAATTCTTGCATTCGTTTAATTTGCGGTCTACGCAAACGCGATCATGTATCGGCTAAGATAACCGAAATTGGATGGTTAAATACTGAGAGAAGGAGAATGCTACACTGCTGCACGTTCTATCACAAAATAATCACTACAAGGAAACCTCAGTATCTGCTAAATAAACTACGATTCAGAACGAACATTCATAATATTAATATCCGGTTTAAAAACAGCCTAACCCTGTAGCATGCATATTGCCGCATTATAAATTATAAAATATTGTTACTCAAGCGTGAATGTCCGCGGTAGATTTAAATATATTTCTTAAATTTACATCTTAAACAAACACAACGGTATGCAACCAGAGTTACGTCTAAACTGTACTCAAGATAGCTAGATGCTCTAACTTAACTTTAAGAGTGGAGAGGGTAAAGAGACAATACGATTTGAACGCGATGAAAGGTAAACCAGAACGATTAGTTTTCCGTTGCTTGAAGTTTAGAATTCCGATTGCTCGCTAAACTTTTGAAAAGTGATGTATCTTCATTAAATTTCTCCTTAAAGACTTCAACATCGAAAGGGTTGATAGTCCCTCTTCTTGAACATGAAGCAGGCCTAGTTATTTTCACCGGTTTAATCCGTAAGTAATTTATAAAGAAATAATTTTTTTTGTAACTTAGATTTGGCAGCGGCCATTTTTACAGCAAGTCACGCTTACACTTCATTTCTTTCCAGGGTTTTTATATTGGATGTAAACTTTTTATATTGGATGTAAACTTTTAATATTGGATGCAAACTTTTAGTATTGTACGTAAACTTTTAGTATTGGACGTAAACTTTTAGTATTGGACGTAAACTTTTAGTATTGGATGTAAACTTTTAATATTGGATGCAAACTTTTAATATTGGATGCAAGTTTTTATTATAAAAATGCAAATCTTCTAAATTTGGAAGCAAGTTTTATCAATTTTGGGATGCACATTGTAGATATGCAATCTTTTTAACGTCATATTAAATTTTGGGCTGGAAACATTAATTTTTTTTAACCATCCCATGGGGTTATCTTTCTTCTCTTCTACGTAATTTGAAGATAAAGATGTATCTATTAGTCTAGAACAACTTTTTACGGAGGACACGACGATAATATGGTATGATAGTTGGGATTTGTCCTTATGGAATTTCTGGAAGCGTTGAATATGGTACTGAGAACTTCTTAACTTAATCTCGGGCTCATCTATAAATCAACGATTACGTCACTGTGGATTTCACCATCATCATCCCTTACTTGGAGTCACTACTTTCATTCACAGAAAATTCCAGATAAGTGTCGCAAATAAAATTTTTATCTAATGTTTCTTTATAAATACTTCATATTTTTATGCTTTAATATTTTTTAGAGTTCTTTAAAGTATCATGTTGCAAATATTATTAAAAAAAAAAAACTATTTCCATTTTCAATTTTATTCTTAACATGTTTCAACGAACAGTTAATATTTTCTATTTTATTAAGGTATAAATTATCGGCGTAACGTCTGATTAAAATCAAATATATAAAAAGTTATGTAAAGACTTTGTGATCACAATTTCTACGAAACGCTTAGGTATATTTATATAATAAATTTTGACCTTTAAACACCATATTGTCAGTTCATGTTTTTAGACAATATTTTAAGTAATTTCTATATAACATATTATTGTCCATTCGATTCTTCCTTGTACATAACTTCGTTTAATATTAAGGCATCAGTTTAGTCGTTTTCTAATAAAAACACACCTAGTTTGATTGATTTATAATAAAATCAATTTTATAATTACATTGTCCACTTATTTCAGGTATTTTGATACAAACCAAACTATACAAACCAAACTATACAAACAAAGTATTTAGGTATGATCCACTGAATTAATTATTTAATCTTTAATAGAAAGTTGAATATCTTTTAGTAATATTTAAAGGTACCAATTTAATTTTTACTTGTGTGAAATTTGAATTATTAATTTACACTTTTTTTTTACAACTAGTACTTTCTTTAAATTTTGATTAGTTTATCTTTCTTGTAATCAAACTTCAATTTTAGTGTAAATTACTAATATAGAAAGATTGGCGCCCCGCTTTCTAAGAAAACTATATAAGTCAAATTAACATATTTTAAGAAAAATTATTAAAACATCTATCATTTATTAATTTCTATCTACCACACGCGTAAAACGGTAAACTATTTGTAAAGTGTTTTCTTACCCATGACTCGTCTGCCGAGTCTCTGAGCTACTGGGGTAGTAACATTTTTTCTTTAAATAACATAAAGTGCAGTAAGAATCTCAAACACTTAATGAAAATTAAAAATTTATTGAACAGCGAAGAAATAATGGTACAACCCCTCCTCAGCATAGAACTACACTTTTTCGGTCCTCTTTTACATACAACTCCGCAAAACTCTATAATAGAATTCCAGCTGATTTAAAAAAATTCGGTTCTAATATGTTTTCAAAAAAACTCAAAAAGCTAATGTTTCAAGATACTATCTTCTTAGCACAAACAATTGATGTTTTTGTAAGTGATTCTTTGTTATTGTTGTTGTTAAGCAAAACGGTATTATGTGATACAGATACTCACTTATTTTTATAGTAGTGTACATTTTCGAGGTTGAGTGGAAGACCAAGCATTTTGGATGACAAATCCAAAATGCTTGAACTCCGCTTTTTCCACAGATTACTCAAATATGTGTCTTATTTATTTGTTTGTATATTTATATTTTTGTGGAATAAAGACTGCTATTATTATTATTATTATTTTATCTTTATGAAATTAGTGAGTGAAAATAAATAGCTTATCTACCATTGTCCTTGGAAACACAACACACGATAAGGCATTGGAACAGGAAAAGAGACATTATTCTGATAATAAGTTCTTGTGTGAATATGCAATTAAAGTTTTTAAATTATTAGTTAATATATTCACGATACAGGAACTTTATAAAATGCCAAACAATAGGAAATAAACGAAACAGAAATGGTAGAGAATGCAACTTGCCTATCCTAAGTAAAACAGATAACATGAAGTGAGTTTGAAAACAACACCCTAACTCAATTTGTTTACAGTTAGTTAAGAGAAACTTGGTAGGTAGCTTAATTTTCAAACGATAAAACTATGAGAGATATGCTCATTATTTTACTTACAATAACAGCAATAAAGGAAGTTTGCAAGTCTCAAGTTTGTAGAGAATGTCATATTATTTTTAAACTTATTTGTTAACTGTATATACCTCGTTCACGACTTAGACAAACATTAATGTTATAATACTGAATATATAAAGCATTATTCAGTTAAGATAAAACAATAATTAAAACCCATATGATGATGTAAAATATGGTTAATAATGGCAAGTTGCTAAAATGTATGTAATTGTTCACTGAACTTATTAAGAGAGTTCAAAATGTGAATATCGAAATAGAAGAAGTTGAAAAATAATACAGCAGCTATTATTTCTGAATTAATTGATGATATTATAAGAAAAGTTCGTGAAGACGTGTTTCATAGTCCAAGACTTAAAAATGTAAAACATTATATCTGAGTAAAACTAATATTCTCTCAGTTAAAAAGGAATTGCCTTACTATAGGAATTTTTTATTGGAGCTTGTCATAAATATTACAATAACTACTGTAAGAGGTTTTGAATTAAATTCGAGCCCCGGAAGGCATTTATTTAAATAAAAAAATGTTCAAAATGGCTTTTTTTTTAAATATGTCTGGTTGTGCAGCTCATGTCGCAATGAAGAAAAACAGATAGTAAATAATGAAAGTGCGAGTAAAATTAGGCATATGTATAGAAATAATCCTGATAATAGCATTGAAGTATTCCAAAAAGCCCTGATTCTAAAACCATTGATGAATATTAAGTATGAGTAGGGCCAAGTGATGTGTACATTCCGATGCGTAATATCCTCGCGGTGCACATTGGATAATGCTAATACGTGCGGTTCGTAAAAATACTTATATATTTGTCTACTCCCTTAAGTGAAATATTTTTCTATTTAAATCATATAGTACGTACTTATATGCTAGTGGGAATGCGTGCATATTAATACAAACGTAAACGTTTACTGAATGATAATTGACACATGCATTCGCATATCCGTAAGCATACAGGACCATTAAAACACATAAATATGAACATACTTAATTAGTGTATGGTAGGAACAGTATACTAGTTCTTTGGTTTCGCACTTAATGATTCTGTCTTCCACAAGCAGTGGCTTGCGCTATATTGAGTTTTGAGCATTGTGTCCATGAGAACTATTGTTCAGGAGGCGAAGACTTATAACATACTAAAATTTGGTGCAATTTTACTGAGGGCCATTTTCCTATCATTCCGTGTGAGGTTCCTTCAAGTTGACATGTTTCTAACAACGCCTAAAAAACAATAGCAACTTCGAAAATTGAATCGCCGATGGTTTAAGTGCATCAAAACCCACAATTTTTTTTTCAGGATGTAGTTTTTTATGTACTTTCAGTGAAATGTCCAAAAAAAAAACACGATTTTTCTTAATTTCTTCAATTGTTAAAGAAAATTTTAGATATACAAATAGATATAATGAAAATAATAATACTATAAAATGATACGATGTGTACAGTGTGTCCGCGGATGGGGTATCGTACTCTAGTAAACTCTCTTATTTCTGATTTGCCGAGAAAAAGTCATTCTTTATAAAAACATTTGCTTATCTTAGGAAGTGATAAACAGTTGTCAAAATTAAGATAAATTATGCAGGGTATATTGTTTATAATTCGTTATTTGTGGCATATTATAGCATATAACTAGAATTGTTGAACGTAGAATGTACTGGGAATCTATATTGCTGAAAAACTATTGTTCTCCTAAATTCTAAATTTTCATTGTCCAGTTCACCCAAAACAATATCGTTCAAAATTTCTAAATAAGTATTTTGATTCATATTCATAAAATAAGGACCGAATATTTCGTGATGGATTTTGCCACACCAAACATTTCCTTTTTTAAACTTTTGACTATTAGTGGTAATTCGGAAATTAAGATTTTCCTGAGCCCAGTACCTACAATTTTGAGAAGAAATTACCTCATTAGTCGTAAAAGTAGATTCGTCTGTATATACGATGAAATGATCTATCTGCTAAAATTTGCTCACCCATTGTTAAACAAAAGTGCAAATGACAAGCATCATCTACCATTCGAAATTTGTGAATAAATTTAGGTTTGAATGCATACAATTTCTAGCTGTCTAAAATCCTCTGAAAATGAGATTTGCTAATACCTAAATTTATCGATCTTTTCCTTAACAACCATCTTGGGTGATCTTGTACAGAGACTAGAACTACAAGGGTAGCAATGCTATCTTCGTTTAATTGTTTTTTTTCATATTTATTGCATCCCCAGTGGAATTAAATTTATAAATTAATCTATGTATTGCTTTGCGAGTCACTTTAACTTCTGGATACTTCGCATTAGAAACTTCTGTTGCGTATTTATAAGAAAAACTTCCGATTCCATAGCATTTAATCAAATACATTCATTGTTCCAGGGTTATCATAATTCAATAATCAATAATTAATCTTTTTATAGAAAATACAAAATACGAATAAATATCTATTACACCGACATTGACATTAATCCATGGCATTACTTGATATAATCCCATCTCTCTAAGAAGAATTTAAAAAGAATTAGAGGTTTCAACTTCGTTTAATAACATGTATTTTTTTTTAAAATTGTTATTCCTTATTTTGCAATTAAACTCTATATTATAGCTTTTCTTGGTAATTGAAAAAACGTGGTTAAATAAAATATTCAATAAAAATGCAAAAAAAGTCGATTTCACATTTTCTAATTTTCAGAATACCCTGTATAATTTAACTTATGTTTGACAACTGTTTATGTATTCCTAAGATAAGCAAAACTTTTTATAAAGAATGTTTTTTTCTCGGCAAATCAAAAATAATTTATTTCCACCGAATTTCATGCAGTACAATTTTTATTTTAAAGATATTTTGTCAACAGAGTCGAACATTTTTCATAAATCAAACATTAAAACATATTTACAGATGGACATAATATAATACAGTATCGGCAAGTGTACGTATTGGGTTGGCAATAAGAGCAAGCGAGAGCGAAGCATGCAGTCGTATAGATGCCTCTTGGTGGGTGTGTCCACTCTTTACATCTGCTAGAGTACTGGTAGATGTCTTTATTGTGCTCAGTCGGTTAATAGTGCAATGCCAAACGAAGGACTTTCTGAATCCGTATATGTTGAATATACATAATCAAACACTGCTTGCGTTCAGCAAGCACTATCCAGATGTGTTCCACACAGTTGCACTGTTGTCATCAGTTTAATTAATATTTTCTGAATATTAATTATGACATTCTCTTAGTTTTCACCTTTTGCCCTTTGAGGTTTTTACTACAATTTTTCCCTTATAAAATTAAAAGCCAGAAAATCTAATAATTCATAGAATTACCCAATTTATTACTTCCACGTCCAGTGGAAGTATAGTAACGACAAAAAAATTTAAAAAATTTTTATTGTCCAAATAGGCTTAAAATGTCATGAAACGTCGAGATTTTAAGTTTGAGCGAAAAAAAAATTTCTGTCTGTCTGTCGGTCTGTCTGTCGGTCTGTCTGTCGGTCTGTCGGTCTGTCGGTCTGTCTGTAACTTTTTTTTGTGCGCACGTTTACTCTGGAACCGTTTAAGATATTGACTTGAAATTTGGTACACATATGTACTTTAACGAGATCTAGAACTAGATTATATTTTCATCTTGTTCCGTCGAAGGGTTGGGGGGTAAATTGGGGTAAATTTGGGGAAGAGTCCATAAAATTGGTATTTAGTATATACAAGAGAAGCTAAGGTCTCAAAAAAATTTTTGGCATTAGCCACCCCCACCCCCTTATTAAAGGGAATGAAAAAAAAATGTGATTTAGCGTACCTATGTACGGGAGCCAGAAACCTCAAAATATTTTTTTACTTCATCCACCCCCCACTGCCACCCCCCTATCACCACCCCCCACACCACTACCGATGTGGGGTATCGTTTTATGGGTTTTTGGGGTAGAGGATTTCAAATATTATATTATTAAAGTTCCGTAAACAATTATTTTCACATACAAAGTTTTTTTCGTTGTGAGTGACTTGGATGTGGAAGTAGTGATTCCTTGGGCAGCGGTTTTTAGTTTACAATATGTGTGGATTCGACCGCAGAACTTAAGACTAACACTTACCAGTAATTCTGTCTCCAAGGTTTCCACTTTTAAATATGGGAGTTACCACAAAATGTTTTTAAATGTTCTAAAACATACATCTTCCAAACATTTTGTTTTAATATAAATGAAATTATATTGTCTAAAATATTTATTATTGTGTTTACAGTTAGTTCATCAAAATTCGAGGAAAAATCAATTTATTTCTAATTAATTGGATCTATATAAACGAATTCATACCATTTAAACATATTTTTCCAAAACATTTGATCGACTACATCATTCTATTAGAGAAATTGAGTAAATGTCTGTAATCAGTGGCAAAATTAGATTTTTCTCTTCACATTGAGTATAGAGAATAAGTATCAGTATGTGGAATAACATGGTTTCAGGTCGTTTGATGTCCACAAGAATCTATACTAGGTCCGCTTATGTACTGTATGATACTGTAATTAGTCTTATTGTGGAGAGTCAATTATATGCTGATGACATGAAAATATGTTGTGTAATAGAAACTGATCAAAATTGTGAAAAAACTAGAATAACCGTAAACATCGTTAATGACTACTACCTATCTAATTACTTGCCTCTCAAAATATCTAAATGTAACACAGTCACTTTATCTAAAATGCGTAACCCTATTAAGAACAATTTTCATATAAATAGTTTTAAGAGCATATTGATTTCACTATCGCATCAGAGCTAAAAAGCCTCTGTTTTGTAATAAGAAACTGCAAAAGGTTTGGTAGTACTGATATAAAGTTGTTGTAGTATCCTTTTGTACGATCAAAATTGGAATACTGCTCGCTGATAAGGCCCCTAAGACATGTTATTTACATACAAACAATGTTGAGAATGTTCAGCGTTATTTTATTAAGTACTTTGTTTCATTGAGGATGATATCTATTCGATAAATGTGTATTCGCAAAATGCTATGTTGAAAGAATTCCACATATCGAATCTGGAAAATATACTCAATACGTTTTTTTCATAAAATTATTTATAAGACGTTAGATTACCCTCACATTTTGGAGTAAATGAATTTTCACATACCTTGTATAACATTGAGAAACATATTTTCTTCCCAATTCGCGAAATAATTTATTAAAATTTTCCCTTTTACCTGCAAAAATTGTATTCTACTAAAAGATTGACCTTATATTTTCAATGTAGTATTGATTCAATTAAACAGCTTGATTTTTAATTACAGAATATAACCTACAATTCTACTGTAGTTTTATCAAAGTTCTGTACTAGTATGTTTTTTTTTTGCTTCAGGTCATTGACCATGCAGCCAACCACTGAAATTAACCAAAAAATAATAATAACCTAAAGACCTAGTTAAACCTAATCCAATAATAAAAAATGAGAAGAGCGACAGGAGATGACGGGGGCACACATTTCTCGTCCAGGGGTCGATCAGGACATTTCTATATCTCAGACAACACAGCAGAGACCTCGGAAAGTAGTAAAGTAGTAAATCCCCATGCAATAATGGCTAAAGCGGTTTTCTATATACAGGGTGTTTTATATTTTTTGGAAGAATTGTCTATTCGCCATATATCTGTAATGCCTAAACGGAATCCAATGAAATTTTATATTTTGGTTACAGTAGTCATTCACCATCAAATACCTGAGATCTTAATAAAATATCAAGGCCGGTCCCAGAATAAAAATATTTTTAAGTTATTCCCAGAAAATAACACTGTATACTGTTTATAAATTTTTATTATATATTTTGGCGCCATTTCATTGTTTAAATAAAAAAATTAAATTGTTGAGGATTCAATTATTTTTTTCTTGATGAGAAATTGAGAGAAAAAAGTCACTCCAGGTATTAGTAATATATTTTTTTTTGTTCTCTATTTGCACGACCTTCTATTCATATTACGTATACCTGTAAAATTAATAAAAATGTTTTGCAATAAATGTGTAATTAATAAACTTAACGAAATAGCAAATAATAAAAATTAACAATTTAACTACAACATAAGCAATCAGTCAAATTTACTAAATAAGTACAATAAAATTTTTTGAATCACAGTCTATTTTCAAAGTGACCACCGCCAAATTCAATACATTTTCGTGATCGATTTGTCATTTGATTTATTCTTTTTCTAACAATCTGTAAATTATTTTTAACTTAATTGCAAAAGTGCTCAATTCTTGCAATCAGCTGCACTTTGGTGTTTGTTTCTTCTTTGTATACTTCAGTTTTCAAATAGTCCCACAAAAAATAGTCAGGAGCTGTGAGATCTGGTAGTCTTCAAACGAAAATTCCGCGAGAAACATTTTTTCAGTGGCAACTGTTACAAATGGATAAAATAAATGAGACGTAGTATTACCGAATTTCTATATAAGTTTATTTTCTAAGAAACAATAACCTATCCTACTTGTCAGCCTCAGGTTTGAAATTAATTGAAGGAAAATACGCTTCATTAGTTGTTTAGCCTCCTGTAAATATTTTCTTCATAATATTGTAATTATGTTTCGCTATTAAATTATAAGAATTTATTGTTGGAATGCCAGATCTCTGGAAATAAATTTTCCATTAATATTCTTGAGGAAATTAATGTGCTATCGTAAAAAGTATAAAATGATGAAGTGTGCATAGCAACATTCCACTGAAATAATGTAATGTGATCGACAGAAATGTAACAGTATCAATATTAATGTGTCACTTAAAAGTATACCATGTTGATTTGTCAATAAAAATTAATTAGTAATAACAGCAATACTTTCTTCCTCTTTTGATAAAGACGTACTACCATTACTGTATTCTACTAACATTATAACTGAAAGGGTAAGAGGCAAAACAGTACAAGTACACTTTTTCTGAAAATGAGTTAGTTAACACACTAAGGCAGATGCAAGTTTAGCGCTATCTATGACGCGACACAATGAACACACAACTATAATACAGATGATACTCGTTTGAGAATTAAAATTTTTCAACAAAAAATTTAACTTCTTCAAAAAAGGTAGTCAAAAATGAGTAAATGAAACGTCACCCTCGCATAGCACAGTTAATCGAACCTTATTACCTAATATAGTCGGAGCAACGGATCTTTGAACTGACGTCACTAGTAGCAATCAAAGACTATCGTTTGTATATTGGCGTCTCACTCCTTACAATCGTTCATCAGTAGTTGCTCCATGCAGGATGCTTGTGAATTCCGCCTACTTTGGCGCATAGCACAGGTTGAATAATATCTTAAGAATGGCTTGCTTCTTGTGAGCTGGCTGGTATTTTTGGTTTGACTGTTTTGTAGATTTTTATTCTTGTGTTTATGTTGGATGGTTGTTGATAATTGTTGGGATGTGGCGGGCACAGTGTTGTTGTTGCTGTTGTTTTATTGGTAAAGATTGGGAGTGGCGATGATATGTAATGGAGGTAGGTCGGAAGTGAGGTGAAACTTATAAACATTGTTTACTAGGGGCTTGTTAATGTTATGATTTGGTCTGTTGGCTCTTTTCGTGGGCTTGTTAGCTTGTTGTATTAGACTCTGCTTTATTTTGTTGAGTATGTTTTTATAATTTTTTGTTTTTGTTTTTTGATTTGTTTTGTACTTACAATCGAACTTCCTGGAATGGTTATATGGATGTATGTCTTCCACAGTCTATGACCTACGCACCCTCTTAATGTGCATTAGATTTGAGAGTAATGGTAACGCGTACGTCTAGACTACATAGAAGCGCATCGGTTCTTGCATTGATCCCCAAAAACATTCTTTATATACAAATCTCAATCCCTCTTGAGGAATCCTGTATCCGGAGAACGGAAATCATAGAAATACTAACAAATCTAATCCTCCCCATATTCTTGCTTCCTTATATTGAATTTATTTCCATGAAACTCCAATATTTTATCCCTTGACAACTACTTAAAGCAGGTTTTTATATTGTATTCTCCTGCGTGATCTCCGATTAAAGAACTTATATCTAGATACATAATGGCATGAATTTTATGATCCCGAAAGACTCCCAATCTAAGGCACTTATTCCCATAAGTTGCTGATTGGCCCATCGGCATATTCGCGGCCGCTCGTACACGGTCGGCTTCAGTTCGATTATCATAATCTGTTTGACAGTTTTGACAGTATACGTCATTAATGTTAATAACTTTGTTTTTCGTGTTTTTCGATCAAAATGTGGTGAAGAAGTCTTTTTATTTTAAGTTGTGATTTGCCTAATACCTAAATAATATTCTCTGTTCATATTTAGACAGTTTAGTTACAATTTAGTGCAACATGCAACAGTGCTGTGCCATTTGCAGAAATCGATCGTTTCATAAGTAAGTAGGTCATAGTCGTAACATGATGAGGTTCAGTTTATAGTTTTAATAATAATATTATAAATAATATCCTTCCAATGCATATTTCCCTTGAATAAAACATCTTTACCTATTGTATTTTTTCAATCTGCGTTAATATTCCTAGAAGTTAACCAATAATTATCACATAAAATAGGTACAATATTGTACATTTTCCCTTCTACACATACCCGCCTCTGTTGCCTATGGGAAGTGATGTTCATCTATCCATTTTAATGGACATATAATGTGACTATGTTAGAAGAAAATAAGGTATATGAAGAAAAGGTAGCCATTATGTATCTAGATATAAGTTCTTTAATCGGAGTGCGTGATAGTGAAATATCCATACCTCCCCAAATCTATATTACCTTATCTTAAGCTGTACACTGCACATTAAAATAAATACATTTTAACGAAAAAGAAAGCCATACCACATAAATATAAATAGTTGTTTGATTTTCCTCTAGCTCACCACCAGGCCAACAAAGAACGTATCACGCTTTACGCTTTTTGTTATATAGATTGTAAATTGAAATAAATAAAATAAAAATCAAGATACATTTTCGATGTGAACATATTTTTTTCCTTATGGGTTGCGGTGCCAGAACTCCGCCGTACTTAAGCTTCACCATAGACTCGTTATCTCTGAGTCCCGTTCCTCTCCAAAAGGCGAGTGTACGGTCGATGAGAGCTCTGGCTAGGGGTGACCGTGGATGAGTCTTGACTGTGATTGTATTTCGATACTCCAGTAAAGCAACGTGCAGCGCGGTTAGTACTTGGATGAAATCCATCTTGGGAAACACAGCGATTTCGTCCCGCCTTCTAGCGGCTTGTATATCAGCGTATACGTAGAAGCTATGTAATTTCAAGACGAGGATTATATAGTGGATATACCATCCTTCGGAGGGGATGTAAAGCAGGCCGTCCCTTTTCTATTAAATGTTAGGCAAGTAAAAGTTCCCTACTTTTCTTACGAGAAAAGGTTCGACAAAATTTCCAGGTTGAGGCTCGTCTCCTGGCGTCGGTAATAGGCCCTAGTAGCGGAAATAGGCCCTAGTAGCGGAAATAGGCCGACGTTAAATAAGAAAAAAAGCTCTTGCCATTTCTTTCGGGGTCATGGTTGGTCCCCCGAAGTATGAAAGGCTCCCATCCACCAAGGCTGGGCATTCACATAGTATATACTGAGAAGTTTCCTCAATAAGAAAAAAAGCTCTTGCCATTTCTTTCGGGGTCATGGTTGGTCCCCGAAGTATGAAAGGCTCCCATCCCACAAGGCTGGGCATTCACATAGTATATAGTGAGAAGTTTCCTCATCCTTACCACAAATCCTGCATTCCAGATTATCCTTCACCCTATGTTGGTTAGGTGTCTATTCAGTATGCAGTGTTATGTTGCACACCTTCGCTGTTTTCTGCTCAGCTTTGGCAATTCGTTGGTTTTTGTCTTGGATGGCCCGCCAGTGATGAACATACGTGACTGTCTCATCTCCGGCGCCCGGTCCAATACAAGTTATGTTTCCGACTCAATAGTTCCTTTACCATTCCTCTTGCGGTATTATATGATATCCCGCAGGATGGTTCGAGTCCCATCAAGACTGTTTTTGCACCTTCTTTGGCCAGCTCATCTGTTTTTTCATTGCCTTCATTATCCTGGTGTCCTCGCGTTCACTGCAGTTGATGTGAACCTATTAAAAATGAATAATAATGGTTAATGGTCTCGTGATTCAATTGTCAGGGGCACACGTATTATATGTTCTTTGTAGAGCAATTAATTCATTATACCTGAATTCGCAAGCTATAAATCTGTTTTTTTTTTGAGTCACTGACTCTGCCAGTCTGATTATTTATGCCTAGACAAGACCAATTTTTTTATTATTAATCCTTATTAATAATATAATTAACTATTATTCTAATAATAAATTTACCCCGCCTATGATACGAAATCATTACCATTCTTTAACAAATTAGTTCAAGGAAAATATGATGTTCAAAGATCCATTGCTCCGACAATATCGATATTGAAGTCTGGTAGAATTGTTTGTTCATTTTTACATCGACCTTAATTTGTATGCTTTAACGCAGGCTCGTTATCGGAGTATTTGGCACATTCGCGACTTGTTTTCAATTTTTGTTCATCTTATACTAGACGTAACTTGATGAAACCGTAATGTGAACTCCACCGAGCCATGTGTTGCAGTTTGAGAAAGATATTTAATAGCAATCGCTTAAGTAGATTCGGAGTAATAATTGAACACACATAAGAAAACCGCTGCCGAAGGAATCACTACTGCCACATCCAGATTTTCTATCCAAAATATTGATACTATATTTGCACTCCACTATGTGCAAATAATTGTTTATGGAACTCTAATAATATACTACTACTATCGTCACCCTAAAAACCCATAAAACGATATGCCACATCGGTAGTAGAGGTGGGGGTGGTGGTAAGGTAGAGGGATGGTAGTGGGGGTGGTTGAAGTAAAAAAAAAATGTTTAGACCTTTAGTTCTTTTAAATCACAATTTAATTTTTTTCACCCCCTTTAATAACGGGGTGGGAGTGGTAAGGGGGTGCTAATGACATTTTTTGAGACCTTAGCTTCTCTTATATATACTAAATACCAATTTTATGGACTCTTACTTGCTTGATCTACATATTTACCCAATTTATTCCTCAACCCTTCAACGGAATAAGATCAAAATATAATCTAGTTCCAGATCTCGTGAAGAAATTTCAAGCAATATCTTAAACGGTTCCAGAGTAATCGTGCGCACAAAAAGTTAGACAGAATGACAGACAGACCGACAGGCAGCAATTTTTTCTCTCGAACTTAAAATTTTCTAAGCCTATTTGAACAATAAAAATTTTTAATTTTATTTTTTTTGCGTTACTATACTTCCACTGGATGTTGAAGTAATTACATATATACTGGTCGAATTGGGAACCTTTTATATTTAAAAAATTTTGAAGCCACCTTCGAAGATGTTTTTCGATTATAGTTTGTTCATAACGTAAGGTATTTATTCCATGCTTTTGCAACATACTGTATGAAGAAAGTATTAGCGTTATTAAATTACCTACAATGGAAACTGCAGTTTTGAAGACAAACGACTATATAGGAGGCCCATAAGGCCCTTTTCCGGCCTCAACAACAACACCACTTTTTTTTAAATTCTATTTAAAATAAAAAAAATTACTATTTTTTCAAACTTCAACATTTGAAGATACGACAAACAATATACATTTTACGTAGTTGGATTTTTTACCATTGATAAAGATCCAAAAATACGTAAAAATCATCATTTTTTGTGCTTTTGGTTGGTTATTTTACACTGAGCGCAAGAGAGTACGGCAAAGATTTTTAAATATGTAGTGTGAAAACGTAAAATCTTTGACATATGTAAGAATCAAAGTGGTACTCAGTTGGAGCCGGAAAAATAATTCGAAAATTTGTCCTAGATCCCTGAACCGACTGAAAAAAATTTTTTATAGGCTTTTGGAGACAACTTTATAGAATGGTACTAAATGAAAACTAAATAAAGAACAATTTTTTTTACTCGTGCGAAAATCAAAAAAAAATGTTTGACTTTTCAATAGCCTAGTACCATTCTATTATGTTGTCTCTAAATTTTTTTTTGAATCGGCTCAGAGATGTTAGAGAAATTGTTGAATTATGAAATCATTTTCTTAAGCACGGCACCGCCACCCTTAAAAGTGAGAGTATTTTCAGAACTGACTATAGATCAACATAACAAGTATATAATATTGAAAATGCTTAAAGCAGCGAACAAAAATGTTGAACAAATTTCAAAGGCTGGCGTTGCAATACGGCAACGTTATACGGGTTCAATAAACAGATTTCTGTAATTTATTGTTTTACTCGAATGCTCAAAGATGGTACCACAGTTCCTTTCTGTAAGTCTTTACTTTACAGAAAAGCCATTATTAAGTTTATAGTTTCAATCAGAGTGAATTTGTATACCATTTTTTAATACTGTGTTTTTGTTTGTGCTACGAGATGGACATAAATTTTGTTTAAGTACAATAACTTGTTAATTATTTTGATGTTAACATTTATATCCTAGCATCATATTCTTGAATTATGTATTTTCAAGTTGTTCTCACTTCCCTTGTTTTTAAAGCAAATAATTTTGAGATACACATTGTAAAACGTTGGCGTTGCCATGTGGCAACGCTAGTCATTGGTACTACTGACTTTTCTATAATCAGCTGATTTTTACATTGGTGGATTGACACTTGAAGAGGCCCTACAAATGGCATATTCTGAGAATTTTGATGTATCTGAAATTAATATTGAACCTCCAGAACCATCGCAACTCAGAGATGAAGATTCTGGCGAGGACGATAATGGAGGATTCGCTGATAACTTATCAGCAAACCAGTTGCGAGCTACTGCCGAATTAAAAATTATCAAGAAACAGTCGAGGGAAGAGTCATCAGACCGGGAAGATAATATCGAGGATAATGAAAATCCCACAAATTCCCGTAATCACGCAAATTCCGTTGATCAAATTGATGTAGCCAAGGTTGATTACGATGATATCACTTGGATAGATGGAGATTTAGAATATGTTCCAGAACTGTTTCCAATACCCGATTATGAAAAATTTAAATGTTTAAAGCCTACCGAAATGTTCGAGTTATTTTTCTGCGAAGACGTAATATCTCTGCTGATTTCAGAAAGTATCGAATATTCGCAGTTCAAAAACTGTCCAAATTTCTCTGTTAACGGCAATGAGATTAGATGTTTTCTAGCCATTCTTATTCTATCTGGCTACAGTACCCTACCCGGAAAAAATTATTACTGGGATACCCGCGGAGACATGGGTAATGAACTGGTTGCAAATGCTATGCGAAGAGACCGATTTAACTCAGTTCTTCGTTACATTCACTGTGCAGACAACAATCATATAAGTCTGACAAATATTATAAATTGAGATCCAAGCCAAATTCTTATAATATTTTGTTCCTGAACAAGGCCTGAATTACGATGAGTCAATGGTAAAGTATTTTGGTCGTCATTCGTGTAAGCAGTTTATCAGAGGGAAGCCAATTAGATTTGGTTATAAAATTTGAAGTATCAATACAAAAAGTGGGTTATTTGGTCAACTTTATGCCATATCGAGGCTCAGATTCCCGTATCAGAGGAGACTATCAAAATGTAGTTGGAAAAGCAGTTGCACCTTTCTTGACAATGCTAAAAGAGTTACCTGATACCAAGAAGAATTTACGATATTGCCTCTACTTCGACAATCTCTTCACCAGCTTGCATTTATTGAGTAATTTGAAGGCTCTAGGCTTTGGAGTAACAGGGACCATTAGAGACAATAGAGTAAGAAAAAACTGT
Source organism: Rutpela maculata (assembly GCA_936432065.2). Taxonomy (NCBI): domain Eukaryota; kingdom Metazoa; phylum Arthropoda; class Insecta; order Coleoptera; family Cerambycidae; genus Rutpela; species Rutpela maculata. The sequence continues at coordinate 91,265,589 of OW386291.2, forward strand.
CCATTACTCTCTAAAGCTATTATGAAAAAGAAGGCTAGAGGGGAATATGTACATACATTGGATAAGACAAATGGTATACTGCTTGTCAGATGGGCAGATAATAATGTCGTTAGCATGGCATCGACGACTTATAGCATAAGTTCTTTAGGAGAAGTCAAGCGATATTCACAAGCCCAGAAGAAAAATATTCAGGTCCCGAGGCCGCTGGCCATTGGCAAATATAATTCATCAATGGGTGGCACAGACCTAATGGATGAGAATATCTCAAGGTATAGAATTACTATTCGATGTGAAAAGTGGTGGTGGAATTTGTTCACCTGGTTAGTTGATGCTGCCATCCAGAATGCGTGGATTCTGCATAAAAAATCTGAAAATAGGCTCACCCAACTACAATTTAGAAGAGAGATCGTGAACAGTTACTTAAGAAGATTCCAAAATCCTCGAAGTCAAGGTGGCCAACCGTCAACTAGTGCATCCAGTAGATCTTCTTCTCGCGTTTCAAACGACATCCGATTTGACAACTTAGGTCATTTACTTACAGCAAATAAGGATGGCAAAAAAAGAAGATGTGCTGGCGGTAATTGCAACTCTATTATAAGAACCAATTCTTTAAAATGTAATGTGGGGCTATGCCTAAATTGCAATGTTAATTTCCATACGCAATTATTATAGTTTTTATTATTTTTCACTATTTATAAGTTTGTTAAATAATAGGCGTTGGTAAGAGCTGGCGTTGCCATATGGCAACAGCCATTTTTTCGGAAATATAACAATAAATTTGCTTTTTCTTACATCAAAATAACATATTATTGTTCCCTTACCACTTTAATTATCATTGTTATAAATCGAGAACTAAGTTTTTAATTGATATCCGGCAACTCCGCCAAATGTTCGAATATGCTCGTAATATAAAAAATTATTTCCAATTTTTGTTCACCTTACACTAGATTGATAAATTCAGTGTGGGACCACCGCCGGACCATAGCCTAAAGTTTGCAGTAGGTTTGACAGAAATCGCTTTAGCTACGTCAAGGTCATTATTGAACTCTATCTTTCTAGAACCTACTAACAAAAAAGAAATAATAAATACAATCAAATCATTAAAGGTAAATAAAGCACCTGGTATAGATGCAATAAAATCAGAAACGCTACGAGAAATTTTTGTAGAAATTGCGTCGCCATTAACATTCATCATAAACACAATAATTGACATAGGAATTTGCTCTTCTGAATTTAAAACAGTCGTAATAAAGCCAATATTCAAAAAAGGAGATAAAAATAAACCATCTAATTACAGACCTATATCTTTGATTACGAGCCTAACGAAAATATTTGAAAAAATCTTAAAAGTACGATTAACTAAATTTATAGACAAAGATAATTTCAATTTCTTTCTTAACGTCTGAAATTTACAAAAGCATAGACGAAGATAACCCTTCATTATGTATATTCCTAGATCTTTGCTAAGGTCTTTGACACTGTTACTCACAAACAGCTGTTGGAGGTCTTGCAAGATATGGGAATAAGGGGGAATGCCCACAAATTAATCACAAGCTATCTAATAGGGATTGCAATTTACCGGAAGTTTTAATAACCGGTAAATCGGTAAATAAAAATATAAATAACCGGTTAACCGGTATTTACCGGTAATTTTTAGAATGGATGATTAGGGTGGCGAAAATGGCAATTGTCTTTTTCCATATACAAAATTATCTAAATTTAACAAAAAACATTTTTATATACGTGTATGTGATATAATGAACTAACAAAAGGTTTTTTTATTAACAGTAAAATCAGAAGAGCTTTTTTTTTGGATAAATTTCTCTTTGTAACGAAATAATTTTGCCAATCAGTGATTTTATAAGAAAAACTGACATGAAAAAATCGCGAGACCGAAGGTCGAGCGATTTTGTTAAATGTTAGGTTTTCGAGCAAAATTACTGATTAACGACAGAATATGTGAACGAACAACAACAATAATTATCTTTACTTATACAATGATTTGAAGGAACAGTTATTAAAAACACAGTTATTTTAAATTGTTTGGTTTGATGTACTGATTTCAATATTCTCTTCTCTAGTTTCCACACATGTTGAATATTCGTAAATTATAGCTGACAGTACAGATTTTAAAGTGACGTACGGCTACTAGATGTACTCTGCTTTTGAGGAACAGGCATTTTTATTGGTGATAAAAAACGATGCACCTTTTTTTTATCACTGTCAAAGTGACAAAAATATGACTGTCAAATAGACTTTTTTATATAGGAGTTAATTTATCAACAGTAAAATTACAAGAGCTTTTTCTTATTGGATAAATTTCTTTTTGTAACGAAATAATTTTGCGATCAGTGATTTTATAAGAAAAACTGACATGAAAAAATCGCGAGACCGTAGGTCGAGCGATTTTGTCAAACGTCGAGCAAAATTACTGATTGGCAAAATTTTCAGTTAAAAAGAAATTTATTCATAAAAGAAAAGCTCAAGTGTTTTTTGGCAAGATAAATTAACGACAGAATATGAATGTGAACGAACAACAACAATAATTTATTAAAAATAATTATAATTTTCCCAAAACGACTCATATCGTACAGTATAGTTTCCAAAATACTTAAAAATTATAGCTGACAGTACAGATTTCAAAGTGACGTGCGACTACTAGGTGTACTCTGCTTTTGAGGAACAGGCATTTTTATCGGTGATAAAAAACGATGCACCTTTTTAATCGCTGTCAAAGTGACAAAAATATGACTGTCAAATAGACTTTTTATATAGGAGTTAATTTATCAAAAGGAAAAAATATAAATGAAATAAATTTAAATAAATAATTATTCTGTAAATAACAAAAATATCCACTTAAATAACAAAAATTATAAACATAAACTCAAATAGGGCATTTACTGAATACCTAATCTAAAAATACAATATTAAAAAAAAACCCTTTTGAAAGGGTTAGTTTTTCAAAGCTATATATGTTAGTCGTCTGATATTTATGCATAGAATACCACCAACTGAAAATGCCCTTCCTCAATCGATATTGGTAGGTCGATAACTTAATAAGGATATTTGCGGCAGTGAAATATTCAATTTTCTGTCGTAAGATATTGTCAATGGCTCTCTTGTATTTCTTAGGATTTGGTGTTTAGAGTTTACTTTTTATATTATTTATTTATTGTTAAAAGTGCTCGGTGTTGGGACAGGCACTCTGTATTTAGTGAATACTAGCCAGTGACATAAATAGAAACGTTGAATACGTGACATATCTAAGTTCAGAATTTACCGAAATAACCGGTAAAAAATTAAAATAATCGGTAATTACCGTCATGTGTTTTTTGTCCTAATAACCGGTTAACCGGTAATGCAATCCCTACTATCTAACTGAAAGAAAACAATATGTAAAAATACGTACAAAAATAGGTTCAGAAAAAATGGTAGAATATGGCGTACCTCAAGGGGCAGTGCTGCTATTCTCAATATATTTAAACAATTTACTTATCATAAGAACCTCCGAGATGATCATAAGTTTTGCGGGGGACACTGCAATTTACTATAAGGACCAAACTAAAAAATAAAGTTGAAAACGACATGAAAATAATAATTGATTGGTTTAATCATAACATTTTAACAATAAATTTCGAGAAGACAAAATTCATACCATTTACCTGTAACAAAATTAGCTTACCTGAATTTCAGTCATTAAAAATAAAAATAAATAATATAACTAACTCCATCGAGATAAAGTCAGCAGAACAGATAAGATATTTAAGTGTTACGATTGATAAACATCTAAGGTGGAATATACATGTTGGTAATATTTCCAGAACGTTAAGAAGTATCTTATACAACTTTAAGTATTTTAATAAAATACTTGATACGTATCATATGAGAATTATATATTTTGCCTTAATTGAATCAAGATTACAATATGCAATATTAGGATGGGGAGGAATCTTCACTACTCACCTAAAAAAGTTAGATGTATTGCAAAAAAATTTATTTTTTGAAAATAATGTATAATAAGGAAAATACTTACCCATCAGACCTCTTATTTATTGAATCTAAAATATTAGACATTAGGCAACTGTATGTTTGTAGTATTGTAACTTATATTTACAAAAACAAAACCGCCTTACAATGTATTGACAACTCTTACTCGACAAGGAAAAAAATTAATCATTAAATAAAAACAACAAAATCGGAAAAAACAATAGGCCAACGAAGCCATACTTATCTTTACTCCAGAATCTTTAATTTTTTGCCAGAACAACAAAAAAATCAAATCGATGATATAAAATCTCTGGAATTATTTAAAAAGAAAATGAAAAAATATGTTTTAAATATAGAAAGAATTAATTAATATTCACAACCTCATAGATCCAATAAATTAGTAAACTTATTTCTCCCTTAGATTACTAGAAATTATTTTAATTTACTCAAAATACTATTGCGTTGACCTTATAGTTAGTTTTCTTAAAAAATGTAAATGAATTACGGAACTGAATAAACAAAAGCATATCTACGCGCAACCTATGGTTTTTGTAGATTCCTTTCCATTTATTTATGTGTATTATTTAGTAGAATGGTATTGTAAACTATATTATATTATGGTAAATAAATGTTTTTATTATTATTATTATTATTTATAACAAATATATAAAAAACATACATACGGGTCGAATTGTTGGTTAATAAAAATCTACCTTACAACCCTACCATATATTTCTGCAATGTAAATAATTATTTTTGACCCTTTAGTTGTTTTGTAATTATTAGTATGGGACATTTCGTATGAATCGTTTGTTGTCTGGACTTTGAGTACAGTTTATATTTTTTTATATTTTATTGTTATTAATTATAATTTAACTTATTATCCATTGATCATACATCACCTAATTTATTGTTGGTGTTAATTTTTGAAAAAGGTGCTTGACTATTTTATTACATACATCTCAAATTCTCTAAACAATACATCTGGATAAAGAAAACACTTTCATGGCAATTTATACTCACACAAAGGCACACTTACACGTTTAATCGCACACCTTGTATTTTTGGCACAGGTACATTATTTATCATTTTCGATGGCGTTACTCTTCATCAATATAAAATATAGTTCAATATGTGACACCTTTACCTTCGCGGTGCATTTTGCAGCCAGTGGGGTGTTCGGGGTGACAAAGCAGGGTATTTAAGCGACATTTTCACAATATGGGCCATTCACAATTTACATACCGTGCAAAAGAGCTCTGACGGCTGTCTCCATACAGCATCAATCATGAGATACAATGATTGATGACTGGGTTCGTTTTTTAAATGAAATAATACTGGCTAAACGGGGCTCAGTCTCGTCTTCGTGTTCTACCAAAATGAAACATTTTTCGAATATCTATATTAAGCGGGTGTCACTGGTTTTTAACAAGTACACTGTCAAGAATGATCATTTGTGATGTGTATTAATGTTTACGAGACAACGTTTTGAAATGACAATTGTGGCATTAATTTTAAATTTGTCTGTATTTAGGGACATAAATGGGAAAATTAGAGTGGATCATATAAACGGACGCAGTTGTTTTAAGTATCTAATATTATTATTTGTTTATAAATATTTACAAGCCCAATATTTCAATTACCGAAATAAACTTAATGCATTAATAAAACCAACCAAAACAAATTACTTTAAAATTGTAATCACCAAAAATAAAGGAAACTATAAAAATGTATTAACGAAGTTAGCAATTATAAAGGGAAAGATGAAATAATAACTAAAAACTTACAAAAAGAACTTGACTAACCGGCATTTGACCAAAATGGAATTAAATATTTGTGGCTTTCTTTACCAATATTGGAAAAAATCTGGTTAGTCAAATTATAAACCTAAATCTACTTCTTTCAGAAAATCTACACCTTTTCCGGTTCTTCTAATAATTACAGATAAAGAGGAGGTCGAGGGTATAATAAAATGATTAAAAAAAGGAAAGGCCCCAGGATATGGTTAAGGCCGAATCACTTAAAATAATTGTAAGTGGGGTGTTTCTTAATGATGTGCTAATATTTGATGATATGGTATGATGTGTGATGATGTCCTCAACGGCTTAAATTTTTTGCTACAGGGTGTTGAATTTTTTTTTAAATCGTAATTTTTTAATATCTAATAAATGTTATTTATTAGTAATATTAAAGCCGTATTTATGCATGTGCACGTGTGTGTGTACATGTGTGTATATCCTAATACTTCTATAGATAAATAATTGATATAAACTATGATACCCTGATGATATTTTGTCTTTGTGATTATTTGACATACTGTGGGTAATTCTTGTGTATCTTATTAACTATTTTACTGACATACAGCATAGCCTTTGTCAATTATTTGTTTATTAGGTTTGATATAATTTATTGTAAATATGTATTAAGTATGATTTTTTTGAAAAAATAAACACATGTTATTGTATATTAGGTATATATTTAAATTTAAAGATACTATTTATTTATTTTTATTTTATAATTACATAAGATACTAAATAAAGAGGATAATTTAAAAGTTCATCATTTAAAATAGAATGAACATTTATTCGAAGCATTATATAAAATGTATATGCTTTCAACAAACAATCAATCAAATCATTAGCTAGAGCCAAAAAAATGGGGTAAAAAGAAGATTAAGCTACGAGAATAGTTGTTACATCTGAATCAATCGAATTATACAAATTAAGGTTAAACAGCAGCGTACATGACTGTTGAAAAAGCTCGAAATGTCTAAATTTTGTTAAAGTGATAAGAAACTGCCGACGTAATCTTCATAAACTGCCTCTAGGTTGAGAACAACCACTTTTAAGTTTAAAGGACACGAGAAAAACGAGAAAAAACGAGGAATCCAACATAAAACTGCGTCTAAAATAGAACTAGAAACTTATGCAGCATCAACGTCCTACAGTGTCAACCCTCAGAGTGTGTGAAAACTACCCCCATTCAAGATTAAACTTGAAAAATGCTGCAGTGACCCTCGAAAAAGCTCGAAACTCCGGAGGTTCGTAAAGGTGAGAAGAGTCGGCAGTAGTTTTGGCTCAATTATTGAAAACTATCCCAACAGCGCTGCCCAAAATCACCCCTTGTCTTAAATGACACAGAAAAAACGAGAAAAAAGCATTGATCCAAAAGTATTTCCATTTTTATGGATGCTATGATTGGTTAAAATTGCGTAGTACTCAGAGTTAGACTTAGAAAGTCACGTACCACTGTTGTTATTCAATTCCACTCCCCTAGGGAGTGCTTCATCGGTTGGAATTCTCCGTTATTTAAACATTTCCGGAAGATACTCTGTAATGTGTGCAAGTGTCATTGCCACTTACCAGTGGCGAGGAAAACTATGGAAATGAAACGAATAAGCAACAGTATAGCTTTTTCAGTAGTCACTGCAACATTTTTTTCGTTGCATCTTGAATGACGGTAGTTTACATCCTTTCTGGGGGTGTTACTTAATAACATTGATAGGACATGAGTTTCGAACTCCAAGTGTACAATACGATTTTTGCCAATCATATCATCGATAAAAATGTAAATCTGGTTAGTTACCCTCTGTTTTTCCAGCATCCTACGTATATAGGAGTGGCATCTCGCAACCCCGTAAGGGCGGTTCTCAAGCACAGCGTCGAACATAGTCTAGTTTTTTCTCACTTCCACACAACGCAGGTATTTCGAATTTTTATAGAAGTGACTGTAACTTTTTATAGTTAAATCTTACATAAGACATAGTTTTCACACACTCTGAGGGTTGACACTATAATACGTTGATGGTGCGTAAGTTTCTAGTTCTATTTTAGAGTACTACGTAGTTTCAGCCAATCATATCATCCACGAAAATAGAAATCCTGTTGGATTTCACGTTTAGAGGTGGTTGTTCTTGTTGTAGAACTCTCCAAAATCGTCCTAAGTTGAAGACATAATCAAAATTCGACTTAGGCAAAAATTTCATTTAAAGACATTTTTGGGAGTCTGCAGAGGCGCAGATCAGTCCATAAGGACCGTTTTGGGTTCTATAAGGCGTTGGAAATGACCAGGTGAAAATTCGAAGAAACACCGAATTTTCACTTAGGAAAAATGTTTTTGGTTCAGAATATGAGAGTAGAAGTATATAATGACAAAGATTTATGAATAATATACTTTTTCAAAGGTACCATAAATTGGACTTTGAAAAATAATATTTTTGGAAGGGCGTCAAAATTTGGCCTAAGAATCGATTTATCGAAAGTACGCCAAAGTTTCACTTGCAGACTAATTTTTCAAAACTGCGTTGAAATTTGGCTTGAAAATCGATTTTTCAAAAGTACGCCAAAATTTCACCCGCAGATTAGTTTTTCAAAAGTACCTTGAAATTTGGCTCGAAAATCGATTTTTCAAAAGTACGCTAAAATTGGTCTTAAAATGGATTTTTCAAAAGTACCACAAAGTCAGTTTAAAAAGTACCACGAAAATATACTTTAAATTATATTTTATTTTTTATTCCTCAACCAAAGACATTGACCTTTGAGGTACGGTCATTGAAAGCCCAATTCTAAAGTATGAGCATAAAATTTTAACGATGCACTGCATCCGAAAGGCAAAATAGAAGATTTTGTCAAAGCCGGCGTAGTGCCGATAAGCAAAAATTGATAAAAATCAATGCATATGTACAAGGCCGGTTTCTCGCATGGAAAGAGTTTGGATTGACTCAGCGGCTCGTAATTTGGTCAAGCGCGTTGGGTGGTCCAGACAAAGCGATGGTAGAAAAGCCAATAACAGGGCCTTTCAAATGACAAAGTTATAGAGGAAAACGCCTTGTGCACAAAAATCCAAAAATTCAATTTTGCCTAAAAGTCGCTCGAAGGTGAGACGCTGCCAAATCGATAATATTAATCGACTGTGATAAGGGTTAGTAAGTCGTGGACTGATCGAACGCCACTCAACTTATGCAGTAATAAGTCCTCTGAATGTGTTTGAGTACGTGAATCTCCACGATACAAGAACTTTAAAGCTAAGTAGTCTCTAGCGAAACTAAATTCATTTAGTAAAACTTTTTTAAGTTAATTTCAGTCAGCCTTAATTATTCATTTACCCAGAGTCTGAAATGATTCTAAAAGCTCGCATTTTGATTCTGAGAAGGTATGTATGAATCTTTTCTACCTAATCGATCGTTAGCGTGAGCGCTCTCGCTTGTATGGTCTGAAAGTCACTACCTTGATTGGAGAAGGCACGATTCTTTCTTGAGAATTTTTTATAACCAATTCTGTTAAATAAACGGATTCTTTGAACTAATATTTCTTAATTGATCTTGAGGCCTGTTGACGGTCTATAATCCCTGGAACTTTCGTATAGAAAACCGGATGTGTCGAGTTAATTCGCATTAACGTTCGACCTTCTGGTTGCTTTACGGAGGTTTGATAGGGATTTTTTTATGCGTTTTTTGAGAAATATATTCCGTTATTAATGGACCAAAACGTGATTTTCGCGTACCAAAACTAATCCCTCCGCAGAGAAATTCTTCGGCTGGGATTTTTTTATGCAAAAATTCAGGAAATTAAGAGGTGCCCAAACCCCTAACGAGGGAATTCGGGTCCAGAGAGAGCGTAGTTTCCGATCTGTGGTAGTGCAGCCTTGGCCCCATTACTCGGCTACCGAAGTGCATCTTATCTCGAACCCGCCTGGGAGGTAGAAGAACGGGGTAATACGCGACTGGCGCCCCCTGAGAAATAAATTGGTGTCGCGTCATTTTGACGCCCGGTAGTGCGTTCTTCTACATGGCGCCCAACGTGGGGCGTTGTTAGTCAGCAGGGCTTTCTGGAAAGGATATGGATGAATCAACGCCTTTTCAGTTTTACGACGAGCCGACATCTGTGATGGACAACGTCTCTAGAGGGTTAGAGAGGCCGTGCGCGGAGGATGTACTGGGTAGTTCGGGGGTAGGCCCGAGTACCACTGAAGGAGTCATACAGCCCTCCTCAGAACAAGTGTTCGCCCAAATGGCAGCAGGTCTTGCCAAAGCTCTAAGCGAAGCCACGCACGAGCATAAGTATCGGTCGAAGCATCCGAATGCGGAATTTCATGGCTTCGAACACGAAGACCCTGAAGCCTTCATTCATCATATGGAGGAATTTTTCGTCCGAGTACGAATTACGCAGGATAACGACCGTCTATATAAAATATCAGAACAGCTCAAAGACGATGCCAGGAAATGGTTCGAACAATACCGAACCCTAATTACCACGTATCCCCTATTCCTCGAGCGGTTCAGAAGCCGTTACGATTCAGGTGAAGTACTCACCGAAGCAGTAGCTAATTTATATGGCAAGAAACAAGATGCCGAGGAAAGTACGTCAGTATTTATTTCCAGGAAGGTATGCCTCTTCAAGAGGATCGATCCGTTTAAGCCGGAGGCGATGAAGGCGGCTACCATCTTCAATCAGTTGAGACCTGATATGAAAATGCTCCTAAAGAGTGCCGTCATACTAGATACAAATACACTAGTGACGATGACCGAACAAATGGCCAAAATCATGGATGAGAATAAACAATTCGAGACTCTGCAAAATGCAAAAAAAAGCAAGGACCAAGAAGCGTCCACCCCTACCGCTTCAGCTCAAGGGAATCAGCAATCGAGCAGTAACTGGAGAACGGAACCCTCCGCATTAGCGAAGCCGTCCTCCAGTTCCTTTGGTGCATCTAGGACACCATTCAATGGATCTCAAAGAAGAGATAATCCGCCAGCACCAAGGGTGCATTTTGCAAATAATATTTCCTCGCTGCCCAGAGGGGATATACCGAGAAGGGGTACTGGAGACGTAAGGAGGCGATGGCCCAGGCCGAACTGTACCAGCCCCGCCTACCAGGCCCCAGCAGGCTCGAAGCGACCCTCGGGGAAGCTCCGAAGCAAGAAGTTTAAATTAAAAAACTTCGATGACCTTCCTGACCTTAATTACCTGTTTAAGGATCAAGAAGTCAACCTATCTCCCCACCGATTCACTCCATTAGAATCTATCAATCAAACTAACGACGCTTTCCCTCTGCCTCGCATTAAGATTATAATTAATAATCGAGCGGTTAACGCTTTATTGGATACAGGTTCGACAAAGAATATTATCCAACCGAAATTTTTGAACGACATTGATCAACTTACAGCTCCCCAAACGTTTGTTATGGCTTGTGGCGATGGTTTAGTAGAATCCCTCGGGACTACGACCATGAACGTTAATGTACTAGATGTACCCTTTCAGACCACGTTTCAGGTCATTCAAAATTTAAACGAAGAGCTCATTCTGGGAGCCCCGTTTTTATATGCTCACAATGTCGTATTCGATTATCAACGTAAATGTGTCTACGTCGGCACTGAAGAACGAATAACCGTCTTCTGGAATCAAGCGGCACATCAAGCAAGGAAGCAATGCCGGCTTCCCGAAGAACTGATCATCGGAAACGATAATTTAAAACCTCTATTCGAGGAATTCGCTGAATTGTTCACCGCGGTGCCTACCCAAGCTACCACGGTGACAACGAAACATAAAATAAAAGTTAAAGACGACCGCCCGTTCAATATCAAACCTTATCCTATGTCTCCTACTAAGAAAAAAGTTATGTACGATCAAATTGAAGAGATGTTGAAAGCCGGAGTTATAGAACCGAGTACCGCTCAGTACAGTTCGCCTCCCATTATAATAGAAAGGCCCGGCAAGAAGCCTCGCTTCTGCATTGATTATCGTCACTTAAATGAAGTAACGGAAGACGAAGCATCCGTCTTACCTAAGATATACGAGAGTATAAAGGATCTAGGAAACGCCAACATATTTACGGTGTTGGACCTCAAGAGCGGATATTGGCAAATCCCTCTTGAGGAGTCGTCAAAAAATTATTCTACGTTTACAACATTAGATGGAGCATCTTACCGATTTAACGTGATGCCTTTCGGATTGAAGACCGCTCCATGTACATTCCAAAAATTTATGGCAAGAGACGTATTGACCGGCTACTTGCATCATTTCTGCAAAGTATATCTCGATGATATTATCATCTACAGTGAAAATATAGATCAGCATGTAAACCATCTGAGAGCCGTCTTTGAACGCCTACGTTTACATAATTTAAAAGTGTCACCAGAAAAATGAGTGGTAGCCACATCCAGTATAACCTATCTCGGGCATAAGATAAATGCCAATACTACTCAACCTTTAGAAAAACATATTCTGCAGATACAGAGCTATCCTGTGCCTACGACAAGGCGCCAGCTTCAGAGTTTCCTTGGCCTATGTAATTGGGTACGTGAATATATCCCTAATGTTGCAATAATTACTAAGCCCTTGACCCGACTACTCTCGAAGGACTGGCGCTATAAGTGGAATACAGAAGCCCAAGAATCCTTTGTCCTACTGAAAGAGGTATTAAATAAACCTCTAGGACTGCACCGGCCAGATTTCAATAAAATGTTCATACTGCAGACGGACGCATCCTTAATAGGATTATCTGCAGTATTATATCAATTGGGGGATAATGACCAGAAGCACATCGTCTCTTATGCTAGTAATACGTTATCTCCGACGGAGAGAAAATACCATATCAATGAATTGGAATGTTCGAGCGTCGTTAATTATATAAGGAAATACAAAATATATTTGACAGACCGTCCATTTATAGTCAAAACCGACAATCGAGCTTTACTATGGTTAAATAAGCATAAGGACGAGAAAACGAAATTTACACGTTGGTCATTATTACTTCAGGAATACAGCTTCACCATAGAACATTGTCCCGGCAAGGAAAATATATTGGCAGACTATCTTAGCAGGAATCCTCAAGGCCCAAACGTCGAAGCAAACGACGAAGAGGAAAGGATGTATCCACCAAAATTCTCGTACAAGGAACGAATATCAGTGATTACCACATTGGAATTAAACGATCAGGTCAGAGAAGCGCAAACGCACTCCAGAGATATCCAAGACCAAATTGAACGATGGAATACTCTAGTGCGACAAGCAGATAAAACCGAGGCAGAGGTGAAATTCGTCAATACAAGACAAGTGATAGGCGGCACACTTTGGACGAGAGGCGAAAATGTTATAGAAAAATTATACGTACCAAAACGTATGGTCATGAGAGTAATATCTCATTTTCACGACCGACCGGAAGTAGGTCACCCCGGCTGCGATGAAACTGTTAGAATCATCTCGGGCCGCTATTATTTTAATAATTTGTCGAGACTAGTTAACAAATATTTAAATGAGTGCATTATTTGTAATTCCGTAAAAAGCAGACAATCACAACCGAAGGCTCCTCTCAGAAGCCATGCTCCATCGCATCCGTTCGAAGTTCTAAGCGTCGATGTAATCGGACCGCTTCAGCGAACCAAAGATGCAGATAACCGATATATATTAATGGTAGAGGATGTATTTAGTAAGTGGGTCGAAGCCAAGGCGTTCACCCAAGTCAGTGGAAAAACAATAGCACAATTTATCGAAGAGGAACTAGTGGCGAGATATGGCGTTCCGAGGGTCATCATTTCCGACCAGGGAGGCCACTTCAATTCCGGCTTTTACGATACGTTCTGTACACGTAACAATATTGAAAGATTCTTCACAGCAGCTTACCACCAACAGGCCAATCCAATAGAAAGGAGGGTGCAAGAAGCTAAGAAGATCTTAAAAACCTTATTATATGGTTCACCCAACGACGAGTGGGATCGACATGTTAGTCAGATGGCATATATCTTGAGAACAAGAAAAAACGCCGCTACGGGGCATACGCCCAGTTTCGTAGTACTCGGCTATGAATTACCGCAGATTGGTGATTGGAATATGTTCGCTTATAGACAAGAACGTCGTAATCAAGCGGACGTTCCCCGCCTTGAAAGAGTCAAGGAGATTCGTAAAAATCAAACAAATTACCAATGGCGTTACGCGCCCAAAGTGGCGGTAACGCCGGTCGTATATAATATAAGTGGGAGATATGGTAATGACTAAAAGGATCAGGAAGGATCATACCTTCACACCGTCGTGGAGTGGGCCACACAAGGTTTTAAAGAGATTGTCCAATGAAGTTTACCTCATTCACAAGGGAGTAACTTCGACGAGATTACATGTCGATGCCATCAGGCCGGCACCTAAGGGAGATCCCGATGTTGAATTGGAATTGTCTGAAGAATCAGAAGATAGTCCGGATGAAACTCATCTTAGTGACGACGCTTCCTCATCAGACAATGAGATCGCGCCCAGGTCAAAGCGACGTAGCGATACCACACTAGTTCAAATCAATGTTCCCGCAGGTGCTCAAGATGAGCCGGATGTAATAAGTCGAGACCCCGATGATGCTCGAGATGAGCCAGATATAGAAGAGTCACCTCTAGATATTTCTGAGGTCGACCACGGCTAATAGCCGTTTTCGCTTTTTTTTATATTTTTTCTCAAAATTCTAAGTGGCGATTTTGACCTATATGCGGTCGAATCGAAGATTTAAAGTCTACTCCATGAGCAGACATGGAAAGACGGCGAACCCGACGCAAGAGCGCGATCCGGTAAGCCTAGCTTCTCAAGAGCGAGAGCCGCCAAGTTCGAGTAATGGACGTAGGCATAAGTACGAATCAGTACGAGTTTCGGAAGCTGTTTTTCTTATGCAAGAAGACAACTTCTATTTTAATCATTTTAAGTCAACAAAATTAACGTATACCCCAAATGGAAACTACGAGTTTCAGAAGCCGTTCTTCGCTCAAGAAGACGCTTCAATTTTTTTTTTTTTATACTTTTTTCACAAGTCGTGATGACCGCACGAGTATCGTAAGCCGATTTAATCTACCTTACGAAGTAGAAACTACAAAACGAGTTTCAGAAGCCGTTCTTCGCTCAAGAAGACGCTTCAATTTTTTTTTTTTTTTATACTTTTTTCACAAAGTAGTGATGACCGCACGAGTATCGTAAGCCGATTCAATCTACCTTACGAAGAACCAATTTCTAACCATTATAAGTTAACAAAATTCATGTTAGAAAAATATTTCATTAAAAACAACACATTGTGTTTGTTAGTCGACGCGTCCCAGTCGACAACTTGCTAAAAAGTCAATCTAGTTGCAGAACTGCATTTTCCATGTGCAGAAATGGAAAGATGACCCAGCCTGTAGCAAGGGCGCGGCATGGTGAAGTCTGGAACTCAAAGGCGAGGACCGTCCAAGCTGCGGCATGGAGATATAGATAGCCTCTTCTAGAAAGGGCCGAAGTTAAGCAAGAGCGAGACCAGGGCAAAAAAGCGAGTGCAACGAATTAGTGAGAGTGGACGCTAATCAAAATTGTGCTACGCTTCGCACCTCGACGCGGGTGTAATTAAGTTGATAAAAATGTTGTATCAACTTGGCGTATTGTTTAAAAAATGTATTTATTTTTAAGTTAGATAGGCGAATCAGCCGTCTGCCCCAATTAAGGCCGTTATTTTTAAAACATCTGTACCATAGGTCAGACCGTCAAATGAAGGCATACAGACATACAAGTGAATATGGAAATTAAAGGCAATCGATGAGTAGAAAAGATTCAACCAAAGGAGGGGAGTGTTGTAGAACTCTCCAAAATCGTCCTAAGTTGAAGACATAATCAAAATTCGACTTAGGCAAAAATTTCATTTAAAGACATTTTTGGGAGTCTGCAGAGGCGCAGATCAGTCCATAAGGACCGTTTTGGGTTCTATAAGGCGTTGGAAATGACCAGGTGAAAATTCGAAGAAACACCGAATTTTCACTTAGGAAAAATGTTTTTGGTTCAGAATATGAGAGTAGAAGTATATAATGACAAAGATTTATGAATAATATACTTTTTCAAAGGTACCATAAATTGGACTTTGAAAAATAATATTTTTGGAAGGGCGTCAAAATTTGGCCTAAGAATCGATTTATCGAAAGTACGCCAAAGTTTCACTTGCAGACTAATTTTTCAAAACTGCGTTGAAATTTGGCTTGAAAATCGATTTTTCAAAAGTACGCCAAAATTTCACCCGCGGATTAACTTTTCAAAAGTACCTTGAAATTTGGCTTGAAAATCGATTTTTCAAAAGTACGCCAAAATTTCACCCGCAGATTAGTTTTTCAAAAGTACCTTGAAATTTGGCTCGAAAATCGATTTTTCAAAAGTACGCTAAAATTTCACCCGCAGATTAGTTTTTCAAAAGTACCTTGAAATTTGGCTCGAAAATCGATTTTTCAAAAGTACGCTAAAATTGGTCTTATTTATTTTTTATTCCTCAACCAAAGACATTGACCTTTGAGGTACGGTCATTGAAAGCCCAATTCTAAAGTATGAGCATAAAATTTTAACGATGCACTGCATCCGAAAGGCAAAATAGAAGATTTTGTCAAAGCCGGCGTAGTGCCGATAAGCAAAAATTGATAAAAATCAATGCATATGTACAAGGCCGGTTTCTCGCATGGAAAGAGTTTGGATTGACTCAGCGGCTCGTAATTTGGTCGAGCGCGTTGGGTGGTCCAGACAAAGCGATGGTAGAAAAGCCAATAACAGGGCTTTTCAAATGACAAAGTTATAGAGGAAAACGCCTTGTGCACAAAAATCCAAAAATTCAATTTTGCCTAAAAGTCGCTCGAAGGTGAGACGCTGCCAAATCGATAATATTAATTGACTGTGATAAGGGTTAGTAAGTCGTGGACTGATCGAACGCCACTCAACTTATGCAGTAATAAGTCCTCTGAATGTGTTTGAGTACGTGAATCTCCACGATACAAGAACTTTAAAGCTAAGTAGTCTCTAGCGAAACTAAATTCATTTAGTAAAACTTTTTTAAGTTAATTTCAGTCAGCCTTAATTATTCATTTACCCAGAGTCTGAAATGATTCTAAAAGCTCGCATTTTGATTCTGAGAAGGTATGTATGAATCTTTTCTACCTAATCGATCGTTAGCGTGAGCGCTCTCGCTTGTATGGTCTGAAAGTCACTACCTTGATTGGAGAAGGCACGATTCTTTCTTGAGAATTTTTTATAACCAATTCTGTTAAATAAACGGATTCTTTGAACTAATATTTCTTAATTGATCTTGAGGCCTGTTGACGGTCTATAATCCCTGGAACTTTCGTATAGAAAACCGGATGTGTCGAGTTAATTCGCATTAACGTTCGACCTTCTGGTTGCTTTACGGAGGTTTGATAGGGATTTTTTTATGCGTTTTTTGAGAAATATATTCCGTTATTAATGGACCAAAACGTGATTTTCGCGTACCAAAACTAATCCCTCCGCAGAGAAATTCTTCGGCTGGGATTTTTTTATGCAAAAATTCAGGAAATTAAGAGGTGCCTAAACCCCTAACGAGGGAATTCGGGTCCAGAGAGAGCGTAGTTTCCGATCTGTGGTAGTGCAGCCTTGGCCCCATTACTCGGCTACCGAAGTGCATCTTATCTCGAACCCGCCTGGGAGGTAGAAGAACGGGGTAATACGCGACTGGCGCCCCCTGAGAAATAAATTGGTGTCGCGTCATTTTGACGCCCGGTAGTGCGTTCTTCTACATTCTCAACCCTATAGAGGCAGTTTATGAAGATTACGTCGGACTTGATACAGTTTCTTATCACTTTAACCACATTTAGACATTTCGAGCTTTTCCAGCAGTCATTGCTGTTTTGGATCGGTTTTTAATATATATGGGGGCTAGTTTTCGCCCCTCCCTGGGGGTGTGTTTTATATCTATTGTATGTACGCTACTGTTTAACCTTAATTTGTATAATTCGATTGATTCAGATGTAACAACTATTATCGTAGCTTAATCTTCTTTTTACCCCATATCAGTGGTGTTTTTTGGCTTTAGCTAATGATTTTGGGGGTGTACGATTTTTTTTTTGACCTCGGATTCGGATTCAGTGATCGAAATTACATAGGGATGTATGGGTTTCGTTCGCTGCTCTTAACATTTTTTGTGGGGCTGTGTTTTTAATAATAAGATTGTTTGTTAAATATATATATATATATATATATATATATATATATATATATATATATATATATATATATATATATATATATATATATATATATATATATATATATTTAACAGATAATTTTATTGATTATCTATGATCACTTTCATTATTTAGCAATAATTTGTGCTAGCATCAAAAAAGAAATTGTGATCGTTCATGAAAATAAGGGTTCCCTAGATAATACGTTTGTGTTTTAAAATAATTAAGCGAGCACACTGCTCGTTTAATTGTTTTAAAATACAAACGTATTATCTAGGGAGCACTTGTTTCATGTTAAATATAAAAATATATACACAGCTTTTAAATTATTTTACCTTCAATTGAACTGAAATTGCATTAAAATAATTATATTTACAGTATTTTAATATAATTACTATTGGTAGTGAAGTGAGGTACGGTGCCGATTCCAGTGACCTCATAACCCCACTAGCTGACTACGTCCCAGGAATCTCTCAGAAATTTTATCAATTCAATCTGAGCGATAGTCCGCTTAACCGCAACATAACCCGAATCAGACAACATAATACCATACTTTTCGATACCATACCAGGCGTTACCCATTTTCCCTTAGCCACACTTTCCATTACCACGACTTCTCTCCTAAACTTTATCTTTTCGCAATTTACATCTTTAGCCCATTTTTATTCTCTCTTTGTTCTTTTATTCATTTATGTCTTCAAATTCCTTTTAGGTCGATAAATTTCTAAAATCCACCAACTCTTTTAGATCTTAATAGTCCTGTCAATTAACGGTTTCTAGAGGGAAATGCCGAGATCACAATTTTTTACTTGAGGGCTGTGTTTAGACTATTTAGGAGGTAAACATACCAAAATTCATCGAACATAGGAGGTGCGGGGGATGCAGAGGGGCACGAAGAAGGTCTCGGTTTTTGGTTTTTCGCGCATATCTCGAAAACGTTAGCCATAATCAAAAAGTGGCTATATGAAAAATTAAAGCTGACTATATTTTCTACAATAATGTTTCTATTAATTTTTGTCGTATCTGTTATGGTTTAGTAATGGATTGTATATCTTTTAACTGTATTCCAAATTTATTATAAACTGGAAAAAAAATTTAATAATCATCGTGGAAAAAAAATTGTTGTACAGATATCCGTTTCATAGCAGACTGAACACAAATATCGTATAAAAAATGTCTTTGTGTCTGTGTGTGTGTGTGTGTATACCGTTTCTTGTAAATATGATAACTTCTGTTAGACTTAAAATATTTAATTTCAATTTGGAACACATATAAAGCAGTAATTCCTAATGAAATTGGGCCATATCTGTAATATATGGTCATAACCAGAGACCTACAAACTCTCACTCTTACGTAAAATAGGTTTTATTTTTATTTCAGAGCAAAATGCATTTTTTTGATTAAGCATGCAGAAATATGAAGATGTATTAGATTTACAAACCGCAATATACCGGGTGTACGTTAGGTTCAAACCAACTTTATTTAAATTAGATGATATATCAATGTTATCCTAAAATTTGGAACATGGTATTTTTCATAATATTATTATGTTGCGAGAGTTTGTAGGCCTCTGGTTATCACTATGTATTACAGATATGCCCCAATTTCAATAGGGATTATTGTACTATGCTGTTTTACATATGTTCCAAATTGTAATTAAATATTTTAAGCCTAACAAAAGTTATCGTGCTTACAAGAAACGGTATACACGCACACATACATATAAGGCGCATTTGCAGGCATCCAGTAATTTAGTAGAGTCGTTAATAATTTAGTACTCGACCAGTTTTCGACCAATGCGGACAGCGTGTTTTATTCGAGTGACTTAGTGGAAAGTACTGTCCGTATTGTCGAGTAAATTACTAAACGACTCGACTGAATTACTGGATGCGTGCAAACGCGCCTATACACACACACACACATACTTATAGATGCAAAGACATTTTTTATTCGATAATTGAGTTCAGCCTGCTATGAAACGGATATCTGTACAACAAATTTTTTTCCACGATGATTATTACATTTTTTTCAATTTAAAATAAATTTATAATAAACTTTTAATACAATTAAAAGATATACAATTAATAGAAACGTTACTGTACAAAATTAAGTCAGCATTAATTTTGCATATAGCCACTTTTTGACTATATAATAGTATAAGTTTTCGAGATATGAGCGAAAAACCAAAAACCGGGACCTTCTTCGTGCCCCTCTGCACCCCCGCACCTCCTACTTTTGGTATGATTACCTCTTAAATAGTCCAAACACAGCAAGTCAAAAATTGTGATCTCGGCATTTTCCCTATTGAACGTTCATTGACAGGGCTGTAACTTTTAACTTTTATCTTAAACATACATAACATAAACACACCACAGATAGTAGACAACCCCCAAATCCAAAGCCAACTCTGTCCGGAAGGGGGTTACACATTCGGAAAAACGCAGACATACATCCACACCCACCGGTGTTGTCAATACCGGGGCTGGAGGTCGAACCCAGAGCGCGGTAGCGAGTCGATCAGCGTATTCGCCACTCAATACGCCTTAACCGATTGAGCTACCGTGCCGGTCTAACCACATTTTCCTAACGGCAGGAGTTTTGTTTTCCCGTGCCAGCAATAGAAAAATTTTTAATGGGCGTGTGCAACGTTAATTTTAAAAAGTACTAATTTCGACTATTTTTAAGTACATCTGTGTGTTATTTGTAAAGTTGCTGTTAAATTTAAGCCTTTTAATTTTAGATAGGAGTTTAAACCATATTTTGTTCTGTTTAGCCGAACCGGACCTGCCCCACTCAGCCATACGTTCACCATGGCGCTGCACGCCGTAGTTGTCTGGCTGGCTCCGGGTGGCGTATATTCTATGTTTTTAATTAATATCAAATCAAATCAAATCAAATTTATTGGTACCCAAGCATACATAATTGAGAATATTAAAGTATTGTTCGATTCGATTGTTTCAGTGGCAGCACATCGATCGACAAAGGGCGAGTCCGTCACTTGAATGGGTGACCGTACCTATTAATGCCGCAAAGTGGTGGTGCAACATTAGCTAAACTTCGCCAGGACGTTACTATAAATAAGGCAATTAAAACAAAATAAAACATCCAAGGTAAGCCTTAGAAATATTATTTTAACAACAAAATGACTGTTCCTTCTAAATATTCAAAACACAAGGAAAATTGAGGCTCTCGATTCATTACTTCTACGACAGCTACTTTAAACTTTATTTAAAAAAAAAAACAGAACTAACTGCACAGTGCACAGTGGGACGAAACCCCAGTGTGCCACCCAAATCACTCTACAGGTCGTCAAGTTAAAATTATTGGATAATTTTTTTTTAATGTTCGTTTTGAAATTCTCTATCAATTTGTCAAGCCTGATTTTTTATTTTTAGCTATAAGTTTTTATAGTTTTGATCTAACATTGAATTTTTACTAAAAAATTAAGTTTTTTTTTCTTTCAATTAAAATCAGTCTACAGGTCACAAAATATAAAGATTCACACAATTTTAATTTTAAATCTTTGCAAATACATAATCGAACTGCCAAAGTAGATTTTTCACTTCCTTTTTATGATAATTGGCTTCAGCGTGTCAAAATACTTTAAGTTAGATCAGAATCTTAGGACAAAACCTTCTTTTCAGGGGATAAAAGATAAAAAGACAAAAACTGACACGATAGAAATTTTATTTTCCAAAATTGGCTTCAGCGCATCAAAATACTTTAGAAAAGTTAGATGAGAACCTTAGGACAATACCTTTTTTTTTGTAGACCTGTGCTATTAAATGGCATTTTTATTATGTTGACAGAAATTTTGACAGCTGCGGAAAGTGAAAACTTTATTTTAATATCAATTATAGAACTAGAAAGTTTTAAAACGATGTTTATCTCTTCTTCTATGAGAACTCACATTATTTTCAAAACAACGAAAGACACACTTGTAAATTTTTAAATTTGACACCGATTTTGACAGCTGTCAAGAATAAAAAAAAGGAAATGGCAAAATCTACTTTTGCAGATGGATTATGTATTTGTAAAGTAGATATAAAACTAATATTGTGCGATCCTTTATATATTTGTGACCTGTAGACTGATTTTAATTGTAAAAAACAATATTTTTTAGTAAAAAGACTATTAAAACTTGTAGCTAAAAATAAAAAATCCGGCTCAATAGATTGGTAGAGAATTTCAAAACGAACATTTAAAAAAAGTTTCCGATGCTTGACTTTTAGAGTGATTTGCGTGGCACACTGTGGTTTCATCCTACTGTGCAGCGCCAGCACACAGCATAGTTCTTATGCTGTAGTCAGCGTTCATTACTCAATTACTCAATTACTCATGTCATTTGAAATCAATTTTGCTTTGCAATGAAAACGAAACGTCTTGGACTCCATTTGTCAAACTTCATCTGTGTCTGCATTACAAGATTATTAGCTTATACAAACCTATTAAAAGTGACATGGATTACCAAAATGAACAATTGAATCCCCAATATCATATATTGGGGAACTCCAAATGTAACCAGAAACCACGGTATTCGGTATATTTTAAAAAATCATAGCAGTGAGATGATCTAACCCAAAAATATAAATGAACTTATGAATAAGAATACCACGGAGAAGTATATTAAAAGTTTTAGAAAAAGTGAAGTATGTACATAACGTCAGCTTTATTGCCTTTGGTGTTTAATACTATTTTATTTAAAAATGAATTATCTTTCATATTTGTCGGAAAGCCGGCATATATTTGTAATATTGTCAGAAAAGATTCTCATAAAATCAATTGGTTTTATATAACATAATATAATAATATAATACAGTAATTTTATATAATTCTATATTGATATAAATAAAAAAGTTATTTCATATGTTAATTACTTTATATGGCTTTTGCACCAACTAGTATTTCTTCTAGACGGGGTATGTTTCTGAAGTGATGTGAAAACATACGGTCAGTAACCCGGCTCCGTAATTTTAGTATTAACCCAAATTAATTGTTAAAAATAACAATTTAATTTGAATTTAGTAAATTATAATGAGGAACTTGCCCATTTTTTTTTATTTCATTAAAGTGTGTATTTATGTATAAAAACACGCCACACCGAATATCAGCTCTTAAATCGCAGTACTTACTTTGTAATAAATAATTAAAGTTGAAATCCTCGCCACTGCTCACGAAAAACACTGTGACGTCATCGGGTGAAAACTAGTCTTGCGTGGTGTCCAACAGATGGCGTACTTTAGCCGGGCGGGTACGTCTTCACCCCAATTAATAGACTGGGCGGCGGGTGGCTTTGAGACTTCCGCATATTCGGTCATAAGTCTTTTGTTTTTTATGTTAGAGAAAAAATTAAAAAAGTGTCGGAAAGCTTAATCAATTCTTTTTACATAAGCTGTCTACAAATTTTTCGAAAAAAAAACGGTAATTATCGAGATATTCGAGGAAATGTAGGAAATTAGACGTTTTCCTATAAAGTGTATGTAATCTTAAAAAAATAATTTTTCTCAGAAACCTTTGTTTTGAAGGGCCGAGATTAACGGAGCGTCAAAGTAGTACATGATATTAAGTGGATATTGTATACGAGATCGATTTCAATTAATTACCGATTAATTACGGTGACAGAATGGAGAAATTCTACCGAAAAAAGAAAGTCCCAAATCCCGCCCCCTCTAATTCCTTCATTTTTATCGGAATTCAAAAAATAAAAAAAAGGAGTTTTAACAAATTTAATTCTATTTAAATTAGAAAGAGTAGTCTTTTCTCATAGGAGCAAAGATTAAAAAGTTGCCAACTGTAGAAACTCAAAATTTGCGATTTTTTGCCGTATATGGACGACATTTCAGGAGTTATCTCCGAAACGAAAAAAAGAATTAAAATTCTGATGGTAGAAACAGATTCGTAGTGGAGAATACGCATTTGATCTTATTTTCTATTTCAGCTAACTCTCACCGTTTCGGAGATATCTGCGAAAAATGGCAAAAAACAGCTTACATTTCGGAGCCGAAAAAATTGCAAAAACAGGCAATCTTGACACGTTCATATTTTTCGAAAAACACCATTGGGACGGCCGTACGATGTCGCAACGTAAAGAGGAAGTCCTCCAGATAAACCTGATCGTAAATTGCACGACGAAATTCGAAAATTTGGTTCGGCACGAACAAATCAAAAGTATCATTAATTTCAGAATATTGAAAATGTTTTACACGGAGTAGTATTCAAATTTTAGATTAGGTTATGTTCACTGCTAGTTGTTTCTGACAAATAAGCATGCGCATGTGGAATTGTCAAAGCCAAAGCAGAATCGGTGTCGCTTGACGCCGTCATCCGACTTTCAGCTGGTGACGTCACGTTTCAAGACTGGGTAAAATCCGGTAGATTTTAATCGCTTATATTTCTGGAAGAGATTTTTTTTTTAATTTTTTCTTGTCTATGGAGTTTTTAATGATGTTAGTTTATGATTTTCAGTATTTTAATTTAATTTTATTTTTTGGGCAAGTTCCCTATTACGCAGGTCTGCAAATTAGTGGGTTGTGAAAGCTGTTTAACATCTTGGAAACATGTCATATGTAATTTTTTGCGTAGAATTCGAACCTGGCCTCACATTTTATCCATAAGGTCAGGATTTTGATATATTTGAGGTTAAACGGCTTTTTTGGCTATATTTGAGGTCACGTATATAGTATGCATAGGATATAAAAAATTTCAGCTTATTTCTACTTGTCTCCGCATCTAGTACTTGTCTATTACCTCTTTCTTTTAAAATGAGTTTTCGATTGCTCATCTACGATTTTTTTTGTCGGTGTTATGGCTTTTTAAAGATGAATAAATTTGAATATTTATAAGAGATTTTAAAGCGATGACTCTTTGAATCTTAGTCTCAAAAAAGTCATTATACTCATAAGCCCTTAATTAATAAATCATAAACCAGTATACTTACTTCAGTTCCAGTGAATTGTACACTGACTTGCCATTTTGGGCGAAATGGGAGAGAGTGACGTCAGCGATTTGAAGGTCTCAGTTTCTGAAGAATTAAATTTTAAAGCAGTATATTTCTGGAACTACTTATCAGATCGACCTCAAATTTTCACTTATAATATCCCTGGAGCTTAAATTATTTCCGGAAATTTTTTCGAGGTCATGAATATTTTTAAAATTATTAATATTAATAATTTTCTTAAAATATTCATGAACGAGGAAAAATTTCCAGATATTAATTTAAGCTCGTGGGATATTCGGTAAGAAAAGTTCACACCATTATTTTATAAATATTATGCCAAAATTGAACATTTTTATTACGAATGACAAAAATTCATTCATCTTAGTGAACCATGGAATAACAACGGGTGGTTAAGTTCAACTACCTGTCATCAAGTCATTGTGTTTGTGCGATTCGCTAATTTATTAGATTGTGTTTTTGAAACTGTTCCGTTTTGGAAAGGATAGTCAAGATATTATTAAAGAAGAGGTTCAACACCAAATTGGAAGCAGTTCATGGAATTTTGTAGAGAAAAGTCCTATAACATTAATGATAAAACTATTTCCACCGAGCAGCTAGCCCATGTCTTGGAAGACTTCGTTTTTAATATGAAAAAGGAAAATTCCGAGGACTATAAAGAAAGTGTTGTGAAAGTAATGTTTAATTCCACGGCTAAACAATTGAAAGAAATGTTTTTTGATAAATATAATAGAAAGTTTGATCCATTTTCGGATGTTGAGTTTGTAGCAGCCAGGGCAGCATGGGATGCTAAACGAAGACAATTTCAAAAGAAAATTAAGTGTTTCGGTACTGAGTCACGAAATATATGAGAAAATTCTTCAGATGTTTGATGAAGATACTCCTGATGGTCTTCAACGTAATTTTTTTGTTGTATCTCATGAATTAGCATGGAGAGGTAGGGAAGGATGCACAGCTTGTGTAAATAATTTTTTTGAAGAAATAGACAATATGGGAAATTACACAGGGCGAATAGAATACAATCCAATTTTCTCAAAGATGGCTCAAAGTGATTCAAGAAAATTGGCTGATAGAAAGTGGCTCATTGCAAATATTGCTAATTCAAGGATTTGCCCTGTCCGTCTGTATGAAAAGTTAATGGAAAAGAGGTAAATCCATAAAAGTGACAGATTATTCTTAATTCCTAATGAAAACTTTAATAAATTAAATGCAAAAAGTTGGTATAAAAATTGCCCAATTGGAAAAAACACCATTTCTACTTGGTTTAAGTTAGCAGCAGGTGAAATAGTAAATACTAAAAAAAATCAAAGTCACAAACCATTCAGGAAGAGCTACGGCTGTTTCAAATCTGGCTAAAACAGGAATTGGTGAACAACAGCTTATAAAGATTACTGGACATAGCAATAGCCAGTCAATTAAGCTCTATTTGCAACTGGATCGGACACACCATCAGAATATAATTGAAACGATGAGGGGCAGAACTAACAGTACATTTATAAGTGGTGTTCTTGAGGAAAGTACTAGTTCTAATCAGCAGAGTTAATAATAATTGTACCTTTAATATTACTAATAATTATGTCAATAAGTAGAGAATAAGTTTTCTCAAATATTGTGTTGTCAAAAATAAATCAATTAAAGTAATTTTTTATTAATAGTGAAATTTTAATATCAAAATATAAGTATTTTTATTTTAAATATGTTAATAAAGATTTTGAATAAAATAGATCTATATTTCTAGACTTAACTTTAAAAAAATATCACGATTTTTAAGGTGCAATTTCTTATTTTAATAAAATAGAATTTCCCCACTATAGTTATATGAAACTTTTATAAATGACTTAAAGACATCTTATATTTTCATCCGTTATTAACGTTAATCTACTAAAAGTGGTGAATCATTATTTATTTTTGATAGTTATTTTGAAAACCATTAGAAGAGAATATACTTTTTAAAATGCGAAATTTTTTAATGAAATAAAATGCAATTTTCCAATTTTAGTTACATATATATTTTATAAGTAATTTAAAGACATCTTATATTTTCGTTTCTTTTTAACTGGAATCTACTAATATTGGTGGAACATCATTTAATTTTGATAATTATTCTTTTGAAGTACCTACCTACTTCAAGATTTATATGTTTAATAAAATACGAAATTTCTTAGTGAAATAACATACCATTCTCCAAGTTTAGTTATATGAACTTTTTATAAATAACTTAAAAAATATTATATGTCCGTTATTTATTAACTTTGGACTACTAAAATTGGTGGAACATCATTTATTTTTGAAAATATTACTTAAATGCGAGCACAGGGAATGTATTCATTCTTGTCGCCGAGACAATAATTAACAACTTCTAGGCGGCCATGGAATAATAAAAGGTAACAAGATAGTAATGTCTGCCGCACTTACAATCGTAAATTAGATTAATTTTTACATTCTGATCATAACAAAATTTGACTATCAGCCAAATGAATAAAGTGCATGGGCATATAGCACAAAATGGCTCCAGATTCTAAAACATATGGATTGTGTATTTTGCGCAAAAAATATTCAGACATTGAAAAATATCATCGTAAGCTTACCTACTTGTCACAATTGGGTGAGGATATTCATTATGAAGAAGTATTGAATATATAGCTATTCAGAGGAATCCAAAAATATCTACTAAAATCTTCAAGTAAATTTAATAGACTATCTAAGTTAAAATTAAATAAAATTGTGTCGAAATATATAATATATTTTTTTAAACATTGTGATACCCACAACTCTATTTTTGTAAACAAAAAAATAGATATTAGCATATTGATTTGTGTACTTAAAATATTCTCGTGAATATCCTCCTTTGCGTCGCCAAATAAATTTAATTCTAAAAGCACTCCAACTCCCGCGTCTTTACTTTGACATTTTAAATGACAGAAAAATTTTCACTTATTAATTTGACAGAATATAAAAAAATTCCGTAAATTTTTTGGGTTGCCATGGTAACTTAACAAAAAAAACAAGCCTCTGATTGGTTAAAAAATGTGGTGTTAAATTTTCACTTATAATATCCCTAGAGCTTAAATTTCTGGATATTAATTTAAGCTCGTGGGATATTCGGTAAGAAAATTTCACACCATTATTTTATAAATATTATGCCAAAATTGAACATTTTTATTACGAATGACAAAAATTCATTCATCATAGTGAACCATGGAATAACAACGGGTGGTTAAGTTCCACCACCTGTCATCGAGTCATTGTGTTTGTGCAATTCGCTAATTTATTAGATTGTGTTTTTGAAAACGAAATTTCTTAGTGAAATAACATACCATTCTCCAAGTTTAGTTACATGAACTTTTTATAAATAACATAAAAACATATTATATTTCCGTTTTTTTATTAACTTTGGTCTACTAAAATTGGTGGAACATCATTTATTTTTGATAATTATTCTGAAGTACCTACCTACTTCAAGATTTATATGTTTAATAAAATAAGAAATTTCTTAGTGAAATAACATATCATTCTCCAAGTTTAGTTACATGAACTTTTTATAAATAACTTAAAAACATATTATATTTTCATTTTTTATTAACTTTGGTCTACTAAAATTGGTGGATCATTTATTTCTGATAATATTACTTAAATGCGAGCACAGGGAATGTATTCATTCTTGTCGCCGAGCCAATAATTAACAACTTCTAGGCGGCCATGGAATAATAAAAGGTAACAAGATAGTAATGGCTGCCGCACTTAAAGACGTCCATTAGATTAATTTTTACATTCTAATCATAACAAAATTTGATTATCAGCCAAAAGAATAAAGTGCGTGGGCATATATCACACAAATGACTCCAGGTTCTAAAACATATGGATTGTTATTTTGCGCAAAAAATATTCAGACATTGAAAAATATCACGTCAGCTTACCTACTTGTCACAATTGGTTGAGGATATTCATTATGAAGAAATATTGGATGTAAAGCTATTCAGAAGAATCCAAGAATATCTTCAAGTAAATTTAATAGACTATCTAAATTAAAATTAAATAAAATTGTGTCGAAATATTTCATATATTTTATTAAACATAGACATTTATGTTACTTACATGCGTTAATAAAATTTGTTAGTTTAATATATATTATTGTGATACCCACAACTTTATTTTTGTAAACAAAAAAATAAATATTAACATATTAATTTCTGTACTTATAATATCCTCGTGAATATCCTCCTTTGCGTCGCCAAATAAATTTAATTCTAAAAGCACTCCAGCTCCGTTGCGTCTTTACTTTGACATTTAAAATGACAGAAAAATTTCCACTTATTAATTTGACAGAATGTAAAAAATTTCCGGAAATTTTTTGGGTTGCCATGGTAACTTAACAAAAAACAAGCCTCTGATTGGTTAAAAAATGTGGTGTGAAATTTTCAATGTAATAACTATTTGATGATAACTTCGCAAAAATGCAATATAAAATTTGACTAAATGACCCCATTTAGCCTGCTAGGAATTTTTTTGCATAAAAAATCCTAATTTATCTGAAAGGTAAAAATATACTTCAAGCGGTGGAAGTTGAACACTTTGGATTTGGAGGTTGAATAATAATATGTGGGGTGTTTGTTTGTATTAAATATTCAAAATTATTTACCGATTAATGCAGGAGCCTGTTCCGTAATTTCATCACTCACATTTATGAGCTTATTCTATTTCTAATAAGATTTCTAAACTCCGCTTCTTAAATAATATATATTTCTACAGCTCAACAGACAAAGAACCAAAATATAGTAATTAAGACGATTGTAATATAATAAATTATTTCACATTGCGTAGCGAAGCAACACAATACAACTGCCTTAATGGCCAAAACTCATAGGCTTTTGTGCAACAAGATCCCTTCATTTAAACAATTCTCTATGACGAAGTTGGTGGCTGGAAAACGTAATTAGATCAAAAAGTTAGGTAAGCTTATTAACATTCTCAGAACTTATTAGTTGTCAACAGAACGCTAAAGTTGAAAGTGATCAACCAACTATTTCAAGTAGAAAACTTAACGAAACCTAATTATAAATTGTCGAACCCAACTCAATTAAAACTGTAATCCATGTTGTGTATTAGTTTTACTACTACAAACCAACTCAAGTAAAAACAGTACAAGTAGTAAAGTATCTCCTATATTGTTTATGCAAAAGATTCTAAAGATACATTATTTATCCATTTATTATTATACATTTGTCAACACTCGAAATGTACCGCCATACAATTTCCTTGAACTTTGTGAAAAATTGTAACTTTAGTTACAAAATACAATACAAAAAGTAGAAAATAGAAAAGTAGAAATAATGTGCACTGTGCTAGAAATTCGTTGGAAAAATAATAATAATAATTGTCTGATTGTCATAATGATGATGGACTTATAATAATGATTATTATTATAATAATAATGATAATAATAATAATAATGCAGTCCTGGAAGAGGAAAATTCTGCATGGTAGATACCCCAACTCTCTGAACGCAGAAAATATAGACCGGAGAGCATCGACGTGGTTTATTACAAAAGGGTATCTGCACCCTGAAACTGAGGGCTTCATATTCGCCATTCAAGACAAAGTGGTAAAAACCCGTAATTACGAGAAGCACATTTTACACTTCAATGTAAGCGATGTCTGCAGGATATGCCAGAAACCGGGTGAAACCATAGAGCACGTAACCGCGGGATGCACACTTCTATCCAATAGCGCCTACCTAGCACGTCACAATCAAGTTGCCAAAATCATTCACCAGCAGCTTGCCGTAAAACAAAAATTAATTCAAAATGCAGTCCCCTACTACAGGTATACACCCAACCCTGTGCTTGAAAACGAATCGTCGGTATTATACTGAGACAGGCCTATAAGGATGGATAAAAGCGTAGATTTTAATAGAACTGATATAGTTCTTATCGATAAAGAGCAGAAGAAAGGTTACATCATCGACATAGCGGTACCTCTCACTAGTAATCTAATACAAACGGAATATCAAAAGATTGATAAGTATCAAAATCTGGCCATCGAACTTAAGAGCAACTGGAAGTTAAAGAATATCAGTATAATCCCATTAGTCGCCTCAGTGGAAGGAGTAGTTTCAACGAGGCTGCCAAATTACTTGGAAATGCTACATTTACCCTAACATATTAGTAAAATTATGCAAAAAGCAACTATTTTACAGACCTGTCATCTGGTTCGAAAATTCTTCACCATAGGATAAAGTGAATTCTTTTCCTGACGTGAATGCAACCAACTGAAAAAGTTGTGATTTTAATAATGAAGATAATAATAATAATAGCCGGCACAATGCAGAAAGCCGTCATCCTCGGTTCATTATGTCTGCTCGGGGCACACGATTCTCGGACCCAGTAGTCACTTACCCCACGGGTGTGGGGAGTGGCTGCAGGTACCACCGGCTCCCCTCTGTGAGGATCGGAGTCACAGAGAAGGGTGACTGGTTTTTAACAAACAAAAAAAAAAAATAATAATAATCATAATAATAATAATAATAATGTGCAAAACCGAACCGGCAGCCCTAGCGCATCCGGGAGGGGAAAGAGTTTTCCCCTCTGGTGTCGGTCGTGGGCTTGCTGGGCTAACCACCCACAAGCCTAAAACTCCGGTTCCAATTGGCCGAAGACAGGGCCCCCACGATCGACCCCATGCGGATAGGGGTCAAGGGCAAGGTGGTGGGGCCCAACAAGATCGACATCCCAATGTTGACGACCGCGATGAACAAGGACGCTTTGAGTGGACAGATGAACTGAGAGACGGCCTGATGCAGTGCTACGAAAGCAGTGAGACCGCACGAATGGGGAATGTATGCTCTGTGGTGTGCAAGGCACCCAGAGCATAACGCCTTCACGCCACAAAACCTGCGTGATTATGTATCCCACCTTCGTCGCAGGGGCTACGTGAGAGCTGCTCCTCAGCCGGTGAATGAGGTGGCCGAGGGTCCACCGAATGAACCGGTTGAAGATGCAGTCCCTGACGTTCCACCAGTACCAGAGGGCCCCAGTACCAGACGGGGGCTGCAACACATAAAAGCCCCCGGGCCACAACATCTGGCCAGAGTGGATGAAGAACTTCGTGAAGCGCTACCAGAATGGGCTGACATCTGGCACATAAACTGTGCCGTGTATGCCGCTGTTCAACGCTTCTCTCGGTTGGAGAGGCGTAATACTGCCTCCCCACAGGAGAGGGCAGAGCGGCGCATACAAAAGATGGAAGCCAAGATCCGGTCGGCGAGGCAACACGCATCCCGTATCCAATGTGTGATGGACTATATGGTGGCCAATAGGCCGTTCACGCCTAAAGTGCGTCGAATAGCCGCCAACTTAAGACTCGTCCATCACACACTCAATGAGGCAGTGTTGCGAACCACCAAACAGCACTGTCTCGACAGGATACGGATGCTAGTGGTTTGTAAAAAATCACTAGTGATGCTGGCAAGGCGGTTGGCGGAAAATAAACTCTTCCGCCAAAAGCCCTCACGCCTTTTCGAACCGCCTCCGCGTGTTGCAGAAAATCCGCCGACTGTAGATCAGGTGGAAAACTTCTGGAAAACGCTTTACGAGGAGAAGCTTCCACATAACCGAGACTCTCCAGCCCTTGCACACTTTGAAACTTTTTGTCAAAGGTTTCAACAACCACAGGAAGTGTGCCAACCAATAACCCCATAAGAGATTCGAAGAGCTCTGAGGGCTCTAAGAACTTTGCTGCTCCAGGTCCCGATGGGATAAATAACTTTTGGTGGAAAAAGTTATCGTACACCCACCACCATTTGGCCAGAATTTTTAATGCCTGGCTAAATGGGGAGCAGCAAATTCCTTCTTGGGTGGTTGAAGGGCGGACAATGCTGATCCCCAAGAACGGAGATTTGTCCGACCCAAAGAACTACCGACCGATAACCTGTTTAAACGCATGTTACAAGGTGTTTACGCGCATCTTGTACATGCGAGTGCTCCACGCAATTGAACCGGTCTACGAACGGATATATGAGCAACGAGGGTCGAAAAGAGGCGTCGCTGGCAGCAAGGAGAACCTGTTGATTGACAGATGTGTCACGCAGGACTCCGTGCAGTATAAGCGGAACCTCTCTGTGGCCTGTATCTACTACCGCAAGGCATTTGATATGACATCGCATGAGCTTATTGTTCACTTGCTCCGATGTCTTGCGGTACTCGGTCCCGTAGTGAGATGCATCGAAGAACTGTTGCCGCTCTGGAGGACTCGCTTTACCATTACATCGGGTAAAGATAGAGTCCAGACGGAGTCGGTAACATTCAGAAGGGGAGTATTTCAGGGAGACTCCCTCAGCCCCCTTCTGTTTTGCATCTCACTACTGCCATTATCCGTTTCGCTCCGGAAAACCCGTGGATACAACTGCGTTACCCCTGGCGATAGGAGGCCTAAGGTCACCCATCTATTTTACATGGATGACCTTAAAGTTTATGCCTCCGGAGAGAGGGACTTACACCAGTCCCTCAGGGTGGTACAGGAGTACACGCAGGCTGTCGGTATGGAGTTCTGGTTGGACAAATGTGCACTGGTCCATCTCAAGAGAGGACGATGCGGGAACTACGGAGAGGACGCGCAGCTCGTGGACGGAAGCATCTTACATCATCTAGATGCCGGAGAGTCGTACACTTACTTGGGTGTCGATCAACGCTCCACCCAAGAAATGAGTGTAGTGAAAAACGCTCTCCGCGGCAAGTATCAGCACCGACTCCGACAGATCTGGTCTTCAGAACTGTCGGGGAAGAACAAAGTGTCTGCTACCAACATGCTTGCCGTTCCGATCTTACTCTACTCCTTTGGAGTAGTGAAATGGACTCGAGAGGAGTTGCGTCAACTCGACGTAGGAACCCGTAAGAAGATGCATCTCAATAGGAGTTTGCATCCTAAATCGTCCGTTCCCGGCTATACCTCCCACGACATCGGGGAGGCCGTAGACTTTTGACTTTGGAGAGTCTCCATAATAGGATGGTTCTAGATGGAGCCTATAAGGTCATCAGGAGTTCGGATCCCCTCCTCTGTACGGTCCAGGACCATGAAAATGCAGGAGCATTTTTGTTTAAGGCAGCACAGAGAGCAGCCGATGAACTTGGTCTCTCCTTCGACGTCAAGCGGGTAAATCGCGACTCTGTCACCGAGTTGGAACCTGCTCGATGAAAAGCCCAAATTAAAGCTGCAGAACACAACATCTTTCTGCAGCTCCACACGGATAAGCCAATGCATGGAGTTTTCTATAAAAATATAGAAAACCTTGGCTTATCCGGAAGGCTGACCTTTGCCTTCTTAAGGTCAGCCGGGCTGAAGTCTGAGACCGAGGGATTCATAATGGCTTGCCAGGATGGTGTATTCAACACCCTCGTCTATCGTAGTCGTGTCATGGGTATAGAGGTCCCTGATGTCAGCTGTAGGGCCTGCCGCAGGGCGCCAGGGACTCTTATGCACTTGCTGTCGGCAAAGGCACGACGGAGCATTATGAGTGCTTTATTACCATCTAAGGCACTCGTATGGGATAGACGAAACACCAGTGCTGCCTTACGCTCCGGGGGATATTGAATCCGTTGTGGGAAATGAAAAGTGTCTAATTTATTGGAACAACTCTTTTCCCATAGTCAGGCAAATACAAGCCAACAAGCCTGACGTAGTCCTCCTCGACCACCAACTCAAGACAATGTTTGTCGTGGAGTTCTCGGCTCCCGCGGAGAACAACATTGTCTTATAGGAGGAGGAAAAACGGACAAAATATCGAGATTTGCTCTTCGAATTCCGCAGACTGTATCCAGACCATACTGTTAAGATAGTGGTACTGATTATAGGAGCCCTCGGTGGAACGAGACACACACTGCTTTCGGAACTTAAGATCATACCGGCATGCCGAAATTCGGCAGAGGTCTTAGCCGGCAGAATGCAGAAGGCCGTCATTCTCGGTTCATTACGTCTGCTCAGGGCACACGATTCCCGGACCCAGTAGTCACTTACCCCACGTGTGTGGGGAGTGACTGCCGGTACTACCAGCTCCCCTCTGTGAGGGTCGGAGCCACAGAGAAGGGTGACTGGTTTTTAGCAAAAAAAAAATAATTATAATAATAGAACTCTATTTAATGTAAGCTAAAAGCTGGTTAAATTACAGTTACAGAAAATATATAAACTGCAGAACATATATAAAAAAAAAGAATACATTAATCCTAGTTAATTGCTTGACATACATAGACAAGCAACAAAAAATGCTGTAGTATAAACAATAATGCTACAAACACTATATGATACATAAAGCGAGTAATTACTCGCTAACACTGGAAAATACAGCCGTACTAATATTTATTTCTGTTACATTGATTAGTTCAAGAACTTCAACAGGAATTGATTTTTTATTGCATGCACCGAATGCAGTCCTACCAGAAATTATAGGATCTGATGTTACTAATATTATATTTAAGAAATCTTTGTTAGCTTTTCTTTGAAATATTTTTCTGGTTTGATGTTCCTTGAAATTCCGGAATTGTTCATTTCTTACCTCGCTCACTCTACATGTACTCGACACATCCATTGGAATCTCTTCACAGATAATAAGCTGGAATTCAACTATTCTGTATTCTTTTTTAAAAATATGTTTGTAATGATTTGTTAATAACTCTAGGTTCTTGGTAATGTATTGAAATAGAGAATATTATTTAGGTATTATGCAAATCACAACTTACACGCTTTTTTGTTTATTATGAAAATACCTACTTTCTGTATATTGTTGCCCTAATCTGGGCACGCTAATATACTAGTCAGGTAAATACTTTAAAACACTCATTATTGGAGAACCAATCAAAACAACTACTCTTCTAGCTTATACTGACGAAGTATTGAATTACATGATAGGATTCTTAGCATTTTAAAGAAAAAAAAAATATATTAGAAATACTTAAATCATTTATTTACATTTAGTCATTCACACTTTTTTTATTTCATATGAAATTATCTACTTTCTGTATATTGGGACCTTAATCGGGTCACGCTAATATACTACTTATGAAAACACTTTAAAACACTCATTATTGGAAAACCAATCAAAACAACTACTCTTCTAGCTAATACTGACGAAGTATTGAATTACATGATAGGATTCCTGCATTTTAAGGCAAAAGAATATTGAAGATACTTAAATTATTTATTGAAATTCAATCATTCACAAGAATTATTGAACCTTACATTCTATTTCAACTCTAGAAAAGTTGTACAAGTTTTTTCGAACTCGTTAGTTCTCATCAGTAGAGTATAGAAATATTCACTCATTATTTACAAGCCTATTCTTGATTTATTTTTTACAATTAATTATTTTTATTTATTTGCTTTTATCATGATTAGAGAATATTATTTAGGTATTATGCAAATCACAACTTAAAATGATAAAAGCAAATAAATAAAAATAATTAATTGTAAAAAATAAATCAAGAATAGGCTTGTAAATAATGAGTGAATATTTCTATACTCTACTGATGAGAACTAACGAGTTCGAAAAAACTTGTACAACTTTTCTAGAGTTGAAATAGAATGTAAGGTTCAATAATTCTTGTGAATGACTGAATTTCAATAAATAATTTAAGTATCTTCAATATTCTTTTGCCTTAAAATGCAGGAATCCTATCATGTAATTCAATACTTCGTCAGTATTAGCTAGAAGAGTAGTTGTTTTGATTGGTTTTCCAATAATGAGTGTTTTAAAGTGTTTTCATAAGTAGTATATTAGCGTGACCCGATTAAGGTCCCAATATACAGAAAGTAGATAATTTCATATGAAATAAAAAAAGTGTGAATGACTAAATGTAAATAAATGATTTAAGTATTTCTAATATATTTTTTTTTTCTTTAAAATGCTAAAAATCCTATCATGTAATTCAATACTTCGTCAGTATTAGCTAGAAGAGTAGTTGTTTTGATTGGTTCTCCAATAATGAGTGTTTTAAAGTATTTACCTGACTAGTATATTAGCGTGCCCAGATTAGGGCAACAATATACAGAAAGTAGGTATTTTCATAATAAATAAAAAAGCGTGTAAGTTGTGATTTGCATAATACCTAAATAATATTCTCTAATCATGATAAAAGCAAATAAATAAAAATAATTAATTGTAAAAAATAAATCAAGAATAGGCTTG
Source organism: Rutpela maculata (assembly GCA_936432065.2). Taxonomy (NCBI): domain Eukaryota; kingdom Metazoa; phylum Arthropoda; class Insecta; order Coleoptera; family Cerambycidae; genus Rutpela; species Rutpela maculata. The sequence continues at coordinate 91,302,669 of OW386291.2, forward strand.
TAAATAATGAGTGAATATTTCTATACTCTACTGGTGAGAACTAACGAGTTCGAAAAAACTTGTACAACTTTTCTAGAGTTGAAATAGAATGTAAGGTTCAATAATTCTTGTGAATGACTGAATTTCAATAAATAATTTAAGTATCTTCAATATTCTTTTGCCTTAAAATGCAGGAATCCTATCATGTAATTTAATACTTCGTCAGTATTAGCTAGAAGAGTAGTTGTTTTGATTGGTTTTCCAATAATGAGTGTTTTAAAGTGTTTTCATAAGTAGTATATTAGCGTGACCCGATTAAGGTCCCAATATACAGAAAGTAGATAATTTCATATGAAATAAAAAAAGTGTGAATGACTAAATGTAAATAAATGATTTAAGTATTTCTAATGTATTTTTTTTTTCTTTAAAATGCTAAGAATCCTATCATGTAATTCAATACTTCGTCAGTATTAGCTAGAAGAGTAGTTGTTTTGATTGGTTCTCCAATAATGAGTGTTTTAAAGTATTTACCTGACTAGTATATTAGCGTGCCCAGATTAGGGCAACAATATACAGAAAGTAGGTATTTTCATAATAAATAAAAAAGCGTGTAAGTTGTGATTTGCATAATACCTAAATAATATTCTCTAATCATGATAAAAGCAAATAAATAAAAATAATTAATTGTAAAAAATGTATTGAAATGTTTCATCAGTCCATTGTTCTAAGTTCAATTTAATTTGGTTATATTCTGCTAACTCCGATTGACTGCACATTTCTAATTTGAAGGTTACCTCTTTCATTCAAAGAGATTTTTTAAGTTGAATTTAAATCCACATTTTTTTTTAGAAATAAAATAGACATCGATATGCGGTTTTCAGGATTCAAGAGATAATTTATTTGTAAAACAGCGAGTTTTGCCCGATTTTTTAATTCTGAAGCACGGTAGTAACGTACAGGGTGTGAAAGAAAGGTTTGTATATTTTATTTATTGGTCTATGGGGAAGAAACTGACTTCCCAAAATTTTTATATCTCTCTCATTTTATAAGATATCGATTTTTTTTTAAACCTGTCATTTTGCAATTTTTTTGCCGTTAGGCCTATTTGTGTTTAGTAAGAGCCGATCGTTGTAGGTTATTATAATACCATATAGTAGTTCCTTTAAAATGACGTTTAGTAAATTTTTTGCCTAGTAATCAGTGGAGTATCCAAAATTGATATACGTTCACGAATTGGGGAACCTTTTTTGGATTTTCTACATCAAAATATTAAAAAACTGAATCCCACTTATCTCCGAAATGGTTAAACATATAAAGTTGAAATTTGGCACACATATAAAGGGTCTAAATAGTTTTAACTGTAGATACAAAAGAAATTTTGTTAATGTATCTTTTTAATGGAACAAAACGGAATCTGAATAAACAATAAGAGAAAATATTTATTTATCTATTTTTATGAGCACTATTATTATATAAAATGCCAACTAAAGAAAAAGGCAGGAACTAAACTTATTATTATTAATGAAACAATAATAATAAAATGTGTATTAGCGAGTAAAAATGTATTTTTTCACCATGAACTGAAAGTAAAAAAAATGTACTTATTATTATTCAGAGGAGGCGTTATAAGGTATTATAATAACCTACAACGATTGGCTCTACGAAACACAATAAGGCCTAACGACAACAAAAAATGGGAAAAGTGAAAGGTATTTAGAAAAAATCGGTATCTTATATAATAAGAGAAATATAAAAAATTTGGGAAATAGTATATTGTGTATTTAGGTGTGAAAGCAATACATTCCCGGACGACGATGCATCGACAAGCATCGAAGTTCGGGAATGTGCTTTCACACCGAAGTACACTTACTATTTTTTCTGAAATCACAATCAATATTATTATAAATTAAGGAATTTGTATTAATGCATAACATTTCTTCATTACAATTAACTGCTTACTAATAAATGCAATTTTAATGTGAGTTGGTTTGTCTGCGTGTATTTATTTACTGTCTAAAATATACATAAAAAACCGTACGGGGAAGTAACATTCCCGTACGGTTTTGTTGATCGTTGCTTGGCAACGGATCTTTTCCGGTCTGTTTTCTGATAGTTTCTTAGCAACGGACTAAAATATTGGAATTGTGTATTTTTCGATCTGAAGTCGCGCCGAAAATGTAGATATTGTCGATCAATTTCAGAAAAAACTGTTTCCCCCATAAACCAGTGACTAACAAAATGTGCATCAAAAAACTATAAAATAATTTTTGTGGAACCTCGGATGTTATAAAATTTGGTGAAAAAGTACATGTTTTTTTCACACCCTGTAGATAGTAACGTGCTTCAAAGTAAAAAAAATCAGACAAACTCGCTGTTTCACAAATATATTATCTCTTAAATCCTGAAAACCGCACATTGATATCTATTCTAGTTCTCTAAAAATTTGCTTCGTCCATTTCAATTGGCCAGCAGTTTAGTTCTCTTCGCGTTGTTATTTCTGAAAAAGAAGATTTTCAGTATTAGCAATGAGTTGAGAGAAATGTTAAAAAAAGGTAATGTTGTTCCTGTTTGTTCCTAATCTAATCTACATTTTATTTCAGACAAAGGAACAAACTCTGTTAAAAACTATTACTTGTACATAGCAAACATTATTTCAAGAAAAATTATGTGTCATAAAAAGGAAAATAAAGTACTTACCTATATCAAAATAATGGCAGCAAAAAAGTTTCTTTAAAAATTTACCACACTTATGATCACAACAGCTTTAAATCACACTTCAAATAAAACTAAATGAGTGGATGCAGCTACAATAATTTTTATTACCTACAGCGCCCTAAAAATTGAGAATCATTTTAAATTTGAAGTCATAATATATTATTGTTGAAGGTGCCATTCATTTACAAGAAATTTCTGTTGACATGACGAAGGGAGTTCGTGTTAAGTCACTTTCAGTAAAACTGTTAGTGACAATATTCTGCTTGGTCTGTAACGACCACACCAACAAACTGGAATGCAGTTGGAACTTATTAGACCGCAAGTCTGTCTAAACTCCTCTACTGCTATGTTATAGCAACGGTCGTTAAATTCATTTTTAGTGGTATATGAATATATCAACGTTGGAATTTTGAGCATTCAACTTAACTACATGGCGTCATAAGTGATAGATTGTTATTAATATTACTTTACTGAAAATGAGTTAGAATCATGATAAGGGTAATGGAAACATATTTTTTTGAGAAGTATGGGAAAATAATTCATTATTATTATAATCCAGTCAAATTAGATTATTAAATGCCCAATCTGAATAAAATTACCACCAGCTGAATTTTTGTATAAAGCATGTTTTTGACATTTTAAACAAAATGTCAAAAATTCCTATTAGTCCAAGCAACGAAGCGCGCCCCTACATACTTCGATATAGTCATTTTTTAATTATCAAATTGTGCACAATTTTGTTCTCTACATATTTCATTTGAACTTTTTTTCGATAACACTTACCACAACGGCGCATTTCCCGAAAAGCTTCGCGACGCAGAGTTTTCAGGGTGAGGAAATATGCTCCAAAAAACCTTATGATGGGCCCATTCAGCACTTATTTTGTTATTTATTATTTCGAAAGAAGAAGGAGGGGCCGGGCGCGGCAGCGCAAAAAGATGATTACCAATTTCAAAAATACGTTTTTCACCGACTTCAAATTGATATCTGGCAATAAGGTACAGTTCCTTGCTACTTTCAACTAATAGGTAGACAGGTATTTGTAAAATTGAGTGAAATTTTATTTCTTATTTTTAGAGATATTTTTTGAAGGCGGTTCGATTTTTTTTTCAACCTTTTTAGTAGCTTCAAGGTCCCTGCCTGGATCAGGTTTTCCAGGGAGAGATTTTTTTTTTATTGGAGCTTAAAAGGAGTTTGATAGGATGGGCTATGCGCATGTATATATAGTCGTGTATATGCATAGTCCACTTCTTTATTACATATTGTAATGTGTTACAACCCTTAGAATGAATGTAGTGTATTTGCACCTACTCGAAAAAGAACCTACCAGAAGATTCCAAAGTGACATCTGGAATTCTCTAGAGAATGGTGGCGTCATCACAGAACAATCGAGATGTCATTTTTAGGTATAAAAGACCGACCGCATTCTCGGCGAGTAGTTCAGAAAGTTCAGAAAGTTCAGAAAGTTCAGAAAGTATAGAAAGTGAGGTTAAGAGTTCGAAAAGAAACAAAGTGATAAACATTGTGATTTTAGTCAGAAAAGTGTATTTAAATTAATAATAGTATTGTGAAGTATCCAGTAAATATTTAATAAAGTGTGTTAGTGGACATCTCTTGTTATAATTTTTGGAACCCACGGATTTTGCGAGGGTGGTTTCCTAAGGGTGGAAACACGTCACAATTGGTGTCAGAAGCGGAATTTTATGACAAGAGGAGCTCTGAAGTTGTGTTGGAGTATTCGAGAAGTATTCTCGAGGTTTAGTGCTAACACATTGGACTAATTTACTGGACATTGTTCGAGGGTTATTTTCGGACAGAAAAATAGTGTTAAGTGCATTTCTGAGACGTTGTAGAACATTTTATTAGGACATTAGTGTGATAAACTGAGAAGTGATAGAGACACTGAAAAAAAAAAACTCATTTGTGTTAGTGCGCGAAAATTACTAGAACTTTTCTATTTGGACATTAGTGGAGATTAGTAAATTCTCTGAACTGGATAGTGACAAAAGACTCTGGATAAGACTTTTTCGTGCTGTTTCGAGATTTGTCTGGAAAGTTCCATTGCCAATATTGACGTGACAGTTAAATTTATTTTATTTTAATTTCATCGTATGCCCGTAACAACAAGAAGTATGGCATCCGATAAACAAATACAGGACTTATTCGAACAATTCCAAAAAATGATGGCTCAGCAACGGCAGGAAGACAAAGAAGAACAGGAGAAAAAACGTCAGGAAGAAAAAGAACGGCAAGAAAGAAGACGTCAGGAGGAGGAAAAACGACGTCAAGAAGAGAAAGAGGAACAAGAAAGACGACGTGAAGAAGAAAAAACCGAACTAAGAAAAATTATAGAAGACCAAGAAAAGCGACGTCAGAAAGAAAAAGAGGACGAAGAAAGAAGACGTCAAGAAGAAAAAAAGAACAAGAAACAAGACGGCAAGAAGAAAAAGAGGAACAAGAAACACGCCAGGAAGAATTAAGGAAAATTCTGAGCGATCAAATAAAAATACAACAGGACGCTATTATTTCTGCCAATGAAGTACTAAAATGTGAAGTCAAAGAAGAGATAAACAAGGTCGAAGGTAAAGTAGGAGTAGTCGAGACAGAAGTCAGTCAAGTAAAAGGAGAAGTAACTGAAGTTAAAGAGAAAGTAAACAAGTTCGAAGAAGAAGTCAAAGGAGAAATAGACCGGCTTAAACGACAGTTGAGAGATAGAGGAAGCCAGCAGGTGGTGTCATCAGGTCAGCGACTAAAACCTCCTTCTTTTGACGGCCAAAGTTCCTGGACGACGTACAAGAGGCAGTTTGAGGCAGCAGCATGTGCGAACAACTGGGATAACGAGGAAAAGGCCATGGCATTAGTTCTGGCGTTAAGGGGCCAGGCCTCAGAGTTGCTTCAGACTATCCCAGTGGATAAACAAAGGGACTTCAAAGTCTTGGAAGCTGCATTGGACTTAAGATATGGCGACCAACATCTCGCCCAATTATACCAGGCTCAGCTGAAATCCCGGATGCAAAAAGCTGGGGAAAGTTTACAAGAATTCGAGGCTGCCATAGAGAGACTGGCACACCTGGCGTATCCGAGTGCACCTAGAGAATTTCAGGAGCAATTAGCCGTGGGGGCCTTTTTAGATGGTATAAGGGACGAAGAGGTCAGGCGAGTTCTGAGGCTGACGAGACACCAAAGTAGTAGCGAAGCTTTGGTGCGTGCACTTGAAGTAGAAGCCGCCTACAGAGATACTCCAAGGTCGAGAGTGCGAGCTGTTACTCTCGAAGAATCGCAACCAGAAATGAACCAGAACCCTATGTTGACGGAGATGCAGAAAATGTTTACCAAATTATTGAACAAAGTGGATGATCTTAGGGAGCAGAGAAAACAACAAAATAAAGAAAAGCCGAGTGGAGGTATTAAATGTTACAACTGCGGCAAGGTAGGACACATGAAGCGAGACTGTCGACAGCAGACTTCGGAGAGTCGAGTAAATGCTGTGAATCTTGAAGAGAAGCAGGAAAACAGTACCAAGGGGGTTGTTCTGGCTAGGGAATGCAGTGACCCCAGAGAAATAAAGATTTCCCAGCTTCGAAGAATCGCAAGCAGTCTGTTGTTGCATGGATATGTGAACGGAAGAAAATGTTTGTTTACCATCGACACAGGTACTACGTCATCAATAGTACGGCCAGGATTTATATCAGGCATAAAGATTACCAAGAGGCAAAATGAAGTGATCGTCCGGACAGCTACGGGGGACAGGGCTACGGTTCATGGAGAAGTAGACCTGGGTTTGCAGATTGGACAGTTAAGGTTCGACCACAGGGTCATCGTGGCTGACATCACGGATGACTTCATTTTGGGACTGGACATTATGGAACAGTATGGGTTTATCGTTGACGTAGGAAAGCGAGTCTTAAGAATTGGGAACGAACAATTTATTCTGTCAAAAGTGAACAACCAATACGAGAAAACCAGGCTGTTGACAACGCAGGTAGTCAAAACTCCTGCATTATCCAGAAAACCAGACAAGGAAAATTGCAAGCGCTACCCTCAGGTGAGAAAAGTGCCGAACATGGTTGAAGTCAACACTGTCAAGGTCGATCTTCCAGACAGTTGGCCAAAGGAAACTCTGAGGCAAGAGCAATTGCGCGATGTAGAAATCGGACCCATGTTGAGAGCAAAAGAAAGCGGAACGCGTCCAGCATGGAAGGATGTTTCCAACAAAGAAGTGGGGCTGAAGGCTTTATGGTCACAATGGGATTCACTTACGGTCGTAGATGGGCTTTTGAGGAGAGCATGGGAAAGCCCAGATGGGAAGCAGGTTGCCATGCGTCTAGTGATTCCCAGGTGTCGTGTACCAGAAGTACTCCAGGAAGCGCATAATGAAACGTCCAGCAGACACTTCGGCATAAACAAGACATTGAGTAGAGCACGAGAACAGTTCTATTAGGTTAATAGTCGCCAGGATGTGGAGGCCTGGTGTCACAAGTGTAAAAATTGTGCTGCCCGTGTAGAACCATTTTCGATGAGCAACTACAGAAATGGAAGTCGAGAACAGCCAAAGAATGATCGAGAGCAGATGAATAGAACTAGTAACCGCTTGAAGGCTCGTTATGATCAGAATGCCAGTACAGGGGTATTCAAGGTGGGGGATCTGGTTTGGCTGTACAACCCACAGCGGAAGGAATGGAGATCCCCGAAACTTCAACCTCCTTGGGATGGACCGTATACTGTTATTACCCGAATTAATGATGTCGTCTATCGTATTCAACGAAACAAAAAGTCCAAGATGAAGATCGTACACTTGGATAGACTGGCGAAGTATGTGAAAGAGGCTGAATTGCCTGACCGGGACGTTCAGGCTTAAGGAGGGGGCAGTGTAATGTGTTACAACCCTTAGAATGAATGTAGTGTATTTGCACCTACTCGAAAAAGAACCTACCAGAAGATTCCAAAGTGACATCTGGAATTCTCTAGAGAATGGTGGCGTCATCACAGAACAATCGAGATCTGTCATTTTTAGGTATAAAAGACCGACCGCATTCTCGGCGAGTAGTTCAGAAAGTTCAGAAAGTATAGAAAGTGAGGTTAAGAGTTCAAAAAGAAACAAAGTGATAAACATTGTGATTTTAGTCAGAAAAGTGTATTTAAATTAATAATAGTATTGTGAAGTATCCAGTAAATATTTAATAAAGTGTGTTAGTGGACATCTCTTGTTATAATTTTTGGAACCCACGGATTTTGCGAGGGTGGTTTCCTAAGGGTGGAAACACGTCACAATATTTATTTTCACATTGTCTACATGATTTTTATTCTTATTCTAGACATGCGTCACACATCATTATTATTAAATTTTAATTTATTCTTCGGCGTTTACAAATTAAATCATATTGTTCTGGCCAATCGGAATGGACATTAAACTCTTCAATAAGACTTGCTTCCATCTGGGTACATTCATCAGCACGTTTGGATATTTTTTTGCATGTTTCGGTATTGAGGGAGGGGGTGGTTTCAATCCCCGTGGATGTCTGGTTGCGAAATTTTACAGGACATATTGAGTTTCCTCAAAAGAAATCCGATCCAACAAGTCGTCGCGTGCCTGAAAACGAGAAATGGGAAAAAGGGGCGGTTATATGCATTTAGGGGAAGTTAGTTAGGGGTAGGAGACTAAATAATATGAGCATTGTGTTCACGGCCCTTGAAAACGTGTGGAAAACAATTTTCAGCACGTTCGGATGTTTTTTGCATGTATCGGTATTGAGAGAAGGGGTGTTTTCAACCCCCGTGGGTCATTAGGATGTCTGCGATATCTTACAGGACATATCACCATCGTGTTGGCCGTCCTCGTAAACGGGGGGGTAATCATGTTTCGTGCTACCCCAGCACTTTTGGGGTTTTACACTTTTTTTGCTAGTTTCGTATGGACTAAATGCTGGATTTTATCATCAGAATATGTAAAAAATTTAAATAATTAATTGCAATAAAAACAAGTTTCATAGTCAGTTATTAAGAAGAAATTAAGTAATTCTCGACTTCATGAAATTAGTCTTGTGTTAGTGGTTGGTCTATATTGCTTGTTTGCTGCTTGGTAATTTTATTTATCTGATAGATAAAATGAGTTAATAACACAGGCATACAAAAAATTTTAAAAAAATCTGCTCCAAGGACTAAACCTATCATGGCCTTAAGTATTTTTGTGTGCTGAATCGAAATTTTCAATTAAAGTTTTTCCACAACATTGCACCAATCAAACGTCATTATTAGTGGTAATTCAAGCTAGATCGGCTTTTGACAACACCAACATGTAAAATTTATCGCTCTAATTTTTTAGGTCGCTGAAGCGGCAAATATTGCGAAAATTTTTTGACGTTTTGTGTCGTCAAATGTTTTCGGCAAATAGGACAAATCGTGCTTTTAAATGTTATCTATAAATATCTTCTCTAGCTTATTACTAATTGTTAACGTAAACTGTAAATTGTAGTATTGTATTAATAACCTAAAAAGCCAGTGCTGTGTGGAACTTATATAGGTTCGGGACAAGTTATACACAGCTTTTAATGGCTTAATACCTAACGTAATTACAAAATAATTTTCACAACTGAAATTAAATATAAATATCTACGAAGCAGACAAATCAGTTATTTCATGATAAATACACAAATGTAGGTACTTACATATGGTAATTCATCAATCATCACAAAGCAGCTAACACTTATTTGGAAAATCAAAACTCTGCAGTATCACTATATACATTATAATTCGTTGTACTTAAAGTCTCTCTACTTAAACAAGTAAACCTTAACTTAACTATTAAACTTCTCAAGTTAGAAACAAGGATTAAATACATAAATATATATTAATAAACACTTTAATATAATAATTCAATTCACTGTTTGGGCCAGTTAGCAGTTAAGCTAGCATTACTAGATGGCGGTACCATACCATCTGAGCCAGCAGCCTTAGAACGTAAAAGCGATAGATTGGTAATATGAAATTTGTGTGGTTCTCCCCATAATGTGATTGGTCGAAGCGTGCTTTGTTGTGATGATTAGTCTTATAAGTTACAGTACCTATGGCTTAACGTATATTGTTTTTCTTGATTGTCATAATTTAAACCTACTTTGTTTTTTATTATATGAGTCGCCTTGGAAATGCATTTTTATGTGACGTAAATGACGAAATTGAAGATAAAGGTGTGTAATCTCTAAAAAGTAACAAGGAAACGTCTGAAGATGTACTTAATGAATTATTTTTTCGTGAAATATTTTCCACAAATACCACTCGTGCTTCTAAATTTTATCTATAAATTTTTTCTCAAGCTAAGTTGCCATAAGGTTAATATAACTCATGCAAATTGACAGTTTATTATCAAAAATTAAATCCCTCCCACTAAAGCGGTCGGGATTTAATCAGATAATAAACTGTCAATTTGCACTCTTTATATTACCAGGCAACAACGCTTTCGAAAAAATTTTCCCGATAAAATTTCAAGCACTAGTGATATTACATACGATAAAAACCGAGATTCACTCGAAATCTACGCGGTAAATTTTTTTAAAATTGAAAATTCGGATTCAGCACACAAAAATACTTATTTCGAGTAAATTCCGGTTTTTATCGTCAAAATACGGTTTTTTGACAATGAAAACCGAAATTTACTCGAAATCTGCTGATTCAGTTATGTTGTGAATATGTACTATGCCAAGTTTCGACGAAGTTTTGTAGTTGAGCGAAATTCTTTTTGACAGAAATACCACAACGCGCACAATGATGAGGCTTGCTAACGCCTGCTCTCCATATTTCTTTATATCTCTGAGATATAGATTATTGGGGAGGCAGACAGACGGCGTATTGATGCCTGTAAGATAAAGATCTGAAGATATTTGTTACGAGTTCCTGACAGCCCATACCATCGACAAATCTAGAAATATAGAATTACGCCCCCTCTCCCAGATGACTCTCCAGTATCATATGCCCCCACATCTTACGTTTTTTGTCCACATTAACCGGAGAACTGATAATGTAGAATGACTAACAGTTCAAATACAGTCACATGACAAACAGCGACATGGTCACTCTCTAAAGCGTAGGGTTGACATTATGAAGGAACTGATGGGGTGAAACTTTGTTGAATCTGTGCACCTGACAGGTAACCGCGACAATTTGTGTGATGCTGTAAGGTATACCTTACCGCAAAAGGAGGCAAAATAAATAATGCATATGTGTCACATAATATCTGTCAATGCGCTGAGGATAAGGCAATAAGGTAAGAGTAAGGGCAATAAATGACAAAGGAAAAGTAGAAAAACAATTCGTTCTAATTGTCTCACAAGACTTGCATTTAATAATTTTTTGAATTTATTAATAAAGTAACTTTTTAAATTTTCGAATTTGTTGAAAGTTTTGCATAAGGATATTTTATAATTATTTTAAATTCAAGTTATTATGCAAGTCAGACTATAATTAAATTGGACTACAATGCCTCCCCGCTCCGCTTGAGAATCGATCGATCTTAGTCAATTACCAGTATTCTCCAGCCTAGCCAAGGACATTTTATGATGAACCATGTCAAAGGATTTATAGAGAACGGTGTAAAAGGCATTTACTTTTTATGGTTTTCCATTGCCTTGGTACATTAAAACTGATGAATAATCGGTAACCTCTTTTATTGAATTTTATATGCTAAATGGCTTTACTGTCGTTAGCGTAATTGCAGCAATCAGAATTTTACAAAGATCTAAACGTGCCACGATGTCACGTTTATCTGAAACATATCGACGTTTTAATTATTTATATTTTTTCTCATCTACAGATGGAAAGTCTAAATAACTCATAAGGTCAAACAATTTGAAAAATAAGGAGAAAATAGTGCAATGACAAATATCTACTGCAGAAGATGATAAATATCGCCACTGTATTATTTAATGTAATTGGTTCTATCTGCGCAGCTCTGTTAACGCAGTAGAATAGTAATGAAACAAATATAAAGCACTCATCATAGTATTCAGTTGCCATCATAATCGAGGCTCTACGCAGTAGTCACTTTTCATTGAATTATTTTTCTAGTGTTTTCTTATCGCATTGTCATGCAGTGCAGAACAAAATTTCGATGGAAATTTTGGTTTTCCAATATAAATACATGGAGGGTAAAAAACTTCTAATAAGCAGGGAACGTGTTTCAGAAATAAAAATTCATTTTTCTTGATGACGCCCTTATCTATCACACTCGTAGCAGAAACGTAACAATTATTTCCAGTAGGTCAATAGGTAGTTATTTACTTATTTTTTTTTGTGCGGGGGGCGGGTCCATTCCATCATGGACACCTGGCGCCCTGGATCCATTACGCTAGGTAGTGCTGGACTCTAACTGAGCTAAAACCCCTCCGGAATAGTGGCCCCCTCTATGTCTTCAGTGTTTCCTCATATCCTGAAACCGCCCTCGCTTACCGTCAGAATATCAGGTCAATCGTAGTGTTTTGTGTTAGAAATGATCTGCATCCGCAGAGATGTCCTCCCCTTACTTCGTTGAAATTATTAGAGATTCAAGTTTCTTTCGTCTACATTTTTGGTTTTCATGATTAATGTTATCATGTCCTCCAAGAGTTGCCAGTTTTCCTCTGAGTCTAGCATCCTCAACATCATGTCATCGGGTGTAACTGGGCCTCCTAGCTTATCCATGGCTCGTAGCCTTTCTTCTCTCCACCTGCTGCACCGGAACACGGTATGCTCCGCGTCGTCCATCTCCACAGAGTACATGCTTTCTCGATCTTCCCGACGTCGTAAACGTACCCTGCAAAGCATCCAAGCCCTGTTAGGTCCTGTGTAAGGTAGTACCCAACCTCCCAGTGTCCTCTCTCCACCCATCTTTTAATATCTGGAATGAGTCTCCTCGTCCATCTTCCCTTACTCGAGATATTCCATCTCTCCTGCCACCTCCGATTGAATTTATCGTAGGCCTCCTTCCTGCTAATGCCCTCGTATATCACTTACCTTTCCTTTGTTAGAAGGTCGACGTGGGGGGGGGGAGATCCCTGCCACTATTAGCACTGCCTCGTAGGAGACCGTGATGTAGGCACTGCAGACTCTCAGTGCTGCACATCGCTGTACCTTGGCCAGTCTTCTTCTCGTTCTTTCCCGCTACCGCACTTACCCATACCGGGGCCGCGTACGGGAGAATGGAGTGCACCACGCTGCACAGCACCCTTGCTGGTCTTCGTTCCGCTAGTGCCACTCGCTTAGCTTTTTCTTCTATTTTCGTCACATGCCGAATCAAGCCATATGCCCAGATAATTTGTCGCCTGGTTCGAGCCGATTGCCAGCTCTCCTACCTTTAATTTCACGACAGGGAGATTCCTCTTTCTGGTTATGACCACCAGATCAGTTTTTCCAGGGGCAAGTTCCAGGTTCTTGCCCCTTACCCATCACTCTATTTTTGCAATGGCCGTATTAGCCGCCTCCTCAATTTCCCTCGCCGTTCTGCCCGTGACTGCTATTGCCAGATCGTCGGCATATCCGATCACCTTAACATTCTCCAGTTGGGGTAAGCGTAATGCATCATTAAACATTATATTCCACAAGGTTGGGCCCAGTACTGATCCCTGTGGAACATCGTACTTATTGGTTTACAAACTTCTTTAAGTAGATAAACGTTCAACTTAATACACACCTGTTAAAAAGCGTTGTCTGTTGTAGTGTTTTATTTTCAAGTATCCAATAGTAATACAGCTAGTTGGTATCTACAAAAAATACAATTATTCTGAATATTACTGAAAAATAACCTCTACGCCTATGACTTTTACCTTAAAGAAATAGTTACAGGGCGTTTTTTGATAAGGGATGAATAAGAATAAAAATATGAAAATGTATTTTGCTGTTTCGAAAACCGAATCAGTTTCCTTTCTCAAAAACTTATTAGCAACTTTTTGGTGGGCTCTGTCTATTAAATAGACAACTTTAAGAATATCTTTGTTATATTCAATACTGTTGATGTAGCGGCAGCCAGGCAGCTTTAAGGTCTCGTACATCAAATAAAATTACCTCTAAGCTGATGCTAAACTGTCAAAATGTTTGTCTCAGTCAAACTCGTTAAGATTTAGTGAGGCGAAAGTACGCACCGTTAAACGAGAATAGGAGCTCCTTGACCCTGAGCAAGCCTGCGATTTGCCAAGAAGTCTGATTCATTTAGAGGATCGAGAATTGACCATGGCCCAGTTCAACAACACTGAAGCTCCCAGAATGAGGCAGGCAACGCTCCATGTAAGGAGCTCTTTAACTAAGACGAATGCACGAATGATAAAAGGACACTATCCTCTCAACGAAACCTACCTACAGTGTGGCTGAAGGATATCCTATTTATCGGATGTCTAGAGTCTATAGTGTTTGGCGAGAGCGAGAACGAGAGCAAGAAGCGGTTGCTGTCGTTTTCGCTCTCGAAAATCCTGAAAAAACCATACTCGATTACCAGAACAAGACATAGAGTTGGCTACTTCTCGTTCTTGTTCTCGATTTACTCTCGCTCTCTTAATGGAAAAACTAGTAGATAAGAATAAATAATTCATTCTGATAATTACTATAATAAAAGGAAAAAATAATATGTACATACCTACCTAGGTTTGTCAAAATTAAATTAGTCTGACCAGCTTTCGAGGAAGTGAACATCCATCATCAGGATGTAGACAAAGCTAGAAAAAAAAATGAATTCAATAGTACTTGTTATTAACAACTATATTAAAAAAAGCCAAAAAAGTTAAAAATACAGGCAATATTGCCTTGTTGCGTGCTAAGTGTATTGTGGCCGGGAGGAGAGTAGAACAATTCACGTACATGTGCTAACGAACTAGATTTAGTTTATGTATAATTTTTGAACATTCTATTGGGTACTCTTCGCAGTTTTTGAAAATAGCTTAATTTTTTAGATATAAAAGATATATTTTTATTATTTTATTTCATCTTTTAAATGTATCTCTGTGATGCAAATTGACTATGCCACATATGTATTGGAAAAATAGATGATCGTATGCAATAGACGTTATATATATTTTTATTATTAGTATCCCATTAAATTGTCACCGGTTTTAGATGCATTTCCTTTTATTAAAATGTCTTATAACTTCTATAGTTACTGATTGATTATATCAAAAACGATAGGTTTCTTCTTCCAACAATAATTTACCATTTAAACTTCTATACAATCAGACTTTCCATACATAAGTTATTATCTCCGATTAAAGAACTTATATCTAGATACATAATGGCATTGATTTATTTGTCGCAGAAAGACTCACAATCTAAGGCACTTCTTCCCATAAGTTGCTGATTGGCCCATCGGCGTATTCGCGGCCGCTCGTGCACGATCGGCTCCAGTTCGATTATCATAATCTCAGTTGACAGTTCGGCCATTAATGTCAATAAATGTTTTTCGTGTTCTCCGACCAAAAACTGGTGAAAAAGTAATTTTATTTTAAGTTGTGATTTGCTTAATACCTAAATAATATTCTCTATTCATATTTACAAAGTTTAATGACAATATATTTAGTGCAAATAAATGGTGAGGTGCTGTGTCGTTTGCAGAAAGCAGTTTAGAAAAGAAGAAAATCGATCGTTCCATAGTCGTAACATGATGAAGTTCAGTTTACAGTTATAAAGTAAATAGCAATTAAATTTTAATATCCTTTCAATACATATTTATCTTACTGTTTTATCTTACTGTAATATCGCATGCCTACATCACGTTATATAAAGAGCCGGTAATGCAGGAATTGCAATAATTCATTTTAATAAAAATATTTACCATTCTACACATTTTCTACACACACAACGCCACTGTTGCCTATGGGATGTGATGTTCATCTATCCATTTTAATGGACATATAATGTGACTATGTTAGGAGCAAACAAGGTATATAGTGAAAAGATAGCCTGTTATGTATCTAGATATAAGTTCTTTAATCGGAGGTTATTATGCTTATAAAGACTAACGGGCACACAGACAAATGAACTAACAGACGCACATCTGGATAGTTGTTTCGAAGACAAATACAATTATATAAAAATGTTTCCTTTCCGAGCATTATTTACGGTTTTATAAATTATAAATGTGTTGATTAAACCTTACTCTTCGTTTCCGTATTTGCGAAGAATATTAGTCACTTCGGTGTCCAGTATGTTGCCTGACTTAATACAAAATAAAAGTAAAGCATATGTTTATAAACATTTTTATATAATTATTTTGTTTCATTTTTGTTTCTATAAAAATCATAAAATATTTTCTTTCATCGATTACAAGGGCGAGAGGTAGGACAAAATTCTCGGTCTCGATCTCTCCACTCCTTGCTCTTGCTCTCGGTTACTATCACCGCTTCTCGTACTCGCTTTCGTGCTTGTTCTCGGTGCGAGATCGAGACCGAGATCGAGAAAACTCTTATTTCTCCAGAAACACTAGGAAACGAGGATGAAACTCATGTTCTATGCAATTGTGCACCATTAGGAGCATAGGGTATGTCTCCAAAAGGACATAAACTGCAGTTAGAAATGAAAAAAAGCGTGTATTAATAGAGTATGTGAACAAAGCGATAAAAATTACCTGGAATGCATTATAGTCAAGGAATATTGAAAAAAATAAAAGTGCATTTATCCTTCCTGAGGTTTTTAATGCTGAAGTTGTAAACAACTATTTCGTATCATCTTTTCGAACCAGAAATTCTAATGTTGATTTCAGCTATTATGAAAGTAACAGATTTAATGATAAAAAATTTCACTTCAGACTTGTTACGGTGCAGGCGGTAAATAACATTATTAATGATCTAAAATCAACTGCGAGTGGACACGACTACTTATCTCTGAGTATGGCTAAACTTTGTGGTAGATATATAAATCAATATATTGTCCATATAATTAACTGTTGCCTTGACCAAGGCTATTTTCCAGATATTTGGAAAAGCGCTTTGGATCTGCCTATACCAAAAAACAGTAACGTTTTTTCTGTAGCCGATTTACGACCTAAGTATACTACTTATTTTATCTAAAGTCTTGGAAAAGGTTGTGTATGCTGGAATTTATGACTATGCTGCTTCCAACATTATTGCCTCTTACCAATCAAGATTCAAAAAAAGTCACAGCACAGCAACAGCTCTTGCTAGTGTCTGCAGCTTTAGTTTTACTTGACTTCTCCAAGGCTTTTGATACTTGATCACGCCTTAATACCTCAAAAATTAAAATTGTATGGCCTGTATCATTTTTCAAGTCTTACTTACCTCAACGTAAACAGATGGTATGTTTGAATAGTATAAGATCATCTACTGTGTCTGTTATTTCGGGTGTGCCACAGGGGTCTGTATTACTTTGATATATCTGATATATTAAGCTCAACCGTCACTGTCAGTTGCAAGCATAGCATACGCAGATGATACACAATTATATTAGAGCTTCCCTTTTGAGCAATCTCCTGAAGCAATAGTTAGAATAAACACTAAACAGTGGTCTAGAAACAATTAGGAAAAGATCTCTTGACCACATTTTGCAACTGAATTCTTTTATTTGAACAAAAAAATATATTCATTCATTGACGCCTAATTTTGTTATAAAAACTAACAACATCCTTCTGACCCCTGTAAGCTCAGCTAAAAACCTAGGTCTGATACTAAATAACGATTTAAAATTTTCTTCTCATGTAAGCTCCTTATTAACTAAGGCATACAGCTCATTAAAATTGTTATATGCAAATAAAGAGATTCTAAATTCAAATATTAAAAAAGTTTTATGTGAAATATTGGTCTTGAGCTACTTTAACTATTGTGATTCAATTTATGGCCATTTTACAGATTCTTTTGAAAAAAATCGTAAACAAAAAATACAGAATTTCTGTTGCCGCTTCATTTATAATCTGCGAAAATACGATCATATCTCATACATTTATCGAGCTTAATTGGTTAAATATGTCTAATCGTCCTAAACTCCATAGTCTTGTATTTATCCATAAAATATTTAGTACTTCAATACCCTCCTATCGCTGCGAACGACTAATTAAAATATCGAGTATTCACTCTCGCAATGTTACATCAGCACATTTATATACTATCCCATGTTATACAACAGCCAGTTTCAAGAAAAGCTTTTCTTACTGGTCGGTTTTTTTGTATCACGATGTACCCGCTGATATTAAACGTTTGTCTGTAGAAACGTTTAAAATTAAAATTAAAAAACTACTTTAAATGAGCAATTACATTAATTTAAGACCGTTTCAGCGAAACTTAAACCTAATTAAAAATTTCGTAATTAACTTACAGAGGAAGATTTTTCCAGTTTATAAATATTAAATAACAAATTTTGAATAAGGAAAATTTTGTTTTGTATCCACGTATCTTGGATGTATTTGTTTAATTATGATTTATATAACTACATGCATATTTATATATGTTGTGATATATGTATGTATGTATGTATATGCATGTGCATTTGTTTATATATTTATGTATTTTTTGAATTACCTTATGTTGTAAGGGTTGGAGGCATCAATTTAATTTAATTTTGTTTTGTTAATTTTTCTTTATCAAATATATGTCTAGGGTTAAGTGTGAGAATAGATAATATTATCTAAACTTCGCCCTATATTGTGGATATTTTATTATCTCAGTGAAGTCGTTTATTATTATTATTGTTATTATTATTATTATTAATATTATTTCTACAGCTGGAGGAACTAGAATAGACTGCTATCCTATGTAAAGAGCACGGGTCTTTTCTAGGACATTTCACATGTAGTACATGTACAACGGGCGGACAGGCCTCAGTTCCGTGAACCTTCGGATTTGCTCGTGTATCAGATCATAATTATTATATCAAACAAGAAAATCATCCTCAAGCATTATCAAATTTTTTTAAAGAAATCATTTTTTTAAGACTACAGCGATAACTAAAATATTAAACTGTTTAGATTTAGTATAGTAGAGGTAGTGTTAGAGGTGGAACTAATTGCAACAAAAATGAATCTTGTTGTAAATGAGGTAACATGCTCCTAATCAACATACTAAAAATATACATCCATATTGTAGCGCAAAATGCGTTTATTTGCCCTCCATCTTGAAAAAACATAAAAAAATGTTAAAAAAACCATCAGTAATTAGGTAAACGAATTTTGATTTTCTTTATTATCTGTTTCAGGTAAGTAACCATCAGGGGTGGTTTAGGGGCCGGGCAACTCGGGCGACTGCCCGGGGCGCCGGTTCGGAGGGACGCCAAACTGGGGGCAAAAATGCTTAATTTTTTTTAATATACCTTTTTAATTTAATAATAGTTTTCGTTAGAAAAGAGTATAAAATAATAGAATTTATATCAGTTTAAATTGTAATAATGCAGAACAGTCGAATAATATTAAAACCGTCAAAATAATTTAAAAATGTAACGCAAATATTTTTGTTTAGCTATGAGACACCTCACTACTCATACCTCAAGCTTCTGTTGTCTTATTATTGACTGACATGGAGTTTATCATTAAATATTTTGCATGATTGAAGGCAGGAAAAGTCCGCTTTTCATTCAGAAAAAATTCAGAATATTCAGAAAATTGTTAAACCAACATTAGTTGCATGTATTTCATATCTTAGATAATTTACAGTTTATAAATAAATAAATGGCAAGTTGTTTTGTATGAAATATTAAAGCAATGAAAAGGAACCTTCCTCTAAGTAAACTTGTGCCGGGGGGTCCTCTCGTTATAATAGCGTGCAGATGGTGTAGACAAAAAAATTTATACTTATGTGTAAACATACTTGAGAATGGTTTATCGAAATGCAACAAGAACATCTTTTTATTTCTAGTGATATGAAAATATTTTTTTGCGAGAATTTTTATTAATAGATATGTAAAAATAAAAAAGTTATGGGTAAAATATTGATAGCCACCAGCTAAAACTACCCCTTAAGCAGAGGAGAGGGTTTGACTGGTACTATGTAAATTTAAGCCCACATCTAAATTTAAAATACGACATATATTTTAAAGCGATCGGAAAGATATTTCCGAAGAACTGGTATTTATAATCCCCCTCTTAAGAGGAATAATTTCTTTATTATTTATTTAGAGTACCTTTATTTTTTTTTACTTCCATGTTCGGTAGTTTGTAAAAACTGTTGTGGAAAGGACTGTACAAACACAGGAGACAGTTTTGATTTAGATGGAGATTTAGATGAAGATGAATGATGATTTGATTTTAATGAAATAAATATGATTTTGTTATAAAAAAGAAATTGTATAAATTTTTCAAATTTTAGATTTTGTTTAATGTGAAATTTTAATTTTAAATAATTAAAATTTTAATTATTTTTCTTAGTTTAACATTTCTTTTTAAATTGTGAGCGAAATTAAAGCTACTTAGAATTTTTAAGCTTAGATTAATAAAAAGATGTTTTTCAACACTGCAAAAGCTTTCAGTTTTTCGGCCACCATTTTGTTATTTCCTTTTATTTTTAAAAACCAATATCATGTTCTCTTCCAGCATGAAATTTCCTGTCATTTGATACCACACATGATTTTTATGATTTTTTAAAAATTGTTTCATGTTTTTTCAAGATGGCGGCCAAAAAAACGCGACAACATTTTGCGCGACAGTACGGATGTATATTTTTAGTAGGTTGATTAGGAGTGTTACCTATAATTTACAACAAGAGTCATCTTTGTTGCAATTAGTTCCACCTCAAGGAATTTTTTCGTTTATTTCTATAATACTAAATAGGTTTATTTCAATATTTTCACATTAAATAATTCAAGAAATCACTTTCTCAAAATAGGTTAAGAAATTTTGGAACTCCTTGTACATTTTTAACGTTTCTTCTAATTTTCCTTCGCTAACGTTTTATATGCAATTTTATATTAATATCAGGTATTTTTAAAATCATAAAATATTTATCACGTATGTTCGTATAAACATTGAATTTACTTCCTTACACTTATTCTACCTCTTTCATAGAATTCTATTAATTAAATTAATCAGATCTCATTTATCTCAGCCCAACTAATAAAAACTGCAAAAAAAATACCGTTGTGTTTAAATAACAAAACCCGCAAACTGGAGAAAATAATATTACCAAGACGTCAAATTCCCAAATTAGTTAAATAAACTTAACGCCCTTAGGAAAACAGCCCTTCAGTTCTTGGTAGGTATTGTAGTTATTTTAACAAGAAAGTACCACGACTAAGTAAACAAAGCCTACTTTGTCGCTTAATGAATGTCTTTATTCTAGGCAGTTAGTAGACATACATGCTCACATATAAACCAACATAAGATTAATTCGAAATCGCATTAGAAAAGCGATTGTTCTGTACAGTCAGACAAGTACATATCTAAATCCATCGCAAGTGGTAATTAACTTGGTTGGATGGGTGCGTGAGGTGGAGCGCTAGACGTATACCTGTAGTATATAGGTACCTAACACTACGCTTACTTGGCACTTTCTATTTAGATCGGATGATAACCTCGAATTATAACATAATTATACATTTTGTTTTACTTTTTTGATGATAGAAGCAAAGTTTTTTATTCTTCTACTATTTTCCGTGATGTGACGTATCGAATAAGAACTTTCTGGATAAAATTTCTAAAACCGTATTATAGTAAGTAAATCGACTCCTACTACTACTGCTACTACTCAATGGAATGTCTTCATTTAGAGAGTAAAGTTCTCGTAAAAATTAGCCCAGGAAAGTTGTACATAAAACACTATCGAGCTGAATTTAGGAAGAACCTGAGTTTTCATTTAAATGATCCTCATATATGTCCTTGAACAATATACCATAAGTCTTCTAGTGTGCTATGTGAACTTCATCGAATATCAAAGATGGCGGCGAAGTTTTTATGAATGGATTCCTTCCTGAGAGGAGACAACATCAATCACAAAGTTTCATCGGTAAAGCTAAAGCTGAAGTGGGACGAAGGGTAGGCAGTGTGGCTATTATAGGGCATCTGCACGTGACGACACAGCTAACCTCAAAAATATGTGTTTCTTAAGGTTTAAGAGTATTACGAAGCTGTTATTAAAATTTCTGCCTGGTTCCCGTATTTTCAACTAAAATTTAGTTCAGTGTAATGCTTATGAAATTCTAAATACTTCGTCCTAATAAGATAGGCCTCTTTTTATAGGTTGGAAAATAAAAATGCGTATACAAACATTAAAAATGAGAATAAACTTGAAAAACTTAAAATTTAGGGTTATGTTGGTTACGTGATGCAGATGCTGCTGTAGGTGGAACCATCTAGTAAAAAACACTGTACTAAAAGTCTTGACTGGGAAAAATCAGGTTTTAGCCAAGCGTTATTAAACTGAGAAAAAGATATTCTTGTAAGTAAATGAATACTACACTTCTATTGAAGAAAGTTTTTAGCTAAAATTTGTTTATTACGAAGATTTCTCTTCACACTTCGTAATAAACAAATTTAAGCTAAAAAATTTCTTCAATAAAAGTGTAGTATTCATTTACTGAAAAGAATATCTTTTTTTCAGTTTAATAACGCCAGCCGTTTGGCTAAAAACTGCTTTTTCCCAGTCAAAATTTTTAGTACAGTGGTTTTTAATAGATGGTGCCACCTACAGTAGCATCTCCATCATGTAACCAACATAACCTTAAATTTTAAGTTTTTCAAGTTTATTCTAATTTTTAATATTTGTATACGCATTTTTAGCTTGGAGCGGTACTGGCTCCAAGCAAATATTTAAAAATTCATGTAAATATTTTTTCAGTATTGTTGATTAGTAAAAATAGACTGCTAATTACAGGTTAGATCTCCAACTTACTAGAAGGGTCCTATTTTATTAGGACAAAGTATTTAGAACTTCATAAACATTACACTGTACTAGATTTTAGTTGAAAATACGGTAACCAGGCAGAAATTTTAATAACAGCGGCGTATATAGTAGCCACACTCCCTACCCTTCGCCCCACTTCAGCTTTAGCTTTACCGATGAAACTTTGTGATTGATGTTGTCTCCTCTTAAGAACGAATCAATTCATAAAAACTTCGCCGCCATCTTTGACAGTCGATGAAGTTCACACAGCACATTAGAAGATCTATAATATGTTGTTCAAGGACACATATGAGGAGAATTTAAGGTTTTTCCTAAATTCAGCTCGATAGTGCTGAAGTTAGAGTTTTTCCGTGGGTTTCGGTACAAAAACTTTAATACGTTTTAAAGGGGATGAGTGCAGCTTTCACCATCATATAATGAATTTTTAATCATAACATGCGTTTTTTGTCAGAGGCTATAGTAATTAGGAAAAAAATTATTTGGTTCCATCCACCTTTTATCGATTTTGCAAAGTTAAATAAGATTCACACATTTAACAAGTCACAATCCAAAATAAAAAAGAAAATCACAAGTAAGTGCTGGGAAACGATTTAATCTTGCTCTCTACAATGCACCAAAAAATGAAAAATGTATAATCACCAAAGCTTTGTTTTATTCAACAGTTCGGTTGGCAGTTCCAATCACTGATTTTATCAAAATACTCGCCAACGGCTGCTGCTTTTCTTCAGCAGTACATAATTTTTGACAAGTACTAGTATGACGCGGTCAGACATTGCAACCTTAAGAATATGTATGGAAGAAATCTATCAATTCTCTGACATCAATATCCGTCATCGAGATGAATGTGAGGTTTTATATTGAATGTAAGGGAGTGAACATGGTGTTGAAACTGAATGAAAATTATATACTACGAGTTCAGAGGTGAAGGCATTGAAGTTTTGAAAAAATTATCGTCTTCATTGTTTGGTATTTATAGGAATCGAAATTACATTTTGTTCTTGTCCCTCGTCTTATTCACATGAGTTATATACTGAGTAGGTTGAAGATTGTAGGCAAGATGGTCGATAACAAGATTTTGCTTCTAGATGTGATGTGAAGTATTTTTCTGTATGAAACAGTTCCTATGAAGTAAAAGGTCGAAGTGTGGTATAGAGTTGAATAAATCTGTTTAATGTAGATAACCGTTGTACAGATTTATTGATTGGAAAAGTTTGCATAGGGCTGGTTTTGGAATTAGTTACCGTTTGTTTTTTTATTTCCATACGTTTTGTGATTTGCCAAAAACTTGTCCATTAATGAGAAAAACTTTGCTGGGTTGGATTTTATTTGAATTGATTGGTTGGGTCATTTGACTGACTGTTGAAGGCCACTTGCTAGGCCAATTAAAATTTATTTGATTATGTTATCATTTACTCGGTCGTAATTTTCGCTTTGTTGTGATTTATAAACCCTAATCAGAGCTTATTGTCATCAGCCTACCCAGCAGCTTGTGAGTCCGGCCTCGATTGCTGCAACGATGGTGGTATCATTTGCAAATCTTAAGCTAGAAATTAACATTTTTAATTTAAGCTCTTTTAATTGTAATTTATTTTTGAGCCGTTTTTGACTATCAGACATTAATTTAAGACTTTCTAGAAATATATATTGTTAGCCTGATGTCAAAATATTTCTAACATTTGGCAGCAAGGCAATGAGACTAAAATTGCATATGTCATTTTTTATCCTTTCTTATAAATGGCCTTAATAAGGAATAATTTGAAACTATTTGAAAATATGCCAAAACTTGGAGTTAAATGAGGTGAGATACAGTACCGGTTTCAGTGACGAGACCTCGATTGGCGAAGTTAAGCACACCGGGCAAGTAAGTAAGTGGTAGAGTAGAATTAGTTAAACTTCGCCGGGATGTTAATATAAATAAGGCATTAAAAAAAAAGAAAGTTAATTAAATTTGAAAGAGGTTGTTATATTTCAGTGGCCATCATTTTCAGCAATTTAATTTAAAGTGATGCACTTCTCAAGGAACAATCCCACCCTGTCGGCTGCAAGCAATGTCCTAGACATTCTCGGACCTGAAAGTATATATCTTCTCTAGTTTGCAGCTTAGCGTCATTAACACCCAAATGGAGAAGGACGTTATGGCCATTTGAAGAAAGTTTGTGAAGTTTTAGAATGCACCAAGAGATGAAAATATGCAAGCTGTAATCAGTAATATGTGGAGGATGCCAAGGAACTACGTCCATAAACTCCTTAGTCGAAATGCTATTAGCTGACTCTGACGACTATACCATAAGCTTAGTATAGGATAAATTTGATCTTAAATCACTATTCACAGTGCATTCATTATTTGTCTTTCTAGCCATAAAAACCATTTGTACTTTTTATGTCGCACTAAAATGCATAATTGGAAAATTCAAAATTGGATTACCATTTTCTGAGATGATAGCTTGACCAGAGTCTGAATTGTAGTCCGAAATTCCTGCTAAGTTGTTGATTCTAATTTCTAATAATTATTTTACTATATTACGTGTGAAAGTCAAAACTTTTATTTGTCGAGTGTTGATTACAAATACTTAGCATTGTTCATGCCTGTGAAATATAAAATTATAAATAGGAGAACGCAAATCACCAATAAACTAACCTCAAGAGTAACATCAAACGCGCAAGTTGCATAATAAAGCAATACGTTCAAAAGTAGGTATCAGCCGACTGGGAACCTACAAGTCATTCCAGCGAAGGTAGCTTGATAAACAAGCAGAAAAGATAGAGCTGGAGGGCCTTCTGTAGTACCATCGAAGACCTACCGGCAGTAGCTAGACTACGCAAAGCTCTCTCAAAAAGCCCACCATCGCGGCTTGATTACGTCACGCTGCCAGATGGGTCCTATACAAACAATGACCATGAGACAGTGGAGTGTCTTGATACTCACATCTCAGGATTAAAAGTTTTGGAAACAAATCCCTCGGCGACAGAATTCAGGTCGCAGGCAACTGCGGGGTCGTATCAATATTCGACCCATTTAAATTGCCAGGATTTGATGATATCTACCCAGCTCTAATACAAAAGGGTGTGGAGGTACTATTAGGATACTTGTATCATTTACTTAGATCCTGCCTAGCTTTAGGACATATCCCAATGTCTTGGAGAGAGGTTAAAGTGGTCTTCATACCTACATAGACTAAGGTATTTGGACCAATAAGCCTGACATCCTTTCTTTTAAAAATCTTACAGAGGTTAATAGAAAGGTTACGTAAAGGATGAGGTACTGATGCGATCACCAATTCACCCCAATCAACATGCACACTAAGCCGGGAAGTCTGCAGAGACGGTCCTTTATCAGATCATTGTAAGAGCTGAGAAGGCGCTAGAGCAGAAAGAACTAGCCTTGGTAGTGGTTTTGGATATTGAAGGAGCATTCAACAATCCTCCGTTCGATTCTCTGTGTCAAGCAGTTGCGGATCGCGGCGTTCACCGTAACATAGTTAGATGGATATCGTCCATGCTGAACACCCGCAACATTGAAATTACGCTTTGCAATGAAGCGGTTAGGGTCAAGGTGGGGTGGGGTATTATCCCCACTACTGTGGAACCTTGTGCTCGACGAGCTACTGGCCGAAATAAACGAAGCAGTTTTCTATGCACAAGCATATGCAGATGATCTGGCTATTATGATAAGAGGCCGATTTGAAAAGATATTGCAGGGCTCATGCAAAGGGCTCTTAACATAGTTCAGGAATGATGTGACAGACATGGACTCTCTGCCAACCCTGACAAAACAGAGCTAATGCTATTCACTAAATGGAGAAAAATAACCGATTTCCCGCTTCCTTCTGTGTCTTTCTCGTACAGTGAAATATCTGAACTCTAAATTGTCATGGAAGGACCACGTGGAAGCTCAAACGAGGAAAGCGTGCGCATCTTTATGGTTGTGCAAACGCATATTCGGTCTAAAGTGGGGTATAAATCGAAAGACCACTCTCTGAGCTTATACTGTTCAAGCCAAGTTCAAAGACTAGCGTGTATGGGTATAACAGGTGTAATAAGGACCACTCCAATGATTACGATGGAGGCCATTCTTGGACTTACATCCTTGCACATTGAAGTGGAGTTTGAAGTTAGGAAAACAGCAAACAGACTGTTCAAAAATGGAATGTGGAACATGACGGCCAAGGGCTAGGACACACAAATGCTCTGGCTCTACCGGCAAGGGACCAGGTTATCGCTCAGGTGATGACCGTCTACTCTTTCACAATTCCATACACTGTCGTGTTCCCTAGTCGAGACGTTTGGGAACGCGATCAAACGCATCTCTTGTTCTGGAATGGTATACAGATGGATCCAAGACTCAGGAGGGAACGGGCGCAGGCATATACGGATGCAAACCAAGAGCTCATATATCGCCACTTAGTACCTTGGTACCCCAATGTGTTCCAAACAGAAGTATAAGCCATACTACCATGCGCAAGCGAAAATCTCAGCAGAGGTTTCGCAGACAAACATATTTAGATATGCAGCTGCAGCCAGGCGGCTCTGAGGTCCCTTGTATCAAACAAGGTGACCTCTAGGCTGGTGCTGAACTGTCGGAATATTTTAACTGAGCTCTGTGAAGGCAACTCGGTTGAATTCATATGGGTGCCCGGACACAGTGGTGTGAAGGGCAATGAAGAAACAGATCGTCTGGCGGGAGAGGGAGCGAGAACTTCCTTCCGCGGCCTTGAGCCAGCGTTCGGTCTGCCAAGGAGTCTGATTTCTTCAGAACTGCGAAACTGGGCTGCAGCACAGTTCAACGACTATTGGGCTCACTGCCCCGAAATGAGGCAGTCGAGGCTCCACATAAAGGGGCCTTCGGCTGCCTCTACCGTAAAGTGGTTGCTTGGGCTCGATAAAGAAAAAATGAGGCGGATGGTAGGCCTAATAATAGGACACTGTCCTCTAAACAAACACCTACATACACTGAGGTTGAGAGATGATCCTATTTGTCGGATGTGTAGAGTGGAGGATGAAACCATCACTCATATCCTATGCAGTTGCGCTCCACTAGGAGCGTCAAGATATCGGCACCTCGAGAGGCATTTCTTGCATCTATAGGAACTGCGAGATCTACCTTAGAACAGACTGCTGTCCTTTGTGGAAAGCACTGGTCTCTTCTAAGGGATCTCATACGTCACGAATATTCAATGGGCCGATTTCAGCTCGCGTCCTTAATAATAATAACAATAACATCAAAATGTGTTTCGCGTTTTTATGGAATAAACTATATAATAGTTTATGCAAAAAAGGCACTTTATGCATGAGTATCATAAAATATTATTTCTGTGACTGTCCTTAATTTCCATATTTAGACTTTCTAAAACGAAGATCGTTATACAAATTCAATTGTTTTCAATTCACTCTTAGATCCAGGTATACACAAGTCTAAAATAATGTTAATTTTTTCACACTTTTGACTTTTTTTCATTTTTATCATAAACGTATGTTTGATGCACAAAAAATAATGAAAAGAACTACAGTATCTTTAAAGGTCGTAGAAAAATGTTTTATACAAAATAATTATAATAATTACGAATACTTTTCACCGCAATATATTTTCTTTATCCATGTATAACTTAACAGCTAGGTAAACGACGCACGAACTAATAAATTCAACACATAACAGTATAAATATTACAGAGAAACGATATAATCTTATTTCAGTAAGAAATATATCAAAGTTTCGCGGTAACCGCATCGGCTATTTTTGAATCCCCTTGTGCCTTTCACTTGAATACGTCTTTTCAGCAACAAGGGAAATGTACAATAAATTGCTTTATTTATAGCTTCAATCAACCTTAATTGAATTTACCGCGCATATGTTCTCGTACGTATTTATTCTATAGGAATAAGCCGCTGCCTATTTTTAAACATTTTTAATATTATCTTTATGGCGTAATATAATGACACTCCTACCAGGATGGAAAAATAGCCGCAGAAAATAATAATTGTTTATGAACAGTGGTTAAGTTTTCTGTATGTATGCATTTAAACATAATCATATGATATTCTGTGGGCAAAGTTTTGGTCTAAATAGCACAAAGCTAAATTTTTATAAATTTCTGATATTTTAGGGATTTTTGCAATCTTGAACAGTTCTCTATACGCCACTCAACACAGTATATCTATTTCTTAAAAGTGTTGTTGCTATAAAAATTACTGATAGAGTGTTAAATATAAATCCTATGTTACATTATACTCTCTGTTTTAAGAGTAAGGGTTTTAAAGGTAAGTTAATTAATTCAAAATCTCTTAATTATTTTTATTTTTTCTTTTCAGCACTTATAGAGGACTCATAAAACATTAATTATGTTTCACCATTGAACAGCACTAGAGGAATCGAGTTTTATTTTGAAAATAATAATTTTAATTCCTTATTTGAATGTACCAATATGACACCAGAATTGACGATTTATTGTATATTTGATAACAGGGTAGAGTTAGTGTCCTACTGTGAGCCGGATGATCACGTTCAACTATATATGAGCAGAATGCGATACGTGCTGGACCATATTAAGAAGAACCTTAAGGTATAAAATCAAAGAGCATCTCGTTGTTCTAAAGTAAATGCAATTAATTTTAGGGAAAGATTTATTAAGTTGTAGGGTATCCCTACAAAGAATCAGCAAGAAAATAAAATGGGTACATTCATATTCTCCTGGTAAGTGATTAAGCTCATTTTTACCTTAATGATTTCATAAACAAACGGGAAAGCAGGATATGAGTTACCGAGATTCCTAGAAACATTGTACAGGGTCAATTAGTTATAGTCTGGCGTGATGTTACGTGAGTGAAAGACACTACTACGTTCGAGATCATGGCAAGTGATAATGTAATTGTATTTTTTTAAAAAGATGTTGCGAAACATTTTTTGTCTAGATAATTTTTTTATTAGCAATAATTTTTATATTATATTATATTATGTTATATTATATTATATTATATTATATTATATTATATTATATTATATTATATTATATTATATTATATTATATTATATTATATTATATTATATTATATTATATTATATTATATTATATTATATTATATTATATTATATTATATTATATTATATTATATTATATTATATTATATTATATTATATTATATTATATTATATTATATTATATTATATTATATTATATTATATTATATTATATTATATTATATTATATTATATTATATTATATTATATTATATTATATTATATTATATTATATTATATTATATTATATTATATTATATTATATTATATTATATTATATTATATTATATTATATTATATTATATTATATTATATTATATTATATTATATTATATTATATTATATTATATTATATTATATTATATTATATTATATTATATTATATTATATTATATTATATTATATTATATTATATTATATTATATTATATTATATTATATTATATTATATTATATTATATTATATTATATTATATTATATTATATTATATTATATTATATTATATTATATTATATTATATTATATTATATTATATTATATTATATTATATTATATTATATTATATTATATTATATTATATTATATTATATTATATTATATTATATTATATTATATTATATTATATTATATTATATTATATTATATTATATTATATTATATTATATTATATTATATTATATTATATTATATTATATTATATTATATTATATTATATTATATTATATTATATTATATTATATTATATTATATTATATTATATTATATTATATTATATTATATTATATTATATTATATTATATTATATTATATTATATTATATTATATTATATTATATTATATTATATTATATTATATTATATTATATTATATTATATTATATTATATTATATTATATTATATTATATTATATTACATTATATTATATTATATTTTATATTATTTTATTTGTAACGCCTTATTTATATTTGTGTCCTGGCGGAGTTTAGCAGCAGGCTATTCCACCACTCAACTAGAACACGTACCCATAGACAACAGCACAACATCCATTCCCTGCGACATTGCCATCTGCCGCAGCTGAGACTCGAACTCAGGAGAGAAGAGCGACTTGCCGTGTTGTCTCTCACACAACCGCAATCTAGACTACTGCTGCCGTCTTGACAACAAGTGAAAAACGGCACTACATATCCATATCCTAGCCAGGATTCGGACCCAGGACCTCGTGGTTGCATGCCTAACACCGTAAGCAATACGCCACTGAGTCGATCATTATCCATTTTATTTCCTTAAAATGAAGTATGTAAGTAACAATTGTTCTCCCGAGTGGGAAAGGCATTGCAAACAGTAACAATATTTGATTTTTTTTTGTGAGAAAATAACGAACCGCGAAAAATAGGTGAGCAAAATTAACGAAAAATCTGAAAACTAGGCGAATATCACCATACAGTTTAAGAACTAGGACACTAGTTACATAGTTAGATTAAGTACATGAGTAGGCTTATAATCAAACTGTCCATCAGGACCATTTGTAGCCCATACCTTATTATATATAACCCAATATTTTCAGTTTTTTGAGAAAGCTGATAACCTTGTTGGATGAGAAACTGTTCAGGACCTCTGGCAATAGTTGCTTTGGCTAAATAGTGGAACTCTGACTCTTTCTGTCGCAGGAGAGGTATAGAAAGTATACCCTTCTATTTCATCCTCCTCTATACACAAATGACATTCAGCGTTTTCCGCTAGTCCAATTAATCGTAGATGGTGATTTAATCTGCATCTGCATTTAATCTATGTCCAGTATATAAGTCAAAGTATTAATTCGTGATCTTCTTAGCTCTAATAATTTATTGCTTCCTGACTGTTATGGCTAGACTTCGCCCTAGGTATTGTATTAATGTATAATACTGAAATAAAGGCAATTTATTATTATTATTTCAATGACATCTCAAAATTGAAGTGAACCTGGTAGATGCTGCCAGTACCGGTGTGTCCAGCATCTTAAAATATCACTTTAAACACTAAACTAACATTAACTTAATAAAATAAATCCTAACTGAAGATAACGAGTTCCAAAATAACAAAAATACAAGATCAGCACATAAGTATAAAAACGGGTAGGTCGTGTCTGTTCGCGACCGAATAACCAACTTGAACTAAAGTACTACTTAACAAATAATCAATATCACAAGGAAGAGTATGCACAAATGTCAGAGTATGCGTGAACGTCTGAAACATTCTGCACATTTCGTATTGGCTTTGCCTACTTAGTACATTTCCTTTGTAAAACAATTGAGTACCATTAACATGTAACTACAGAATTATAACAATTATTGTCTGACAGTTACTTGTCGCAAGAGTGTACCAATGTAAACATTGGTAATGAATAAAGCCTACCCCAACATTAGGGTGCTCACCAAAAATGTTTTTTCTTTTTCCCTAAGGAGGCACTCTATCATTTTGTTCCATTTTTTTTAAAATTTTTTGAAGTCACAATATAAACATATTTTATTTAGAAGACTTTATAACACATTTTATACGAAAATAATACTTATTTAGATTAGATTAGATTGAAAAAGGAGCTGGCTGATTGGCCACCGCGACCCCCGTGGATCTATTGTGGCTCTCCTCGTCTAATTTTACTTAGAGCTCCTTATCTAGCTTTGTCTTTTGTATCAGCCTCCACAGCCTTGGTAAGGGCTCCTTGGTATAGTTATCTGCCCTTGGTTTCTCTTCGCCAAGTAGTTGGAACCTCAGTCTGGCTAGGCCTTCGCAATTGCACTGCACATATACTGAGGTTTTCTCTTCCTCTTGACAAAATCTGCATGTTGCAACCTCTGCCAGGCCCATTAGACTCATATGTCTATTAAGCCTACAATGTCCAGTTAGAAGACCTACTATTATCCTAAAGGCCTTTCTATTTTGGCGTAGTAAGTCTTCCGTGAATTTGACCGATCGTTCTTTAATGAACTTTTTGGCCTGTCTCTGTTGTGGGAAATTCTTCCACCACTCTAGAGATTTATTTTGTACCCATTCGTTAATGGATGTTAGTATGCGTGGCTTAGCCATACCGCAAAAGGGGGTCCCACTAGGGCCTTAGATGCGTCTTCTCGGGCCAGTTCATCAGCCTTCTCATTTCCCCTATGTCCCTCGTGTCCTGGTACCCATGCCACGGTCACTTTTTTCTGACTTCCTAGGTCTGTAAGGGCATTTATACAATCCCATGCTAGTCTTGAATCGACTTGCATGGAATCGAGTGCCTTTAGCGCTGCTTGGCTATTGGAAAAAATGGCAATTGACTGGTTTATAAGTTCCTTGCCTCATTATTTCCTTTGCACACCACTGTATAGCGGCCACTTCAGCCTGAAATATTGTGGCGTGTATTCCTAGACTTACCGGGATTTTCGTTTTCGACCTTATCTCGTAAATCCCAGCTCCGACTCCTTGTTCTGCCTTGGAGCCGTCCGTATACCAGATCGTTTGCGCCGATATTGGAGAATCGTTTTTCCAGTCCTCTCTGTCTGGCATTTTGATTTGAAAATTTTTGTAGAAGTTATACTTTGGGACCATAGTGTCCTTGGGCATTCCCAAAATGGAAATACTTATTTAAGCAGATAAGTTAGAAAACGTCTCCACTTCACTAAAAATAGTGTCGGAGAATTTTTATTTTTTACAATTAACAATAAGTATAGTTTTGCTCCTCATCGAAACTGTGCAATTTGGGGGCTACCCGTCGTTCGGCAGTGTCATTCACAACGCGCGTAGCTCGAATCATGTATCTACTTATTTGCCATTCTTCTTTCTATTCTTGTTAGTTAGCAGCTGTCTCGAAAATTTGTATAAACACCTGTAATTTAAAAAAAAATCTAAGTATATTGCTTCATACAAAGTCCTCGAGTCCATTCTTGTTCACCATACTAGAAACCAATTGGATATATTTTAGAGGATTATCCTCTCCATCCTTCTGCATAACCTCTGTACTCTTACGATTTGTGTCAAGAGTGACTTACTTGATTATCGAAGAAAACTAAAGCTACCAGCTCCTCTGACAGGTAGCATAGATATCCAAGAAATTGTTTAATTGCATCATTGGAGAGATCTTGGTTAATTTGTTCATACTTTCTAGTCTCCTTAACTAGTTGTAGATTATTTCTCGGAAAGCGTCACCGCCAGCTTGAAACTAGAAGCGTACATAAATTGCAACAGTAGAAATGAAAATGTCAAGAATGCTCTTTTTGTTCCTATTGGTGAGTTTGAATTGATCACGAAACATATAAACTTTCAATACATGAAGTGCTTTTGCAATCCATCTAGCACAATGAAATCCAATTGGTGTTCTCAGTTATATATATAAAGACCTTGATTAATAACTTGTTGAATCAATTTTGGCTGAGTAATATACCCTTTGAGGACATACGGCTAATATATAATAGTTAAATGTAATAGCTTGTTGTTGGTGTTGTTCTTGGGGTTGAAACATTTCAAGTTTGAGTTTTTGGGAAAGTGATGACATCGGCAACATTTACTACAAGTTCAACGCAGTCCATGACGTCGGTTGCAGGTATTCTGAAATCGATTTCACCCGTGGAAATAAAGATAATGATTGAATAGTTTAAAAATAGGATTTCTGGTTCACCTGAAGAGAATTGCAGCATTATTTCGAGAATGTGATGATGACACGTCCACCCTCAATAGGCTCCTCTCAAGTTTTTGCTCTAGTAAAATGTACGCTCTTTTCTTTAGTCTAGTAGTGGTAGCTGCCATGTTAAAGCCTTTGATTTAATCGCAAATGCCCCATGTTTAGGCAATCTGAATAATTGCCAAAGTTGCAGTTTTCCTTGTTCCAAATTTTAGTTTCGGAACGGCTATTCCTTTGTTCGAAACTAAAATTGGAAGGTGATTCACCGTTTCATACCTCACAAGGTCTTCGATCAGTTTCCATCTTAACGAATTAAAGTAGCAGATGACTGAATCCACAATCTTCTCACTTTTCATTCATTTGTGATGGATAGAGGTGTTGACATTGCACGGTGTGCTACAACGGAATTTAAATCAAAGTTGATGCCACTCGGACTTTTTCTTTTTTTTTTACACATTCTTGGATGTATATAGAACCAATTTCCATGATATTTAAAATCATTTATCGCAGAATTTTTTTTTACAAGTATTTCATTTTGTTTAATGACACAGTCACACAAAAGAAAAGTGGTCTGGCCTGCGGACCAAACCAGTGTATCCTTATGTATTTGGACACGCTAAATCCGAATCCGAAGTCAGAATTGTCAGATTGGCTCGTATTTCAGTTTTTCATACCAGTGTATCCTTACCAAATACATAAGGATACACTGGTATATTCCGCCGTACAGACCATATACATTCAAGAATGTGTAAAAAAAAAAAATTCCGAGTGGCATCAACTTTGATTTAAAGGACTCCGCTTGGGGGCGAGTGTAGAGGCGACTTCAATGTGAATATCAGTCGATATTCCGTTGAAGCAACGTCGAGCGCGGTTAGTACTTGGATGGGCTCCCATCTTGGGAAATACAGCGTTCTCGTCCCACCTTCTAGAGGCTTGTATATCAGTGTATACTCAGAAGTTACGTAATTTCAGACGAGGATTACGTAGTGGATATACCATCCTTCGGAGGGGATATAAAGCAGGCGGTCCCTTGTCTATTAAATGTTAGGCAAGTAAAAGATCCCTACTCTTCTTAAGGGAAGAGGTTCGGCAAAATTTCCAGGTTGGGGGTAGCTCGTCTCCTGGCGTCGGTGCTAGGCCCTGGTAGCGGAAATAGGCCGACGTTAAACAGTTAAAAAAAAAAAAAAAAAAAAAAAAAACCGCTCAGCTCTTATGGGAAGTGGCCCCCGTTGAAATTGGCTGATTTTTTAATATGTTGTAGATTTCGACTTTCTGATCAAAAGTTCTCATGGTCCCAAATCGATCCTATGACTAGTTTCCGAGATACAACTATAAATTCTTGTAAAATTCTGTATCTTGTCGAACTTTTAATTTATTGGTATCGGGGGTCAAAGGAGCAATTTTCTAAAGTTTTTCAATTAAATTTTTTTTATCAGGAAGACGCATACTTTATGTAAAAAATGTTTTAGCCAATTTGACCGAATATTTTTTTCACTTGTTATTTTTATATAGATTTCCCGGCGCCTTCATTTTTCTAACTTTATTTTTTTTTCTACGTTATTTTTATTAAAACAACAAATGTTTTTAGTGCAAAATATTATAAAGGGCTATTAGAACGTATCACAATATAAAATATATAAAAAAAATCATGAATTCGATTTTTTTTTTATTGTGCAAGAGGTCATTCTTGTACATTTCTTAAACTGTATCTCGGAAACTAGTCATAAGATCGAGTTGGATCGATGAGAGCTTTTAATCAGAAAGTCGAAATCTACAACATATTAAAAATTTAGACAATTTCAGCGGGGGCCACTTCCCATAAGATCTGAGCGGTGTCCTTTGGTTGTAGCACACCGTGATTGTTCTTGTATGAACCCACTTGTTTAAGTACGTTGATACTAACCACTGAATTTCTTATTACTTAAGCAACTTATCGCTCATTAATTATTCAGCGTAGGTTCTATTACTCAGTGCTGGTCAACCACTATTTAGGGGACATTAAATTATCTACAGAATTATTATTTTTGTTAGACTTAGAGGACGGTAGGCGACCTCTAGAAATTCTCCAAATTGATTTATATTTTACATGCGCTCGTTATTCGCCCAAATGAACTAATTGACTGGGTGCCCCAAAAAAATATCAAAATATCGATTTTATGGACCACCCCTATTCAACATTAGAAAATATTTTTTGTTGGTCTGGTCGTTCTCCTTTTCCAGTTATTTTGCAATGACAAGAAGCTAATACACGCTGTATCTGAGGTAAATCACATAAACTTGACTGTAAACTATAAACTTGCTTATAAAATAAACTCGAAAGGACAAAGGCTGTTTTACTGTTTTATTACACGAGTCAATAATGAATGAAAGAAAAATAAGAGAGTGGCCGGTTGTATCATGTCAGAGACTTTCAATATAGAAAATTACTAAAGAAAAAGCAGCATTCAACAAATGTTGACAAAAAACATATAATTGACTTTTCAGTCTGTGGGTATCATATCAAATAAGCAAATACATTAAACAGACTTTTGTAATTAGACTTATTTAATATAGGAAGTCTTTACTAAAATATATACATATTTTACAAATTTGTGCGGCATGTTCACCGGAAAAATTAATTTTGCATGTAATAATATATGGGTAATAAATCTTAGTATTTTATTAAATCACCCCCTAGTGATGCATCCATTAGCTTTCTATGTAAATGAAACAACTTAATAACGATATGCTATTAAATTGTCATGTATAATATTACTTCTACGCCATCAAGAGACTTTAATTAATTTTATGTGTACAATTTAATTCAAAGTGGACTTAGCATGGTGAAGCCTAACGCATCATTCTGATTAGATCATTAAAGTCAATGGCGACTCGTTTATGAAAGAACAATTTTAATATCAGACTACGAAGTTTCTCATAATGTTTTAATGTTTTGAGACCAGCAGTATTGTCCTATTTTAAATAATAAAGTACTTTATGAAGAAAATTTGTACTGAAAAATATGTAGTATTCTATTTCTTAATAATTCAGTAACATTTCAAAAAAAAAATAATAATAACTTACACCTAAATTATTTATTTGTTAATTTTGCAAATAGTGGAGTCAAAATAAAATTTGAATGGAATTCTCTAGCTACAGCAATTTTATTGTTTTAACTTGTTGTAGTGTTCTGAGAAATTTTTTCCATTGCTTCTGGTAGAATTTTAACAATTTATTTTTCAACACAGAAATTTTCCGCTATTTTCCCTATTATCTCAGGTCATAGTAATCCGATCGCAAAAATAAAAATACCAAACTGTTCGCTATAAAATTATGAATAAGACTAGGCATATGAAGAAACTTCTTGATAATTTGTAAATTTGTAAAAAAATAAAAACCACAAAAAATTGCCTTTTTCTAACAGTTGAAGAAATATTTTTATACCCCAGACTCTCACAAGTGAAAATTATCGACTAAACAAAAAACAGTTTAAATTAATGCACATTAATATACAGTGTTTAAAAAATAAGTGTAATTTTCTTGAGTCAATTCTGTTAAGTAATGGTTTTAATGTTGTAATGATTAGTGAGCATTGGCTAAAAGATGGAGAAACAGATTTATATCACTTAAATGATTTTAAGTTAGTTTCTAGTTTTTGTAGACTTAAGCATATACACGAAGGTGTGTGTATTTTTGCACGAAACGATGTAAATTGTATACAGATAGATTCTATAAATGAATTCAACAATGAAAAACACTTTGAGAGTTGTTGTATA
Source organism: Rutpela maculata (assembly GCA_936432065.2). NCBI lineage: Eukaryota > Metazoa > Arthropoda > Insecta > Coleoptera > Cerambycidae > Rutpela > Rutpela maculata. The sequence goes on from OW386291.2 coordinate 91,340,547, forward strand.
AAAATACCAAGTTTAAATTGTATTGTGGTTACTCTTTACCGTTCACCATGTGGTGATAATGTGATATAAATATTTTCAAAGACAATTTATATCATGCTCTTCAAATTTTGTGTGAAACATATAAGAACAGTAGATTGCTGATAGGTGGTGATTTTAACGTAAACTTTCAAGGTGATTCAAAAATCTCTAAAGATATTATTCATATATTCCAGGCTTTCGGTTTAGAAAAATGTATTTCTGAGCCCACCAGAGTTCATAAAAATTCTCATACATGCATTGACAATATTTTTGTAAATTTTGAAATTATAGATGCCGTTGTTTTAGATTATCACCTTTCTGATCACAAAGCTCAAATAGTTAAATTTATTGATGCATCAAAAAAAGAAAGCCCTTTGTACAAAACTATATTAAACAAAAGCTCTGAAAACAAAATAAAATTTTCTAATTACCTAATTTCTGAAGACTGGGAAGAATTATATAATGAAAGCACTCCAGATAAAGCTGTTGACATTTTTTATAATACAATAAATTATTATCATGATTTATCCTTTCATCCAATATCTGTTAAAATCAAATCAAATTACACTAACAATACAGTCTTTTTACACCCAGAAGTGGTATCAAAAAAAGAAGATATTGATCGGCTCAGTAATATCATAAAACTACTCCCCAGTGAAAAAATAAGCGCAGAAATGAAACAAAAAAAATATGAGTACGAACAACTTATCATTAAATTAAGAAAAGATCAAGTAAATAAAGAAATATTAGATTCAAATAACAGACAAAAGACTATTTGGAACATTATCAATAAAATTACCGGTAAAAACAACAATAAAAGGGAAGCAATGTCAATATCTCCTGATGAATACAATGTCTTTTTTACCCAAATTGCAGATAAACTAATAAATCAAATACCTAATTCAAATTCTACACACATGGAATATTTACATAATAATGTTAAAACAAGTGATTTATCAATTTTTCTTTACCCCGCTGGAGAATTAGAAGTGCAAAATGTTTTAAGATCTCTAAAGAATTCTCAAGCTACTGACCCGTACAATCACACAATTGACATGTACAAAGAAAACTTAGTATCTTTATCTACCCCACTAACCCATATTATTAACCTTATACTTGAGACAGGCGTATTTCCAAAAAAATTAAAAAGAGCAAAAATTATTCCTTTGTTAAAATCAGGAGATGTTGAGGATTTATCCAATTATAGACCAATAGCGTTACTACCCATTTTAGCTAAAATATATGAAAAAATTATAGCTATTAGAATAATAAATTATTTTGAATCTTTTAATATTTTTACAAACAGGCAATTTGGGTTCAGGAAAGGTAAAAATACGTCAATGGCAGTGCTAGAACTAGTAAATTTTATTAGTGAGAGCTTTGAAAACGGGGACTCCACACTGGCACTTTTTCTAGATCTGAGTAAAGCATTTGATTGCGTTTCTAAAGAGATTCTACTTAATAAGCTAGAATTTTACGGTTTCGGAGGTGTAACACTTAAACCAGAGCTGGGTAAAGTACTCTGATAAAGTGCTTCAAGCACCAAGTACCAAGCACTTAGCTGGAGTGCTTTAAAACATCAAGTACCAAGTACTTTTATATACAAAAGTACTTCAATTACCAAGTACAGTACTTAGTAAAGTAAAAAAAGTAAAGCACCAAGTACCAAGCCCTCAGAAATATAAATGTCAAGCGGTAATATGAGATTAAAAAACAAAAGCAAGATTATTGTCCCACCAATCACATCTTTATGATATGACGATCACGAAAAATTCAGGAAAAATAAACGCTCTAAAAGAAAATTATTTATGTATCTGTTCATAAGTAAGGTACACATAGTGTTTTGGGAGGACCTTTTTTTGCTGGATAACAAAGTATGACTATACATTTTTATCTTGGGGCGAGGTTGACAAACAATTGAATTACAAAATATCGCCTTTTCTCGCATTTTTATGAATATGTCCTGTCCTATTGGTCGTATTGCAAAAATATAAAATGGAGATTGTTCACAACAAAATTTTAAATAGATACAGATATACAATATGAACTAACTTAAAAAAAAAATGAACAAGCCAACATACCGGGTGCCACAGACTAGTGTCTCCCTCCTATATTTCTTTTATTTTTTAACTTATTCATTTGAAACTTAAGGTGCATACCTGTAAAAATGGATTTTTGGACTTAAAAAACGGTATGATATAATTTCCGGTTTACCCAGAAATGACCGCAACTTTCGATTTTTAAATGAAACACCCTGTATATTTTTACATATTTGGATTCAAGGCAACATTCTGAGTTTACCATGAGATTTTCGCGAATTTTTTTTGAGCCGGTGATTAGTTTTTTTAAGCTTTGGAATACCAAAATTTGTTCTACGACAGGTAAAGTTCAAGGGAAAAATATAATTTTTCGTTTAATTTCATTAGTAACTATTTACGAAGCCTCCAAAATTGCACAAATCACCTTTTTTATCGAAAACTTTTTTTTTCAAATGGGAAGATGGTGGCTCGGTGTTCAATAAATTGTAGATTTTTTTCTGAATTTATTGATATCCATTTCAAATCTATGCACTTTGTTTTTCTATTTTATTGAATTTATTTAAAAACAAAAAATCACTTTTAATCTAATTTTTCTTGAACTTTAACGTAGTTGCCTTTGCAAAAATCATACGTCTAATAATGAAATGTGAATAACTACCTTTTTGTTAATAATAGCCTTTTGGTTCTCTCTTTTCTTTCTTAATAGTTATAAAATTATCAGTGCGAACTATAAGGATCAATACAAATTATTTTGAAAGTGATTTATTATTTTTAAATAAATTTAATAAAATAGAAAAATAAATAGTATAGATTTGAAATGGATATCAATGAATTCAGAAAAAAATCGATAATTTATTGAACACTATGAGGCACCCACCACCACCTTCCCATTTGAAAAAAAAGTTTTCGATAAAAAAGTGATTTGTTCAATTTTGGAGGCTTCGTAAATAGTTATTAATAGTTAAACGAATAATTGAGGCGCTCGCGCGCAAACCCCGATAAATCCACAAAAAGTCAATTTTGAGTTTGTAATAGTTTCATGTATGTTAGACTAAACTCTACAAGCCTATATAATCTTTGGTAACCAAAACGCCATAAATCCCATATAAATCTAAATGTTAAAGTTGACCGTTTCGAACAAAACTAGATAAATCCAATATTATCGGGATCAAAAGCAGATAAATCCATTTTTATACAATATATTATAACGGTTTTATCTGAAATTTTAACAGATATTGAGAATTAATTTTTGTTAACAATGAATGTTTTTATTTATTTTTAATAAATTATTAATGTTGTCAAAATTTATTTTTCTGCATCTTTAATGTTTTATTTTAAAGCAAAAATCGATAGATTCGTATTTACATAGCAAAATCCGATAAATCCAGCAAGAAAAGTTAAAAAAAAATAAATAAATAAAGTAGCATTGTTCTTATTTTTTGGTCTTATATTCTACAGCCTAGAAGATATTTTTTGACTTAAAAAGAACAAAAAAAGACTTATTGGTTTTTGCTTGAGAAGTTTTTTGTAATTTCCCACAACTTTGTGTGTGTGGATTTATCGGGGTTTGCGCGCGAGCGCCTCAATTATACTTTTCTCTTGGACTTTACCTGCCATAAAACAAATTTTGGTATTCCAAGCACTCTAGACGACTGTCTTAAAATGATTAAAAAAACTGAAAAACAACTAAAAAATTCGCGAAAATCTCATGGTATACTCAGAATGTTATCTTGAAACCAAATATGTAAAAATATACAAGGTGTTCCATTTAAAAATCGAAAGTTGCGGCCATTTCCTAATAAACCGGAAATGGTCTCATACCGTTTCTTATGTCCAAAAATCCATTTTTACAGGTAGTTTATGGATAAGTTAAAAAATAAAGGAAATATAGGGGGGAGCCTGTGGCACCCGTTATAGCTTTTTTAAATAATTTAATATTGCTTTAATAATAATCTACCCATTTACATAAAATTTTGAAGAAACACACTCTTTATGGATGTTAACATCCACAGAAAATTTCACGACAAATATTTGTTTAAACAGCCAAAAGCCATAAATTATTTAAAAGTTTGCGAGCTCATAATAATTATGCCATTAATTTTTTTTTTAATTTAATGCAAAAAGTATGACGGTATCAGTTTCCAATTAACATAAGAGGATATTTATTTTTTTTTTAATTATTTTTTGTACGTATCTACTTTTTAAATATGTTAACAAAACTTTTAAGTTTTGTAAAAATAATCGCAAAAATACAAGCGCTAAACGAATTAAAAAGAAATAAAATTACAAAACACGGTTAAACATAAAATAATTATTTCGTTAGAGCCAATTAAAAGTACCTTTAAAACCTACAGTTTAAAAAATGTTGCTTCAAATTCAATCATTGCAATATATTAAGGTGAAAATAAATTAACTATCTCATCTCATCACTCCCCAATTATTATAAAACTAAGACTTAACCTATTCTTTATTTCACAATACACAACAGGAATTGCAATCACTAATTATGGATAAAGAAACACTGAACAGTGAATACAGGCGACTTTGTTTTTTTATTAGTTACTGATAATTCATGATGAGACTTTTGTCTGGAAGGGCCTTGAATGAATTTTAAAAAGAGCTTGCACGTAATTTAGAAACACTTCAAGCACTTCAAAAGGATTTCAATTACTTTCTAAAGTAATTGAAGTACTAAAAAAACTTCAATTACTTTAAAAGTAATTGAAGCACTTTCGAAAGTAATTGAAGCACTCTGAAAGGGCTTGAAAGCCCCAAGTACTTAAGCAAAGTAATTCAAATGTCAAGTACCAAGTACCCTCTTTTAAAAGTAATTGAAGCACAGTGCTTGAAGCCCTAAAAGTGCTTCAAGTACTACTTTAAAGCACTTTACCAGAGTACTTTACCCAGCTCTGACTTAAACTTATGAATTCTTACTTATCAGATAGATATCAGTGTGTATTTTGTGAAGATAAACTTAGCAACATGCTGCCAGTACAACATGGTGTTCCGCAAGGTAGTGTATTGGGGCCGCTACTATTTTTAATCTACGTAAATGACTTACCTGACGTTATGTCAACGTTTACGGTTCTTTTTGCAGACGATACTACTTTTGCGAGACAGGTGAAGGATACTGGCAGTAATGTTGCTGACATTGCAAATGACATTATAATTAGAGCCTCTGACTGGTTTAATGCAAACAAGTTATGCTTAAATACAAATAAAACAAACTCATTACTTTTCTCTACGAAGAATAATACATCTGAGACCGTAAAATTTTTAGGTTTGACCTTGGATAATAAGTTGTCTTGGCATTCCCACATCAACAACTTAACTACGAAATTATCTAAAAAAATATACGCAATTAGACAGATTAAAAACAGGTCAAATCTGGATGCTGCACTCATGGCTTATCATGCGCTATTCCACAGTACTATGATATATGGTTTAATCAACTGGGGTACATCCAACCAGATTTCAGATGTTTTTATTGTACAAAAAAGAGCCATAAGAGCTTTAGCGGGTGTGAATAAACTTGAAAGTTGTAAACCATGGTTTATTAAATTTAATATAATGACTTTACCATCAGAAGTAATCTACTGTCACTTAATTCATATAAAGGCACATTTGAGCGAATACGAAAAAAATGGTGAAACTCACAGTTACAATACCCGTAATCGGGATAAAATAAAAACACCGCGCCAGAGACTGACTTACACAAGAAGAATTAATTTTGGAATTGAATTATTTAATTCACTTCCAAATACTGTTAAGGAATTGCCCATTAGACAGTTTAAAATAAAATTAAAACTGCATCTTTTAGCCAATGCTTACTATAATCTAACAGATTTTAATTATATGTAAATTTGTGTTATTATATGATATTTATGTTGTTTGTTATGGTGTTGACTAGATTCACATCATATCCTAATGTTTGTTATATACTTGTGTTTTATGTATGTATATATATATGTTAATTATTTATATGTTATGTGCTCTCTTTGACTATATTAGGACTCTATCCTAATGTCATATGATATATTTTAGTCTTACGTGTTTTTTATTTATATTTTTTGTACTATTTTTATTTGACTTGTCAAAACACTACGGTGTTACTGTTTGATTAATAAAATTTTTTTTTATATATATATTGCCATGACATAGCCCACCGATCAATGGACAATGCTCGATTTTAGAAAAAACACAAAGTAAAATTTTAAATCAAAAATAAAACATTTTATAAAAATTTATCAACACTTTAAATCGCAAATGGTGTACACGTTAAGCGTGAGAGCCATAGCAGGGTGTATTGACTTTCCTCATGTTCAAACTACACAGAAGGAACAGTGAAATGATAGGCAAGGTTTGGTTTAGAAATGCTTTGCCATATTTTGTAATTAAACATGTACTTTGTAAAATATTGTATAAAAATTGTAACATACCTATAGAGAAAATCACTCTGTACAATCTAATTGTAAAATTAGTGCTTCGAAAACTCTCAACGGCAGGCAAAAGGACCACAGTGCGGGATTTGCTTGTTGGAGCAGTGTAGAACCTACCTAGGTACTTTCTGGCTACAAGGACAGCCTAAAAATAGACAAAATCATTACTATTAAAATTCCAAATAGACTAAACATGTGTTAAAAAGTGAGAAATTACTCATAATAAACTTATAAGTTCATAAGGAACAAAATCAAACAAACATTTTAAGCTCCTATGAATTTGGTCAAAACAAGGCTCGGACAGCCAACGGTAAATTCTAATCATGTCAAAAATTGTGTAAAATGTTAATCGTAATAGACTAAAAAGCATTAAAACATAAAGTTACATACCTTAGTTCACTTAACAGCGTGGTTATTTCCAACAAAAGACTTGAAAAGGGGGCCACAGCTGACTTTCAAACTTCTAGGTATGGGACGCTACCATATATTCTTGTCAAATTGGTATAAATTAAGATTTTTTCAGTGTAATTTCACTACTAGAAGTTAGATTATGTTACACAATGTTGTTTTAGTGCAAATTGCTACATGCACTGTCCATAGAAAGGGCTGGACACTTCACAGTATAGGGTCTCCGAGACTCTGAAAAAACATTTGTTCATGTTAGATTAAATAAAATGTTGTTCTATGTTTATTATGTAAGAAAATATTCGTTATAGCTTTATGTTTGACCTGGAAGTGTTTTTAATAGCTGTAATTAGTTTTTAAGAGTGTTTTTGTGAAATTTCCAACTGATCAGGTAACCTCAAAATACATCATTCAAACTAGGCATGTTGCATACCAAAATGATCAGCTTAAAGCTAGGAATAAAGTACAGAAAGAAAAATAAGCATTGTATTAAAAATAAGCTCAAAATCATAAAATTTCCAAAAATAAACATCAAAAGTCAAAATCTAGTAATCCAGACTTTTTTTTTAATTGTCAAACCAGGCCAATTAGAAGCCATATTTTAGCATTCAGTCGTTAATTATCATTCAAAGGGAGAGGTTTAATCAGAATTTGCTGAAATTATAACCTAAGTTTTTGAAAAATATATTTAAAATTTCCAAAAATAAACATCAAAAGTCAAAATCTAGTAATCCAGATATTTTTTAAAATTGTCAAACCAGGCCAATTAGAAGCCATATTTTAGCATTCAGTCGTTAATTATCATTCAAAGGGAGAGGTTTAATCAGAATTTGCTGAAATTATAACCTAAGTTTTTGAAAAATATATTTTGTGACCTGTGATTGGTCAAATCAAGTTTTAACATTATAATTTTGAAAATTAGTCACGACTCAAAATAAATACATCTGATAAATTGGAAATTAAAAATTAAAATGCAAATAAAAATTTTGTAAACAACAAAAAAGGTATCGTCTTCGAAAATAAAATAAAAAGTGTTTGCTCCGAAAGGTAAGGGTAAAACACCTACCTGCGTCTAATTAAAGTGCCAAATAGTGCAACGCAATCAGTATCCTGGTTTTTCAAGAGGAATATTCAAGAATCCTGATTATATCAAAACAAAACATCACCATTGTAACGAGTCACTTTACCGACTTGAAGACAGCGTGTCAACAGAGAACTTCAGGCTGTTTCGACAGGACTTTTCGCTTGTGAAGAACGGTCGCGTGGTTGCAACCAACTTTCGTCGTCAATTGGGATTAGCACAAAGGTAAAAGCTTTTATCAAATTCTAAATAAAGAATACTAGACACAAAAGTGTCAATTTATTTATTTCTATTAAAAAAATCGTCTTCGTTAAAATAAAATTTTCAATTTGAATATAAAATTTTCATAAAAGCAAAAACACTGATTATTATCAAATCAAAAATCTAAAGGCCGATTAGCATAAGTTATTTTAAGAGATACTGTTCACCATTTTGTAATTAAGAAATTCAATCCAGGTCAAAATTTAAAATTTTAAATAAAAGGTTTCTGTTCAAACATTTCTGACCAAACTTGTGTGTTATTTATTTGCTTCCTGATATTTAAAAAAAAATAATAAACTTGAACCGGCTTCTTCCCTGAGCGGAGTCAATCCTCCTGGTGTGGAAATCGTGCTCCGAATGCCTGTGTGGTGCATGTAGAGGTAAGAAAATAAATTTGACAGCCCTCGTGCTGCCTGGCGCCCCAAAACTACCTCGTATGTCTACAACATACACACACAGGACAGTGCATTTTATGGCGTCCAACGTGGTGAGCATTTTGTAAGCACGCAACGTTTGAGGTTTAACGTGTTGTAACACATTTTGTATATCAAGCTCAGGAAAGCAAATAAATTCAATAATAAACAAAATTTAAAATTCTAAAATCAATTTAAAATCAGGCATTGTCGATTTAAAGGTAAATAACAAGGTAATTTTATAAAAGGCTATTGGTAAGGTAGAGATAATCTACATATTTTGGTAAATGAGATTAAGATCAGGTAAGACTACTGACATGGCAGGAGACAACCCAGCACCTGGAACTTCGACAGAAGAGACACAACAAACACAACAAGCAGGTGATGCAACCACTACACAAACAAATCCAGACATGCTAAATAAGCTGATGGAAATGATGACAGGAATGAATGCGAAAATGGAGCAAAATAGTCAAAGGATGGAAGAAAAATTAGAACAAACAATGGAGCAAAATAGTCAAAGGATGGAAGAGAAAATGGAACAAACCAGTCAAAGAATGGAAGAAAACAGTCAAAAATTAGAAGAAAAACTAGACCAAAACACACATGAGATAGGCAACATTAAAAACATAATCGATCAAACCATGGAAGAAATAGAACAGAGGACAAAGTGGTTGGAAGAAAAGCTGGCAACAGAACTTTTGCAAACACAACAAAAATTAGAAGAAAAGATGGAAATGTTCACGGAGAATTTGAACAAGAAAAGTGAAGAAGGGATGAAAAAATTCGAAGAAAGCACGCAAGATTTGAGAAACAGATGTGACAATCTGGAAGGAAAATGGGAAAAAATCGATGAAACGATTTGTGAGAAAGTTGGTGAAGCAACAAAAGAAGTGAGGGAAGAAGTACGAGCGGAAATGGCTGGAATTTTCGAAGAAGGAATGAATGTAATGGACGCAAGGATAAGAAAACAAGGAGAAAAGGTTGACACTCACAAAAAAGAACAGGAGAGAAAGATATCTGAAGTTACTAGAATGATCAGGGATAGTACACGAACGCACACGCCACTACACACATACACATGTAACAAAACACCTTTTTACTTCTACGGAGACAACAGAACACATCCAAAAATATTCATAACACGCCTAAAGCAACACATGGACACATTGCATAGCTCTGCCGACCTCAAGACTAATATACAAAATATGATAAAAGGAGAATGTGAATATTGGTACCAATCTGTGGAAAATAGGTTCGAATCTCTCCAGGAGTTCGAGGTTTTATTGATGAAACAATACTGGAGTGATCACACCCAGCAAAAGGTAAGGGAAAATCTATTCAACGGAAGGTATAATGACAAATCAGGTATTTCTAGGGAAAACTATGTACTAAGAAAAGTGTACAACATAAAACACTTAGAACCTAAGTTCACTGAGAGTGAAATTGTTCGGTATTTGGCTAGACATTTTTCAAATAGCATTCAAAACGTTATTATAACACAAAGGATAGGAACGATGGACAGTCTCCTAGAATATTTACGGGAAATAGACGATTACCACCAAGGTTCGTCGAACAATTATAATAAATACGGGAATAACGAGAACAGGTACGGAAATAGCGATAACAGGTATGGGAACAATGATAATAGGTACGGTAATAATGAAAATCGAAACAGAAATCAAGATAACAAATATGATAGATATGATAATACGCAGGGGACAAATAATTTCAGGTACTTCAAGGGGAACAATTATAGCCAAAATGGGAATTTCAACTATCAAGGGGGGAATAATGAGGACAGGTACAATCAAAACAGAAATAATTATAATAATTATAACAGGTATGACAGAAATGAAGGGCAAAACAGAAATTTCAATGGGAATATGCCATATGGGGGGGAACAAACTATGAATCAAAACAGGGAACAGGGTAAGCAGATACAGGAAAAGAAACAGGTACATTGGGAATCAAAGAAGCCAACGTATGATGAACGAAAAGGGGATACAAGAACGTACTCGCAAGTGGCAAATACCACTGTACAAAGGGGAAGTGAAAATTCACAGGCTCACATGCATAGGATAGAAACGGAGGCACAAATTAATGTTAGGCCTGAAAATCAGGATTTTTAGTTAGGCAAATTTTAAATTCGAAAGCTACGTATGAACACATGAGAGAATATTTGGGAACTGAGATGGATGATGAATTTAAAAATGTAAAAATTAGTCAATTACCTATAATAAATATGCAAATAAATAATATAAATGTTAGGGCACTGGTTGATTCAGGGTCAGAGATCAGTCTGATTGATGAAAAGATTTTTAATGAATATTTTAATAATGGTGAAAATAAATGTATAAAAATATCAAAAATAAGATTGGTTAATTTAAGCGGTATAAAGTTCGCAGAATGCAACAAAATATTAAGTACAGAATTTAAAATTAAAAATCAAACATTTAAAGGTGATTTTGTTATTGTGGCAAAAATGAATTATGATATCATTCTGGGGGAAGATATTTTATCTGAATTAAGGGCAATTATTGATTTAGGAGAGAGAATCCTAGTTGTTGAGGGTGAAAAAATACCCATATTTAATATTAAGAATATAAATGGCGAAGGTGCCAGCGGTAAAAATGAAAAATGCGGTAAAAAAGGCGATAGTGCCAGCGGAAATATTATAAAAGGCGAAAATGCCAGCGGTAAGAATAAATATTGCGGAGAACATATGATGGAAAGTACCACATATGTAATGAATACTAGTTATAAAAAGCCCGAAGAATTACTGATAAGATGTCCTGCTAAGTTTGATAAAATAATACAAAACATGCTGCAAAATTACATTTCTTTAATTAATTATGAATCTAGAGTTGCAAAAGGTTATGAACACAAGTTAGATGTTGACGAAAATAAACCATTTAAGTGCAAAACTTATCCAATACCTTATAAACACAGAGAACAAGTACAGCAAGAAATTAAAAATATGATTAATTCTAACATTATTGAATCAGCTAAAACTAATTATATCAATCCTTTAGTTGTTGTAAAAAAGAAAGACGAGTCAATACGTTTATGTTTAGATGCTAGAAACTTAAATACAATCACAAAATCACAGTTCGATGCACCTCAAACGATCGACACACTTTTGTCCAGGATCGGCAAAAATTCAGTTTTCTCAAAGCTCGATCTCAAAAATTCATTTTGGTTGATTCCTTTGCATCCAGACTCACGCAAGTTCACAGGATTCAGCATAGATGGCCACATATTTCAATTTAAAGTGGTACCCTTTGGTTTGCAATCAGCATCTTCAGCTCTTGTCCGGGCGATGCAAAACATACTAGACAAGTATGATAGTTTCTGCGTACATTATATCGATGATATATTAGTGTTTTCTGAAACAGAAGAAAAGCATTATGAACATTTAGACATAATTTTGAATGCATTGAATGAAGCGGGTTTAAAGTTAAACATTGAAAAATGTGAGTTTTACCGTACTTATGTAAAATACTTAGGGTACAAAATTAAACCAGAAGGCATAAGCGTAGGGCAAGAAAGGGTAAAAGAAATAAAAGATTATCCGCGTCCGACAAATTTGAAAACTTTAAGGGGATTTCTGGGGATATTAAATTACTACAAAAAATTTATACCGAGATTGTCAGAACTCGAGATTCCACTACTTGAACTTCTTCGCAAAAACGTCAAGTGGGAGTGGGATGAAAGAAGGGAAGAAGCTTTTCAAAAGGCAAAGAGGAACTTTCACGACAATCTACTTCTTCACAGTCCGGATTTTTCGCTACCTTTCACGTTGAGGACCGATGCGTCAGACAACATAATAGCCGCGGAACTCACACAGGAAATAGGAGGAATTGAAACACCGGTATGTTTCATATCTAGAATCTTAAAGCCGTATGAAATCAGGTATTCAACGCCCGAAAAAGAAATGTTGGCGATCACCTACAGTGTGGCCAAACTATCGTTTTTCCTAACAGGAAACCATTTTACTATTGAAACAGACCACGCAGCTCTGTGCTTCTTAATGAAGAATAGATTCGCCAATAACCGAATTTACAGATGGTCTCTGCTCATACAGGAGTACTCGTTTACAATTAAACACAGACCGGGTAGATACAATGTCACTGCAGACGCTTTGACACGTAACCGACAAATCGACACAGTTGACAAGCGGAACACTTTCACAGTAGGATTAAACGCACTCTCACACAACAACACTTTGTACACATATCAACACGTAATAGACAGCCAAGCACAATTACACGAATTAAGGAACCACATATCGACATACCCACACAGTAGAGGTTACATCATAAGAAACAATTTCATTTTAAAAACAATTGCAAACGAGGAAAAATATGTTTTAGACGAGAGTTTAGCTGCAGAGATTATAATAGATCTGCATGTTAAATTCGGACACATCGGAGTTCGGAAAACTTGGATGATTTTCAGGGAAACCTTTTTCTGTAAGCGAGATTTATCCTTGGCAAAGGAAATAATAATTAAATGCCACGAATGTTGCATGGCAAAAATAAAGAATCATGTCAATAAGAACATAGTTTATAGCATTACTACCAGTAAACCTTTAGAACTTGTAGCTATGGATTTTGTCAGTAACCTAATTCCTGATGAAAACGGTTATAAACACATTTTAATACTAGTAGACGTTTTTTCTAAATTTATTAAACTATACCCGACAAAAAGATGCAATACTACTACAGTACTACAAAAATTGAGTCACTATAGTAGAAACATAGGGAAACCATGTAAAATATTGGCAGATAATGCAACCTATTTTAATAATATAAGGTTGACAACATATCTTGAAAAAAAGGGGACAAAATTGGTATTTACAACGATTAGAAGACCAAATGCCAACCCAGCAGAACGCTATATCCAGGAACTTATTAGATTTTTACGTATAATTATCCAATACGATCATAGAGAATGGCCTTCTGCGGTAAACGATGTAGAAAATTATATGAATAATGTGCCAAGTACTGTAACACAAGTATCACCAATTGTAACCATGCTTGGGCAGTTACCAGTCAGGCCATGGACAAATAATGAAAATTTAAGCCTAGAAAATGTACACAAAAATGTCAAACAAAGATTAGATCGCACTGCGAGGCGATATGAAAAGCGGGAAAACAAAAAAATTAAGAAGAAAGTTTCATTCCAAGAAGGGGAGAAAGTAGTAATCAAAAGATTAAGGGTATCGGACTATAAAAACGATATTTGCGCTAAATTGCAGTACCCATACGAAGGACCGTACGTGGTACACAAAATATTGAATGAAAATACCTATGAATTAAAGAACATTTATGACAACTCGATAAGGGGAAGATTTCACGTCAGTCTGATGTATCCATATGAACCAGGCTAGACAGAATGTTATAAAAATTTAATTTTAATTTGACGGTGTGCATGTCATGCCCTATTGGTAACTAACAAAATTGTCACCAGTCAAAAATTATTATTAGTTAAAGGGGGAATGCCATGACATAGCCCACCGATCAATGGACAATGCTCGATTTTAGAAAAAACACAAAGTAAAATTTTAAATCAAAAATAAAACATTTTATAAAAATTTATCAACACTTTAAATCGCAAATGGTGTACACGTTAAGCGTGAGAGCCATAGCAGGGTGTATTGACTTTCCTCATGTTCAAACTACACAGAAGGAACAGTGAAATGATAGGCAAGGTTTGGTTTAGAAATGCTTTGCCATATTTTGTAATTAAACATGTACTTTGTAAAATATTGTATAAAAATTGTAACATACCTATAGAGAAAATCACTCTGTACAATCTAATTGTAAAATTAGTGCTTCGAAAACTCTCAACGGCAGGCAAAAGGACCACAGTGCGGGATTTGCTTGTTGGAGCAGTGTAGAACCTACCTAGGTACTTTCTGGCTACAAGGACAGCCTAAAAATAGACAAAATCATTACTATTAAAATTCCAAATAGACTAAACATGTGTTAAAAAGTGAGAAATTACTCATAATAAACTTATAAGTTCATAAGGAACAAAATCAAACAAACATTTTAAGCTCCTATGAATTTGGTCAAAACAAGGCTCGGACAGCCAACGGTAAATTCTAATCATGTCAAAAATTGTGTAAAATGTTAATCGTAATAGACTAAAAAGCATTAAAACATAAAGTTACATACCTTAGTTCACTTAACAGCGTGGTTATTTCCAACAAAAGACTTGAAAAGGGGGCCACAGCTGACTTTCAAACTTCTAGGTATGGGACGCTACCATATATTCTTGTCAAATTGGTATAAATTAAGATTTTTTCAGTGTAATTTCACTACTAGAAGTTAGATTATGTTACACAATGTTGTTTTAGTGCAAATTGCTACATGCACTGTCCATAGAAAGGGCTGGACACTTCACAGTATAGGGTCTCCGAGACTCTGAAAAAACATTTGTTCATGTTAGATTAAATAAAATGTTGTTCTATGTTTATTATGTAAGAAAATATTCGTTATAGCTTTATGTTTGACCTGGAAGTGTTTTTAATAGCTGTAATTAGTTTTTAAGAGTGTTTTTGTGAAATTTCCAACTGATCAGGTAACCTCAAAATACATCATTCAAACTAGGCATGTTGCATACCAAAATGATCAGCTTAAAGCTAGGAATAAAGTACAGAAAGAAAAATAAGCATTGTATTAAAAATAAGCTCAAAATCATAAAATTTCCAAAAATAAACATCAAAAGTCAAAATCTAGTAATCCAGACTTTTTTTTTAATTGTCAAACCAGGCCAATTAGAAGCCATATTTTAGCATTCAGTCGTTAATTATCATTCAAAGGGAGAGGTTTAATCAGAATTTGCTGAAATTATAACCTAAGTTTTTGAAAAATATATTTAAAATTTCCAAAAATAAACATCAAAAGTCAAAATCTAGTAATCCAGATATTTTTTAAAATTGTCAAACCAGGCCAATTAGAAGCCATATTTTAGCATTCAGTCGTTAATTATCATTCAAAGGGAGAGGTTTAATCAGAATTTGCTGAAATTATAACCTAAGTTTTTGAAAAATATATTTTGTGACCTGTGATTGGTCAAATCAAGTTTTAACATTATAATTTTGAAAATTAGTCACGACTCAAAATAAATACATCTGATAAATTGGAAATTAAAAATTAAAATGCAAATAAAAATTTTGTAAACAACAAAAAAGGTATCGTCTTCGAAAATAAAATAAAAAGTGTTTGCTCCGAAAGGTAAGGGTAAAACACCTACCTGCGTCTAATTAAAGTGCCAAATAGTGCAACGCAATCAGTATCCTGGTTTTTCAAGAGGAATATTCAAGAATCCTGATTATATCAAAACAAAACATCACCATTGTAACGAGTCACTTTACCGACTTGAAGACAGCGTGTCAACAGAGAACTTCAGGCTGTTTCGACAGGACTTTTCGCTTGTGAAGAACGGTCGCGTGGTTGCAACCAACTTTCGTCGTCAATTGGGATTAGCACAAAGGTAAAAGCTTTTATCAAATTCTAAATAAAGAATACTAGACACAAAAGTGTCAATTTATTTATTTCTATTAAAAAAATCGTCTTCGTTAAAATAAAATTTTCAATTTGAATATAAAATTTTCATAAAAGCAAAAACACTGATTATTATCAAATCAAAAATCTAAAGGCCGATTAGCATAAGTTATTTTAAGAGATACTGTTCACCATTTTGTAATTAAGAAATTCAATCCAGGTCAAAATTTAAAATTTTAAATAAAAGGTTTCTGTTCAAACATTTCTGACCAAACTTGTGTGTTATTTATTTGCTTCCTGATATTTAAAAAAAAATAATAAACTTGAACCGGCTTCTTCCCTGAGCGGAGTCAATCCTCCTGGTGTGGAAATCGTGCTCCGAATGCCTGTGTGGTGCATGTAGAGGTAAGAAAATAAATTTGACAGCCCTCGTGCTGCCTGGCGCCCCAAAACTACCTCGTATGTCTACAACATACACACACAGGACAGTGCAATATATATATATAAAAGCCAGTCACCCTTTATACTCCGTGGCTCCGACACTCACAGAGGGGAGCTGGTAGTACCGGCAGCCACTCCCCACGTCCGTGGGGTGAGTGACTACTGGGTCCGAGAATCGTGTGCCCTGAGTAGACGTAATGAGCCGAGGATAATGGCCTTCTGCATCCTGCCGGCTAAGATCTCTGCCGAATTTCGGCATGCCGGTATGATCTTTAGTTCTGAAAGCAGTGTGTGTGTCTCGTTCCACCGAGGGCTCCTATGATCAGGACCACTAGCTTAACAGTATGGCCAGGGTAAAGCCTGCGGAGCTCGAAGAGCAAATCTCGATATTTCGTCCGTTTTTCCTCCTCCTTCAAGACAATGTTATTCTCCGCGGGAGCCGAGAACTCCACGACAAACATTGTCTTGAGTTGGTGGTCGAGGAGGACCATGTCAGGCTTATTAGCATGTATTTGCCTGACGGTGGGAAACGAGTAGTTCCAATAAATTAGACACTTCTCATTTCCCACAACGGACTCAATATCCCCCGGAGCGTAAGGCAGCACTGGTGTCTCGTCTATCCCATACGAGTTCCTTAAGTGATAATAAAGCACTCGTAATGCTGCATCGTACCTCTGGATATAGGCCGAGACTGCATATACTGGACAAGCCGACAGCAAATGCATTAATGTCTCCGGCGCCCTGTGGCAGGTTCTGCAGCTGACATCAGGGACCTCTATACCCATGACACGACTTCGATAGACGAGTGTGTTGAATACACCATCCTGGCACGCCATTGTGAATCCCTCGGTCTCAGACTTCAGCCCGGCTGACCTCAAGAAAGCGAAGGTCAGCCTTTCGGATAAGCCGCGGTCTTCTATATTTTTATAGAAGACTCCGTGCAATGGCTTATCCGAGTGTAGCTGCAGAAATAAATCAATTTCAGCAGCTTTGACTTGGGCGGCTTGTAAATAAATTTCAAATTGAGGTAATAAAGTTTTAGGTATTCTCCTAGCAGGATATACACAAGATTTTACATCATCTTTTAAAGAAAACTTATAAGGTTCCCCTGGAAACTTACCTAAACCCGTAAATACTTTATTATATAGTTTTAAAATTTCATTTTTACTATTGAAATGTACATTATTAATATTATGATCGTTAATTCTGTTATCTACAAAATCAACTTAACCACAAATAAAATTTTAAGCATATTTCGAGCCTTATTATGGGTTTACCATCAGCTTTAACAATTATAAATTCTATTAAACGGGTCTCACCACGTATTTTACAATTTAATACTGTAGATTCTTCAACCTCAATCCTATTTCCTCCATAGGCTGTCAGATTAACATCTACGTCCATTTTTTCTGCGTTAGGAGTCACTTCTCTAAAAATCTTGGCAGGAAGAATGTTGCACTCTGCACCAGTATCGACCTTAAAACATACAAATTTGTTATTAATATAAACATTCTCTACCATTTCTAATGTTTTGGTGTTTAAGTTGCACACCCTGTAGTTCGTTTCAGAATTTTTTAATTTTTGTTATTGATGGTTAAGCAGTCTATAAAAAATTCATCATCACAACTTTCCTTATCAATATAATTGACATTCCTTTTAGTTTTTTTGAATTTATTATTTTTATTAGAATTTTCAATTAAACAACCCGATTCATAATGATTAGGTTTATTACAAAATCGACAAATCTTACCAAATGTGGGACAATTTCCAGCAGCATGCCTTGTGTTATACTTGAAACAATTATATAAAATGTTATGGATATCATTTTGATTTTTAAAACTTTTTTTACCATGTTCAATTCTTTTACTAGTTGAAGGCATATTAGAATAATTATTATAATTTCTACTTAACTTTCTATAAACAGGATCTTTTCGAACGGCGTCTACACTGGGCTATATTTTTCTTCTGTTCACAGTATTTGTCGAATTTTTTTATAACATCTTCCAGCTTGGGTTTTTCTTTCATTTTAAACGTATTAAATATTTGAACTCCTTCACCGCCAATAATACTTAGAAATATTGCAACTTTAATGTTATCAGCGGATTCACCTTGACCAGATGCTGTTAAATAAATGTTAAATTTTTGTAGCCACGTGGTCAAATTTTTTGCTACATTACTCCTAAATTCCGTTACGGGAGGGGGTCGTGTCCATTGCCAAATTATTTGTATGGATCTTCTTATTATATTATTATCAACTCAGTTTTTTAACCTGACAACATGTAACGTTTGGATCGTCGTATATTTAAACTCACAAGGTTGCTTTATTATAACTGCTTTATTAATACTTATTAGACAAGTGTACATCAGGAAAGAGAGGCTGCCACAGCAGCGCACATTTATTTTATAGGGCTATGTTGCCAACCTTACAATGCTACCAACTTATATGTTATGTTACAATAAATACATAGCGTTTTTAAACAAAAAGCTTGAACATCTGACAAATGTTACAGAATATTATAAAAAAAACTTATTCAGAATCTAATTCTATATTATTTAGTTTTTACATAGTAGTAAATTAAAGTCTGGTATATCATCTTCTTCATGACCATCGTCATCATCAGCATAATTTTTTTTCAAGCTTCATAATTTTGCAACGGTTCTAACACATTCTGCAATTATACAATTTGCATTTTTGGAAACATATTTGCAGGCATTAAACACGAAAGATATTTTTCCATGTAAAAATTCATAACAAAATTTCTCGCATTTTCTTAGATGCAGAAAATGTTGGCAATATAATGAAATTGAAAATGAAATTTTTAATTAAATCGATATCAGCATATGCATTAAAAAAATAGTTATAGATAACGAAATGCTCGATGAGTCGTACTGTCGTCATTAGTGTTGCACTTTTCTGTGTGTCATCATTCGGTCTCATGAACTGCCAAATAAACCTTGAACATGAAAAACACTAGCTCAAAAAAAGATTTATATTTTCTTCGGTTACAAGCTCTAATGAAACTAACTAAACTAGGTGAATTCGATTTACTTTTATTTGTGAATGTCTTGTCAGTCAGACATTTGACAACTAATTACAAAACTTTAATTTTATGGGAAAAATTTTAAGCTTTTTTAATTCATGATTGAAATGTTTTGTGAGTGGCTTTATATCTTTCTGATGAGCTCACAATAAGGGCGAAAAACGTTTAAAAGATTAAGCAAAGCATATGGAAGAAGTAGTTAGTTCAATTATTCGAGGTGCGCACTGTTGAATTGATAGGTTTTTGTGAATAAATTCATTTTAGAATTCTTTGTCCCTAGCACAACCAAAAGTAAGTTGTCAAAGGAATTCAAAGATTTCAAGCAAAGACGGCACGGTAGCTCAATCGGTTAAGGCGTATTGAGTGGTTTGGTAGAAGCGTCTTCCGAGTCAATAGTCATTTATTACCGTCCGTGATAAAGTTGAATAAAGTTTAGTAAAAAAGTGTTTCAAACCTCTCAAAGGACACAAGGGGTCTTTTGGGACGGCCACAAGCCCGTGCAAGCAGAAAAGAAACCAGGGGAGCCATCGGTGAGCCTTTCTAGAGAAAATTTCAAAATTGTGACAGTGACATTTATAAATTATTTAAATTAGACATTCCGAAAAACTTCCGTCAAACAAATTTTTCCTACATTTAACCTGCAAATTCAAAAGTGACACCACCATCATATTAAAGTTTTCGTTTCAAAGACCATTTCCCCGACCGGTTTTTTGGTTGAAACCGGTCGAGGCCCAACAAATTTCCAAAAAGCCATCATTTAAAGTGAAATGGATGAAGACCAAGTAACTGACACAGACGTGTCGCAACGCGAGCTGATCGGTTGGCCAAAAGGCAATTGGCCGCTCCTTCCAACCAAACCGACCTCCGGAAATGACTCAGACGCATCTGTTGTCAGTTTAGACCGGAGGCCGGCCATAAAGAAACCACTAAAGAGGTTAATAGAACGACCAGCACTAGCAATGCCAGCAGACAACAGATCGGAGGGATCCCAGGACAGCATAAAGGCGGCGCCGGCGTGCGTGACGCCGATAACAACTATCTCCGGCAACACCCCCGGTCCGGAAAAAATCCCCCAAGCAGAGATGGTCGCACTTTTTCAAATGCGGTCACCCAAAAAGAGAAAACTGGCCGTTCCGGAGGTGGGCAATCCAAATTTCACCCATCCGGGGTCATCTAAAAAGAATATGCCACCACTACCAGCGCCGCCCACAAAAACTGAAAACCGCCATGAAGGCCAAGTGAGAATGGACGAGGACATGGATGTGGTGCCGCCACAGCCAGTCGCCGAACCGGAGGCAGAAGTGGAAGCTCCTCCCCAACCTGCTAGTAAGAAGCCGCCGCCCATCGTCATTCACGGGCAGCTCAAAGACCATAAGAAAATAAACACATTCTTGAAGAGCAGGCTGCGAGGGGATTATACCTGGAAGCATTCGGCCAATTCTACAATGCTCCAGTTGACTAACAAGAACGACTGGACAATTATGAACCAATACTTTGACGAGGGGCAGGTGGAATACCACACCTACACTCCGAGGGATGAGAAGTCCCACGCCTTTGTCCTTCGGGGTGTATACCACGAAGTGGAAACAAAAGATCTGAAGGAGGAACTAGAACAAGTGCATAAAATTGTCGTCCGCGACATTTATACCATGAGAGGAACGCGCAACCCCCTGTACATGATAATCATGTCGAACGAGGTCACGCTAAAGGAATTGCAAAGCCGGGTCCGTTGCCTGGACCATACCTCTGTCACATGGGAACGTCAGGTTAACTCGAAAGTTATTATTCAATGTCATCGGTGCCAGCAGTGGGGACACGCTACTTCAAACTGTCACGCGGCTCCCCGTTGCGTTAAATGCACCGGTGCCCATTTGACGAAGGTATGCGTCAAGTCAAAGGACGAACCGGCGAAATGCTGCAATTGCGGCGAAGCCCACACCGCCAATAGCGTGGCCTGTATCGTGTACAGAAGGCGCATAGGACAAATTGAACAGCGGACGGCTAGGGTTCCACCGGCCCCTCAGATGAAATATGTGGCGGCACCACTGCCTAAGACGAACGCATGGACGCAAAAAGCTCAGCAGAGCCAGCAGCAGCCAAGACCAGCGGCGGCAAGAAACCCAGAGTGGCCACCTCCTCCATCATTAACGAACCGGCAGAACCAGCCGTCCAACTCAATGGAATTGGGAATGGACCAATTCCGCCGGCTACAACAACAGACAGAGAGGTTAGCTTCTCTGGTAAATTTGGATATGATACTGGCACGGATGACTGAACTCAGTGATGAGCTCGAGAAGTGTACTTCCTCCCTGGGTAAATTCCAGATCGTGGTATCCTTCTTCCAGAGTCTTCCTGCAGATGCCTTCTAGGCTAAAACTTTCTTCATGGAACGCCAATGGTATAGGTAACAAAATTCCCTTTCTTATAAATTATTTAACGAGGCACAAAATCGACATTATGCTTCTGAATGAGACGAAACTTAACCGACGGGACAAACTACACGTCCGAGGGTATACGACTATACGAAAAGATAGAGCTGACATTAACAGAGGAGGCGGCGTGGCTGTGCTCATAAAGACAGACATTGCCCACACGCACCGTACTCTGCGGAACACGTCCGTGGAGAACGTGTGTGTGACGCTGGACGGCGGCATGAGCATCGTTGCCGCGTATAACCCGCCCTTGAACGGCTTCACGGCGGGTTGTCTTGAGAATTTGCTGAACGCAAGCCCACGATGCTTGCTCATAGGCGACCTTAACGCACTACATCGCGCATGGAACTGCCATCGCAACAACGCGAACGGCAACACTCTGTACGATTACGTCAGTAATCGTAACGTCGTGCTGCAGTATCCGGACGATCATACGCATTTTCCAGATAACGGTACAACACCTTCCACCCTCGACATAGTGGTCAACAAGAATGTGAGGAACTCCACATTACCGGTGGCGCTGGAGGAGCTCACATCCGACCATAATCCAATCTTTCTAGAGTTGGAAAATATGTCGAGGGAAGACATTACACGCAAAGTCACGTCTTATAGGGACGCCGACTGGTGTCTCTATAAGACACACATTAATACACACTTAACACTTACAAACAACATCATTACAGTCGCCGAGCTGGAAAATGCTGTGGGTGAGTTCACAAGGGTACTGCAGGTCGCTAAACAGAGTGTTGCAGCAACCATAACTATAAATCCATTCAAAGACCGACTCGACGCAGCGGTCATACAAGACATCCATGAAAAGAACCGACTAAGACGGCTTTGGCAGCGAAATCGTGATGTCGGCGCCAAGGCCGAGATGGGTAGACTGCAAAGGCAGATCAGGACCGCTATCATCACCGCAAAAAACCGGAAATGGCGGGATAGGCTGGAAGCGCTGAATCCTCAGGACAACTCGCTGTGGAAACTGTCGAAGGCAATGAAAAATACGCGGGAAGCCATACCCGCCCTGACAAAACCAAACGGACAGACTGCTATGACGGACTCGCAGAAGGCGAATGACTTAGCTGACCATTTTCAGGACATACACAACGTACTGATACCGAATAATGTTGAACACGACCGCATTGAAAATGACATTAACGAACTAATTGGCCATGACGTCCAATTGACACGAACAGAATTTCTAAAAGTCATGGCCAAGCCCTCGGAGGTAGCCAAGATCCTACGGACCCTACCTAACAACAAAGCCCCGGGTTCAGACGGCATCGAATATAAGTTACTTAAATATCTCCCGAGGAAAGGTATTGTACAGTTGACGTACATTATCAACGCGATCCTGCGACTGCAACACTGGCCCAACCAGTGGAAATGCGCCGTGGTCGTGCCAATCCTGAAGCAGAACAAGAACGCGAAGCTCGCCGGCAGTTACCGACCAATCTCGTTGCTGTCGGCGATCTCCAAGTTGATTGAGAAGGTTATCCTGATCAGACTAGACTCTGCTCAGGATGAACTCCACATCGACGATGAGTGCCAGTTCGGCTTCAGGCGAGGCAGGGGCACTGTGCAGCAGATCGTCAGGATCGTGAATGACGTCAAGGTACAATACAACCTCGGGAAGAGCACCGTCATGGTGCTCCTCGATGTTGAGAAAGCTTTCGATACCGTGTGGATCTCGGGGCTGCTCCACAAACTAAACGCACTGGACTTTCCCATGCACATAATAAAACTTATTTACTCTTTCCTGACAGATAGATCGCTGCAGGTCAGGGTGAATAATAAACTATCAACTCGGCGGGACATTCGCGCGGGCGTCCCCCAAGGGTCGTGCCTGTCACCGAAACTGTACAATTTGTACGTCTCCGACTTCCCGGAGTTCCCGAATACGAACCTTGCCAAATACGCCGATGACACAGCCATGTACGCGCATTCGCACAACGCACAAGCAGCTAACATGCTACTGAAAGCGCACATGGCTCGTGCCACGGCATATTACGGCAAGTGGAAGATTCGGATCAACGCCGAGAAGTCCGAGTCGATACTCTTCACGCGCCGGTTCACAGAGAACCGAATTCTAACACCAATTTCGATCAGGGGTCAACAAATTCCAATCAAACGGTGCGTGAAGTATTTGGGGGTTAACTTGGACAAACGACTGACGTTTAACACCCACATTAACGAAACTATACGTAAGGTCTACTTCATGTCCAGGAGTCTGTACCCGCTCCTGGCCAGGGGTAGCGGACTTAACCGACAAAATAAAAAACTGTTGTACACAATGGTGATCAGGCCGGCAATCACATACGCGGCGCCGGTGTGGTGCAGCATACCGGCCACGACAATGAGAAAACTTAAAGTGTTAGAACACAAATTTATGCGCCTCATCTCTGGTTCAGACAGGTACACCTCCCTCAGAGATTTATACGCACGATGTCACGACATAATCCCACTAGCGGACTACGTCCAAGAAATCTCCCAGAAATTCTATCAATTCAAACTGGGCGATAGTCCGCTTACCCGCAACATAACCCGAATTAGACAGCATAATGCCATACTTTTCGATATAAGACACCCCCTACCATACCAGACGTTGCCTATTTTCCGGCAACTCCCTTAGCCAAACTTTCCACTACTACAACTTATCACTATCCTAAACTTTGTCCTTTCTCTACTTACATCTTTAATATGTTTCTATTCCCTCTCTGTTTGTTTATTTTGTTCTCGTTCATCCTTTTCTGTTCTTTTGTCCATTTTTGTCTCCAAATTCCATTTAGGCCGATAAATTTATAAAAATCCTAACCCTTTTAATCCTTAACTTTCATTTCACCACATTTTCCTGGCAGGAAGATCACCAGGGTGGAATTGCTTCGAACGGGTTTTTTCGTTGAGTTTTGTTTTCCCGTGCCAGCAACCAAAATTTCAAAGTGTTCGCGCTCATGTGCGCGAAATCGATAATTTTATTGTGCTACTTTAGTTTTTTTTAGATATTTTCATATATCATGTTTTTTAAAAGTTATTGTTAGTTTTAAGTTTATACCTTTTAAACAGGAGCTCTAACCCCCTCACTAACTATTGTTTAGTCAAACCGGACCTGCGCCGCCCAGTCTTACACTCACCACGGCGCTGCGCGCCGTGTATGTCTGGCTGGCTCCGGGACAGTTTCCGGGGAGACACATTTATAATTTAATTTAAATAAAGTATTGTTTGATTTGATTTTGCGTATTGAGTGGCGAATACGCTGATCGACTCGCTACCGCGCTCTGGGTTCGACCCCCAGCCCCGGTATTAACAACACCGATGGGTGTGGATGTATGTCTGCGTTTTTCCGAATGTGTAACCCCCTTCCGGCAGCCTTGGCTTTGGATTTGGGGGTTGTCTACTATCTGTGGTGTGTTTATGTTTAAATATTTTCTTAAATAGATTCCCTTTTTTGTTTCTTCATACATTATTATTTCTACTGTTTGTGAAATCCTATAAGAAATATTCTTTACTAAAGGGATCCATAAGAGGGGTGGGTGGGGTGGCGGTTTCAGGGGGTGGCGGCGGTCAAAAACTTCTTCCACCACTTGCGTCGTGTTCAGCACCCTCTAAAACGGGAGGGGGGGGGGAGATAATCTCGTCTTTGCACAAAATATTTACAAAAAAGTCGTCTTATAATGCTTCATTACATAGACTAAAAGCAGATTTTTTCTCTACAAGCAGTTTATGCATTATTTCGAATAGAAATCATATTCTACCTCCTCCGAAAGGTGGCTAAATCTTTGGTAAACGTTACTGAAATTACAGGGCATAAAAAAAGTTAAACGATTTGTAACGTTCTGAATTTCTTTCCCGAGTACATAAAAATTTTACAATTCCCATCATCTTAATTTCTCCTTTTTATTCAATTTTCAATAGTAAAAAGCATGTATAAAAATTTCAGATGGTATAGAAACGTTTTCGGGGTCCCTGATCACGGGAAAAATATTCATTTTTAGCTTCAACCCCTCCTCATCACTCAAACAGTGAATGGGGGTTTCTGCCCGTTTGAGGAATGAGAAAATGAATATTTTTCCGTGATCAGCAACCCCGAAAACGGGGGATACGCGTTTGAACCGAATCATTTAAAAAAAAAAGATCTTTCATCTCTCGGGAGGGTTTAATCAACCTCCTAAACATGCTGTCTGGACTCCACTTACTCTATAACCCCCTTTCATATTATTTCAAGTATAACCCGTCAATAAATCACTCCCCAGACGCGTTTATATATGAAAACATAAAGGGATCCATAAGAGGGGTGGGTGGGGTGGCGGTTTCAGGGGGTTGCGGCGGTCAAAAACTTCTCCCACCACTTGCGTCGTGTTCGGCACCCTCTAAAACAGGAGGGGGGGGAGATAATCTCGTCTTTGCACGAAATATTTACAAAAAAGTCGTCTTATAATGCTTCATTACATAGACTAAAAGCAGATTTTTTTCTCTACAAGCAGTTTATGCATTATTTCAAATAGAAATCATATTCTACCTCCTCCGAAAGGTGGCTAAATCTTTGGTAAACGTTACTGAAATTACAGGGCATAAAAAAAGTTAAACGATTTGTAACGTTCTGAATTTCTTTCCCGAGTACATAAAAATTTTACAATTCCCATCGTCTTAATTTCTACTTTTTATTCAATTTTCAATAGTAAAAAGCATGTATAAAAATTTCAGATGGTATAGAAACGTTGTGGATAGAAATGTGAGAGATAAAGCAATCTTATTTTCAGTGAATCCAAAGAAACTTTTATTACTTGCACCCATTATCGATATATTATTATAATTTCATGTGATATTTTTTATATAAATTAATCAGACAATATTTTAATAAAATAAATTAGTTATTATAATTGAATTATGGCACACATAGTATTTTTATAATCAAATTAACTGTCGAATTATTTGCTACTCATATCTGAATCTCCATATTCACTCTCGTAGTTGATTTCGGAACAATTTTAGAACTTAATTGATGGTAACATTGGTAAATAATAATAAACTTTTAAAGAATTAATTTTTTGAATAAATTATAAAATAACAATGATTTCTTACAATGAGATTTACAAAGAATCGTGAATTTATTATTTATTAATATGTTGTGTATATTTTGTTTGACATAAAAAAAAATATAAATTGAATGGTGAATTTTCTTACCGAAAAATAGATCATAATGGAGTAAATAAAAGTGATTATTAATACATCTATAAGAAAACTGTCTGTTCGTTAATATTAATGAAGGATATAACTGTCATGATTCGACTATGTACTACCATTTTGGCAACGTCTGTCAAAGATTTAGTCACCTTTCAGCGGAGATAGAATGAGATTTTTAATCTAAATAGTGCATAAACTGCTTGAAGACAAAAAAATCAGCTTTGTAGATTAGTATTCCGCGGCGGAATAGGCAAAACTTCTCCACGAACTGCAATGGCCCAAAGCGCAGCGGTCGTGGTCACACGCTTACATTCCATTACATCTACCGAGGCTTTAGCAACATGAAACGATCGGTAGAATGTATTTGTTGGATGTCTTATTCAATAAACTACTTATTCCAGAAAAAAATTTCAGCCTTGTAGATATAAGTAAAAAATGTTTGTTTTCTCCACATTTTGCGTGGCTGGTAGACCTGATAAGGCAACGCTTTCGACATTGTAAAATATTATTTTCCGGTATGTTCTTATGTCATCTGTGAATAAGTAAAATTTCAATCTTGTAGATATAACACATTTTAACACAATTTATTGATTATTTAAAGTTTAGAAAATGTAACTCGAAAACCTTAAACTAAAACGTTGTCAAATCTTAGATATAGAGAGCATTAGTTTTCCAATAAAAAAATGCCTAATACGACTTCCAGAAATATCGACCACTTTTTTCTTAATAAAAATGCACGACATTGACTGAAATAATTTTTGTTTTACTCAAAAAGGTTACAATAAAGAACTTTGATACCAGTCCAAATTTGGTTGAAATCGGATTACTAAAAACTGAGCTATGGAAGAGAGCTATTCATGGTGGAACACGCTGTATATTCGTAACATTACTAAATCCTTGGATACACTCAACTTTTCTATTACTTTCATACCAGGGTTTTACAATCGCAAAATTAAATGCCATAGCCATTTCAATTATTCTATTTTTATGAAAAGCTAGCTGCAGTGCTATAAATTATGAAATTTACATTATTGCTTTAGATTTTCGACCGTATATCTCTGGCGCCTTGTTATTTTTTAATGTTTTTATGGCTGCTTCAATTTCATTTTTATTCATCGGTTTTAGGAAAATAGAAAATTGTGTGGACGATCTAGTGGGAATATGATCTTTATTTTACTTGCCAAATTACTGGCTACGTTACAAAATAGTTAATTATACAATTAGATTTTTCTAATATACACGGTTTTATTTTTACACTGTCTATTTTTATAATTACTATTAATTATTAATACGTTTTACAAATTATTCTATAAGTTTTGAAGGTCTATTTATGTTTATTTTTCTAATACTAATATTTAATAATTTTAACTATTTTATTTGACACACTACTCCGGTTTAATTACTCTAGTTGCGTTATAGGTTATCAGAGATGGAACATTTTTGTATCGTTCTCTACTTTAATTTGTTAAATGTTAAAATAATGCTTAGCTTTAATTTTCCTAATTTATAACCAATTTCTGATCAGAGGGTCTTTTGTACTAAATAGATAATATTAACTTCAACATCGTGGAAGTATAGTAATCCGTAAAAAAAATATTTTTTTTGCTCAAATAGGCCTAGAATATTATGAAACGATGATATTTTAAGTTTGAGCAAAAGAAAAAAATTGTCCGTCTGTCGGTCGCTGTCGGTTGGCCTGTCTGTCTGTATGCACGATTACTCAGGAACGGTATATGATATTGACTTAGTATACCTATGTATCATGGCGAGATTTAGAACTGGATTATATTTTGATCTTATTCTGCTGAATGAGGGTAAATTGGTAAAGCAAGCAAGTAACGGACCATAAAATTGGGATTTAGTGTCTCTACGAGAAGCCAAAGTCTCAAATTTTTTTGATATCCGCCCCCCGCTACTATCACCACCACCATGAAGAAAATAGAATTGTTGCACCAAAGATTTTTTTTTTTTTTTTGGTATCAGCCACCACTACTACCACACCCAATTCATTATTAACAGGGGGTAAGAAAATAAAATTGTGATTTAGTGTGTGTACAAGAGCTAAAGGCCTCAAAATTTTTTTTGCCACCCCCCTACTATCACTTACACTAGAAATCTGACTCAGTGGCGCCGTGCTTACGATGTTAGGCTTGCGGGGTTCCGAGTTCTAATTCTTGCTAGGTTTGCCAAGATGGGAGCATTGGAGTGACCACGATTGTGTGAGAGACAAAACGATTAGCCGCTCCCCTCTCCTGAGTTCGAGTGTCAGCTGCGTTAGATGGCAATGTCGCAGGGAATGATGTTGATGTGATGTTGTCTGTATGTCCGTGTCCCGGTTGAGTGATGGAATAGTTATAGCTATACTCCGCCAGGACGTTAATAGAAATAAGGCGTTAAAATAAAAGAAGTAAATAAAATAAAACAAAATGTGGAAGAAGTACAAGGACCAAAGACCTAATTTTTTTTTGACATCAACCACCTCCACTGCGACTCGTCACCTCCACGCCCATCCCTAGATGTGGCATATCATTTTATGGGTTTTGGAGATACACCATTTCGAACATTATATTGTTAAAGTTATATAAACAATTATTTCTACATAGTAGAGTGCAAATAGGGTATCAATTTTTTTTTCGCTGTAAGAGAAAATCTGGATGTGAAAGTAGTGATTCCTTAGGTAGCGGTTTTTCGTATTAACATTGAATATGTGTGATTTTCACTCGGGGTTAAATGATATAACATTTTTCCACAGGGATATTACTAAATTTTCATTGCGAATGAATAAATAAATTCCTTAGATCATTCTGACATCATCACTACTAATTGTCTTTTCCAACAAAACCCACTCAAAAAGTGGTACCATATACACAATATACAGTGCGTAGGAGCTAATTCAAGGTAATTTGTCATACAGTATCATGTATTATTTGTACTCATTTTTATTGTTTTTATTTATATGCGTATCTGTCTGTATATAAATATTTTTGTGCGTGTTTGTTGATATTTTAGACGTGTTTGTGTTTTTGGATGTATTTTATTATTTTTTAAATTACCTTGACTTACCATATGTACAAAAATATATTTAAATAATGGGACAATAAATATCTATTTATGTATCTATCTATAAAATATTTCTTTAAGAACAAACTTTAAAAGTAATGCAGGTGCTTTTATTTTAAACATGAGAATAGATAAGAAGAAGAACTAAGTGAACAAAAATTGAAAGATTTAGTCAAATAACTTTTACACTCGGGTTAGAAACTGAATAATTAATAATGAAACTCCAAAATATTGAAAAAGAAATTTCTGTCGTCTGATCTGTCTGTCTGTTCTGTCTCTAGCTATTTTTTGTGTCTACGATTAATCTGGAACCGTTTATGATTGACTTGAAATTTGGATCACAAATGTATTATAATGAGATCTGTAACTAGATTATATTTTGATCTCATTCCGTTGAAGGGGGTAAATGGGTAAATGAGTAAATCAAGCAGTCCATAAAATTGGAATTTATTTTATGTACGAGAACCTAAAGCCTCAGTATTTTTGGCATCAGCCACCTCCACTACCGCCGATATGGCATATCGTTTTATGGGTTTTTAAGGTAGACCATTTCAAATATTATATTATTAAATTTCTATGATCGATTATTTACTCATTCTAATATTTTAAATTTCAAATTATACAGGCCGACAAAATAATGCTGCACTTTTGATCAGAACCATCTTATCCTATGTTTCTTGACATGCTGAAACCGATTCTGATATTAAAAAGAAATCTATCGCATCAATTTTTGTCTACCACTCTCTTTATCTCATAACAAGCAAAAAAAGGTTTTGATCTAATCTAATCTTTTTCTGATATAACTTTTTTAAAATATTTTGATGCGCTGAAGCCAATTTCGGACAAAAAAATTCTACCGTGTCAGTTTCCCTCTACGACCCCCTTTTATCACCTAGGAGCGGCAGATGGAATTTTTTTTTGCCTAAAATTAGCTTCAGCACCTCAAAATACTTCATCAGAACCTTAGGACAAGACCTTTGTTTCTTCCTTTTAGAGTAAAAAGGGATGGTATTAATATAATTTTTTTTTTGTTCAAAATTGGCTTCAGCGCATCAAAATACTTCAGAAAAGTTACATCAAAACCATAGAACAAGCCCCTTTTTTTGTCCCTTTTAGAGTAAAAAAGGGCGGTATTAATATATATATTTATATTTTTTTTTGTTTAAAATTGGCTTCAGCGCATCAAAATACTTCAGAAAAGTTACATCAGAACCTTAGGATAAGACCTTTTTTGGCAATTCTTAGAGGACGAAAGAGATGGTAGACAACGGTAGACAATAACTGATTTTTTTAAATATCAAAATCGGTTTCAGCATGTCGAAAAACATAGAATAAAATGGTTCTGAAAGCGCAGCTCATTTTCTTTTGTCGATCTTTGTTATTCTAAAATCTGACAAATTAAATAAAAACTATTAAACAATGAACTGGCATATACAAATGCAGTTATAAAAAACCGCTGCCCAAGGAATCACTACTTCCACATCCAGATTTTCTATTCAAGTCTCTCGCAACGAAAAAATGTTGTATGTGGAAATAATTGTTTATGGAACTTTAATAACATAATATTTGAAATCATCTACCCATAAAACGATATCCCACATCGGTAGTGGGGTGGAGGTGGTTATAGGGGGGTGGATGAAGTAAAGAAATATTTTGATGTTTCTGGTTCTTGTACATACACTAAATCACAATTTTTTTTATCCCCTTTAATAAGGAGGGATATAGCTTCTCTTGTATATACTAAATACCAATTTTATGGGTTCTTACCTGCTTGATTTACGTATTTACCCCCCCCCCCCTCCTTTTATCCCAATTTACCTCCCAACCCTTCGAGGGAGTAAGATGAAAATATAATCTAGTTCCAGATGTCGTTAAAGTACATACGTGTACCAAATTTTAAGTCAATATCTTAAACGGTTTCAGAGTAATCGTGCGCACAAAAAAAGTTAGATAGACAGACCAACAGACTTTTTGTTTCACCCAAACTTAAAATCTCGACGTTTCATGACATCCTAAGCCTATATGTGCAAGAAAAATTTTCAAAATTTTTATTGCCTTTACTGTACATCCACTGGATGTGAAAATAATAGATGGTGGGCGGTTTCGTTAACATTAAGTGTAATTATGATAGATATTATTATTATTACATTTTCAATTTAAACCTAAAATTATTATTGTCTTTCCAATATTTTAAAGGTTTACTTTATCTCGACATTCTAAGGCTATACGAATGATAAATAAATTTAATTATATTGAATGTTGTAAGTACGTTCAGTATGTTGTTATTTTGTAGAAATAACAAGCAAAACATTTATATTTTACATGAATTTCTAGCTTATGATGAAAGTTTTCTCTATATGTTTAGAGATTCTTTCTCTAAATTGTGAGATATTTACCACTTCGCACGAGTCACCTATGCTGATTTTAATTCAACTTAAATAGTTACAAAATTATCGTGTTAAAATAAACATGACTTTGTTGTTACCTCGTGTCCCCTATGCCTTCAGTGTAGATACAGGTAGATATGGAGGGCGATTCGCCCTGCTTCCCCAATGAGCCGGGAGTGTATATGCTCTCTAAGGGAAATTCCCCTTTTCACGGGACTGGACATTGAATTACAGAAATCCCTCGACACTACCTCTGCCAGCTATAATTACATTTTCAGCTTTGTTTTTACTGAAAATTCATGCCAGACGGTGTAAATTAATGGATTTATATATGCTCAGAAAATTTTCCAAAACCTTTTGTTCTTTTCCCTGTGCATTTGTTGAATAGTTTCAGTGAAACAAATTGTCTAGAAATAGGAAAGCGATTTTATCATTTCGGAATAAATGAATAAAGTTATAAAAGTACTGAAACGTGCAATTATCTCTAGCGTAATAATTATTTTCGTACCAACAGGGTGGTCTAAGAAAAATCAGTTTAAGTAGCTACTTTTGATACATTCTGCCTTCTTATTCATAATGTCTCGACAGACGTCTTAAGAGCCATGAATATTATAGTTTATTATGGCCCAATTTTGGTGTATGTCATATCCGAAAGTATCACGCCATCTATCGCGGTTGCCTGTTAGATACGTGGCTTTGTAGAGGAACCTACTACACTTTGTCTGAATGGCGTTACACTGATTTACTTATTAGGCGCTAGCCGTGCTCCCCCCTTTGACTGTCTGTGGCTACTTCCACTCTCAGACGAGTTTTATATATTCTTGAGATATTTGATAGACGGAAAGGTAAATGCTATACTTACCGTGAATTGCTAACTGCTCACTCTCGTAGACTAGCTTCTCTTTCGTTAATCTTAGCTTGTATTTAACCCTGTATTGGGTCTTTTTCTTAATCACTTTTGTAGAATGTCCTCTTCGAGTTTTCGCGATCTGAACAGTGTTCTGAATTTTAGACGCACAGGTCTATTTAGTGCTGATCCAACACACAAAAGTCCTCGAGAGGATAGACTTAAAGTTAATCATTCAATCAGTAAAATGCAATCATTCAAATAATACCATGTATTATATGCAATAGCCTCGCCTCCCAAACAGGACAAGGACGAACGTCTCCTCTAGAGGACGTCTATCTCAACCACCATATAATGGAGAGCATAAAATAACAATCGACTTGGCATAAAAGATTCACGCCACTTCTTAGAAGTGTCTGAGGTACTGGTTTTGGGACTGATAATATAAAAATATTTTATTAGAATGGTTAGCTTTATACTACCCAAAAAAGACAAAAGGAAGTAAGTGACAAATGTTGAAGAATTACATTTTTATTGATTATGAAAAGGCAGTAAGAGACGACACACCTTCTGAATGAATTCCCTTTTAAAAATTTCTACGTACAACCGAATAAAATTGAAAGACACACACCAGTATGTGGCATTATTTTAGAAAATTGAAAGGCATAAGGAAGTATATGCACGAACATCAATTACTACGATTTACCTTAGGACGATATTCATTTTTCAAAATGTTGTACTTGGCCAAATGACAGTATGTGCATGAACTTTCGCAGATGAAAGATTTTTCGCTCTTCTTTAAAATGTTCAGAATGAATCATCTAGCATTAAAAATCAGTTTTACAAAACTGGAGAACGAAGAATGTAACTATTGTGTCATCCAAGATCAGCCTTTGAAATTTCACACTTACTGCTGACTGTTTCAATCAAGCTATTACAGAAGATGAGGCAGAAGGCAACATGTGAGTAATTTCTTAAATTAAAGTGTGAATCATTCCATATACATTAAAGAAAGAAGTGATGATGTTTGTATTAATTTTTAGACCCTCAGTTTCACTTCATTGCGCTATTATTGCGGAAGAGCCATTAAATTTCATTGAAGTACGATTTATTCAAATTCAGTGTTCTGTTACTTACTGCCTTTTGCCTTTGTTGGGCAGTATAGTTCTAATAGTAATTTTATCATTCACAAGAACTTGTCATAAGATAAATGCGACAGATGCGTTTTACGGTAACATATGAGTAACCCGAGGTGTTCCTGCCTCCTTACGGCAACGTACTGAGGCTAAGTAACCTAATATATTTGTGACATAACCTCGTTTTCGAGTGACCTTCATGAATTTGACACCTTGGCCCTGTTTATACACAAGGCGGGTTTCTGTTTTATTTTGCCATTTTTAAAGTCCTGCTTTTGGGCTTGGTACCATGCTTTCTTATAATTTTCTGTCGCTCTTGCCCCAGTGACAAGTTGCCGGATGAATCCAAATTTGTTTTATTCGAGAAACCGGCCTTAACAATTTTTGCATTTTGTGATCTAATAATTTCATGTAGATGCTCCACGTCTTTGCTACATTTTGTGACTTCGCCTTTCAATACGTTGCCATGCCGAAAATTTTATTTTATTTTGTTGATAAGTCCACAAAATACTTGTTCTCAGGTTTCGTGAAGCGATAAAAAATAAAAAATTGAAAAAAGTGAAAATGTGGCATAGTTTCGAATTTTCACTTTTGGTGTTTTATATCTCTGCAAACGTGTTTAAGTCTTTTTGATATAGTTTTCGGCGCTGATGCCTTAATTATGGTTAGTTATATGCTCTCAAATTGCCTTAATAATATTTTTTTCTTGAATAGAATTCTTGTCTATTTTTCTGTGGTTCTACAAAAATAACTCCCTTCTTTAGTGCGATGTTATCAAGCATCTAATGGGAAGAAGCTTTGGCGATGCCGTATATTTAACAAACAATAGCGACAGAGGCCCCCCGTATGGGGGGACTATTGGGTACTGAGTTTAGGTGCCCCAGCGGAGGCCCGCCAGAGGTTTTGAGAAAATATTTTTTTCAAATTTCTTGCTCCCGCTCATCAATTATTAAGCGCGGGGCCCGCCAGAGAATCTGGTTCCGGGGCCCATGATTTGATGTGGAGGGCCTGCCGCGACATATGACGTTAGGCTCTTGAACGTAGTACACAACAATAGGTAACCAATTAGAATAATTAATGTGTCACATAACTCTGCCAGGACGTTATGAATAAGAGGAATAATGTGATATTTATTTTAATTCGTGTGTCTTCAGAGTTGCTAAAGATATTAATTAATTTCTTGTGCGTTTCTTTTTAGCTTCTCATTCTAATTGCACTACCTCAACCTACTACGACTAGGTCTTTTGTAAATTGTGTAACTGTAGAGCTGTAATTAGGTATAACCTGCAGAACAATTAAAGGTATTATTATTATTGTTATTACTGCCTGAAACACTTCGATATATTTTGATGATGACTGAATATTGGCGTTTGTGAAAAATCTGGACAAAAACAAATCGCTATCGAGAGCTAAATGTGTTGCAGAATAAGGAAATAATAATATTCCAAAAAAAAAAAAAAGATATTCAACTAAGTTGAAAACTATTCCACATGTAGACCTCCTACTAATACTCATTTATGGTTGTAACAGAATCCACATTTTTTTCTTTAATAAACCTACGTCGTCTTCGAAATCGTTCGTGTATACCCTCACAAGAAACAAGAAGTAATCCAACGGGGGTTAGATCTGGCTAACAAGCTAGCCATTTCTGTTGATCCATAATGGCCAATCCACCTGTCGTGGAAGCAGGGCCGGCCTTAGTTCCTCAAGCGCCCTCGTGCGAAATTTTAAAGGGCCCCTTTTTCTGGTCAAGTCAGAAAAAAAAATTGTTCATCTTCATCTCAAAACTAATGAGCGGGGAGGTGTAAAATCCGGGGTATGGTCGCGCTCCCCCCAAAGACCGGCCCTGCGTGGAAGTGATTGTATAACCATTTTCTAACTAAAATTGTAGAATGAAAATTTAAAGTAGAAGGTTCCATCTCCCACACAGTTCTCTATATAACTATAAAGCTCCACAAGTGCTGTAGCCTTTATCAGACTTTCCTCTGCAGATACTCCCACCAAATCCTGCTCTAGTTTCCTTAGGTGAGACTGGTAGTGATTTTTCAGCGCTGTCTAGCATTGCAGATGATATTTGGCATCAAGGGCAATGAGATCACCACCTTCTAATGCTACCAACAACTGGGTTTATTGCAGTTCTGTTTCCATTTTTCGTATGCTCGTATCAGCTGTTAATGTTCTAAATTCATGAAGGAGTCCATCGCTTCCACGACATAACAAACACGCCATTTTGTCACTTGCTTCACGCCGGGATCGTTTCTCCACAGTTGTGCTGCGTCCTGAAGTATTTTCCCGCTTTTTAGCTCTATCCATCTTCAAATTGCTGAATTTAACATAACAAGATTTGTGCCATGCAAAATGGTTTTTAACCAGTTCATCCGCAGTCATGTCGCTTCCAAAATTTAGTTTCACTGGCATTGATTCCAAGCTTCTAAACTCATTGATATTGTTCAAGAAAGATCGGTATAGTGTTGTCTTGTCTTCGATTCCATGTACATTGAGTGGACATTAGTTTTTCTGAAGTTGTTTTCTGACAGATTATGCACTTGTTCCAATCCATCTTCGGTATTACAATTCAATCTGACACAAAATAAAAAACATATTAGAAAATGTGGACACACCGGACGAAACAATTCATCGGTGAATAGTTTGTAATTGGTACATATATTAGTGAATAAATACATAGTGTGATATATTTAGAAATTATGTAGTTGTGTTGCCTGACCCCAAATATGTATACTTAGACACCAAGATTGTGGTTCTAAGTGATTTAGAAGCCGAGATTGATAATATACCTATATTTCAAAATGGCCGCTATAAAATCCAAGATGGCCGATGGAGGAGTTGGTTAGTATCAAAAATTGAAAGCTACGTACCTAACCAGTACCTGGAAAAAAATTTAGTCGTTTTGTCCGGTGTGTCCACATTAACGCGAAATTCGACGTTATGCTGCCCCGCTATTAGTGCTAATTCGGAAATTAGGATTTTCCTGAGCCCAGTACCTACAGTTTTGAGACGACTACCCCATTAGTCATAAAAATAGATTCGTCCGTGAATAAAATGTTTAGATGAAATGATCTACCTGCTATTATTTTCTCAGCCATAGTTTTCAACTTCGTGGAAAAAAATTTTATTTGTTTTTCTTTTTGAAAATTGTTATTTTCTTTTTTTTGTAACTAAAGTCCGTATTTAGGCTTTTCTTCGTAATTGAAAAAACTTAGTTAAGTAAAATTTTTATGCCAATTTGAACAAAAAAAAATTATTTTACCGTTATTATACTTCCACGACGTGGAAGTAAAAAGAGCCGTATTATTCAAAACTGGCACATTTTCTGATTTATTCATTTTTATTGTTATTACAAGATTTTATTTAACTTCAGCTGTTTGTATGTTAGTCAGTTAGTTGTTCGTTAGTTAGTATGTTTAGGTTAAATCTTGCAAGTCAATTTTGAACAACTTAACGACGTCCAATTGAGATGAAATTTTGTATACACGTGTATTTCTGGTGACAATACAATAAAATGGTACCAAAAGTGTATTTTCTTAGTTTTTCTAAACCAAAATTTGATTGGATAGTGTTTTCAGTCTGACGTTGCACTCTAATAAATGGCGGAGGATCTGGTATTTTTAAGTAATGACGACACAATGAATATAAAACTAATAATTATGACGTAACTAAAAATTGAAAAATAAAATTATAAGAAAAAAACTTTTTTAAACAAGCTTTTATCATTATTTAGGTGTACTAAAACGAAAAAAATAAAATTAATTATCTTAAAAGTTTGTCGAGTGAATAAAAAAAAAATCAAGCTTTTAAAACAATTAATTTTATTTTTTTCGTTTTAGTACAACTAAATAACAATAAAACCTTGTTTATGAAAAGTTTTTTTACATGTATTATTTACCTCAGTTAGTTCCAATACAATTTGAGTACCACTTCAACGTGTAACTGTTAACTATATATATATATATATATATATATATATATATATATATATATATATATATATATATATATATATATATATATATATATATATAGAAAGCTCCATAAAATCACCCGACAGTAATTTATGTATATTCATATATATATATATATATATATATATATGAATATACATAAATTACTGTCGGGTGATTTTATGGAGCTTTCTATATTTCTTTTATCACTGCAATGAAGTGGAATTCAATCACTGAAATAATCATAATATATTCACACAAGATTAGTTCCTTAAAGTATGCACAGAATATATGATATAGTTAAACGGCATTGACAGCCGTAAAAACAAACGTCTCAATTTTTGCCATAAATTTTCATACTTTATTGCAAATCATAAAGATAACTTAAGAGACGGCTGTCTGAAGAGCCGTAATATATATGCGTACATGAGGTTTAGAAAATCCGCATTTTATTTCATTTCACCATCTTTAATATACAGAATGACCCACTTGCTTTGCGTTGCTAGGATATCGCGATATCGGTTACTGTTAAAGTTATGCGCAAGAAGATAAGAGAGACAAATTCATGAATATATAAGACGACTGAGTTTATTTTCTTTTAAATTGAATTAAAGTTTTCACAGATTTGTCAACATCTTCATGATTTATTAGGCTTTTTCATGACATCAAGGAACGCTGAACATTCATTGCCTGTCAGATCAGTTTTTAGTTTTTAGTTTTTCTTCATTAATATGAGTGGTTCTGATCCAGCATTATGGGATGCAAAATGTTATGATGAGGTTAACGAGGAAATGCAGCCATTAATGTCATTAATCCTGAACGAGATACATTAAATAGGGTCCATATTTTCAATAAAATGAATGTTGCTGAACTAAATCATATTATGAGTGCACGTTTCAACATTATTAACTAAAATGTATCAAAAACTATTGCAGAAAAACTATGAAAATACAGAAGAAATGAGGATGTTAAAAGTGGCTAATTTTGGCCTAAGCTGAACAACGGAAAATGAACACGGTTTTTGATAGCATTTTTCCAGTAAAATGCGATGACGTATTCGATTTTGTGAAAATATGGCGGGAAAATATGGCGGGAAAATATGGAAAAGTTAAGAAAATGCTTGGGAATATACAAAGTCCTGTCTGAGATATTCACAAGTTCAACTTTTAAGATCCATTATATTTTACTTTAGATTATGGTGGTTCCTTTTAGTATTTTTCTCGAAGAATATGATTTTCCACTTCGCCATGCCAAGAAATATCAGGAAAATGCGGAAAAAGGGCAAGGGTAGATAAGCTATATAATTTTCGCCCACTAATTTCATAAAAAAGAAAAGTTCTCCTTAAAATCATTAAGCGTTATTTATTTATAGTTGAACATATGATCTTTATGTTTCTATATGTTTTACATTTGAAAAACAGCAGTAGGTCATAGTAATATCATTTCAAAGTGGGCATGTTTGCAGTTTTTTAGTAATTTTTGACCTTTTTCCGAACTTTTAATGTATATTTCAGTTAGATGCGCCCGATGAAACAAGATAAAGTATACCTCATTTCATTGTTGAGCATTTAAGCTTTTAAATAATGGTTAATTTATATTGTTTCATCAAGCTCTTCAATGTATAAAAAACAAAATCGTTTCCGCGGGAGTCGTAGTAGTGTCGACGTTGCGTGCGAATTTAAACGTGTCAAAACCACATACTATGGTATGTATTGAATAAGAATATGTTTATCCACGACCATCGTATAATCATTGCATTCTACATTTAACAATTGTCAAATAATGATAGTCATTATTCCAACCAAACGTATAATGAACATAATCTGATTCTGACACATATTTAACCAACCAGGAACTAGTTGTTTTCATTTTAACGCACCTTTGACCAATCAGGAACTAGCAATATTCATAAGGAAACGGCGAATCTATTTTTCCATGTTTTCGTGCATATTTTCGTGTTTCACGTTTAACACGTCAACGTTTTACTGTAAATGAACTTTATTTTTCAGTTTTAAACGATTAAAACAGTTAAAATATGCGATAGTCGTGGATAAATTATAGTAATCAGTTCGCGTATAATGGCTATTACACACTCAGATGATTTACGACACGCCTTCGTCTCGTGCCGTAAACATCACCCCCGCGAGTAATAGCCATCATTATACGCTCACTGAATAATCTATTATTCCAAAGAACAGTTTTTTATTACTCGTCAAGACATATACTACTCGGAAAATATAATGACATACAACATGGCCGATGGGCGGAAAAAGGCCCTTATCTACCCTTGTCCTTTAGAGAATGCCCAAATATTTACAAATTAGTCTGTGATATTCAAAATTTAAACTTTCTATAACCCATAGCTTACTATGCGAGATTCAGATGGTTTCTTGTAGTATTTTTTCCGTAGGATACGAGGGTCAACTGTTTTTTGTGGCAAAATGTTGGAAAAAGGCGTAAGAATCTAGCCTAAGATAGTCATAATTTTAACCCTTTAAGATGCAGAGTATATAACTAAAAATTGAGGTGGTTTTTCATAGTATTTCTCCTTTGGAATACGATGGTTTACTCTGTTTACGTTAAAATGCTGGAAAAATGTAGAAAATCAAGAAAATGTCCGATGACTCAACATATCTAGTCTGCGTCATTCCTAAATGAAATATATTAGGAATCAGCATTAATAATTTGAGACTATAGTAGTTTCTCGTACCTATTCAGTGAAAAGAGAAGGTTAACACGGCTATGCGGGAAAAGCCCGAGAAAATTAGGAAAAGTTAAAAAAGTGTAAAATAGCTTACAATATTCAGCCTGTAACAACCCCAAGTTAAACCCATTAAGGTCCAGAGTATCTAACTTAAATTCAAGTTAGGTAGAAAAACTATAACCTCAAGCTAATAATGTTGGTTCTTAATATTCACTTGGGAATAACGCAGACTAGATTTTGAAAGTTTTCAAACATTTTCTTAATTTTTTCGCATTTTCCTAACATTTTTCTGGAAAAGAGAGACCCTCATATCCCATGGAAAAAATACTACAAGAAACTACCTGAATTTCCCGTAATAAGCTCTGACTCTTAAAAAGTTTACATTTTGAATATTACAAGCTCGAATTTGTGAATTTTGAAGCATTTTATTAATATTTCCGCATTTTCTCGACATTTTTCGGCAAAGCGAAGTAAAGCGTCACATTTCATGAGAAAAATACTAAAATAAACCACCATAATCTAGAATAAAATATTATAGACCTTAAAAGTTGAACTTGTGAATATCTCAGACAGGACTTTGTAAATTTTCAAGTATTTTCTTA
This sequence comes from Rutpela maculata, assembly GCA_936432065.2. Lineage (NCBI taxonomy): Eukaryota > Metazoa > Arthropoda > Insecta > Coleoptera > Cerambycidae > Rutpela > Rutpela maculata. The sequence goes on from OW386291.2 coordinate 91,382,510, forward strand.
ACTTCTCCACATTTTCCGGCCATTTTTTCGTAAAACCGAATACATCATAGCATTCTACGGGAAAAATGCTATCAAAAACCGTGTTCATTTTCCGTTATTCAGCTTAGGCCAAAATTAGCCACTTTTTAACATCCTCCTTTATAATAGGAATGCAGAATTTTTCTTCTCGACAGTTTTTCTTAATGATAATATGTTTTATTAGTATGTACTGTATAACATAAACGGATTAAGAACATATTGTAATGGACTGTGTGGTGGGGTAGTGGGTAAAACACAAAATGCCTTAGACTAATCTGCTATATTTTTTAAACCAGAAAATGTATTCTATAAATCAATTTTGTCCGCGGCCGTTTTATAATATACTCATTATACTTGTGTTTGTTCAATCGTTACCATTTACATAATTCACTACTTCCGTTGATCAATCATTAATCACTCTCCAGTAAGATTAATAACACAGGCCGATAAAATAAGGTCAACCCTCCAAATCTCTCAATTGGCTGTGGTTTCCGAGATATTCTAACCTAAAAGTGCAAAAACAGCTATTTTGGCCTATATTTGAGGTTATGTAGCATCGAATTTTTTCTCTAACTCAAAAAACTACACCTATCATCATAAAGTATAAGCCTTGCCCTTTCAAATGCCGTTGAGTTTGCACAAATATCTATTTTTTTCGCTGAGACATCGCATTTTGAAATTTTACTTCCACATCCAGTGGAAGTATAGGTAGTAACGACAAAAAATTTTTATTGTTCAAATAGGCTTAGAATGTCATGAAACGTCGAGATTTCAAGTTTGAGCGAAAAAAAATTTCTGTCTGTCGGTCTGTCTGTCGGTCTGTCTGTCGGTCTGTCTGTCGGTCTGTCTGTCGGTCTGTCTGTCGGTCTGTCTGTCGGTCTGTCTGTCGGTCTGTCTGTCGGTCTGTCTGTCGGTCTGTCTGTCGGTCTGTCTGTCGGTCTGTAACTTTTTTGTGCGCACGTTTACTCTGGAACCGTTTGAGATATTGACTTGAAATTTGATGCACATATGTACTTTAACGAGATCTAGAACTAGATTATATTTTCATCTTGTTCCGTCGAAGGGTTGGGGGGTAAATTGGGGTAAATTTGGGGTAAATAGGTAAATCTTTCTCCCACCTCGTTCACCCTTTCGGGGTCTCGAAAACCGTCGATTACGTGTCTCCTTATTTTCTCAGAAGAGCCCATCGCTGGAATATCACGTTTCTGACTTAGGCGATTTGAGAGATACGGGTGCGCTTTAAACCATCTACCACCCCCGTTTTCACTCCTTCAAAAAGTGAAAATCCAAATTTCATCTTATTCGTGTCTAATAGATTCCAGCAAATTTCACGCTTCTAGGTTTGACCATTTCCAAAAAGCTTAAAACTCTCTCCCACCTCGTTCATCATTTCGGGGGTTTCTTTTTGAAAACAATCAAATACGTGTCTCCTTATTTCCTCAGAAGAGCTCATCGCTGGAATATCACGTTTCTGTCTTACGCGATTTCAGAGATGTGCACTTTAAACCATCTACCACCCCCGTTTTCACTCCTTCAAAAAGTGAAAATCAAAATTTCGTCTTACTCGTGTCTAATAGATTCCATAAAAAGTATTTCACGCTTCTAGGTCTAACCGTTTCCAAAAAGCTTAAAAATCTCCCCCTCCCCGTTCACCCTTTCGGGGGGTTCTTTTTGAAAACAGTCAAATACGTGTCTCCTTATTTCCTCATAAGAGCCCATCGCTTGAATATCACGTTTCTGACTTACGCGATTTCAGAGATGCGAGTGCGCTTTAAACCATCCCTTCAAAAAGTGAAAATCGAAATTTTGTCTTACACGTATCTTCTAATAGATTTGAACAAAAAATATTTCTTCCAAGTTTCACGCATGTAGCTCCAACCATTTCCGAAAAAGCCTAAAAGCCTTTTTCACCCTCTTGGGGGGTCGAATTTCGAAAAATCTCTTCTTAGTGGTTGCCTACGTCATTCGAGGAACCACTATGCAAAATTTCCAATTTCCTAATAAAAATTCAAATTTAGTAATATACACGTATCCGTAATAGGTTTTTGGATATAGGTAAATTCACAAATATAAAAACCGCTGTCCAAGGAATCACTACTTCCACATCCGGATTTTCTATTCAAGTCACACAACGAAAAAATTTTGTATCTGGAAATAATTGTTTATAGAACTTTAATAATATAATATTTGAAATCCTCTATCCCAAAAACTGTTACGTTCAAATGGGAACTTTACATATTTTTATGAAATTCCTGTATAACGCATCTAAAGAACAAGAAACACTGTACAAGTATTTACCATCTCAGAGTTGTTTAGGCCCAGACATACTATTATCATGTACAATATGTTTAGGTTTAAGATCAATACCTTTTTGTATACTTTAATTTAAGCATAATTTGTTATCTATGTTAGCAGTTTTTGTCAACGACGCATTAATAATGGGGCTTGATATATATATTTCTACAAATAACGCGAAATCATCAATCACATTTAAATATGACTTTGCCAATTGAGTCTATCTTACACACATTACAGTGGGTAGTATAGTGGGTTGCATAGGAGTATGTCTACCCTAAATTTGCAAATCTAGTTATTTGATATCTAGAAGTTTCTGATTTATTATGATATGGCAGCATTAGTCTAATTGGAGGGGATCATACCTTATTTATTGTCACGGAGAGAGATTTATTTTTAATTTCCAGTTCTGTGGCAGTTAATCAGTTTCTCCTAAGTCACGATAATTAATTGAGCAAACACTTTGCTCCCTTTTGATATTGTCGGGTTTTACTTTAGTGAAAATAACAGGAAAAGGTAACTAAAATTATTTGTTAATTTTATTTCTTCAATATTTGACGACTCGAAGCCATATTTTCATTTCTGCCATTTTTATATCATAATTGTGTAATGATAGTCTCAGTTTCGCAAACACATATTAAACAAATTCTCTTTTCTTTTGAAAACGTAGGAGTTTTGCTGCCTTATTTAAATATTTATATTTTTAGTTATATTTATTTAACTATTTTATTCAATTTTATAAATTATTTGTGGACACCACGTGGGTTAGTAGATTAACCTAGTCAAATCATCTGGAACCCACATGAACACGTTTCCGTGTAAGCAGATGAATATTCAATAAAATATGGAAATCACTTTGGTTTAGTTCAGTTTGCCAGGATAAATAAAAGTCTTATACAACTCATAACAATAGTCCATTAAGTATAGTAAATTTTGAGGTCAAGTCAACTTTAGTTTAGTCAATACAGCAAAACACCAACGTATTCGAACAGGTATCCGAGAGATCATAGCACAGAGCCGCCCGAGTTAATGAGGTCGCTGACAAAGATTGCCGGAGTTCATCGCAATCCATTTTGTAACGTCCATTCTACCTGGGACCGGTGAGAAAGTCTTAAATTGTGATATTCTCTAGTTAAGTTGTGTATCTTTATTGCATAAAGACATTTCATTTTCATCGATAAATATTTTTTTATATGAAGTCATTAATTGCTTATCAATTTTTTGTAACCTAAAAATTCAGTATTTCATTGCATTTGATTATTATTTTAAGAATTCAATAACGTCAGTATTATTTATATTGAACTAGTCTTAGTAATAATTCACGAAATTGAATTTTTTATACTATAAGATTTTTGATAATATTTTTTTTTACTATAACCATTTGATTTGTCTGAAACATAAAATTTTTGTCATCTTTGAGAATTCGCTTAAAATAAATTGTGATTTTTTTTTATCTAAAACGCATCTTCTCATTTTATTTGTTTGTGTCTGTCTCTTGAGCGATCTAATCATTCCACAGCGGTTGGTTTTATCACTCACAGGGTAGCTTAAAAAGCTCATACTTTGCTGTGGATGGCGCCCCTTTTAACATCTTAAATAAAAACTACCCCAGAGTGATAAGACAGACTGGTTTGGTATAAATATCGTGAAGATATTAATTTGCACTCTAACTCACCTAAAAGACATAAAAAAAAAAGAAACGAATCCACGATCCAGCCACGCAATAATCAGCTAACCGGTTCCACTTGCCCTTGCGTTTTGCCTAAATTTTATTTGAATTTTACCTTCACCGGTACTTCCAAGTTTAATTTTTGCAAAGCAAAAGAGTAATGTAACAATGGCCGCCCAAGGGCGTGGGGCCGATTTGTAGTTTGTTTTAATAGAGTCTTTAGCCCGTGGCACCACCATTAATATCGGTGACCATAGTAAAGTTGGTTTAGTAAAAATTTCAGTTTTAGTCTAGTTGAGTTAAGTAAGATTTTCTTTTAAGTGAGTACGGAGGTAAATTTTCGAGTTTTCACGATATTAAGCATAACCCAGTTTGGTCGCGTAAGAGACAGAAATTTAGGTTTGGTATTTGTAAAATATGATTTATGCAATATAATTCTACGTCTGGATGATTTGCTGATATGTTGAATTATTTTATGATAATTTATTTTATTCATAAAATGGTACATACTAAGTATAGTTTTTAAATATGAAATTTTACATTTTATATTTTATGTGTGTTGACTAGATTTGAATAGTGATAAAAATTATCGATTTGCAGACAATCATCATGATAATTATTTCGTATAAGTTAAAAGTACTTAAATATCACATTCTATATTTTATTTGCGGACTTTATGAATTAGTATATAACAGAGTAAAACAGGAAATATTTTACAAGTTTTTATTCAACCATAAAAAAAACTTTATCATTTTCATGGAATTCTTTATTCTATGATAAAGTTTTTATTTTAGTCTGATTGAGTTTATTTACACATACCTAGATGTTTTTAAAATATAAAATAACAAGCTCATGCTTTTTGTGTATTTTATAGATAACTCAATCATTTGTGTTCAGTTTGGTCGGTGTAAAAATTGCTTACTTGATTTTTATCAAGGCAATTAAAAGAAATTACAATAGCAAATTAGTAATTGTGCGTATTTTTATTTAAGATTCAGTCAGCTTTGTCAGGTTTAGTTTAGTATCACCTATTTGATATTTTTTTTATCAAAGCGAGTAAATATTAAAAATATCCATTGCGTAATTTAGCATATTTTTAACATCATTTCTTTACACCACTTATAGTTTAGTGTAGTTTAGTCCGGTTTGCCCTTAAGTTTGATTACCACTCAAGATAATCAAACAAAAATTTCAGTTAGGTCGATATTGTTTGTTCATACGGTAGAGTAGTCAAACAATATTTTGGGTTCAGTTTAGTTAGTCTAGGGACGCCTAGAAAAATATTCCGAAATTTTCTTTGATTAGAAAATGGAATAAAATAAATTTAGTCTGGGGGCACAGATTTTAAATTTAATTAAGTTCGAAATTTTTCTCGACGGTTAGTTCGAGTCTATAATTTTTCTAGACTCGAAGGTTTAGTTAGGCTCGAGTCCATTTGACTCGGGGTCAGTTTGATCATACGTTAGAGTAGGCAAACGAAATTTTCAGTTAGGTTGGGTATATGTTTTGGGACGCCAAACATAGGTGCTTAGGGACGCCAAGCACATAAAAGGTTTGTCCTTAAAGGAATTAGGCAAACGATGAGACTGGTAATCTTTTAATCAACCACATAAATTCCAAAATTTTTCCTTAACAAGAAAATTGGAATATATAAATTGTTTGTTCGTACGTGAGAGTAGACAAACAATAGTTTAGTTAGGTCAGTTAAGCGGGATTAATTTTGAAGAATTTTAAATATTTTCTTCATACCGCGGCTGATGGTTTAGTTCGAGTTCATTCGACTCGAAAGTTCAGTTCAGTTAGGTCAGGTTAGTACGAGCACCGCCTCGTCAGTTTAGTTTGAGCGTAGCCTCAAAAATTAATTGGAGTTCTTTTAAATTCGAAACTTTTTGTTAAGTCAGTTTGCTAAAGTTGCATACAGTACGATGGAAAAAATTGGTTCCCAACCAAAATTCCCACCGCACGATCTGTATTCACCTCGAGCTTTATACTTGGTTTATGGCGAGCGACGTCTCGACACTTAGTTCGAGCCTTGCTTGAAGTATTTTTACCAGTTGTGTAATGCATTTCAGTTTAACGTGAGTTTGGCCTCGACTATATGTTCGAGCCATGACTCAAATCTTTTTATGATGTCATGTTTGTTTAGCGTGATTAAAGTCTCAGATTATAGAACGAGCCTTAAATCTGTTTTTCTGTTATGTAATGTCAGTTCAAGACGAAGTCATTCTCGACTATAAGTTCGAGTCACGTCTCATTTTGTTTTATGTCATTTTTGACACGAGCTCAGTCTCGACTCTTAGTCCGAGCCATGACTCGTTTTTTATTTAGTTAAGTTTAGTATGTTTAGTGTGAGCGCCGTCTCGACGCCTATTTCGAATTGGATCTCAAATTAATATACAGTTTAGTCCAGGTCAAGATTAGTCTCGAAGTTTTTAGTCAGGTTAGGTTGCGAAATTAAAACCAGAAAAATTTTGAACAATTTTTCTTATCGCAAAAATGTTTGAGTCGAACCTAGACTCGAAATTTTCAGTTAGGTCAGGTCAGTTAGCGGTTTCGGTGTAGAAAAATTTAGACAATTTTTCTCAACCGTATTTAAAGTTCGGACTCTGGTTCGAACCCCGATTAGGTCAGGTAGCTCACGTCGCGTGTAAGTTCGGTGGAGATTTCGCTGGTATGTCGCCGAGATAAATGGTTTTACACCAAATCTCCTACCGAAAGGTCGTGTTCGAGCATTTGCTCAATTTCGAGCGAGTAAAAAATTTTTTTGCTGGGCAAATTAGAAAAATTTACACAATTTTTCTAACAGCAAATTTTTGTCAAGGAGATTCAAAACAGTGGAGATACTTTGCGTGTCGCCGAGTGAGTTGATTTACAACCGAAACTCCCACTCTGAATCTAGGTATTTTTATACCACGTTAACACCTTTTGTGTTAACAAGAGTTTTGATTTAAAACATCAAATCTCTACCCGCGAATCCTTGTTGATCTTAGACCCTTTGCCGGTTTATTTAAGTGTTGTACAGTTAATTATAGTGAGTTAAGTTGTGGTAGGGCGCTGTCGAATATTTTTGAGAAAATAATTAGCTACTATTTTCATAAATGTTTCGACTCTGCCACAATAGTCAGTTAGGTAAAAGCCTAGTACCCAGTAGTACTTTTGCTTAGTTACGGTAAAGTACCCTAGTAGTACTTTTACTAAGTTTGGTTAGTTGGTATAGTTAGGTTTAGTTTCCCCTGTAGTTTTAAGGCGCAAATTACTGTAAGTTTCCCCTTTAGGTTTAGTTAGCTTAGGTTGCGCAAATTACAATTAGGTTCCCCTGTTAGGTTTAGTTTTTTGTCAGTACCACTTAGGAGTGCCTAGAGTACTCAATATGTGCATTACACCTTGCATAGCTTGGTGACTAAAATTTTTTTTTCATACTTAATGCATCTGTGATATCTCTTGTCTATTGCAAGAATTTTAAATGATATATTTTTTTTATTTAGTCACTAAAGTTTAATAGGGTGGTAGGGTGGAGGTTCTATAAATAGGGCCACATATAATGCGTAATTTCTAACTAGGCCGCATTAAAAAGCGATACACAACACCAAATATCAGCTTTAATAATCGTCAAACTTTTGGGTTTAGGTGACTTATCACTCTCGATTAATTCCGCGTGAAGTCACATGTACAGACAGACATAGTTCTGCCTTGCGTTCTTTTAGTTTAGTTTAGTTCGGTTTCGCAACTTGATGTGTATGGATTGGTGCATATCCATCTACACTATTGTAAATATTTTATTTAAAATTTTATTTGCGAAATTTCGGGTTTGACGATGTTAAGAATTTTTAGATTAATCACAATTTTATTTAATTAGAGGATTTGAGCGAATACAATTAATTTCTTTTCACTTTTCATCAAATGGACAATAGTCCGGGCACTTAGTGCGAAATATTTTTGAATACGCAGTTGAGATTTCTTTCTTGTAGTGGTATAGTTTAGTTCGTGGTGGTTTTTAAGCATTTATGCGTAGTTGTAAAATTTATTTTACACGTGGTAGGTTGTATGGCTCTAGTCTATGGGCATACAAATTAGTTTACAATTTTTTTTTGAAAATTTGAACTTTGTGAGTTAGTCACCATTTAATTTGGGACTTGTATTAAATAATTTTTAAAAATTATTTAGGTTCAGTTTAGACCACGTATACGGGGTGCTTACCACTTTAGACATTTTGGTTCAGTCATTTTGGGACTGCAAGAAAATAAATCTCACACGTTCAGAATATTTTGACTTTCAGTTTAGTACAGTTCATTTTTTAGTACAGTTTGCCTTTAGTATAGTTTGATTTTGGTACACTTTAGTTAGTTTGGTCAACTTAGAAAATTTTTCTTCTGGTAACAACTGATAGAAATATTTCAGCAAGCTAAAATATTTCTTCCGGAGGAGAAGGGTGTGTTACGTTCAAATGGGAACTTTACATATTTTTATGAAATTCCTGTATAACGCATCTAAAGAACAAGAAACACTGTACAAGTATTTACCATCTCAGAGTTGTTTAGGCCCAGACATACTATTATCATGTACAATATGTTTAGGTTTAAGATCAATACCTTTTTGTATACTTTAATTTAAGCATAATTTGTTATCTATGTTAGCAGTTTTTGTCAACGACGCATTAATAATGGGGCTTGATATATATATTTCTACAAATAATGCGAAATCATCAATCACATTTAAATATGACTTTGCCAATTGAGTCTATCTTACACACATTACAGTGGGTAGTATAGTGGGTTGCATAGGAGTATGTCTACCCTAAATTTGCAAATCTAGTTATTTGATATCTAGAAGTTTCTGATTTATTATGATATGGCAGCATTAGTCTAATTGGAGGGGATCATACCTTATTTATTGTCACGGAGAGAGATTTATTTTTAATTTCCAGTTCTGTGGCAGTTAATCAGTTTCTCCTAAGTCACGATAATTAATTGAGCAAACACTTTGCTCCCTTTTGATATTGTCGGGTTTTACTTTAGTGAAAATAACAGGAAAAGGTAACTAAAATTATTTGTTAATTTTATTTCTTCAATATTTGACGGCTCGAAGCCATATTTTCATTTCTGCCATTTTTATATCATAATTGTGTAATGATAGTCTCAGTTTCGCAAACACATATTAAACAAATTCTCTTTTCTTTTGAAAACGTAGGAGTTTTGCTGCCTTATTTAAATATTTATATTTTTAGTTATATTTATTTAACTATTTTATTCAATTTTATAAATTATTTGTGGACACCACGTGGGTTAGTAGATTAACCTAGTCAAATCATCTGGAACCCACATGAACACGTTTCCGTGTAAGCAGATGAATATTCAATAAAATATGGAAATCACTTTGGTTCAGTTCAGTTTGCCAGGATAAATAAAAGTCTTATACAACTCATAACAATAGTCCATTAAGTATAGTAAATTTTGAGGTCAAGTCAACTTTAGTTTAGTCAATACAGCAAAACACCAACGTATTCGAACAGGTATCCGAGAGATCATAGCACAGAGCCGCCCGAGTTAATGAGGTCGCTGACAAAGATTGCCGGAGTTCATCGGAATCCATTTTGTAACGTCCATTCTACCTGGGACCGGTGAGAAAGTCTTAAATTGTGATATTCTCTAGTTAAGTTGTGTATCTTTATTGCATAAAGACATTTCATTTTCATCGATAAATATTTTTTTATATGAAGTCATTAATTGCTTATCAATTTTTTGTAACCTAAAAATTCAGTATTTCATTGCATTTGATTATTATTTTAAGAATTCAATAACGTCAGTATTATTTATATTGAACTAGTCTTAGTAATAATTCACGAAATTGAATTTTTTATACTATAAGATTTTTGATAATATTTTTTTTGACTATAACCATTTGATTTGTCTGAAACATAAAATTTTTGTCATCTTTGAGAATTCGCTTAAAATAAATTGTGATTTTTTTTTATCTAAAACGCATCTTCTCATTTTATTTGTTTGTGTCTGTCTCTTGAGCGATCTAATCATTTCACAGCGGTTGGTTTTATCACTCACAGGGTAGCTTAAAAAGCTCATACTTTGCTGTGGATGGCGCCCCTTTTAACATCTTAAATAAAAACTACCCCTGAGTGATAAGACAGACTGGTTTGGTATAAATATCGTGAAGATATTAATTTGCACTCTAACTCACCTAAAAGACATAAAAAAAAAAGAAACGAATCCACGATCCAGCCACGCAATAATCAGCTAACCGGTTCCACTTGCCCTTGCGTTTTGCCTAAATTTTATTTGAATTTTACCTTGACCGGTACTTCCAAGTTTAATTTTTGCAAAGCAAAAGGGTAATGTAACAAAACCCATAAAACGATACCCCACATCGGTAGTGGGGTGGGGGTGGTGACAGAGGGTGGGAGTGGGGGTGGATAAAGTAAAAAAATATTTTGAGGTTTCTGGTTCTTGTACACACACTAAATCATATTTTTTTTTCATCCCCTTTAATAATGGGGTGGGGGTGGTAATGGGGGTGGCTAATGTCAAATTTTTTTTTGAGACCTTAGCTTCTCTTGTCTATACTAAATATCAATTTAATGAACTCTTACCTGCTTGATTTACCTATTTACCCCAAATTTACCCCAATTTACCCCCCAACCCTTCGACGGAACAAGATGAAAATATAATCTAGTTCTAGATCTCGTTAAAGTACATATGTGTATCAAATTTCAAGTCAATATCTCAAACGGTTCCAGAGTAAACGTGCGCACAAAAAAAGTTACAGACCGACAGACAGACCGACAGACAGACCGACAGACAGAAATTTTTTTTCGCTCAAACTTGAAATCTCGACGTTTCATGACATTCTAAGCCTATTTGAACAATAAAAATTTTTAAAAATTTTTTTGTCGTTACTGTACTTCCACTGGATGTGGAAGTAAAATTTCAAAATGCGATATCCCGGCGAAAAAAAATAGATATTTGTGCAAACTCAACGGCATTTGAAAGGGCAAGGCTTATACTTTAAGATGATGAGTGTAGTTTTTGCACTTTTAGGTTAGGATATCTCGGAAACCAGAGCCAATTGAGAAACTTGGACCTCGGATTCGAATTCAGCGCACCCAAGACCTTCGGAAAAGTATATTCTGATGTCTGGGTAAAAATTTTGTCGGCCTGTGTAATTAATCCCTTGCAGGTACTTCTTGAATTTGAAAGCAATCTCGCAACTTTTTGGTACAATTTATGGCCAGTTTCTGAAACGTTAAATGGAATTATTCGTTAACTGTCACAACTACAATTGTGTGAACGATTTTACTATTATTATGAAATTTATGAATATATAACTTTATTTTTCTACTTCCGTACTTTAATTCATTTATTAGACATTCCCTACCTGTACTTTAATGAGATACATTAAGATACAAATTTTCCATTAAGATACAAGTTTATAACCAATAAAAATGCGACACACAGCAATATTCTCTGAATATCAACTATTGCTTTGAACATCTGACAGATTTATAATTTATCAATTTTGACAATTCATACATGTTTACGTAGCAAATTTTTAAAGTTTGTGCTTCTTGCAATTAAAATCAGTGAACATATGTGATAGTGAAAGGAAATTGAAATAATAATCCATAATATTTCTTTAGTTTTCATAATATTCCCTAAATTGTAATCTGTAATTAATAAATTTAAGAAATAAGGTATTAATTTTCTATTTAACTATGACTGGTAGTAGAAAAAATAGTGTATGCAACTCACATTTAATTTAATGCTATTAAGACACTGGCATTTTCTATGACATTCGCCTACTGCTCAAGTCATAATGCTCATGCTCGTGTCTTAATAGCTATCATTAACTGGTCGTTGCATAATATACTATTAACGTTTCAGAAACACAACCTTTTTCATCACACAATTTAATTTTCAAATTTTATTGAGTAGGCCGTTAAGTGTCAAAAGAACAGCTTGTCAAATTAAATTTAAACGTCAACGTTATTTACAATAATTACTCAAAAAGAATAATATAATTAATCAATTTCTTCAGTAAATAATTTAATAGTCGTAAAAAAGTATAGTATTCTACTCACATATAATTATTATATGCTCGTTGAATAATATACTAATTATACAGTTTCAGTTTCTTAGTCAATGGGTTGAGAGAGGTCTCTTTGAGTACAGCTATGCTAGGTACTGTATATGTATATATCTATATTGTCATTGAGCATAAATAACATACTGTAAAAATGAAAATTCAATGGACATTTAATTATGGGCATAGATAGGTAGATTTTATTAGTTCTTTGTGCCAATTTACATTAGATAGAAAAGGCCAAGAATATATAGATAAAAAAATACATTATAAACATTATTTAAAAAATGTTATCTACATACACACGCATGTGACTAGATTAAAATTTCAAACAAACATATTATGATGAGAATTATGTTAATTTACATATTCATCCACGGAGCAGCAGCATTTACTACATAACAATTTAAAAAGTTGTGATTTAAACTGCTATGTATTTTTTGCCATTTTTACATCAGTCGGCAATTTGTTAAATAAATAGCCGCCAGTATTATTATTATCTATTATTATTATCTCATTACAGTCCGTTTTTAGAAAAACCCTGTATCTCTATTTTTTTTGCAAGAATCCATAACTGTATATTTGCGAAATTTTGTTGTTATACATAAATACGTATGGGAACTAGAAAAATTATTAAATCTTCTATGGGAATTTGTCATTTCTGTCATATTACTATTCTAAATATTAATATACCATAACATGGTTTACTGGATTTTTATTACGTGCAACTTTTTTTTTGGCCTTAACTTTCAGTGACATTTCCAGAAGAACATACCGATGTCATATTTATAGAATAAGGAACTATTTTTGCATTATTTTTTTTCGTATGCATGATAGTTCCCGAGATTTTTGAAATAATTCCTTTTTGGAGTTTCCCTCTAAAGCAAATTTAAAAGAGGAGGTATAATCTGAAATTTTTAGTATATTGGTTGGGGCCCCCTAACAATTTTCTATTGAATTACCTTTGCTACATTATTTGCTACCACAGCCACACACAAAAAATACTCTGTACCAGGCATTACATCATCATTTTCTTACGTATTTGATGTGCTAAAAAAGAATCTGATACGAAAAATGTCGTTTTTTCGTCGGTTTGTTATGAAAAGAAAATAGTACGGTACTAGAGGTAAAAAGTAAGTAAAATTTAGGAATAACCTCATTTGTAATAATAATAATTACTTCCACATCCAATGGAAGCATAGTAACGCAAAAAAAAAAATTAAAAATTTATTGTAATAATAATAATTACTTCCACATCCAATGGAAGCATAGTAACGCAAAAAAAAATTAAATATTTGTATTGCTCAAATAGGCTTAGAATGTCGAGATTTTAAGTTTGAGCAGAATAAAATTTCTGTCTGTCGTTGTTAATCCAAGGAAATGAGGTTTTGGCCGGGACTGTGACTCATCCAGGCAGAGATCACGATTTTTAGGTAGTATAGGTGTCAGTAAATGAAACCTATATAAAATCTGCGGTCGATTTTCTGCATATGTTTATTTACAGCCATTTTAATGCAAGAAAATGGAAAAAACGTATTTTTTCACACTTTTTCACCTGCCAGTAAAAAGTAAACTATCTTACAGATAAATCAAATGAATCACCTTGTAGGAAATTAAAAAAGATTTAAAATGGCGGTTGTTAAATATCGATATAGTTAATTGTTGCTAAGATAATTGCAAAATGCGGAATTTTATTCAATAAACAATATCTTGTGTAAAAAACAATCTAATGTTTTGTTCTTGCGTAAATAGTTGACTCTCATAGTGCTTAATATCTGGTAAACATTTCAAATCGATTCGTCAAATAGTTTTTGCAAAATTGCATTAATTTATCCCAGAGACCTTTTTTTTGCAACCCCACCACGTCCAGAGAAATCAAAATACAATGATTCTACGGCCTCCACCTGAAAGAGAAAGACTTGATTTACCAAAATGCTTTGTTAGATATCGAAAAAATTAATTTTCAGACCTGCAAAATGACGTTGCAAAAGAACTCAGATTTTTACCTTATAAACAAATAGAATAATTTTTTAACAATTGATTGTAGAGCATCGGTTTTTGAAAAGCTGATATTTTTACACGAATTTTGAAAAAAAAAAGAAGGTCAATTTGGGGCAAAGTTAGAAATTTTTTTTCAAAAATTCATAGCTCCTTTGTTTATAATAATTAAGAAACGTAACAAGCGCCATGTTAAAGGGGAAGAGTTCAACTTTTAGTGTAAAAAATTTGAAAATGATTGCACTTTCTCAAAACTGTTGGCAAAGCTTCTAAAATGAGGCTCGAATCAACTTAGCTCGGAGGTTGTGGAGGGGGAACCCTCAAATCCGCGCATTCAAAAATTGAAACAGCATCTTCAAACTGACCACATAAGTCATAACTTTGGTGTTTGTTAACCGATTTTGATGTTTCTTTTTTCAATTTGGGGTACCTTTTTGCGTACGTTAATAATATTCAATCTGTTAAACTATTAACATTAATATTAACAATGTAATTTGTTTAAACATTAAAAAAAATTTTTTTTTTGCAAAATATCAAAATTTTTTGTTTTGTTCTTGTTAAAAGTTGTAGAAAAGGCTTATGTACACGTAAATATATATCTTATTGTTATAAACAATTGAATTTTTCAAATTTATAAAATAAAAACACTCTATTCGATATAATTTACATTTTTAAGATATTTTTCAAATGCAAAATTACCATACAATTTATGAAAAGTGCTCTTATTAATTTGCGTATTATTAATTATTAATAAATAATAAAACAAACCATTACTTCCTTCGTAGAAGTATACAACACGCGTGTGAATGTACATGTAGTGACAGCGTTTGTCATGTGTAATGGTTTGTATGATACAGTAGAAACTTTCTATGGTTCAACACATCTGCTCCAAAATAATAAGAGAGTAATAATTACCTGTAATTTGTTTAAACATTTTACAAAAAAATATTTTTATACATTATCAAAATTTTTGTATTATTCTTATTGAAAATTATAGGAAAGGTTTGTGTACAATTAAATATATAAATTACTGTTATATTAAGTTATAAACAATAGAATTTGTAAAGTGTGAAAAGAAACACATTGTTCGATATAAATAACGCTGTAATTTATAATAATACAGAATATTTGTCGATTCACATATAAATTTACTTAATAATATACCTATACACATTCTAATAAGGTAAAATCAATCAACTCGTATTTTTTTTAGGATCGGCTCATTATCATCAACATTAGAATGATCAAAGTTATCTAACATTAAATTAATATTCTCAATATCATCATCGTCTTCATTACAATTAATTTCACAATCATTTTCAAATTTTTTACACTAAAAATTGAACTCTTCCCCTTTAAAATGGCGCTTGTTACGTTTCTTAATTTGAAAAAAAATTGCTAATTTTGCCCCACATTGACCTAGGACCTTCTTTTTTTTTCAAAATTCGTGTAAAAATATCAGCTTTTCAAATATCGAAAAACCGATGCTCTACAATCAATTGTTAAAAAATTATTCTACTTGTTTATAAGGTAAAAATCTGAGTTCTTTTGCAACGTCATTTTGCAGGTCTGAAAATTAATTTTTTCGATATCTAACAAAGCATTTTGGTAAATCAAGTCTTTCCCTTTCAGGTGGAGGCCGTAGAATCATTGTATTTTGATTTCTCTGGACGTGGTGGGGTTGCAAAAAAAAGGTCTCTGGGATAATTAATGCAATTTTGCAAAAACTATTTGACGAATCGATTTGATTTATTTACGCAAGGACAAAACAGTAGATTGTTTTTTACACAAGATATTGTTTATTGAATAAAATTCCGCATTTTGCAATTATCTTAGCAACAATTAACTATATCGACATTTAACAACCGCCATTTTAAAGCTTTTTTAATTTCCTACAAGGTGATTCATTTGATTTATCTGTAAGGTAGTTTACTTTTTACTGGCAGGTGAAAAAGTGTGAAAAACACGTTTTTTCCATTTTTTTGCATTAAAATGGCTGTAAATAAACATATGCAGAAAATCGACCGCAGATTTTATATAGGTTTCATTTATTGACACCTATACTACCTAAAAATCGTGGTCTCTGCCTGGATGAGTCACAGTCCCGAACATGGTACTTTTTTTACTCATTTCCCTGGACTATGTCGGCCTGTCACGATTACTCTGGAATCGTTTGGTATTGACTTGATATTTAGTACACGTATGTATTTTAACGAGATCTGGAACTACATTATATTTTCATCTTATTCCGTTGAAGGGTTGGGCGGAAAATTGCGGTACATGGGGGATAAATAGGTAAATCAAGCAAGTAAGAGTTCATAAAATTGGTATTTGGTATAATAAGAGAAGCTAATGTTCAAAAGATTTTTTGGCATTAGCCACCCCCATCCCATTATTAAAAGAGGTGAAAAAAAAAACAAAATTGTGATTTAGTGTGTATACAAAAAACAAAGGCCTCAAAAATTTTTTACTTCATCCACCCCATCCCCCACTACCGATGTAGTATATCGTTTTATAAGTTTTTGGGGTAGGCGATTTTAAATATCGTCAGCTTAAATAATTGTTAACGATAGCAGATTACTTGTAGACAAATTTTACAGGAGGACAAGGAAACGTTCTAAAAATGTTTGTTCTTGGAATTTAAAAAAAAATAAAAATTTGTTCATTTATAATTATTACAAAATCTACATTTCTACTATGAAAGTATCACGTTTTTCTTTTAGTTTTGTTTTGTTTTGTTTTATTACAAGAATTTACTGGGGATAAGCTGGTTTTCTATTCTTAAAAAAAATACTTTAGGAGTTAGCAGGTTTTATGATAACCATTCAGAATAAAACAATATTGCTTCTAATGCGAAATGGCGCAGTTTGAAGGAGATAGCAGTTTTTCTGCGTTTAATTCAGACCTATGCACGTCATAGATTTTCGCATCAAATAAAAATGACTGTTTCCAATTAAAAATGGATATAGCTGGTAAGAACATACCGCGCAGAATTAAACACCTTTTCCAACGGTGTATAAATGTCATTTTGCTTAAAAAGTGGAGTTAGCTGTACTGTAAAGCCGACGATATGTTATTGAAGTTCTATAAACAATTATTTCCACATAGTGGAGTGCAAATATAGTATCAAAATTTTTTTCGGTGTGAGAGACTTCGATAAAATCTGTATGTGGTAGTAGTGATTCCTTGGGCAGCGGTTTCTTCTTTATGAGTTATTATTGTAGTAAATGGTGTCATCTTCAGTTTCTATATAACCAGGATATTTACCCTTATCTCTTACCCTCAAGGGGCGACAACCACCCCTTAATTTAGATATTTAATATTTGAAAAAGTGCTACTGATTTATTTTTAAAACATCGGCTATTTACGTTTTTGGTATTCTTGATTACGAATTGAGCTGGGTTTAGTCCGCCGTGAGACAGGTTAGTATTACCCTACTGATGACTCGTCTTTGCGATAGTAATCCTGCTCAGTACGAGAGCAACTGCAGGTTCGGACTTTGGTTCACGCACTCGCTCGAGCGGGTGGTGGTGTGAAGCTACCTGAACGCCTCCTTTCTAGTGAAAGTCGAAAGGCTCAAAACAATGTGACTTTACTAGGCGTTTGCTATTCGCCGTCAAGATCGACGGTCGGCGGTGGGATCGATCATTGCCATGTCCGACCTGATCTCCTGACAGCCGATCATGGGTCGCACAAAAGTTTCGATGTTGGAACTCGGAATTGCCTGTAGACGACTTACGTACCTGTAAGGTGTTGTGCTCGGTAGAGCAGTTTCGGTTTCGTTGGTTTGTTGCTCAATTCGATGACATACGCACGACACTACATAACGACGCTAACGATATCGATCCGATATACCACGTTCTTTTCTTAACGGAGAGGGACTGACGTAGCAGGAGGAACACTCTGCTACGTTCGGCTCACTGCTCAAAATTAAAAAATAAAAAATTTGGAATTTTTTTCTAAAGTAACCTCGAAAGTAACTGTTTTAAATGGACAAAAAAACGAAGAACAGCTTTTTTTGGGAAAAAAATAATTACTTTTACAAAATGGCGATATTTCGTTAAAAAAAATGTGAAAATATGAACCGTCTCGGCCATTAATTCTTTGTTACTTCCAAATCCAGTGGAAATGTAGTAGCGCAAAAAAAAAATTTGAAAATTTTTATTGTTCAAGTAGGTTTATAATGTCATGAAACGTCAAGATTTTAAGTATAAACAAAAGCAAATTTCTGTTTGTCTGTAACTTTTTTTTGTGCTCACGATTACTCTGGAACAGTTTAAGATATTTACTTGAAATTTAGTATATGTATGTATTTGAATGAGATCGAGAACTATATTACATTTTGATCTTATTCCGTTGAAAGATTGGGGGTAAATGGGGGTAAATAGGTAAATCAAGCAAGTACGAGTTCATAAAATTGGTACATATTTAACAGCGTGTCCAGCCCGGAGCTTACACGATCCATATCTCGAAAACTACTGAACAAATTTCTGTAAAATTACGTATGTATAGTAAAGAGCTTATGATCTTTCTAACTAAAATATTTTGACAGTTCTATCACATCTGGTTATATCGGAAGTAGATGTCAACTTTGTTATTTTAAATGGAATGCCCATATTTTTATTATCGGAATTGATAGACTACAAAATTTTAAGGTCACTTTGTATAACAAACCTTGTACCTAAAATTTATAGTTTTCGATATTTTAATTTTTTTACAAAAAAATTGGCACCTGCAGACCCCTAAAAAAATGTTTCCTGTGAATAACCCGTACAAGAATCTAAATATCTTTTACTGTGGAAGTAATCAACATGGTCGTAGATTATTTTAAAAAAATTGAAAACATTGAAATATTGTACAGGGTGAGTACAAAAGTGGTCACAACTTTCTATTCAGAAACGTGAAACATCTTAAATTTTTTAAATGGAAACCCCCATTTTTTTTATTTTAACAAATTCTACGACCAAAAATATGGATAGTTTACATTACTTCCCTATACCTAACTACGACGGTTTTTAAGATATTCACGAAAGTTAAGAAAAACCAATTATTTTGCAAGAATTCTTTATTTAACCTTGTAACATTTTATTTTTTTTAGTTTTAGATATTGTGATAAACCCAGCCATCACGTAACACATTAAACAGCTTGACTGAAAATTGCAAAAAAATTATTGTTTTAAACCTAAACAAGAGGCAATTCAAGACAAATAACAATGGAAATTATTTTGCAACAGCTAACAACAAAATTAAAAATAAATTAAAGTAATTGTTCAAATACACCACCGTTGGCACCTAAACATTTTTCGGATCTGCGAAGTAGTGCGTCTGTCTGTAGCCGCTTTTTGAATCATATCTGGCGGTAAGGACTGAAAAGCAGTGCGCACTAGGGTGGAGTGAAAAGGGCATTTTTTTTAATTTTTAAAATTACATTTTGGAATAGTTGCAGAAAGTTGCCTACTAGTATCCCAAAGAGAAAACCTAAATGATGTTTTGAAATATTAAAATATCTTCTGCCCTCTACGACCCATTAAAGGGGGTGTGAAATAATATTTTTTTCATTTTCAAAATTTCATTTTGGAATAGTTGCAGAAAGTTGCCTATTAGTATCTCAAAGAGAAAACCTAAATGATGTTTTGAAATATTAAAATATCTTCTGTCCTCTACCACCCATTAAAAAGAGTGCAAAATAATATTTTTTTTTAATTTCCAAAATTTAATTTTGGAATACTTGCAAAAAGTTGCTTATTACTATCCCAAAAAGAAAACCTAAATGATGTTTTGAAATAATACAATATCTTCTGCCCTTTACCACCCCTCAAAAGAGGTGTGAAATAGATTTTTCAATTATAATAACAAGGAAAAGTTGTTTGTGCTAATAATACAAATATAATGTTATAATAGGGTTACAGAAACACCAACGTATCTTTTGTGTAGAATAAATATCACTTTTAAAGGGAGAATAACAAATTTCATAGATTATGGATATTGAAATTATATTATTTTCAAGTAACATTCTTATTTACGTTACGGTTCTGTCATATTCTCGAGCCGACTAACTAGATTTAGCCGGTTATGATCTATATTTAGGTTTTCATTTGTCAGTCAGTACAAGTGTTGACTGACAAACAACCAAGGTTATTGACAGAAGTAAGATAAGAAGGGCTAGGACAAAAACTAGACAGAACCTGCAATCACAAAGAACTTCCGAGCCATTAAAAGCCATGTACTTCGATGGTAGAAAAGATAAAACTCTTGTGATGGATAAAATTAAACAAGTCTCATAGAAGAACAATAGTACTAGAGCATATTTCATTGATACAGGAACCCGGCTCCCATTTCATGGGTCACACAACACCAATATCCAGCTCAGCAAAACACATTTTCTAATCTATTTTCACCTTCTTGGAAAGTAACAATTACAGCTTAGATAACCTTGTAGCTATAGGATGTGATGGGACGCTGGTCAATACAGGATCCAAAAGCGGGGTGATAGTTCACCTTGAGTTACAGATAAAACGACCTTTACAAAGATTCATATGTCAACTTCATAGGAATGAACTATCTCTGAGGCATCTACTGGAATATATCGATGGTGACACAAGTGGTCCTCGTGGATAGTCTGGTTCTCTAGGAAAACAAATAGAACTTTGTGAAAATCTGCCACCTATTAAATTTAAACCTATCAGTTGTGATTTACCAAACATTGATTTCAATGAATTGAGTACCGATCAAAAGTATCACTTTGAAATTTGTCTTGCAATATCTAGTGGAAATTGTTCAAATGATTCATCAAACAGCAAATGCTTTTTTATCAATTATTGGTTCAGACAAACGAGATGGGTTTATTAAAACCACTTTTGATTCACTTCACGCAGAATGATGTCAAATTTGAGACAAAAAGGCAATTCAAACAGTAGAGCTTCTGTTACAGTTGGAAGGTGGAGGGATGGAACTCGTCGAGCAGTCACCTCCCCATGGTGAGTTCTGGGTTGTTTGACATTAAACAAGCGAAAAACTCCTCTAAACAGAAATCTGACAGCAGATGGAAATAATACAGAAAAGCCGCATTATTACATCAAAATTATTCCTCTCAAGGGTTGATATCGGGGTGATTAAAAATCGAACACGTTATTTAGCGTGATAATTGACAAGAATTAGGCTAATTAGTATAAATGATTAATTTATACATAGTCAATTTTGATTTTCAAGTTATAGTTTTGATATACGATATATTTCTAGATTTCTCTAAATACAAGGGTCTGTAGAGGGCAGAAGACGTAGTTCAAATGTAACAAAATTGTATATAGGTATTAATGGACCCTAAAGACAAGTTTTTTTCACTATTCCAAATTCGTCTTAAAAAGTTAAATTTTTCTCTCCACCCTAGTGCGCACTCGTTCTTGGCATTCATCTTTTGTAGTTATTGCAGTTGCAAACACTTCATTTTTTATGTAGCCCTATATAAAAAAATCAAGTATTGTTAGGTCTGGAGACCTTGGTGGCCAAAGAAATGGACCTCTGTTAGCAATCCACTGGTCTTCAAAATTTTCGGTCAAAAAATCATTTACGATCATTCGTCCGTGAGGTGGTGCTCCAACAACTAATTTGACAGCTCTGATGCTATTTCTTCTACAACAATTGTTTACATGGCCCTCTTAGAGTTAGTTAAAGAATTCTTACAAAATAATTGGTTTTTCTGAACTTTCGTGAATATCTTAAAAACCGTCGTAGTTAGGTATAGGGAAGTAAATGTAAACTATCCATATTTTTAGTCATAGAATTTGATAAAACAAAAAAGGGGGTTTCCATTTAAAAAAATTAAGATATTTGATGTTTCTGAATGGAAAGTTGTTACCACTTTGGTACTCACCTTTTACAATATTTAAATGTTTTCATTTTTTTTTAAATAATCTACGACTATGCTGATTACTTCCACAGTAAAAGATATTTAGATACTTGCATGAGTTATTCACAGGAAGAATTTTTTTAGGGGTTTGCAGGTGTCAATTTTTTGGTAAAAAATTTAGTAACTAGAAAACTATAAATTTTAGGTACAAAGTGACCTTAAAATTGTGTAATTTATCAAGTCCGATATTTAAAATAACAAATTTGACATCTACTTCCGGTATAACCGGAAGTGATAGAACTGTCAAAATATTTTAGTTAGAAAGATCATAAGCTCCATACTGTACATACGTAATTTTACAGAAATTTGTTCAGTAGTTTTCGAGATATGGATCGTGTAAGCTCTCGGCTGGACACGCCGTATATTAGAGAAACTAAGGTCTCAAAATTTTTTTCGGCATTAACCACCCCACCCCATTATTAAAGGGGGTGAAAAAATAAAATTGTGATTTAATGTGTGTACAAGAACCAAAAGTCTTCTTTTTATTTACTTCTACCACTCCCATATGTTAAAATTTCTAGTCGTTGTACTAAAAGCTTGATGCTTCAACTTGAAACAAAATCAAGCAATTTGAACATAACATTCATTTGTAGCACATCAACATCTATAGAAAAATAATGGTTCGATTTCTGGTACAGAGCATTTTTTATGTGGCTGTGTTATTAACACTTCTTTGTGTATCCATGTGTGTGTTAGGAAAAATATAAAATTAAAAATAAACGCAGGAAAAATTGCCAATGTTTATTGATTGTTGTTTATCAAACCTTAAAAAGCTTAATCTGCAGAGCATGAAGAATGAAATATTAATCGATGTATGTATACGTGACGAGTAAGGATAATGTGCACGGACAGGAAATGTGACTATGAGATTTGAATGGAAAATAAGGACGTAAGAGCTTTGTTACGTAAACCCAGTTCACTTTTATAATAACCAGCTAACTGCATTTTCCCTTTGTTGTGTTATTTATGTAAGTTAATTAAAGCACGTCATTTGGCAGTGCTGAAACAGTAATTATAATTTATCGCTAATTTTGTTCATTAAAGTAATATCAAATTTTAGAAGATCAGTGACAAGAAACATAGTTTTCTAATTAAATAATGGAAGTCGGGAAGGTAGGTAACAGAAATACATATAATTTATAGTATATACAATATAATATTATGTCGCTATTGCAGCAAACAGAATCTATACTGCTGGTCAATTGAACGGACCAAGCGAATTTTTAGGTATAATTTAAATCCACATTTCTCGAGAACGAGAATAGATATCAATGTGCGGTTTTTAGGATATAAGAGGTGTGAAAGAACGGGATATTGACACAGTATGTCATAGGCAACTTTTGTTACAATTAGAGAGGATAGGTTTCAGAGGGATAACAGCCGACCTATTCAAGAGTTATCTGGAAAATAGAAAAGTGTATGTAAAACTTAATAATACATTGAGTGAACCGGGAACAATGCAATATGGTGTACCACAGGGTACTGTACTTGATTCGATATTCTTTATAATTTACATAAATAGTATACTTACCTCAAATTTTGCCGGTAAATTAATATCTTTTGCAGATGACACCGCAATTATGAAAGTGATTCGTGGAATTCATTAAAAAACATAGTAGAGCATGATATAAAAGAAATAAAAAATCATTTTGAGAATAAGAAGCTAAGTATCAATTATAATAAAACGTTTTTCTTACCTCTGACATCTTATAAGAATAACCTATCTAATTACAAGTCTATCAAAATAATGAGTACTAATAATGAAGTTGGAATAAAATCCACTGGTGTGATAAAATATCTTGGCATTCACATAGACAGCCATACACGATGGGAGGAGCATATTCAGGCAACACATAAAAAACTAAGGGGATTAATATAAAAGTTTATAAAATTAAAAAATATTTTACATGTCAGAGAATTAATACTTGTATATAAATCACTAGTTGAATCAATTTTGCGGTATGGTATTATTGGTTGGGGGGGGCAGCCAAAACAATATTAAATCCATTACAGAGAGTTCAAAATCGTATCTTAAAAATAATATTAAACAAACCAGCTCGTTTTGCTACAGATGAATTGTATGACAACTGTTCCTTACTCGATATTAGACAACTGTATTCTAGTAGTGCCTTACTTTATATATATAAAAATAAGAGAGACCAACTGAACGTTTATTATTATAATACAAGAAGCAAACAGAAAAGGGATTTGAAAATACCAAAAACTACAAAAACTGTGTGTCAAAAATATTATGGTAATATTGCTAATAAACTTTATAATTTGTTGCCCACAACGATAAGAGAAAAGAAGCAGGTATTTTTTAAAAAACTGTCTATTGTCTGGATACAAGAAAATAGGCATAGAGTACACAACATATTCGATAAACTAAATAGTTTTTTTTAACTATTTAACGTCGGCCCATTTCCGCTACCAGGGCCTATCACCGACGCCAGGAGACGAGCTACCCCCAACCTGGAAATTTTGCCGAACCTCTTCCCTTAAGAAGAGTAGGGATCTTTTACTTGCCTAACATTTAATAGACAAGGGACCGTCTGCTTTACATCCCCTCCGTAGCATGGTATATCCACTACGTAATCCTCGTCTGAAATTACGTAGCTTCCGCGTATACACTGATATACAAGCCGCTAGTAGGTGGGACGAGAACGCTGTATTTCCCAAGATGGGTCACCCATCCAAGTACTAACCGCGCTCGACGTTGCTTCAATGGAATATCGACTGAAATTCACATTGAAGTCGCCTCTACGCTCGCCCCAACTAAATAGTTAATAAGCAAAATTTTCTGGAATTATGATTAAAGGTTCAATATTATTCTGGTAACTTTATTATTATAATTATTACAATTCTTATTTTGGGTCATTTTGTATGTAAGTATATACGTGAGGACATTCCTTAGTTATTATTATTATTATTTTTTTTTTAGAGTATTATCAGAATATCAATTTAGTTTTATTCTAATCATTTAAAAAGGTATATACAGACTGTCTATTTTACGAGGGCCACACCAAATATCTCGCTTAATATCTATTGTAGAAGAATAAAGTTTTAGAAACAGTTATCCCATTTTTTGTGAGCAATATTTCAGTAAAAAGAAATTTGAAATCCATAGCCTACTTTATGAGATATATTACAAAAACCTGAAAAATAGGAAAACCACAAACGGTTATAGCTTCCTTATTTGAGGAGATACGAAAAAAGTTAAAGGAATGAAAGTTGACGGCAAAGACAATAAGAATAATAACGTGTAACAGAAAAATCGAAAAATGCAGTTGGTTTTGACATACGCTCTTGTGCAAAAATGAAAAATACAAATCTCAAAGTAGGCCATGACGCCATTAATTCCGTTATTTGTTTCTCTTTCCAACGATATAAAACATGTCACAGAAATTTTAACCGATAGTGTCAATATTTAATATTTTACGAATACCACAATTCATATAATTGAATCGTAACAATCAGCTGTGCCATAATTAGTGAAAAACAATGTATACAGTTATTAACAGATTTGACAGATTGTCACTGTTGTATGTTGTATGTTGCGTTGTCGAGTTCTAAGACAAATTTTATAACAGTAATTATGGTGTACACCAATAATAACAAATTCGATATGATTAGCATTTATTGTCAGTGCAATTTTGACGCTGAGATGGCAGTCACGGTTTACGGAGATAGATTTCCAGATGCTCCGCAGCCAAATCGAACTATGTTTAGGAAGTTAGTTCAAAATCTAAA
Source organism: Rutpela maculata (assembly GCA_936432065.2). NCBI lineage: Eukaryota > Metazoa > Arthropoda > Insecta > Coleoptera > Cerambycidae > Rutpela > Rutpela maculata. The sequence continues at coordinate 91,408,237 of OW386291.2, forward strand.
AACGCACGGTTCATTTTCAAAAAAAGTAGTAAGGCGAGCGCATGTTGCGGATAATGTAAGAAAAGTGAATAGAGTATTGAATTATGTTAACCAAAATGAGGAAACCTCTTTGAGACAAATTCAGAGAAACTGTCGCATAAAAAAAGACAGTGCAAGAAAAATATTGAAAAAAAACGGATTTCGATGCTACAAAATGAGGAAAGTTCAACATTTAAATGAGGGAGATAAGCCAAGGAGAGTAAGATTTTGTAGATGGTTATTAAATAAAAAAAGGAATGACGCGCTGATATGTAGCAAAATTCTTTGGTCGGACGAATCAAATTTTTCTAATAATGGATTTTTCAATAGAAATATGCATTATAAGTGGACACGAGAAAATACACATTAGTGCAGAGAGACTGCTTTCCAAGAAAGATTTTCTACGAATGTTTGGTTGGGTCTTTTAGGGACTAAAGTAATTGGACCTTATTTTTATGATGGCAAATTAACCGCTCGTAGATACCTTAATTTCCTGCAAAACGAATTTCAAGATTTTCTTTATGAATTAACATTGGCAGAAAGATTAAATTATTCATATTTTCAACAAGATGGGGCTCCACCTCACACTGCTGTAATATGTACAAATTATTTAAATCAAGTTATGCCAGATAGCTGGATAGGCACCTATGGACCCATTCTATGGCCAGCTCGATCACCAGATATTACTCCCTTGGATTTTTTCGTCTGGGGTTACATTAAAGACAAGGTATTTCAAACTGCCCCTGAAAATATTGAGGACATCAAAACCAGAATTCGAAACGCATGTGAGGCAATTACTCCTGAAATGCTCCAAAATGTAATGCGTGACGTGTCTCGTAGAGCACGTTTATGTGTCAGAATGCATGGTGTACAATTTGAGCATTTGTAGTTAGAAAAATAAATACACACAATTTCTTTTCAATATAGTAGTAGGTAGTACTGTTATACATAGTTTTTCGTTTTTTTCTTTGGATGTTCGTTTTGTACTTGTATTTTTATTTATGAGATATTTGTTGGTTTGTATTAAATTGTAATAAATAATTACGGAATTATAATTATTATAAAGTGAATTTTTACTATTATGGCACAGCTGATTGTTACGATTCAATTATATGAATTGTGGTATTCGTAAAATATTAAATATTGACACTATCGGTTAAAATTTCTGTGACATGTTTTATATCGTTGGAAAGAGAAAAAAATAACGGAATTAATGGCGTCATGGCCTACTTTGAGATTTGTATTTTTCATTTTTGCACAAGAGCGTATGTCAAAGCCAACTGCATTTTTCAATTTTTCTGTTACACGTTATTATTCTTATTGTCTTTGCCGTCAACTTTCATTCCTTTAACTTTTTTCGTATCTCCTCAAATAAGGAAGCTATGTGGTTTTCCTATTTTTCAGGTTTTTGTAATATATCTCATAAAGTAGGCTATGGATTTCAAATTTCTTTTTACTGAAATATAGCTCACAAAAAATGGGATAACTGTTTCTAAAACTTCATTCTTCTACAATAGATATTAAGCGAGATATTTGGTGTGGCCCTCGTAAAATAGACAGTCTGTATATATATATATATATATATATATATATATATATATATATATATATATATATATATATATATATTTTTGTTGTGCATTTACTGAAAAAGACGGCCTAATCAATTTTTGTTGTGATAAGATAGAAGAAGAATTTTGTTGTTGAGCGCCAGATGGCCTAAACCATCGGATGCGACAGTCGAGAGAGAACTCGATACTGCCACACCTCAGAGCATGAGGGTACCGCGACTGTGCAGTACAACTCCCTCTCAGATAGCCGGTTCCTGAAATGCAATGTAATCTCTAGCAACTGAAATAATACACCAATATTTCAAACAAAGATTAACAAATTTTAATGATCTGGACGAGGTAAATTTATGAATTTAACAAATACACAGTTTACATAAATAAAGTTTAAGATGAATGGATAATTATGCGTTTTATTTATTGGCCTTTGCAAATATATTCAAAATTTTATCAACTGATCAGTGAAAATATAACCGATAAGGTACCTTTATACTTTACCGCTCTCGTAACGCCGCTGAGCTCAATCGCGCACTGCTGCTGTGAGTACGCCCCTGGATTCTCGTTCAAAGCTGGTTACTGATGTTACCAACCGCAGGTGCTTGAAGATTACTAGAAGTTCAGATGATTGGATAAAGCTGATTTATTTATTTTCCCTTATTTTCTTTCTTCGGGACACTTTATTTTAAGGAAATCACTTTCGAAGCACGGGTTTTTATAAGAATTAAATTTTACTTTAAGGTAAGTACCTTAGATATTTAAAATGGATAAATATGCGAGTCGGCTTTGGAAACTTTGAGTCTAGTTTACAACATTTTCATAACATTTATATTTTAAGCATAGAATACTTATTAAAATTATCATTCCTAACTCCTTTCAAAATTTCATATATGATTACTTCCGTAAACACACGGTTTCAAACAATAGGGTAAATTTTCATTAAATAAATTTTAGGTTAGGAGTTTTCAGGAGTAAAATTTATAACATGTTGCCTCTACGACCGCGTTTACTAGCCTGTTTTTGCCACTTCTCGCGTTTTTATTCGCTGAGATTGACAGGAATACAAAAATCAGATAGTATGATTTTAATAAAGAATTTTGATTTTTATAAACATGTACTTTTTTATGCCTTTTACTTAGTATATGCACATTTTAACATTGGAATGAGCTTTACTATGCACTCCCAATCATTCTGGTACCCCATTTGTACCCCCATAATGATTTTTAAGACACTTTAATAAATATTCTATATTGCTATTTTCTGACCTTATTACTACATAAAACTACTTAAAATTCGCCCAGATCCTACTTAATACACTAATTATTAATTATCTACTAACATTCATTACCTAGATAGGTTTAAAACATAATTATATGTGAACAAACATTTTAGGTACCCACCTCCAAGTTCATCGGTGAGCAGTGCCTAAACTAATACATAGTGTCCTATCAAAAGTTACACAAAACAACACTGGTGTCCTGAATTCACACCAGGATAAGAAATATTATATCTACATGGGTTTTAAGAAAAGTCGCAGTTCATTTTATGTGAAGGTATCTAGAATACACAAAGATTTATTAAGAAATACCTCCCAACGTGTCACAGTTCAGAGATTTTACGCTGCACTTCACTAACAGGTACTAGTCTTTGTTTTCTGTGAGTTTCATCTCATTACGATGTGTCCTTTTTGTAAAACCTTCTTATATGTATGTTTGCCGAGGGATATTTTTTTAAATTTTCTTATAACTAGATTTTATGTTAATTTTGCTCATTATTAGCGTTCATATACGTATTCTAGTACTTAATACATCATCATTGTCCACTATTATTGTCCTTTAGTCTAATTTGTAGCACTATTTTAATAAAATGTTTTATTTTTTTAGTTTGACGAGTCCACTACGAGAGTGTTCAGAGAGTTTATGGTTTCTACAAGAATAAAGCTTGATTTTACACATTTGAGCCCTTGCTGTGGTCTCTCTAATTAGTTATTTTAACATATTATAAGGTTTGTCTACTTTTTACATATGGTTTACCCTACTGGGTGTATCCTTTTATACCTAATTATCATAAATTATACTAAACATAATGCATGTGGGCTTTTTCAAATAGAGGTGTTTTACTTAAGCTGCCATATCACATTTTAAGTCTTACTTGAGGTCATTGACCTCCCCTAGCTTCGTCGAAGGGTTGTAAGTGCCGTTCCTCATGCACGAAGGTAACAATATCGTGCAATGAGTTATGTACCTCTGTCTGTTGCTACGATGGCTTATTTTTTCTGGCTTTTGCCCTAAAATATATATTTTTGCAAATGTCACAACATTTTACCTCCCCAAAATGTCAAAATTTTATTACTAAAAGAAAATTTCGACATTTTTTTTCAAAACAATTAGTGGCGTTTGCAAAATAATAAACACTGTAAATCATTTGTTTTAATCTGTATCATAAGGGTATATCATTTCTATATGAAATCTTCCCCTGACATGATCACTATTAAGAAATTTTAACTCATAGGTATTATCGTTTAATACCCTGTGTACAACGTAAGGTCCTTCATATGGCAAAAGGAGTTTTCCGCATATATTTCTTCTCAAGTCAGAGACACGTAATCGCTTTACTACTACATAATCCCCTACTTCAAACTTAATCTTGTTTTTGATTCTTTTGTTGGCCCTTGTTAAATATTTTTTTGTGTTACGCTCTTGTCTCATCTTTATTATTTTATGAATCTCTCCTAAATTTAATATGTCTCTGTCTGTCCATGGTCTTGTGGGCGCGTATCCCATCATGGCGGTAACTGGTGAAATACGAGTTACTGTATGTGGCACATTGTTCATATACTCTTCTACTTCGGCTACGGCTAAAGGCCATTCAGTATGATCATGCTGAACGATGAATCTTAAAAATTTTACACATTCTTGGACGTACCTCTCAGAGATGTTACCTTGTGGATGTCGTATAGATGTGAATGCTACACGAATATTACTTTTCTCTAATGATTTTACAAACCGTTCATTATTAAAGTATGTTGCATTGTCTGCTAGTACTTTCCTTGGCTTTCCTACCGTTTCAAAATAAAGTTTGAGCTTGGCAATTGTGATTCTAGTGTTACAGGCGGGTACAATTTAACAAATTTGGTAAAAACATCTACCACAATCAAAATATGTTTATATCCATGTTCGTCTTCTATTAAATTACTTATATAATCAATTGCGATTAACTCTAATGGTGATTTCGTGACGAAACTACACACTGTGTTCCTGTTAACGTGATTTTTGGTCTTGCCAAGTATGCACAGATGGCATTCTGAAATTGCTTCCTTCGCTAAAATAAGGTCCTTTTCCGCATAAAACGTTTCTCGAAATATCATCCACGTTTTCCGTATCCCGATATGTCCAAATCGTTCGTGTAAATCCCAAATAATTTCCTTGGTATAATTTTCATCTATGACATATTTTTGTTCATTTCCAATTGTTTTTATAATAAAATTACCTTCAATGGAGTATCCTCTGAATGGTTGTTGTCTAATTTTGTCTCTGAGTGTGTGTAAATATGTTTGACTGCGTAGTATGCGTTTGTTTGAGTATAAGTTATCCTCATATTCGAAGGTGTTGAGTGCTATCATGTAAGTGTTTGCATTTTCTGTGTTTATTTGACGATTTCTAGTTAGCGCATCAGCAGTTACATTATCTTTACCTGGCCTATGTTTGATCGTGAATGAGTATTCCTGTATCAGGAGTGACCAACGATATATCCGATTGTTTGCGAATCTGTTCTTCATCAAAAAACAAAGTGCCGAGTGATCGGTTTCAAGTGTAAAGTGGTTAAATGTCAAGAAAAAGGTCAATTTAGTGATCCCAAAAATGACTGCTGTCATTTCTTTTTCAGAAATTGAATACCTCTGTTCGAAAGGTTTTAAAATTCTCGATACAAAACAAATTGGAGTTTCAGTCCCCCCTTGAATCTGCGTTAGCTCGGCTGCTACGATATAGTCAGACGCATCTGTGCGTAGAATGAAAGGTATGGAGAAATCCGGACTGTATAACAGTAAATTGTCATGAAAGTTTGTTTTTAGTTCTATGAATGCCTTTTCTCTCCTTTCATCCCACTCCCATTTTACGTTTTTTCGTAATAGTTCTATAAGCGGAACTTCGAGTTCTGATAGCCTTGGAATGAATTTTTTGTAATAGTTTAGAACTCCTAGGAAACCTCTCAACATTTTTAGATTAATAGGACGTGGATAGTCCTTGATTTCTTTTATCCTTTCTTGTCCAATGCTAATTCCCTCTTGCCTTATTTGGTATCCCAAGTATTTTACATAGGTTTTATAAAATTCACATTTTTCGATATTAAGTTTCAAACCCGCTTCGTTTAACGCATTTAATATGATGTTCAAATGTTCACGATGTTCTCTTTCTGTTGCAGAAAATATCAAAATATCATCGATATAGTGCAGACAGAAAGAATCGTACTTGTCGAGGATACTCTGCATCGCCCGAACCAGAGCTGATGAAGCACTTTGAAGACCGAAAGGAACCACCTTGAACTGGTATATGTGTCCGTCCACGCTGAATCCAGTGAATTTACGCGACTCAGGATGTAGCGGAATCAACCAAAAAGAGTTTTTTAAATCTAACTTAGAGAAAATAGTGTTTTTACCTATTCTAAACAATAATGTGTCGATCGTTTGCGGCGCGTCAAACTGAGATGTAGTAATAGAGTTTAAGTTTCTAGCATCTAAGCATAGCCTTATTGAGTTGTCTTTCTTTTTCACCACAACTAGTGGATTAATGTAGTTTGTCTTTGCCGTTTCTATGATTCCCGAACTTATCATATTCTGCAATTCAATTTGTACTGATTCTCTTTGTTTATAGGGAATTGGGTATGTTTTACATTTGAATGATTTATTCTCGTTAACTTGTAACTTATGTACGTAGCCCACCGCTACACGTGCTTCAAAATTAATTAGCGCTCTATATTTCTGTAAAATTTCACTTATTGTTTTAACAAAATTTTCCGGACAGTTTAATGTTATATCTCCAAATACATTTATATTATTAACTTGTTTCTTTTTGACGTTTATCTTTTGTTTATCTTTAAGTTCTTGTGTGTTTAACTTTTCAGTTTTATACCTATTTTGCTCTGTATAATTTTTAATCACTTTTGTTTCAGGTTCATATTTTAGATTGTTTATTTTTGATGTTTTAATTTTAAGTACCTTTTGTATCTTTTGAACATACTGTATCTTACTCTCGTTCCTTTTTAATTTATGCATACCAACATTTAACATTTTATTAATTATATTTGCTTGCTCATCTACCGCTAGTTTATCTTTATATATTTTAAAAGTTTTAGGCCTTGATACATGTCCTATTCGACGCTTTATTATTTTATGTACTTTTCTTTTCATCCTTACTTTATTTACCCTATTAAATTTGCCAATATAACCATTTTTAACTTTAGTAGATTCTTTTTCAGTTTTATATTCAATCAACCAATCATGTACGATTGCATCTTTTTTGTCAAAGTTTTCCATCCACAACTCTACATAGTACCAATACATATTTTTTTTCTCGACTTCCTTGTCGATTTCTACCTTATTTTTATACACGACTTCCCCGTCGTCCGCAATTATTTTCATATCATTGGCCTTTTCGCCATTACACCATTTAAAATTTTCGACCTGTATGTCGACCGCAATATTATTATTAACATATTCATTTTTATTATCAACATAATTTCCTACCTCCCCGGTGGAATACATCGGTATGGTACTACCTTGTAAATTTACTACCCTCTTTTCAAGGTCAATTTTTGCCCTGAGTTGTGTTAGGATGTCTTCTCCCAAAATGATATCAAACTTCATGTCATCTATTATTATAAAACTTCCCTCAAATTCATAATTCTTTACCGTGAACTTCGTGTTTAAAACCTGATTACATTGAGCAATTTTTTTACCCCTTGGGTCTACTAAATTTATTTTACTTATTTTAATGCAATCTTTACTTTTATTACCATCATAACAATCATTAATAATTCTTTCTTTGATTAAACTTAATTCAGCACCTGTATCAAGGAGCGCCTTATATGTGTTTGTTTTTAATTTAACGTCTACCATTGGTAGATTGCTGGTTTTAATGTTAATTGATCCGTCATCCATGTCATTACCGATAAACTCTTTCATATGTTGGTATGAAACATTGTTCAAAATTAAAACATCGCTTGCCGAAAAACCTGGTTTCGAGGCGGATCATTTACCTGTGCCACGGTTTCAATCCTATCGAAATCAGCTTGTGCGTTTGCCCTGTCTCTTTTTTCCCTTTGAACGTTTACATTACTGATTTGTGCGTATGTTCGTCTGTCTGTTTCCCTTTCTGAGTCTTGAGCCTTTTTGTCACCCCAACTAACATGTCTCCTATCATCTCTTTGATTATTATCGTAAGGCCGATTTTCGTTATACATATTATTGTCCCTTTGATTGTAATTTCCTCTATATCTATTTTTTTCCCAATAGTTACTATTAGTTTGATTTCTGTAATTGTTGTAGCCATATTTGTCCCTATTTTGCCGATTATTATTGTCATAATTTCCTCTGTTATTATAGTTAGAATTTCTATTATTTTCCCTATATTTATCCCTGTTATTTTCAAAATTTTTATACCTATCATTTTGCCTATCTACATTGTCTTTATTTCCATGTTTCCACCCTATACGGTGATCATCAATGCCACGTAAATATTCGATCAAGCCGTCTAATGTCGTTATTCTCTGAGTAATAATGACATTATGTATATCGTCAGAGAAATGTCTTGCTAAGTAAGTTACCATTTCCCCCTCAATAAAAGCTGGTTCTAGATGTTTAATATTGCCTATTTTTCGTAATACATAATTCTCCCTACTTATACCGGAGTTCTCATTGTATTTCCCATTAAACAGGTTGAAAAGTACTTTTTGTTGAGCGTATTTTCCCCAGTACTGTTTCAACAAAAGTTCCTCAAATTCAGGTAACGTTTCAAAATTATCACATATCACATTATACCACTCCTCAGCAAAACCTCTCACCATATTTTGTATATTTTGTTTTAAGTTGGCGTCTGGGTGTATCGTGTTCATATACTGTTTTAAACGTGTGATGAATGTCTTGGGGTGCGTACGGTTGTCCCCATAAAAATAGAATTGGTTCTTGGTACATGTGTGTGCATATGGTGTGTTGGTGATGGTTGTGTGTCCTTCTTTTAACAACTGCGTGTTCAAATGGTTATACATACATTCCTGCTCTTTTAACTTCTTGTTTAGTGTGTCATCTTGCTTCTTCAGTTTGCTGTCTACTTCACTTACCACGTCGACTATTAATCCTTCTACGTTACGTGCGATGGACTCCTCCATTTTCTTCGTGGCGGACTTGACTTTGGTGTTGATGTCCTCAATGACATCGTCTGTCATAGAGTCGAGCCTGTTCTCTACCCTTTCTACTCTCCCTTGTATTCCTTCTATTCGTTCTTCAAATTTTTTATTGTCTTCGGCAATTTGTCGTACTGTTGCTTGTATCTCCATGACGTTTATATTTGTTTGTTTCATTTCTGCTTGTGTTGCAATGACATTCATATTTGTTTGTTTCATTTCTGCTTGTGTTGCAATGACGTTTATATTTGTTTGTTTCATTTCTGCATTTGTTTGCTCCATATTCGAGCTGATACTTGCCACCATTTGCATTAGTTGATGCAACATGTTTGTGTCTGTGTGTGTTTGTGTAAGTGCTGTATCACCAGATTGTTGTGATGTGGATGGTGTTTGCTCTTGTGTAGTGTTATTTTGTTCGATTTGTTCTGGTGTAGTGTTTGTTTGGTCAGCCATGACTATTGTTTTACCAGATCTTAGATCCATATACTTATGAAATTGGATATAATTCTTACAGTTTTAAAACAAATGATTAGTATTTTTGCTGGTTATTTTATAAAATATCAAACTTAATCTTTTCAATTTGCTAGAGTACACTGTTGTCAATATTCTGCGTTGTTAAGCGTCAAAATGCCGTTTAACAACGTCGCCTACCACGTTGGGCGCCAATTTTTGTTGTGCATTTACTGAAAAAGACGGCCTAATCAATTTTTGTTGTGATAAGATAGAAGAAGAATTTTGTTGTTGAGCGCCAGATGGCCTAAACCATCGGATGCGACAGTCGAGAGAGAACTCGATACTGCCACACCTCAGAGCATGAGGGTACCGCGACTGTGCAGTACAACTCCCTCTCAGATAGCCGGTTCCTGAAATGCAATGTAATCTCTAGCAACTGAAATAATACACCAATATTTCAAACAAAGATTAACAAATTTTAATGATCTGGACGAGGTAAATTTATGAATTTAACAAATACACAGTTTACATAAATAAAGTTTAAGATGAATGGATAATTATGCGTTTTATTTATTGGCCTTTGCAAATATATTCAAAATTTTATCAACTGATCAGTGAAAATATAACCGATAAGGTACCTTTATACTTTACCGCTCTCGTAACGCCGCTGAGCTCAATCGCGCACTGCTGCTGTGAGTACGCCCCTGGATTCTCGTTCAAAGCTGGTTACTGATGTTACCAACCGCAGGTGCTTGAAGATTACTAGAAGTTCAGATGATTGGATAAAGCTGATTTATTTATTTTCCCTTATTTTCTTTCTTCGGGACACTTTATTTTAAGGAAATCACTTTCGAAGCACGGGTTTTTATAAGAATTAAATTTTACTTTAAGGTAAGTACCTTAGATATTTAAAATGGATAAATATGCGAGTCGGCTTTGGAAACTTTGAGTCTAGTTTACAACATTTTCATAACATTTATATTTTAAGCATAGAATACTTATTAAAATTATCATTCCTAACTCCTTTCAAAATTTCATATATGATTACTTCCGTAAACACACGGTTTCAAACAATAGGGTAAATTTTCATTAAATAAATTTTAGGTTAGGAGTTTTCAGGAGTAAAATTTATAACATGTTGCCTCTACGACCGCGTTTACTAGCCTGTTTTTGCCACTTCTCGCGTTTTTATTCGCTGAGATTGACAGGAATACAAAAATCAGATAGTATGATTTTAATAAAGAATTTTGATTTTTATAAACATGTACTTTTTTATGCCTTTTACTTAGTATATGCACATTTTAACATTGGAATGAGCTTTACTATGCACTCCCAATCATTCTGGTACCCCATTTGTACCCCCATAATGATTTTTAAGACACTTTAATAAATATTCTATATTGCTATTTTCTGACCTTATTACTACATAAAACTACTTAAAATTCGCCCAGATCCTACTTAATACACTAATTATTAATTATCTACTAACATTCATTACCTAGATAGGTTTAAAACATAATTATATGTGAACAAACATTTTAGGTACCCACCTCCAAGTTCATCGGTGAGCAGTGCCTAAACTAATACATAGTGTCCTATCAAAAGTTACACAAAACAACACTGGTGTCCTGAATTCACACCAGGATAAGAAATATTATATCTACATGGGTTTTAAGAAAAGTCGCAGTTCATTTTATGTGAAGGTATCTAGAATACACAAAGATTTATTAAGAAATACCTCCCAACGTGTCACAGTTCAGAGATTTTACGCTGCACTTCACTAACAGGTACTAGTCTTTGTTTTCTGTGAGTTTCATCTCATTACGATGTGTCCTTTTTGTAAAACCTTCTTATATGTATGTTTGCCGAGGGATATTTTTTTAAATTTTCTTATAACTAGATTTTATGTTAATTTTGCTCATTATTAGCGTTCATATACGTATTCTAGTACTTAATACATCATCATTGTCCACTATTATTGTCCTTTAGTCTAATTTGTAGCACTATTTTAATAAAATGTTTTATTTTTTTAGTTTGACGAGTCCACTACGAGAGTGTTCAGAGAGTTTATGGTTTCTACAAGAATAAAGCTTGATTTTACACATTTGAGCCCTTGCTGTGGTCTCTCTAATTAGTTATTTTAACATATTATAAGGTTTGTCTACTTTTTACATATGGTTTACCCTACTGGGTGTATCCTTTTATACCTAATTATCATAAATTATACTAAACATAATGCATGTGGGCTTTTTCAAATAGAGGTGTTTTACTTAAGCTGCCATATCACATTTTAAGTCTTACTTGAGGTCATTGACCTCCCCTAGCTTCGTCGAAGGGTTGTAAGTGCCGTTCCTCATGCACGAAGGTAACAATATCGTGCAATGAGTTATGTACCTCTGTCTGTTGCTACGATGGCTTATTTTTTCTGGCTTTTGCCCTAAAATATATATTTTTGCAAATGTCACAACATTTTATATATATATATATATATATATATATATATATATATATATATATATAAGTATGTATTAATAATTAATACGTATTTTTATATTTATTTAATATATCTATATGTATTTTCATAGTAAGATTTGTGTTTGTAAAAAGTAAAAAAGATTTGTTTTTTTTTTTTATTGCTAGAATCATGTGGGATGTGGGCACTCATAATAAGAGTTTAACCGCACATTATTTTGCTGTAATATTTCCCTGTATTTGTGTATTATAAGTACTTTAATAAATATTATTATTATTATTATTATTATTATTATTCCCGATTCTTGTATTTTGAAGCACGTTACTATCTACAGAGTGTGAAAAAAAAAGGTGTATATTTTTTACCAAACTTCATAACTTCCGAGATCCCACAAAAATTATTTTGTATTTTTTTATGCACAGTTTTTTAGTCACTGGTATATAGGAGAAATGCAATTTCTCAAATTTTTTATGTCTGTCTTATTTTGTAAGATACCGATTTTTTCTAAGAACTTGTTATTTTTCCAAGTTTTTTGCCGCTAGGCCTTATTGTGTTTTATCAGAGCCGTTCATTGTGGGTTATTATAATTACTTATGATTTCTTCTTTAAATTAATAATAAAAATAAGTTCATTTTTTCTACTTTCAGTTCCTGGTGAATAAATACTTCGCAGCGGTAAAATATGCCAGAAAAGGTGAATTTTTCATAATTTGACATTTTTCCATCGCTTCCGGTTTCCCCAGAAATGACCTCAACTTTGAAATCTTAAAAGGAATACCCTGTATATTTTTACATTTTTGAATCCCGGAGACGATTTTAAAAATTTTTTGGAACTATATGATGTTCTTAGTGCTATTATTATTTCTAGAGTAACTGAATGCACTCAAATCAATCAAATGGACCAAAACAATAAGAGAAAAATGTAAACGTGAGATTTTTCGAATTGATCTAGTAGTTACGACAAACCAGAGTTTCCGAAATCACTCATTTGTAATTATGTCAACTTTTTCAAATGGTAACATCTTTTAGATACCCAGTAGTTAAATACTAATGTTTACAACAAATCGATTGATACTTTAAAACAGAATCGGTTTGATATTAACCCAAGTTCCTTGGTGGGCATTAATTAAAATATCGAGAAAATACGCTTATCAAGTAGGTATGCCGTGGAAATTGAAAAAAAATAGATTCAAAACATTCATTTTGTCAACAAAACACCGCTGCAAGTAAAAGAAGTGTGCTGTCCGAAATAATTTATTTTAACAATAAAAAAACATTAAGATTAATTAAATGGTAGCAAATGTTCAAGTGCATCCCCCTTCTTTTGACATTTTCTGGCTCAGTCAATGGTGTTTCGCATAACATTTCACAACACAGCAAAGGTTATACCTACAAAAACTTCGCGTACACGATTTTGTAAAATTTGAAGTGTTCTTTCACAGAACTCCACAAAAGAAAATCTAAAATGCTTAGATCTGGTGAGCGGGCAGGCCAATGTACAGGCTCATATGTTCCAATTACTCGACCACTATACTGGTTCACTAAATGGGCCATAACGCAAGCGGCATTATGAGGCGGAGCCCCATCTTGTTGGAAACACATTTGTTCAGAAACTGCAACTGGTAAGTTCATCACCATTTTTTCAATATCATTTTGTAGGAATTCTAAATATTTCTCCCCTGTCAAAGGTCTTTGAAAGAAAATAGGTCCAATAATTCTTGTTCCAATTACCCCAGCCCACAGATTTACTCCAAATCTTCTCTGAAAATTACCTTGCGTCATTAAATGTTGATTTTTCTGCGTCCAATAACTATTGTTTTGTTTATTGATCATTCCATTGCTGGCGAATCTCCACTCATCAGAAAACAATATCAATGAATCGAAATTTAAGTTAGCGGAATTGTTCTGAAGTAACCAGTCACAGTAACCTAATCTTCAGTTGTCATCATTTTCGTACAAATGCTGGTGCACTTGATATTTAAACGAGAATCTTTTTTGCTGATTCATAACTAGTTTGCACCTCGTGACCAATTTCTCTAGTAGAAGCAGTAGGATTCGCCTCTACAAAAGTCAGCATGTTAATTTCTGTCCCTTCATCAACCATAAAAGCTATAGGATTGTTATCAATTCCTCTCCTGATTTGTTTCTTGACGATGGGCTAGTAGACAATAACTAAAATGACAAAAGTAATAATACAGCATTATAGTGTGACTCTCCAATATATTATAAATGTAATTTCGAGGTAATTATACAAATTAGAATCTGCTGATTACGCTATTACGTCATAGCCAATAGAATATATGTATGTATTTGAGACCTGTGTCGACAAGTGAGTTAGTAAATATGGCCAAAAATTTTAAAAAATAAATATAGTAGTGGTGAAGATGAAATACCCATCAATATTGTAAAATTATGCATAGAGGAAACAAAAGACGTAGTATGTTACATTATAAACAATTCATTTAAATTTGGAATTTTTCCAGACTAACTAAAATTGGTCAGTATCAAACCGATCTACAAGAAAGGAGATCCGGATATATTAGAAAACTATAGACCAATTAGTCTATTACCCAGTTTCTCAAAACTATTTGAAATGGCTATGTGTTTTCAATTAGTTGAATTTATGAATATCTGTAGATTATTTAATAATACTCAGCATGGTTATCTGAAAGGGAGATCTACACAAACAGCAATATTTCAATTTACACAAAAAATTCTAGAATTTATAGAGAATAAAAAAATTGCACTAGGCATGTTTTTGGGTTTGTCTAAGGCATATGATTGTTTGGATCACGAATTATTAATAATAAAATTAGACAAATATGGAATTCAAGGTAATGCACTTGAGTGGGTGAGATCGTACCTTTCGGATCGCCGGCAAAGAGTAAAAAGAATAAGAGATAATAAAACGGCTAAGTCTGAAATTTTATGTAACAATATTGGAGTGTCACAAGGCAGTATAATGGGGCCGATATTATTTATTATATATGTAAACGATTTATGTAATGTAGTAACGAGGACAAATCATAGTGTAACAAATTATGCTGATGATAATAATATCTTGGTGGGGGCAGAAACCTACCCCGAATTAATAAAAGAATGTAACGATTTATTCTCAAGCAGAAGTGAATGGTACAGTAGAAACAGATTTATTTTAAATAAAGAGAAAACAAACATCATTCTATTCAGAACAACACAAATGAGAATTTAAACTCCTGAAAACATAGCAATTTCAGGCGAGCAGAGAAAGCTGGTAGAAAATACAAAATTTCTGGGCATCCAAATAGATGAATACCTAAACTGGGATAATAATATCAATCACTTGTGTTTGAAACTAAATAAAATCTGCTATAGTATTAGGGTAATTAAAAAAATTCTAAATTTTAAAAGTTGTAAAATTATATATTTTTCCAGTTTTGAAGCAACAATCAGGTATGGGATAATTTTTTGGGGTAGTAATACAAATATTAAAAAAACGTTCATTATACAAAAGCGAGTTATCAGAATTATACTTAATATGAATTATTGTGACTCATGTAAAGGTAAATTTAAATCAAACAAGATAATGACTGTTTATGGTTTATACATAATCCAGGGGGGGGGGGGCAGTAGGGGCAATTGCCCCTACTGAAAAGCATTCGTTACTTTTTCAAGGCGACAATTTAAAAAATTTTTTGGATTTCTAATAGGCGATAAAAAATTTTTAGATTCAGAGGCAAAACATTTTTTTTTCTGATTTCTACAATTTTTTGTAAATGTTAGTGCCCCCCCCCCCCAGTAACCTTTCTGGATCCGCCCTTGGTGCCTAATGTTTATTTTTACAAATAAAGAAATACTTTTAGTAAATAACACCCAACATGAATATAATACAAGGACACAGGATATCACATATCCACGCCATAATCTCACGTTAACAGAAGAAAGTCCATTCTATATGTGCGTAAAACTATATAACAAATTGCCAATGCGATTCAAAGATATTGTTAGCATAAAGATGTTTAAGAGGCAAATCAAAAGTATGTTAGTAGACTTAGAACCATACAATTTGCAGGAGTATTTGTGTAGTAGGCTATAGCTTCAGATTGTGATTGTGAATTTTACTTCCTCTTCTCCTTTTCTTCTTCTTCTCTTTTCTCTTTTCTTTTTTAGACGTCATTTCATTTTTAAGTTTTATTAATTATGTACATAATTGTAAGGCATTTCGTTGAAATAAAGATTGTTTATTATTATTATTATTAATAGTGCGAAAATTGGCGGCAATATCTAACCGTTTAAACACAGCTTAAACTTCATAATTTTTTTTACTATAAGGCATTATTAAAAAAATAAAGTAAAAAATACGGGTCAAATATTTTTATGTGTAGATGTTATTAAAATAATAAAAAAAAATTGTCTACTTGCCCATTGGAAAATATTGAAAATATGGATGATGTCTGTTCTGATACTTTTGGGAATACAAGTAGTAAAGAAATGACAGTTCTGTGACAATCCCCCCACCACTTTTCAATCCCCCCTCCATTTTTCCCCAGGCCCCGCCCAATCTCCCCACCACTTTTCAATCCCCCCTCCATTTTTCCCCAGGCCCCGCCCAATCTCCCCACCACTTTTCGATCCCCCCTCCATTTTTCCCCAGACCCCGCCCAATCCCCCCACCACTTTTCGATCCCCCCTCCATTTTCCCCCAAGCCCCGCCCAATCTCCCCACCACTTTTCGATCCCCCCCTCTACTTTTCTCACAATCCCCCCACCAATTTCTCAGAAACCCCCTCCATTTTTTCAAAAGCCACACCCATCACCTCCCTACCTCATCGGAAATGTTATAGGTTAGGCAGTACATATTTTACCATTGCTCCAAACACTTAATCATTATGCCCGTCTGTGTATGGATATGTATCAGATGTAAGAGTGTATTAAAGGAATACAGTACGTTCAAAAATGAAAAAATATTCACCGTGTGTGACAATTGTGATATACAACCTATCAAGGCACCTGCTGCATAATTGATTTCACATTTCATACTAATAAGTGAAAGTAGTGGTGGATTTTCAACCTCCCCTCCACCATAATTTAGGATCATTCCCTCCCTTCATATCATATATATGATCATCATCATATATATGTATGGTGAGGACCTCCCATCTCTCCCACCACAACTCAAAACCTCCCACCGCAATTCAGCACCCCCACTATATCAAATTATTCTGATTATAAAAAGAGACGTACACAGGCATTGTAACAAAGTTTTTTGTGTCAACTAGTTAAAGAAATTCAAGTGTTCACAATGGCTTACAGTGGTAGTTTATTTAGTTTACCTGAACTGAGTATTAATGATTTAATTAATAATTTACCTCCAGCACCGCAAGACAAAAATGAAATAGTAGTACTTGGTGAGCGAAGGTACCAACTGAATAAATCTAGAAGTAAATATGTGACAACGGGATTATCACATGACTTCTGTTATAACCCATGTGTGAAGCTAAGTGGAAACAAACTTGATGTAATAATTTTTAACGAAAAGGAGTGGCTTCATTTTCTCACGTATCAAGGTGTAATAACTAATTATGTATACTCCAATGATAAAGTTGAACCAGTAGAGACTGATAACTTTCTTATAAAATTTGAGCAAATTTCCTATTCCAGAGTTATAAAAATAATAAAAAATAACTCTTACATTTACTTGGGATATGAATCGATTTGCAAGTTGTGGGAAGCATTACCACTCATTAAGGCTAACATTGAGACCTTAAAAAGATTGCAATTCCAAAGTTATTTCAGGAATGTGGTGAGAGAACTACAACATCAAGAAGGAAATGTATTTGAAAATGCAGTAAATCTTATTGAAAAGAATAAAAATGGCTATAATGAAAATACCATTATGCTTATGGAGTTAATTTATATTTATCCAGATATATTGGAAGCTGAATATTGTGGTAGGATCTAAAGATGAAGAAAGTGACATTTAATTTAAGAGACAATAAGATTAATTTTATGGTGGTGTGGAATTTTGCGTATAAATTATCAAGAAAGAGATATTGGGAAATTGTAGCCCTCGATAGAGTTCGGTTTAATAGAAGAATAAAACAAACTTCAAATATTATAAACCCCATTTTAGACAGTACTCATAGATATAATGTATATAATGAGAGATTTTGTAATTTATATGATACTTAATCATATATAACCACATAGGTAGTATTTTTGTATTTATGTATGTGAAATAGATATATAGAAATAAAACATATTTATGCTTGAATATTTGTTTTATTAGGTAAAAATATATTATAAATTAAATAATACATGAAAAAAGTAATAAAATATAGATTATATTCATACAATGCTATTATTTGAAATCCATGAATTATGCTTATTGCTTAATCCTAACCATTTAACATAGAGCTTGTTATTCTTTTTTCTTAAAATTTTTTCCACGAGATATACATCGGGATACTTTACTTTCTGCATTTCTTCCTCATAAAAACTCCCTAAAATTTCCTCTCCCATTTGGTCTTGTAAAAGGTAAGTTCTAGGATTACCTTTATGAACTTTCCTAATTTTGAAAATTTCATTAGACCAGTTAGGCATATATCCCTTTGAAAAAGCTTGTCGATATTTACTAATCCTCACATAATCATTTACTTTAAATTTTTTTTTCCTTGGATCGACTGTTTTCGGGTGGTTATAGACAGTTTTTAATAAGCGTTTTTCATCTTTCTTTTTAACATTTTTAGGTTGCATCCCAATTGTCCTATGTTTAGTGTTATTGTATTCAACAACAATATCCGGTAACAAATTTAACCACTTATAGTTTCCGTTTAGACTAAAAAGTTTCCACATTTTATTTTTTAAAGTCCTATTAACTCGTTCCACAACACTTGCTTTGAGATCTGTATAAGAGCTATAATGGTTAATTTTCATCTCATCCATTAATTTTTTAAATTCTTTATTGTAAAATTCTTTACCCAAATCTGTTTGCAAATTTTTCGGTACAGCTTTGATATCTGATAAGATCTTTTTCATTGCTTCCGTAACATTTTTTCCGCCTTTAGTTTTCACAGGTTCACACCAAACAAATTTTGAGAATACGTTAATAACTACTAAAATATATTTATAACCTTTGTTTACTTTAGCATAAGGGATCATCTGTACAAGATCTGCTTGAAAAAGATCATTAATACCTTTAACAATAACTCTTCTTCGTTTAAAAGATTTTCTAGCTGGTTTATGAAGTTCATTTACTATTTCCTTTTTAATGTTACTCATCTTTACTTATCGATAGGGTAAATGAATCCTTAACTTCCCACATACACTATTTATCTTATTATTTTAGCCTCTTTTAATTCCTCTATTATTGAAATTATCTCGTTATTATGTCCCGTATTTCCTGCCAACTGTGAAGCTATGAGTAGTCTTAATCGGTCTATTATTTCATTATAATCATCAAAATGTTTATATTCAATTTTTTTATTATCAAGTTCCATCAGTGTTAATGCACCACCTTTTTTTTTTCATTATTTGCCTTCCTTATTTGTTCCCTTGTCTTTCTCATTTGTTCAGGTGAAGAAAGTGAACTCACTCTCGATCTCGTCACGGGTGGCTTAGCTTCTGAAGAAAATGTATTTATTCTTGGTCTTACCACAGCAGGTATTGCCGATGCACTTTTTTTATTAGCCCTTTCTTGACTCATCGAGTGCAAGGTAGAAACACGTGGTTTAATAATATCTATAAATTTAGACGCATTTGATGTAGATAGACCTCTCTCCGGATCATAACCTAGGTAATGAGCATTACTCCTCCTAATTATATCAATATACTGATCCACATCAGATGCTCGATGCCCTGCTGGATGCTTTTTGAACATTAATTCATACAATCCTGGCGTACCTTTGTATGGAAACTGATCATCAATAATAAAATTAGCACCATCAAAATCAACAGTTGCAGTGCCAATAGCGAATTTCTTCTTAAATGGGTCGAAGTAAATACCAAAGGTATCATCAAACTCGTTTTGTGAATCCTCAATTTTATCTTGTATGTATGCTCGCGGTAGAGGTGCATTAAATTGTTGCAAGTATCTCTCATTTTCTGATAGTACGGATGGATCTACTACCTGTGATGGAAAAGTTTCATCAAAGAAACTCCCTACATATTGAGGTCTTTCTTGGGTAGAGTCAAAATGAAATGTTTCATCTTCCAAATTAGTGGGTGCTATGTGATAAAATTCAAGAGGGACTGGATCAATTGATCGCCTGTTTAAACTCTCATTTTTTATTTCTGTTTTCAAAAAAGATTTACGTGGATCACTTTCATTATTAACGATAGTTGTTACTAATTCACGAAGAGGTCGCGTTATCGGTTTATAAGTTTCCTCCAATGCTAACTGAGATTTAGCAATATCAGTTTTCAAACTTCTATACTTTTGCCTTAAGGCATCTCGCGTCTTTAACAGCTCTGCTGCCACTCTACTATCCATGGTGAATGGTTGATAATATTAATGTCTCTATTTTATATATGAAAAAATTGATCAAAACCTTTTCGATATCTCCCAGAGTTGATTGGACAATCTTTATCGATTACAACGAATCCATATTTATCATTCCAACAAAATGCACAAAGTTCTTTGAAATCTTGGAAACTCATATCAACGTTTACATGATCATCATAGATATGTTTGAGATTGGTAAGGTCCTGAGGAAATATCACAAGAAGATTGGCATTGTCTCTACATAATTGTTTAGGGATAGCAGCGTAGGTTTGACATAAATAAAAACAATCAGTGTTTTTATGACGCCCAAAAGAAAAATAGCTTTTAATAATACTTTGATCACATGATACCAAATCATCGAATATTATGACTGAATTCGGTTTTATTTCTTCTGGAGGTATCACTGCATCCCCGTCATTATATTCGAAATATCCAATTTCATTCATAGGTTTCACAAGCATCCTCAGATATTCATATTTCGGTTGGTATAGAGATTTAGAATATAAATAAATATTTTCAAAACGTAAACCGTTAGGATGTTCCAACAAACTAAGCATTACATTTGTTTTTCCAGACCCAGAACTTCCAACTAGAAGTCCCCGTTTCGACTGTCCACCAAATAAAATACCATGTTTTTGAAAAGTCTTTGTCTTGGAAATTTTGTCGTGATTGACTATTGGTAAAATTGTTGCTTGCTGTTGAATCTGCATTGTGTTCAAATAATCACATCACACTAGTGTGAAATCGAACTGCATTAGAAAGAGAACTGCTAAAAACTGATCAAGCATAACCCTCTACTCTATATAAAAGGGTATTCTACAAAACCAAGAATCAGTTTATTCCATAATTTGGGATATAATGGGTCGAACCAAAAGTTCACAGCTTACTTGTACTAGAAACTCTAAAAAGAGAGGACGTGGTCTGCTCAATAGTATAATAAATAAACTTCCCGTGGAACTACATATACCTGGTTATAATTATTGTGGGCCAGGAACTAAACTCACAAAACGCCTAGAACGAGGTGATAGAGGAATTAACCCATTAGATGAAGCGTGTAGAGAACACGATATAGCATATTCCAAATTTGAAGAGGTTGAAAAAAGGAATCAAGCAGATAGGGAATTAGCTGAAGCTGCATTTAAACGTGTAAAAGCACCCGACTCTGGTTTTGGTGAAAAAGTCGCTGCATTGGGAGTTGGTGGGGTAATGAAATTAAAGAGTAAATTGGGAATGGGTCTTAAGCGACGAAAAAATCGTGATTCAACGAAGAAGAGGAAGAGAGGTGGACAAATAAATGTAAAGGTTGCTGTAAAAAAAACATTAAAATCAAAGAAGCGAGGGAAAAGAATTCTCAACACTCCAAAAAGAGGGGGGGTTCTTCCACTTCTGTTACCTCTTTTGGAAGCATTAGGAGCTGTTGGAGGGGGTGTAGCCGGTATTGTGAAAGCAGTTAACGATTCCAAGTCAAATGGTAAGGTGATAGCTGAACAATTGAGGCATAATTTGGCGATGGAACAGGCCGCTAAGGGGAAGGGTTTATATTTAGGCCCTCATAAGAAAGGTTCTGGATTATATCTTAAGACGTATAACAGCAAAAAAAACTAATAAGGCTACCTCACCGTCCACTTACTAACATAGATTTAATGAAATACTCGAAAATTCTAAAAATTCCAAATTTTCGAGGTATTTTCATGAGAGATACACTCCCCAAAAAAATTAGGAAAAAAGAATCTGGTATAGTAAATCTGGATATCAATGATGGAGATGGAACTCACTGGATTGCATATATAAAGAAAAATAAGGAAATAGTTTATTTCGACAGTTATGGAAATTTAAGACCCCCAGATGAGTTGAGAAAATATTTTTTAAGTGATGGTAGCCTGAATGAAATAAAATATAATTATGATTCTGTACAAAATTATGATTCATATGTCTGTGGACATTTATGTCTATTATTTTTATATAATCAATGTAAATAAGTTTTTCTTATTCATTTTCTAATAAACGTTCAAAGTATCACTATGTCTTTTACATTCGCTCTCAGTGGAGAATCTTCTGTATTAAATTACAATTTCAATCCACCGATATATTTAGATGATGAGGCAGATTATGAAATTGGATTAACTAATTTTGATACTTATAATATTATCCCAAATATTGACAACAACAATAATAAATTTGCGTGGGGAAGAAATAATGAACATATAGTTCAAATACCTGTAGGGTGTTATGAAATTGATGATATTTTAAAAATCATGACAAATAAAATAGTTCAAGAAGATGATGAAGCAGTTCTTAGGATTGATATAGATATTAACACATCCAAAATTATTATAAG
Organism: Rutpela maculata; assembly: GCA_936432065.2. Classification (NCBI taxonomy): domain Eukaryota; kingdom Metazoa; phylum Arthropoda; class Insecta; order Coleoptera; family Cerambycidae; genus Rutpela; species Rutpela maculata. The sequence goes on from OW386291.2 coordinate 91,430,963, forward strand.
AACAAACAGGATAATTAATTTTAACGTGGAGGATTCGATAGGTCCAGTATTAGGCTTCAAGAAAAGAGAGTTAAACGCTAATGATACTAATATTTCCGATGATCCAGTAAAGGTTTCCAAAGTGAATGCTATCTGCATTGACTGTAACATTGCTGTTGGTTCTTTTTTTAATGGAAAACCTGTTCACATCATTCATCAGTTCTATCCAACAGTTCCAATTGGGTATAAAATAGTAGAATCACCTCTAAATATTATTTACTTCCCAGTGAGCGTTAAAACCATCAACAACATCACAGTTAAAGTGATTGATCAAGAAGGACATCTTGTCAATTTTCAAAAAGAAACGATAACTGTTAGACTACATCTTAGAAAATCAATTCGATAATAAAATGGTGTTGATATTTAATTCAAGGTCTCCCATTCATACACAAAAACCACACTATAAAAGGATACGTAGGAAAAAAGTCAACAGTTCTAAAAACACTCTCAACAGAATAACATCAGCAAATCGACGGTTCTTAAAATCACTTGGATTCGAAGTATTAGTATAATGGAATTACTTAATATAACCGAGCAACCCATAATTGACAACTCCGTAGTAGAATATCAGTATCATTCATATCAACCCAATATATCTGGAACTCTAGATTATAATGATGAAACGAGAATTACCATTCAGGATTTAGATACCTATACAGCACCATGTTATAGCTATTTATACATCGAAGGAAAATTAACAAATGAGGATGGAACTTCACCTACCAACTTAGAGTTTATCAATAATGGTGTTGCGTTTTTATTTCGAGAAATTAGATATGAGTTAAATGGAATAGTAATAGATTCCGTGAGAAATGTTGGCTTAGTTTCAACTCTATTTAATTATCTATCACTGAATCAAAATGAAAGTGTTTGTATGGAAAATGCTGGATGGTTCCCAAAACAGAAAAAAGGTAAAAAACCTAAAATTTTGATAGATACAAGTGGAAATTTCAACGTCTGTATTCCATTAAAATTCCTGGTTGGTTTCTTTGAAGATTTTCAAAAAATAATCATTAACATGCGACAAGAATTAGTACTGGTACGTAATAGTAATGATTTTGACTGCATTACAAATACTAAGGATGAAGTAGATAAAGATGGTGTTGCTATAGATGAAAAGCCGAAAATCACGATTTCTAAATTATTTTGGAGAGTTCCACATGTTACCGTGGGTATTTCAGAGCAGCTTCGATTAAATAAAATTATAAGTAGGAATGTGGATCTTCCTATAACATTTAGAAGTAGGGAACTGATTGAATATCCATCTCTACCGGCCTCAAGCAGACATACGTGGCCTGTCAAGACATCTACTAAAGTTGAAACTCCTAGGCATGTAATAATAGCATTCCAAAAAAATAAGAAAGGAAATATTAGGGCTGATATGAGTAAATTTGATGATTGTGATCTTAGAAGTATTAGAGTTTTCTTGAATTCTGAAAGATATCCATACAATGATTTATATCTAGACTTCAAGAATAACAAATTTGCAACTCTCTATCAAATGTTTGCCGATTTTCAAGAATCCTATTACCCCCACCAAATAAATCAACCCATTTTCAATCCCACTGAATTCAAAGATTTTGCACCAATAGCTCATATTGATTGTTCTCGTCAAAAAGAAGCTTTACAAACAGGATCGGTGGTTATGAGAATAGAGTTTGAGACTGGCACCCCTACTACCACGGATACTAATGCATATTGTCTCATTCTGCACGAGAAGCATTTCACCTATAATCCTCTAACAAAAATCGTTCGTCAGCAGTAAAATGCGCATGACATATTTTTACCTACATATAAAAAAATTATAATGTAAATTATTAGTATGAATATGAGATCAGACTATATTCAAAAGTTAAAAGAACACAGAAAAAAATTACGTGACTTAAGAAGAGCGATTGAATTATACTGTATAAAAGAGAAGATGCTAAGAGAACTACAACGTTTAAAGATATGAAAATTATTATCGATGTTCAAGGATTTCGAATCGAAAACAATAAGTTTATTGTTAAAGAACTGGCAGGATATGATGGAATGAAAACGTGTCACTATATATTTAAACCACCCTACCCATTTAAGATGCTTTCACCAGACTTACAAAAACAAGTGTGCTGGTTAACAGGAAATTATCACTGCATTAAGTGGTCTGATGGCTTTACACCACTACACATGTTTGGAAAGATTATTGATAATTTGGTCACATCTGATGATTGTGTTTACATAAAAGGAGGAGAAAAGGCGAACTACATTAGACAGTTCACTTCACAACCCGTTATTGAATTTGAGGAGCAGCCACCTTTACGAAAATCTAGTGCAAAATGTTTTTATCATTTAAATACTAATTGTATGTGTGCACTTTCTAATGTATATTATTTGTATGAAAATTTTATAATGTCATGAGTAAAACAATAAAAAAACTATAAATGAATTTCTGTTGTTTTTATTTAAAAAATTTTATAACAATACAACTACTAACAAATACAATTCCAATTTAGCTACACATCTTCACTACTATCAGTCAGAATCCCCATTACAAGCTATTACCTTGCTGGCAAGATCCGGCTCCAAAAATTGTTTTATCCGATCCAAATATGCGCATAGATTCAAATCTATCAAAGATTGCACAAAGCAGTGCTGACAGATCGCCCTCTCCAGAAAGTTGCAACATTTTCTATATGCTTCATCAAATCTCAAGGCTAGATCGTTACACGCATCCTCTTCGTACATTACCATTCCATAAACTATTTTGTATTTCATATTTGAAAATATATGTCTTAAATAAATCACACCACTTTCTAAATCAACAATTTTGATTTCTTCTTCCAAATACGCCAACATCTTGAAATTTACTGTTTATTTCTTCCCGAACTAAATTGATAGTCACTAAAGTGTCCGTGTTTTATAATGAAATTCCCACCTAAATATATAATTTTATCGTTGCATATACTCAATTTAGCTACACATCTTCACCACTGTCACTGTCAGAGTCCCCATTATAAGCAATCACCTTGCTGGCAAGATCCGGTTTTAAAAATTGTTTTATCCGATCCAAATACACACACAGATTCAAATCTATCAAAGATTGTACAAAGCAGTGCTGACAGATCTCTTCATCCAGAAACTTGTCACATTTTTGAAGACCTTCATCGTACTTCTTGGCTACCTCGTTACACTCTTCCTCTGTATAAAATCTACCCATTCCATAAACCGCTTCATGTTCCGCATCGAATCTCAAATTTGAAAATAATTGTCTTAAATGATTCACACCACTTTGTAAATCAACAATTTCGATTTCTTTCACATACGCCATCCACATTTTGAAATTTACTGTTTATTTCCCCCCCCGAATTAAATTGATAGTGACTAAAGTGTTAAATTAATGCTCCAGTTTTATAATGAAACTCCCACCTAACCATATACCCCACCTATTTCTTAAATGTCTATACAAAGAAAACAATTTTATCACTTGATTTACCTACCCAGCTGCACAGACAGCAGTTCTATTTTCAATTAGCAAATCAGCATTTGCATAGTTAACACTTTACAATCAGAATAATGTTATTATTGTATTATCTATCCACACAGTCAGCAGTTCTATTTTTAATTACCAAATCAGCATTTGCATAGTTGACACTTTACAGTCTAGACATAAATGTTATTGCAAGTTCAACAAAACTATTCCTCCACTTAACCCAGCTAAAGAAAATATACAACTATAAAAGGAAACCTAAGCTTGTGAATGGCAGTTGCTTAATAAAATTTATATAACCCAAATTAAATTTAATATCTGAAATGAGTACAGTGTGTGTATGTAATATGTTCAGGAGTCCTGCAGTAAATTATTGCACGTGGAATTATAAATTGGTGCAAATAATTAAAGAACGCTTCCCTGAAGAATATGAAGTTTTGAGAAATTTACCAGGTCAACGTTGGGTAATAGCTGGCAGTTTTATATGTTTGCTATTAAAATTAACTAACACCAGTGGGGGTATGGACATATTTTATTTCAACAACGAATTTAGTGAGAAATGTGACAAAGCTGATTGGCATCCATCCTCAAGCTACCGCAATGTTTTTAATGTATTCAACCATCGAAAATATAATATACAAATTATAGAATTTATAAATGTAATACCAGGGATACATCTGAGCCATGAAATATTCCAATTGCTGTGGTGTTTTGATTGTGTCTTGGTTAGGAAAGCCCTACATTTAAAAAGTGCTTTATTTGTTGACTGTAATTTTGGTCCTGTGAAATTTGGAACTCCTTTTCGACAAGAAAAATATAAAGATCGTCTCCTGCAACCGATTATCACTCAGCCCAAAACACTGTACCTAATAGCTTATGAATGTATACACAAAATCTAATAAAAAACATAATCAGAGTATTAATGTTGTTTCATTATATTGTACACACACATCCACTTTCAATTCATATATGATTTAACTGTAATAAGATGGGATGATTAAACGATAAAAAAACACAAAATTTTTATAATAGTGTTTTATTAGACAAAGTTAGTGATGTTATTCATATTATTTACAATAAATCAAAGTCCATTGCTAAATTTTCCTGTTCAATAATTTCATCGGCTAGCCTTAAAAGAATTGTGAGGTTATCTTCAGCGGTATTATGGTCAGCGTTATTGTGTAAATTACTGATAGAGTAATGCCCCCACGCCAAAGTTTTTGTACTCCCGGGTACAACATATCGTTTGTCGTCGTGTGCTGAGAGTGCAACCTTATTTTTTAGTTCGGTATATAGAGTATGCAGATGTGATGAGAATACATACATTTTTCGAAATATCAATCCACCATCCTCAACAATTTGTTTATAATCGATCAAATGTAATTGATTTTTTACAATACTTTTTGAGACTCCTTTAGCTTTCTTTGTGACGTCACCATTTGCTTGAACACAGTAAGCTTTTGCTCCAGTGCCAAAGAAGCTATCTATTGGTACACCTGCATATTCGTCTTTCATTTTGCCTACAACTGATTCCGTTTTTGGAATGTTGTGTATATTTGGAATAGGAAAATTTGATGTGTCGAATAAATCTATATATTTCTTAATGTCATCGTAAACGTTATCAGTGTAAATCTCTAGAATTAAAGAGTCTGTATCGGTGTAGCATAGAGAAGCTTTGTCATCATATTTCTTTTTTATGAAATTATAAAAAAAATCATAAACTATAGTTTTAGATATATCTAAAATGGTAAAACCTACATAGAGCGGCTTATCGTATAGTATTTTTAACAAAGACATTTGCACTGCTACTAAATTTTCCGAAAACACTGTACAGGATTTGAAATTTGGTTTTGCAATTAATCCTTCAGCACCAACACTGCCTATACTATTTGCCCAATGCGATACTAGCCTCACATCAGTTCTATTGTCTACATTTTCCATAGTTTTGCCAAATATTGCATTATTAAAAAATTTAAAAAGATCTCGCTCGAATGCATTTTTTGAACAATTTCTAAGTTTAGTATTCAAATCTATATAAGTTTTTAACCAAGCAGATTGTGAAAATTCAATGACTCTATGTATTTTTTTAAGTATTAACCCATGTTCAATGCATTGTTTTAAATTTCTGTAATGGATTATATATTTATGTTTATCATGTAAATTTAATAGTAATTTTGAATTTTTAGAGTCTGGAGGTATAATATTTTCAGGGCAGAAAGGCAAATCATTATGTTTATCATGTAAATGTTGTGGGTATTCCAAATCTACTTCAAGTACATAACCCTTTGGTGAATCATCACCAAGATTAGTACAATCAAAGTTTTCAATTTCACAATCATTTAACCATCTAAAATTTCCTGTGGGCATACATTGACTCATCGCACAACCGTAAAGGTTTGTGGCGTCTAAATATAATATATATGATGTTGGTTCTAATGGATTATAATTTAAAATAAATGGGTTGTTTGCCACAGCCTTTCTATTACTACACTGACTGACACCACCACGTATTCCCTTCCTAAAAAAATGTAGCATATCTATATCAGTTAAAAGTTCAAGTTGAATACCAGTTTTTCGTAACATAGCATCCCAACTTAATGACGGAGCCGTTAAATATTGTGCAGGATCTAATTTATATGTTTGCATGCATATTTGTCTGAAATTTTCAAAAATATCAGCAAGAAGCAGCACGTCCGATACCAAGTAAATGTCTGAATATTCACCAAGAGTTTGACAATTAAAGGTTTGCCACACATCACAAGCACGATTATAATCCTCCTGAGAAATTGATTCACCACTCAAAATATTAAAAAACTGTTCAAGTGATGGTAATTCAATGTCATTCAATTTATCCATGGATTCAACGTATGAATATGGGAAAACACCTTTTCGTCTTATTAAATTGAATTGTTTCTCATCACTGTAATATTTTTTCACTTCGAGGCATTGATGTGGTTCCAATGTTTGACTTAATTTATCTAATGAAGCGGGTAAAAAGCGAAATGAATCCACAAACCTCAATTTAATGTAAATATTTTTCGGTTTTTCATCATTAGATTTATCAACAAGAATGTGTTTGGAAAATGTAATATATTTTTCTTTATTTTGTGCAATAACTTGTATTTTTTCTTTCTTTAAGGCTAATTTCTTAATAAATAGATGAGAATCATAATTTGTTAAGTTGTGGAAAAATACTGGTATAAATTTAGGAATTTTGAAATTTAGATTACAAGAAGAATGCGCAGCTCCTCTAAAATTACCAGAAACGTGGCAGTGATCGCGGACCTTTCCTTCATCATTCTCAAATGGTTTATCACAAATATGACAAATTTGACTGTTGTCGAAAAATGTTTGTTGACTTTCTGTCAATGGCTTCATTTCGACTATATTTTTCAAATGATTCTGATACAATTGTAAAACATGTTCTTCCAATTTTTTAACAAAAACTTCCGCAACATCAGTACCTCGATAATATTCAAGTGTGGAAAATTTATCATCAAAATTACACTTTATATAGAAACAAAATGAATATGGTTCATGCTGATATGTTTTAACAGTAAATGATTTACTATCGCATGGTTCGTTGTGATGAATCGGTTTTAATAAACTTTCAAAGTCAGCATATATCACGAAAGGAAGGGGTAATTGTTTTTCAAAATTTGTAAATTTCAGGATATTCCCAGCAAGCCTTTCACCACACTTATTAATTAGAGGTTCTGGGTTTGGTAATATGGTACATAAATGGTTACAATCATTGCTTTGGTGGGTCATTAATTTCTCACGAGAGTTAAAAAAATATAGGCAACCATCACAAATATAATTTCTACCATCATGTTTTGATCTCTGAGAAGAAACTAATCGCGATAAGTCTTTAATAAGTGTGTAGTGACTGTTCCCTTTATTATCCGTAATTAGTAATAAGTTCACATGTGTATTTTGTCGACTATGTGTAAAATATAAGGGACCTACAATCTCACTGACCATTTCACCATTTTTAAATTGAGTATCTATTCCAAATACATTTATAGATATATTATTTAAACTTTCAAATTTATGAATGTCTTTAAGTTTAACAGGAAAATCTATACCTTCAAAATTTAATAATGTAGAATAATGAGGATAAGATGAAACTCTCCTTGGATTTCCATTGGCTGGGAAGATGGCGGCGTTGACAGCCCAAGCGAAACATTTTTCATCCCCACTCTCGATATTTAAAACAGCTTTTCTATTTTCTATTTGCCTCGGCAATTTAATGTATGATGATGCAAATAGTGGATTATACTTATTAATGTTGACCTCGAGAAAACTAACATGTTTCAAAGCCCATCCTGAGTCTCGCTCCTGAAATGTTGAGGCTTTCTCTAGTATCTCCTCCTTAAAGTCATTATATAAGTTTAATAAATCGGTTGAAAGTGTTACAACTTTATTTCTTGTATTGAATGATTTTATTTCTGACAATTCTTTCTCTTCAATAACATATAACCCAAATAATTCCACATTAATTTTTAAGCTCGAGTACATTTTAATATATTCCTCAATCAAACGGAAAACTTTCTCTTTTATTTCATCCAAAAACTGGGATATATCAACACTGCATTCCTTTGAAGAAAAACGAAAACTTGCAATACGATTCTTAAACGCATTCTGCAGCTTTTCAATTCCGTCTCCAGACATATCAATCCCTTTATTGTGTGCAGAACTTCTTAGATGACCAGTTAATTCATTTTTTTTCACTTTTTTATCACATACTGGACAACGAGTCTCTTGTGAATTTGTAGGAAACTCTATGCTAGATGAGGAAGAAGGGCCAGGTTGATTTACTGATTTATCCTCAACACATTGTGAATTTTTTACTTTCATTTTTTTGGTTGTATGACTTTCACTGATCTCTCTATAGCGACAACTTTCCCGTTGATGACGTAATAAATTACCTTTTAAAGTAAACATTTTCAGGCACTGAGGACACTGCATTGTTGAAATGTACGTTCCGATACAAGAAAAACTCTAGTATTAAAAATCAGAAATGTTCACATCTCTTTATATCTCTCAGAAGAAGTGGTGGGGGTACCTGCAATAGCATACTAAATTTACATAGGTCACCGTGTAAAAGATGTGCATCTGAAGTTATCTATTGTTTAAACGCTTCATTGCATAGTGGAATAAAGTTATATTAATCATTTAAGATTTCATTGTAAATAAATTTCATTTAATTAATAATAAATTTATGCTGTAATAAAATAAGTTTTATCATAATAAAATACTTTTTATTTACTTATGTGTTATTTAAATAATATATGAACAGTAACTGATAAATTGCGAAAATAATAGCCCATTGTTCTATTTATAGCTGGTTTTTATAATGAGGAAGTATTTATTATCTTGAATGAAGAAGCCTTTGTTTGTTATATGATTACACAACTGTGCTTTGATATTTTATCTACGGTGTTATATTTTATTGTCTTGATAATTTTATAAAGGAATGTTATTATAATAAATTGTGTAATAAGAATGGTATATGGACTGTAGGTAGTATACATATTTGTGGTAAGTACTTTGGGGGGGGGGGTAATTTTTGGGGGTATTTTTTTTGGGGGGGGGGGTGTAATTTTTGGGGGGAACTTTTTGGGGGGGGGGGGGTAATTTTTGGGGGGAACTTTGGGGGGGGGGGGCTAATTTTTTGGGGAACTTTTGGGGGGGTGGGGGGTAATTTTTGGGGGGACTTTTGGGGGGGTAATTTGTTGGAGGGAATTTTTTTGGGGGGTGGGTGGGGGGGTAATTTTTGGGGGTAATTTTTTGGGGGGCTTTTTGGGGGGGGTAATTTTGGGGGGGACTTTTTTTGGGGGGGTAATTTTTGGGGGGTAATTTTGGGGGGGTAATTTTTGGGGGCAATTTTTTTTGGGGGGGGGTAATTTTCGGGGGTAATTTTTTTTGGGGGAGGGGGGGGTGATTTTGAGAGGGGACTTGGGGGGGGGGGTTGTGGTATATAGTGTAAATACAGTGAGTCATATCAATGAATAATACAAATTATGGTACTTCAATACTTGCTGACTACTTCTATTTATAAGAACGTTACATGTTTGTTTCATTCCCATCAAAGTATATAACTTGATAATGCCTCGAAAGAGGTGATAAATAACAATGTAGATAAATAAGGAGCCTACATATTTTTTTATCTATTCATATCAATTCTTTACAAACAATACCCGCTTGCAAGTTCAGCACATTATTTCCTTACTCTGTAGTATGTGTTTATAGTTTCTGTATGACTTGACAATGCTTCTTTCATTATTATGATAAATAACAATGTAGATAAAAGACGCTTACATATCTTTTTCATTTCAATGAATTCATTTAGTAAATTATTACCGTACTCATCTATTCTTATCAATTCTTCACAAACAATATCCACTTGCAATTTCAGCACATTATTTCCATATTTAAAGCTTGACTTTATCAGAAATACATTTAGTTTCAGTCTCACTTTTCTTGCGTTATTTATCTACTATAAAAAATCATTAAAAATGTGTGCACAAAAAAGTTTCTCAAGTAACAAACGTTCGGCAACTCCTGATGAATTATATGAAGACATATCATTTGAAGAAAAAGTGTGTCAGCGAATGAACTCAATTCGTTCAGTTGAATCTGTAGATTCTGAGTTCTGCATTACTGAAGGTGATCTTGGAACTCTTCGCCCCATTTTTGAAGCAGTCCCATCAGCCCCATCAGCCCTATCAGCTCCATTAGCCCCATCAGCTCCATCAGCCCCATCTGCATCACATCAAAGAAGTGAGGTTGCTCGTCGTAGTTCTGAGGAAAATGAGGATGACTCGGAAGATGAGCTCTTCACAAATTATATTCATCAAGTTAAGAGGAAATGTGATGCTCATGATGATGAAATGAAGGGAGCTAGAACTAAATTCCTGCACGAGGTACGGAAGGTATTAATTGTTGAGTCAGGGAGGTATACTCGACACTGCCAAAATCAGCAAAATACTTTAAATAGGGAACTTAAAAAAATTGAAAAAAAACAACGAGAATTAGCCGATTTACACTCCCATATAAAAACGAAGCAAAATGAAATTGAAGGAAGTTTGGAATATGTGAGAGACTTTGTAGTAAATTTTCCATTTAAATAGAGTATTTTTTTATTGCTTTTTAAATTTATTTTAATTATTATTATTATTATTGTTAATACTCATTAATATATGCATATTCATAAATTGTATTTACAAAAATAAATGTATAAAATTAAATGTGTATTTTTGTTTTCTTATTACAACTCTAATTATACAGGGTGGTTCAATGAAAAATTAATTTATTTCTTAAATAAAAGGACACACATTATTGTTTGTTTTTTTATTATTTCACCACATAAAAAGGTATTATCATAAATATTTACAATTATTTAACACTGCATAAATCACCCACATTTTTGAAGCCCCCATTTACATACATTACATCTGGATTGCGACTCTGGTGGGCCATCTACATGACTATGCCATTCTGGTCGGTTATGGTGTACAAAGCAAGGTAGTTGAACCATTAGTTTAAAATCTTGTGTATATACTCTTGGTAATTTAGACCATGCATAAAGAAGTTCAATGGGTTTGACTTTTTCAATCAGATATATTAATGGGAAATGTTGTAACTCTTCCTCAGTAAAATCATACAAATTTTTACCATGCTGGTGCTCTTTTATTAATTCACTTCTTTGACAGTGTGGGCAGCTCAGTGCTGAATCCATATTTTCCGAAAAATCCTTACAATTGATCTGGTAACTAATCACGAAGAACACAGTGTGATGTAGTAAACTTTTACATCCGACACATTCATACACGATTAGTATAATAATGTTAAGGTGTTTAGAATTGTGGTAAAATATGTACTGATTAACCTATGACATCTCAGATTACCCTCTTCCATAGTAATTATGGGGGGGGGGGGGAATTATAGTAGGGATGTGAGGTGGGGGGTTTGAATTATGGTGGGAGAAAGATTTTCATGTATTCCTTTAATACACTCTTATCTGATACATATTCATACACAGACGGGCATAATGATTAAATGTTTGGAGCAATGGTAAAATATGTACTGCCTAACCTATAACATTTCCGATGAGGTAGGGAGGTGATGGGTGTGGCTTATGAAAAAATGGAGGGGGTTTCTGAGAAATTGGTGGGGGGGATTGTGAGAAAAGTAGAGGGGGGATCGAAAAGTGGTGGGGAGATTGGGCGGGGCTTGGGGGAAAATGGAGGGGGGATCGAAAAGTGGTGGGGGGATTGGGCGGGGTCTGGGGAAAAATGGAGGGGGGATCGAAAAGTGGTGGGGAGATTGGGCGGGGCCTGGGGAAAAATGGAGGGGGGATTGAAAAGTGGTGGGGAGATTGGGCGGGGCCTGGGGAAAAATGGAGGGGGGATTGAAAAGTGGTGGGGAGATTGGGCGGGGCCTGGGGAAAAATGGAGGGGGGATTGAAAAGTGGTGGGGGGATTGAAAAGTGGTGGGGGATTGTCACAGAACTGTCATTTCTTTACTACTAATACAAATCTGCGGCGTTTCTGGAATACTTGTGGTATTCTCCAAAAATTAATAAACTGTCCACTTTTTTATCTCTTGTAAACATGTTAAACAATAATAACAATAATTAACAGACAACAAACATCGTCATTCTCGTCGTGTCTCAACTATGAGCGCAACGTTGATACACTTTTTTATTTACATATTTTGTCATGTCTTAATAACACATAGAGTCGTCTAGAATCAAAACTCATATTCTCCAAAATCGCGAATTTTTACGTAAAAGTGCCATCTATCAACGCTGCCTGAACTTTATAACGCCATATATTTATTAAGGTCAAAACTGCCATTATCTCTGCGTAAAAAAATTACAAAGATTGATGTTGGAGTCAAAACTCACATTATCCTTTGAAGAATGTTAGTTTTGAAACAAACAAACAACAAATTTAACTTTAATCAGTTTTACAAACAATTGTTTGTAAACAATTACTTCAAAATAAAGCCATTTATTTGCACTGATTGTTTTATTACCTTTTACAGCTTAAAACTTATTTCAACATTTTTCAGTTACCGAAGTAGGGTAAGGTAACCTTGCTTCTGTCTTAATCTCCTATAGAATAGATGATAGTCTTAATCTCTGATGAGCCATACCACAGTATCAAAACTCGCAAAATCCACTTATTAAATTGTCAAAACTCACATTATCCATAAATAAGAGTCAAAACTCACATTATCCAAACTTTAGTATTTTATTCTAAGTTTATGGAATCATTTATTGTTGTTTTTCACAATATCAACTTATTTTATTGTAAATTCATTTAAGCATATACCAATAGAATATTTCCCAGATAAAAGGTTGCTTCCAAACTAGTTTTTCTGTGCTAGCCAAAAAGTCAGATTTTGGAAATGTGTTTTGATTCTGGACGACTCAATCTTTAACAAAGTGTTGGCACAATCAGGGGAATTTTTCTTATGTTGTGGACACACATTCATGTATTTTAACGATATCTGGAATATGTTATATTTTGATCTTATTCCGATGAAAGTTTAGGGAGTAAATGGGGGGTAAATAGGTAAAGCAAGCAAGTAAGAGCTCATAAAATAAAGACATCAATATTTTTTGGCATCAGCCACCCCCATTATCACCCCCACCTCATTATTAAAGGCGGTGAAAAAAATAAAATTGTGATATAGTATGTGTACAAAAACCAAAAGTCCTCAATTTTTTTTTTTTAAATCAGACATCCCCGTAAAAAGTAAAATTGTGATTTAGTGTGTAGTGTATGTGTGTATAAGAACCAAAAGCCTCAATAAAATTTTTTACCACCCCCATAACCACCCCTCTAACCACCCCCATTCCATTATTAAAGGGGGGTAGAAAAAACAAAATTGTGAATTGGTGTGTATACAAGAACCAAAGGCTTCAACATTTTCTTTGGAATCAACCACCCCTTCCACACGGAAATTTAGAAATGGAAGTAATGATTCCTTAAGCATCAGTTTTTGAGCTCATTGCTATCAGAATAAACTAATCATGGTTGGCTTGTATGTTACAAGAAATATATAAAAACTTGAACTAAGTTATTAAATTTTCGTTTAAAAATAAAATATCATCTAGGTGTTTAGAAAGAATTAACTATTTCAGTTATCTAAACTTGAAAATGCTTTAAAATATTTTCAATGTCAAACACGCCCAAAAAGTCGGTCACAATAGTCATTAAACATTAGAAATATATCAATGACGTTATGCCTTATTTTCAGTTATTAAAACATATTTAAAAGAAAGATTTTACTTAAATTTATATAAATAATAATAAATATTTTCGAGTAGTTTCCAAAAAAAAAAATGTTACGGACCATATCGTCGCTTATCTGACAAACAGGCGTAACTCATAAAGTGGCGTATTTCAGTTTTACACATTAAAAAGATCAACAGAAACTGCTCTAAGGTGGCGTGGTTCTACGTCAAATAGTTTTCTTGTAATGACGATTGTGTGTGTCGATGTAAATCATATCTACAATATATTCCCAACCACAAACTGGCTTATATTGATTTAAGCCTATTTCAAGAAACAGAGAATGAGTTAAGGTGATGTTGCAAACAGGCGTATATCAATTTACGCCAGTCTGCAAGCATAAAATATTGTCTATTCAAAAGCCACGCCTGTTTGCTAAAAATCCGATGAGGTGACTTTGCCTTTACAATGCAGTCATAACTTTTTTTTTTAGTTTAGTTATTTTCAGTTTATTTTATTGACTTAATAGTATATTAAAGTTTAGTTTTCGTTCATTTTTATTATTTTTATTATTTAATACAAAACAATAAGAAGGCATAAGTTTAACTAGTAACTGACTATTAGGCACCTATATTATGTGACAAACAGGCGTATCTTGACAATTGTTTATTATTTGTCGATTATACCATAAACAAACAACTATTTATTATAAATGCAGTATGTGGGTGTCAAATTAAAACATCAAAACACCCTATTAAAAAAAACAAAAGAAGGAAAACATTCTTCCACATTCGTCCACTGTTGTTTTTAAATTCGCTCGGTGAATAGGAGTTACAACTCCCCACTGTTCTTAGACGAACCGGACCTGTTCCACCCAACCTTACACATACCATGGTGCTGCGCACCGTGGTTGCCTAGTTGGCTACGGGCCAGGTTCTGACTAGGCGCACCTGTATTTTTAATTATGAATAAAGTCTTGTTGAATCGAATTGAATTGGTTGGTCAATTCAAATTCGATTTATTGAAAAAAGTCCAATTTTTTGCATTAAAAGATTTCGTAAAACGAGATTAAATAAAATAAAAAATTATCCGGACCCAGTTATTTCTTAACAAAAATAGTCCTAATGATTTTATTTTAATATTTCTGAGTTTAATCTGATATAACTTAAAGTTGAATGTCCCTGGGTTAGACTTTGCCTCGGTATGACCTACTACGCAGCTTTATAAAGTTCATATTCGTAATCTCTTTATACTTTGTGTAGGATTTCTGGTAATTAAATTCTGTTTTGAAAACTGTTTTGTGTATTTTGAGCCTCTAAATTCCAGATTAAATATATGCTCAATGTCCCTGACCTATTAAAATACAAATGTTAAAAAGTAATTTACAACGAATATAATGAACAACCTTACAACATTTGTAAGTGATGATTATATCAATAATTACATAAAGCATTTTAATTTAAAACAGCCATATTCTATTTATAGACTTATTTCATTAAAATGAAAATTAATTAAAATAAAACAAACCGATATGAGATGAAATGAAATAAAATAACTTTAAAAAAATTGGCAGCTAATGCAAGCGGCTGTAACCTCACCAAATACGAAAATTATTTAATTTAGTTATAACCGGGCTCACTACCAATCAATCAATCAATCAATCAATCAACAAGACTTTATTTATAATTAAAAGTACAGGTGCGCCTAGTCGGAACCTGACCGGAGCTAACTTGGCAACCACAATGCGCAGCACCGTAGTGGGTGTAAGGTTTGGCGGAGCAGGTCCGGTTCGGCTAAGAACGGTAATTCAGGTGAGGAGTTGTAATTTCTATTCGCCGAGCGAATTTAAAAACAACAATGCCTTAAAACTATGCTGCCCATAAGAGCCTAAAACTAATTAATGTATATTTTAAAAATTGTCGTACTGTGCACGCACAAAAAACACTAAAGAAATTTTGGTTATTGTCACGGGAAAACAAAACACAACGAAAAAATCCGTTCGAAGTAATTGTCCACCCTGGTGGTCTTCCTGATGCCAGGAAAGTAGAGGAAGTTAACAGTTGTGGGTTTTGAAAGTTCAAGAAGGTTATCGGTCGAGGGATGAATTTTGGAACAAAAGAGGAAAAAAGAACGAAAAAGATAAAACAATGAACAAACAGAAAGGGAATAGAGAGGGGGTTAAGATTATATAGTTGATAGGTGAGGATAAAGATAGAGTGAAGGTAGACTATAGTAGTGAAGAAGTTGGTTAAGGGGGAAGTTGCAACGTCTGGTATGGTAATGGGTGTTTCAAATTAAATAGAATTGCATTATGCTGTCTGATGTGTGTTATGTTGCGGGTTAGCGGACTATCGCCCAGTTTGAATTCATAGAATTTTTGTGAAATCTGTTGAACGTAGTCCGCTAATGGAGAATCGGAGAATTTCTCTCCGACGGGATTGATTTTTTGACGCGATTCTCACGATTTTATCTGCTAATAACAGACTATGCACCTAAGGATTTCTGAGAAAAATGCATAAAAGAATCCCTATCAAACCCCCGTTAGGCAACCAGAAGGTCGAGTGTTAATGTGAGTTAACTCGACACATCCGGTCTTCCAAACGAAAGTTTCAGGGATGGTAGACTAGCAACAAGCCTCAAGATCAATTAAGATGCAATTAGTTCAAAGAATCCGTTTATTTAACAGATATAGTTATATACAAAATAGTACAGTACCTAGAGGAAAAAAATATGCAAAACTTCGGAATAATGTCATATTGAACGGATTTCGGTCATTTTTGGCAGTATAATAGTAAATGCTTCACAGAAAAGTTTCTATATTGTGCGGGGGCTTGCTAATTTATAGGGGGTGGCACTTAAAAAAAACCGCTGCCCAAGGAATCACTACTTCCACATCCAGATTCTCTATCCAAGTCACTCACAATGAAAAAACTTTGTATATGAAAATAATTGTTTATGGAACTTTAATAATATAATATTTGAAATCCTCTACCCCAAAAACCCATAAAACGATACACCACATCGGTAGTGGGGCTGGGGGGGGGGTTGATAGTGGGGGGTGGATGAAGTAAAAAAATATTTTGAGGTTTCAGGTTCCTGTACATACACAAAATCACTTTTTTTTTCATTCCCTTTAATAAGGGGGGGGGGGGGTGGTAATGGGGGTGGCTAATGCCAAAAATTTTTTTGAGACCTTAGCTTCTCTTGTATATACTAAATACCAATTTTATGGACTCTTACCTGCTTGATTGACCTATTTACCCCAAATTTACCCCAATTTATCCCTCAACCCTTCGACGGAACAAGATGAAAATATAATCTAGTTCTAGATCTCGTTAAAGTACATATGTGTACCAAATTTCAAGTCAATATCTTAAACGGTTTCAGAGTAAACGTGCGCACAAAAAAAAGTTACAGACAGACCGACAGACCGACAGACCGACAGACAGACAGACCGACAGACAGACAGACCGACAGACAGACCGACAGACAGACCGACAGACTGACAGACCGACAGACCGACAGACAGACCGACAGACAGACAGACCGACAGACAGACAGAAATTTTTTTTCGCTCAAAGTTAAAATCTCGACGTTTCATGACATTTTAAGCCTATTTGGACAATAAAAATTTTTTAAAATTTTTTTGTCGTTACTATACTTCCACTGGACGTGGAAGTAATATATATATTTATAGAAATAGAATCAAATTTTAAGAAGAAAAGATTCTATGCAATTTTTCACATAAATTGATAGTTCCTAAGTTATAACGACTTCAAAATTGCGATTTTAGCTTAAAGGAAGGTATTTCCAAACGGCTTTCGTCAAGTATCTCGAAAAGTATTACTTTATCGAAAAAATGTTACAGACCAATTACAGAAAGTACAAACTGGGATTTAATTATATTTTTTTTATTGATGTAGGATTAATAATTTCGGAGATATTTAAGTTTACATTTAGCATCTAAATAAAGTGTTCATAAGATAATTATTTAGAGTGAGAGTTAAATATCTCAGAAACTGTGACACCTAGTCAAGGGTGCTAATAGGTGGAATAATAGGTTATAAATAAGCTTTCAACTGTTTTTTTTTTATTTGTTTCTGTAGCATAAAAAAACAAAGCAGTTATGACCGAAGCAATGTGCGTCTACATATTTTTTTAATAACGTCGCCATTTTGTTACTGTAATTAGCCAGTAATTAAAAAAAAGAAATTTCAAACACAGTTTCTCATTAATATATAGCATGACGTAGATGCTCAAATTTTTTGGTTTGTATACAGCACTTGCTTTAGAAAAAAATACAATTTAAACTATAAAGGTACTTTCGATAAAACGTAATTTCTTTTCTCCTTTTTCAAATAACTCAATAAATATTGGTTTTATTGAAAAATGGATAGAGGCTCATAAACTGGTAACGAATTTCGCTTGTTTATTTATTTACATAGATTTAATATTTTCGGAGATATGAAAGTTTACAAATGGCGTCCGAACGTTTGTAAGACAAAAAATGCAGTTTAAATGTTAAATATCTCAGGAATTGTGACACCTACGTCACGGATGCAAAGAAATGAAATTAAAAACAATTAATTGCGCTTTCAAATTATTTTTTATTCGTTCCTGTAGTATAAGAAATAAAGAAGTTTTGACGGAAAAATGTGCATATTTATATTTTTTTATATAAAAACATCGCCATTTTGTCAGTGTAATTAGCCTGCAATTTAAAAAAATTATCTCAAATAGAGTTTTTCGTTAAGATGTAGCACTACCTAGTCGGTTGTGCCTTCGAAGCGAACGGTTGAAACACTCCCACTATAAACGCAAAATTGCCGTGAAAAACTCCGTCAAATTTGATAAAAATTGGGTGAATAATAGCCCAAGAATTTACGCGCAAATTGATACCTCATATCAAAAGAACAAAGTTGAAATAGAATTAATATTTGAAAACAACTAATACAGTTTTGTGACCAGTGCTGTGTATTAAGAAACGAAAAGAGAGTAATTAAACAAACAACCCAAGACAGGCAAAGGCAAGATAAGTACCTCCTTTTTCATTTTTAAGTACCTTCCCAGACAAGTGTTTAGGCCCATCACCCTTGAAGAGTCGACATTGTCGACAAGTTTATGGCAATAAATTAAAGCATGGCATGATATCCCTCTGTAAACCTGTAAATTATTTTTTTAACCATTATAAAAATATTCAAATGAATTTGATCTGTCTGTAAAGTATGGTCATATAAATTTCTTTTGTTAACCTTCAAATAATCTTTTTTCATAATTATTAAAAATACTCAGGCGAATTTAATATAAACTGAACCCGTAATAATCAAACGTATATGGTCATAATATTCTCTTAGGTAAAATATCAAGTGAGGGTTTTCAGGTCGAAATTACGCTCATTGTCAAGTGTAATAACTTAAAAATAAGTCAATAAACAATCCTTTCTAGCAAATTTACATATGAGTCTGGCCAGGGGCGTGCCCCATCAGGGTGACAGTGCACCGTGTGGAATTAAAGCAATTTAAGAATATAATGGGAATTTGGATGGAACTGGTGGCCATTGACTTGGTCTCGGTGCCACTGGAATTTGGAAACATACAAATTGTTTATGCTTCTGGTGCGGCTAGGGTGGGACTGAGGAAGTTTATTAAAAAGTTTAAAAAGGTTAGGACCGTAATAGTGACAAGCAGGGGGTAAACGGGAGGTAGTAGCTCTCCGGAAACCACAAGAATGATGTATATACTGCGGAGCGCTGGGCCATCGTTGGAAGGAGAAAACATAGAAAACACATTCCTTTTTGTGTGCCATCACTTGGTCTGGATACAGAGTGCGAAGGATACAGTTTTGAGTTAGGTGAAGGATGAGTGTTTGAGGGGTGGTGATGCATACCTCGGGACGTGCGATTGACGATTTTGTGAGTGGTGATTGGTTTGTATATGATCCAGAGCTAGGTGCAATGTGTTTGGTGTGGTGCGGTAGAGCGGATCAAAAGGAGAGGGGAATGGAGGGAAGGAGAGGTATCACAGAGAAGTGTTGTTGATCCTGACTTTTTGTTGGTGTCTAGTTTAACAGGAGTATGTTTTGTGGTATTGCATATTTTTGACGTTTTGGGTGTTACAATATAGTGTTGTGAATCTGATTACATAATATTTTTCTTAAGTAAATTATCAAATGAGGTTTTCAGGTCAAAATTACGCTCGTTGATAAGTGAAAAATTCTACATTAAATTCTACACTAAAAACAGGGAGACCAGGTTACACGTGGAAATCACAGAAAGGATAGAAATGTACGCAATGAAGTACTGGGGACACGTCCAAAGAAGGGAACCAACACACCTACTGAAGAAAGCACTAACACTGAACAGCAGCAAACTTAAAATTGGGAGACCATGTTACACGTGAAATACAACAATCGAGAGGATCATGGACAAACTGGGAAAGGACCAAACATACTGGGAAAGAAAACCGAGGGGAAAGAATGAATTTCACAACGAAATCGGAGCGATATATACTCTACCAGAATCAGAAACGGAGGAATCGGAAGCCTCAGAAGAAGAAGAAGAAGACTTGTAGAAACAGAAGTACAAAAATAGGAGCACAAATAGCAGCGACACAACGCGGCAACATATCTCACAAGAAGACCCAGAATAGGCAGAAGCCCAGAACCAAAAATACAAAAAAAAGGGGGCTTAAACGCTCCCTCACGACATAATGCGGTAACGCATCTCACAAATACCTACACCTCCCATCCCACATTCCTTTACCATGCGCCATGTGGCTCTCGCTGCTGGCAACAAGCATGACCTTAGTCCAACCCAGCGTGGACGTAGCTGGCCCTGCTGTATAACTTGGGAGTGGCAGCAATGCCTACCGCACGCTGGTAAATCAATCAATCAATCAAGATGTAGCACTACCTAGATGCTCAAATTTTTTTGCTCATTTACAGCACTTGCTTAGAAAAAAATGCAACTTTAAAGGTAATTTCGAAACACTTGGATACCAAATATAAACTTAAATATCTCCGAAATTATTAATCCTACATCAATAAACAGAAAATAAAATTAATTCCCAGTTTGTGCTTTCTGTAATTAGTCCGTAACATTTTTTCGATAAAGTAATACTTTTCGAGATACTTGACGAAAGCCGTTTGGAAATACCTCTTTTTTTAAGCTAAAATCGCGATTTTGAAGTCGCTATAACTTAACTGTCAATTTATGTGAAAAATTGCATAGAACCTTTTCTTCTTAAAATTTGATTCTATTTCAGCTCCAATGAATATATATTTTATAAGTGCCATCCCCTGAGAGGGGGTGGCACTTAAAAATATAAATTACCAATCCCCGCACAATATAGAAACTTTTCTGTGAAGCATTTACTATTATACTGCCAAAAATGAACGAAATCCGTTCAATATGACATTATTCCGAAGTTAAAACCTCTAGTTACTGTACTAAAATGGACATAGCAAATTTCTTATATCAAGAATCACGCCTCCCCCAACTAAGGCAAATGGCTTTTAAGCCATGCTAGTGAAAGCGCTTACGCTAACGACCGATTAGGTAGAAAAGATTCATGCAAACCTTCCCAGAATCAAATACAGGTCTTTTTAGGCAGGTCTGAGACTTTTTGTAATTTGGTAATTACGGCTGACTGACTATAACATAAATATGTTATAGTCAGTGTTACTAAAAAAAATAGTTTCGCTAGAGACTACTTAGCTTTAAAGTTCTCGTATCGTGGCGGTTCACGTACTAAAACACATTCATGAGGACTTACTAGTACGTAAGTTTGATGGCGTTCGGTCAGTCCACAACTTACTTGCCCTTGATGTAGGTGTTCAATATTAGCAAAATGGTAGCGATCCACCTCCGAATGACTTTTGGGCAAAATTGAATTTTTGGTTTTTATGCACACGGCGTTTTCCTCTATAACTTTATTATTTGGAAAGCTCTGCTATTGGCTTTCCTATCATCACTTTGTATCGACTACTCAACGCGCTCGACTAAATTGCGAGCCGCTGGGTGAATCCAAACTCGTTTTATGCGAGAAACCGTCCTTGTACATGTTCATTGATTTTTATCAATTTTTTGTTTATCGGTGCTACGCCGTCTTTGTCAAGTTCATCGGTTTCGCCTTTTAGATACATAGTTTTGATAGAATTTTGTTCTCAGTCTTTAGGACAAGGTATTGTTATAGTCCGGCTGAAAATAAGCCAGCCAATCAAATTGCTGCATTTCTCCCCGGCATAGTATAAATATATTTGTGACACTGGTGACGCTATCAGTCATTCGCAGTGCACTCTCCACGTCACTTCGAGGCTCGATCATCTTTTCTTCTGCCACCGAGGGAGCCCACAGCGGTAACCCCAGCGGGCCCATATTCAATTCGACTACCGAGGGAGCTCTCAGAAGTAACCCCAGCTGGTCCAACAACATTTCCAACACTTTAAAATCATTGCATACTGATGAACTCTTCGTTACACAGCTTCGACAGCTAGGCACCGACATTTGCGAATGACAAGTACTGATTAATTAGTTTTATCTTCTAAATTACGCGAGACGCGAGTTAGGGAAGTTTGGCTACCTTGCCAGGTGGAAATTAATTAATATAAGGTATTATTCGATTCGTGTGTCTTAATGAATGAGTGAATCCTTTCTCTATCCTATCCTACCAGAGCTGGGCTCAAACCCCCTCAGCTCCAAGGAGGACAAGCTGTAATAAATAAATATTCTAAACGAGCATAAGGCCTCGCAACGTCTCATTTATTTCCCACAGTGATTAATTAAAAGTGCTTCTACACCGGACTTAAAGGTAAAGAACCACCATAAACTTTAACCTGGGTAGCGGGGCCATCAGCCTGCAGCCCCAGCTGTTCAGACAGTCAGTGCGTTGAACTCTCCGAGGAGGTTCAAACCAAAAAACATTGATCTAGGTCAGGGCCATCTGCCTGCCTGCACTTAGAGACATTTTGCCAAGTTGAACTCTCTGCTGAGGTTCAAATAAGGACAAAGACTTTCTTACTTTGCTAGCCCTCTTCTAGGGAGTCCTCTAGTAACGTAGAGCCAGTGCATAGACAGTAAGCTACGGAGAAGCCATCCAGCTGAGCAGAAGTGACATTGTTCTTGTACATTTTTTACAGCCAAGTTGCCGAGTTCCAGCCCTGCAGCAAAGGGGGATCGCTTGTGCCGCGCCGGCTACTCATTAACTTGCATTCACCAGGCCTCCAGGTGCCTCGTTGAAGTTGACTCGCGTAACAAGTAGCACAAGCCGTCTTTACCAAATGCACCACTAACAATTCACCAATAAGTCTGTAACTTTTGTATTTTGAAAAAATGTAAACTTTTGTGAAGTGATTTTTCCGTTCTGACGAACGCAGAAAGCATCCCCCAGGTGCACACGGCGCCGAAATTATTATTAAAGAAAATAAATTTTTTCGGGTCACCTCAAAACGCGTTTCCGTTGGGGGCCAGAAATTCAGCACCGCCTCGGACGTTCACAATTACGATTCCGTTGGGGGCCAGAAATTCAGCACCGCTTCGAACGCTCAACTCATGTTTCCGTTGGGGGCCAGACATTCAGCGCTGCCTCGGACAATTTCAACAAACAATTTCATTTCAACTACGCTTCGTTGTTTATGAGTACAAGCACTCATATACATTAGGACTAGTCTCACAACATCAATTTCGCGGGGTGCGAGAGAATTAATTTTCCTCGCAGCCTCAAAGACAATCTTCGACGTACTTTCGAATTTTATCAGAGACAATTTTCGTGGTACTTTCGAATCCTTCTCGGCTTCAGTTTCCAAGTGCGGGCCGCGTTTCATCATGTCGCGCGCGAGCAGCAGCACGGACACAGCCCCAATTCACGTAAGAAGAGATTGGCAAAATCTACAGGAAGATCCAGCCCTTCGATTCTTTTTCCGCGACTTGACACCAAGCCCTCAAACTACTGTAGTGACGAGCCCACTCAGGAGGCAACACACGTCAACAACAAACTCCGGACACAACGTCCAGGACAGGGAACCAGAAGCACGCGTCGGGCGATCTGGGAGGCATGGAAGCCTGACCCACACGGCGAGGCCAGCTCTCTCTCGCCACAGTGCACAAGGAAGCACGGGCCAGGGCCAAGCTGGAGAAATGCAGATGCCGAAAGGTGTAAGCTTTGGCAAGGGGCGTAAAACGGCATCGTCTTCGGGCCACAGCGACACGCCGCCTCAAGAAATGCACAGCCAGGTGCGTCGGGACGTCGGGAGCGCAGAATTGCGGAGGATCACCCCGGCGCTCTCA
This sequence comes from Rutpela maculata, assembly GCA_936432065.2. NCBI lineage: Eukaryota > Metazoa > Arthropoda > Insecta > Coleoptera > Cerambycidae > Rutpela > Rutpela maculata. The sequence goes on from OW386291.2 coordinate 91,455,000, forward strand.
CCATCGAACCGAGAACAGTTCCCCCCTACGTTTTCCCCCCGCCGAAGACATGGCGCCCAACGTGGGGCATTCGAACCAAGCGACCCAACCGGCACAATACCCCCCCAGGAGGGAATCAGAAAGGATGAGTGTGCATGCACCTGATGATGCATACATCCAAGTCGAAAGGAGAACTGTTACATACAGAGATGTCCAGTATGTACCAAGGGAACCTATCTACGATGAAAGATACGGTTTTCAGACAAGCCAAGACACACAACAGCATGACACTCCTCAGAGGCATGGAGCCCAAGGAATGGCAAGAACCCAAGATGACTTTCTGGGACTTCAACATGAAACCCCGTGGCGCCCAACAGAAGAACAGGCCTATTATGCCAATATGTTCGAAACTGCATTGCACAAGTTTGGAGAAACGATGCGCAGCACAATGCAAAATAAAAACAGGAAATTACTAATCACCTACAGCGGCTCCGATTATGAGGATCCCTATTACTTCTTAAAAGAAGTCGAAAATCATTTTGAGCGAACGCAGCTACACTATGCGGACTGGACGCCTACCGTCGTGGCGCAGCTCCGTGGAGACGCCAAAGTCTGGCAAGAGATGTACAGATTAGTACACTTAGATTATGACAGTTTTCAACGACGTTTGGTAGAACGATTTAATAATAGGACAATTAGATCAAAACTACGCGCACAACTTTATGGGAGGAAGCAATCCACAGAGCCTGTTGAGTTGTTTATTTCCCAGAAGATCGCTTTACATAACCGGCTGAACTCAACTGCGGACGACGCCGAGTTAATCGATATAGTAATAGAACTATTATTACCCGAAATTAGGACAGCACTCAGAGGGGTTTACATCGAAAGCATGGACCACCTCGCCAAAGTCGCCTCTGAAATCGAAACCGATTTAAAGGAAACTCGTAAATTACCTGCAAGTATTCCACAAAATACAAGACAAACTTCAAACCAGAATTCGAATCGAGCTGCGCTTGCGTTAACCAGCCGATCGGAAGCATCAGTTATGGGAATGAATACGTTAGTACAAGCCGTCGAAAGGCGCCGTAATATGAGACCTCTGCCGAGAGTGCAGGTCGAGTATGAAGGAAACATGTACTGGGCGTTACTGGATACCGGAGCCGCGGAATCGTTCATCAACAAAAAACTCATCAAGGGAAATGTAACCGCTGCGGAGGTGCAGGAAGTTCAATTGGCGAATGGATCGACAGTGCTCGTACAAGGACCAGTCGGACAAACGATTTTTATCAATGGACAACCTACTAGGCTGGAAGCCTACGTAATGCAGGACATGGTAGAATACATTATCCTTGGGAACGGGTGGATGATTACTGAACAGGTCACCCTGGACTATCAGAATAACTCGATATACTTTGGAACCAGGCTCCGACATTCAGCTTACTGGGCAGGCACGAACGCTCCCGACGAGGAAGCCGAACCAGTACAACTAACCTCAGAAAATGTAGAGGAAGAGCACCAAGTGCGATATGAAGCAATCTTGAATGATTTCGCAGACAGATTCCAAGAACAATTACGCCAACCGACGACTCGGTTGGTAACCCACCGAATACAGTTGAAAGACAACCGTACGTTCCGCATCCGTCGAAATCGTTATTCCTTAGAGCATAAAACCATTATCCAAGAGGAAGTTGAGAAGATGTTAGCTGCGGGAGTCATAAGACGAAGCCATTCGGCGTTTAGTTCGCCCATTGTGATAGTCAAGAAAAAGGACGGAAAGAACCGATTCTGCGTAGACTACAGACAACTCAATAGTCAGACCGAAGATGAAGTGGCACAGCTGCCGCCCATCCGGGAAACTCTTCAAGAATTAGGACCAGCCAAAGTTTTTTCGTCATTGGATCTGCGCAGTGGATACTGGCAGGTAGCCATGGAAGAATCCAGCATACCTTATACAGCTTTCAGCACTCCTGATGGAGCGACCTATGAGTTTTTGGTAATGCCTTTCGGGCTAAAGAGCGCCCCATCGACGTTCCAGAAGCTTATGACAGAAGTCTTAGCAGGATACTTGGATAAATTCGCAAAAGTGTATCTCGATGATATCATCGTCTATTCGGCGTCGCACGAAGAACACGTTCACCATTTAAGGTTGGTATTGGAGAGATTACGAAACCATGGACTTCGCTGCTCCCTGGAAAAGTGTCGTTTCGGGATGGAAGCATTAGACTACTTGGGACACCGAGTAACGGCTTTGCACAATAAGCCGCAGGAAAAACATGTGATACAAATCAGAGAATTTGCCACGCCACGAACCATGAAAGAATTGCAGAGTTTCTTGGGAACGGCAAACTGGTTACGAGAATATGTACCAGGATTTGCCGCATTGTCTGCTCCTTTGACAGACCTAGTGGGGAAGAAACACTTTCGATGGACCCCAGAGGCTGAGGAAGCCTTCCAGAATTTAAAGGAAGCTTTATCTAAACCTTTGACGCTAAGCCGGCCAGACCCGAGCTTGCCGTTTTTCTTACAAACCGATGCTAGCATGCAAGGCATGGGTGTTGTCCTCTGGCAACAAGAGCCATCTGGACAGAGAAGGGTTATTTCGTGCGCCAGCGCAAAATTTACTGCCGCTGAGCGCAAATATCATTGTAATGAACAAGAAACATTAGCCGTAATATGGGCATGTAAGAGATACAGAGCCGTTCTGGGAGACAGACCGTTCACCTTGATTACTGACAGTCGCGCTTTGACTTGGTTGGACAAGTTCAAGGACGAAAGAGCCAAGCTCACAAGATGGGCACTACAGTTGCAAGAATTCAACTTTACCGTCCAGCACTGCCCTGGGAGGCAAAATCAACTCCCGGATTTTCTATCACGACACCCTGAAGGACACGTGCCTGAAGATGGAGAGAATGTTGATGATAGATTAATACCGCCCGAGATAAATTTACCCGCTGAAGGAATGACATCCGCAGAGGCCTGGGAACATCGAGGACGAGTCCCAGCCGCTTTTGTACAACCAGCAACTTTTACGTTGGCTTTGTTGGATGAAAATGACGAGCCAGCGTCATTATTAGATCAGATACGCCAGGCACAGGCAGATAGCGAAGAGTATCAAGCCACTCGAGCCAGATGGCAAGAATTGATACAGCAGCCGGAAGAAGGATTAGCTCCTTGGCAGCGAACATTACGCCAGGATTTTCAAGTAGAAGACGATTTAATCTGGTACATTCGAGATGGAAGACAAGGATTAGTCGTACCTCTACAATTTTGGCAGAGGGTGATTCACCACTATCACGATGCCGCTGGACATCCAGGGCGGGATGAGACTGTCGCGGCAGTCCGCCGCTTATACTACTGGCCGGCAATGGTCAAACAGATACGCACGCACGTTCGACACTGCGTGATATGCGCCGCCACAAAACGAGGAGGTGCTCTGCAAGCTAAAGCACCCCTACGGCCCAGGCCACCCACCAAACCATGGCAAGTGGTTAGCTTTGACGCTATGGGACCTTACCCTGAAACCAGAACAGGCAACCGATACCTCTTCGTGCTGACAGACACCTTTTCAAACTGGGTAGAACTGAAAGCGTCCCCTACCAGTGGAGTAACGGTCATGTTGCAATTCCTCACCGAAGTGTTCAATCGATGGGGATATCCACAGCGAATAATCACAGACGATGCGACGCAATTTACGTCCTTGGCATGGGAAAGGTATACTCGTAGACATGACATCCACGCCTATACGTCCCCCATTTACCATCAACAGGCCAATCCAGTGGAACGGAGGAGCCAAGAGATTAAGAAGGCCCTCCGAGTTGAAATGCTCAATAAAACCGAAAACCGATGGGATGAGAGTTTGTCAGACATTATGCTCAAACTTCATACCCGAATTAATGCAGCCACAGGCATGTCACCCAGTCAGTTGTTACTCGGAGCACCGCTGGTTAAACCAGGGGAATGGAATCACCCGGTTAATCAACAGGAAGTGGAAAACAATGCTCAACAACGAGAAGCACGGGTGAGACGAGCCCAGGAAAGGCAGATTGTTTACCAAAGAGATATGTTCCCGGAGCATCGAGAAGCGCCGATTCATTTCGAAGTAGGAGAATTGGTGATGGTTAGACAATTCCCAGGCACCGCAACAGCATTCAGCCCCCCATGGGAAGGGCCATTTATGATATTACGAGTACTAGGTGACAACGTTTACGAAGTGGACAGGAATGGAGCACAGCATCCTGTTCATGTAAATGACCTCAGACCGGCGCCATTCCCGCCACCAGCGCCGAACGATGATGAGACGGATAGCGATAGTGATCCGGATGAACCTCCGGAAGTAGGACCTGCCAGGCCAGGACCTGAGCGAGCCGGCCCAAGTGCCAGACCGAGGACCCCGGTGCAGGAAGCACAGAGAGACATAGCACAGCCTAGTACAAGTGCAGCCCCGATGATCGGTAGCCCAAGAAGAGCAGTAGAAGCTGCAAGGCGGTTACAATCAAGGTCACCCCCTCAGGACCCTAGTACGAGCAGAGTGCCTATTTTAGTATTTCGACCTAGTAAAGAGGCGCTACTTCGACAATGTCAACGAGACCGAGAAAGGATCTTAGGGACGCCCGAACGGCAATTAATCCGAAGGATCCAAGAGGCCCAGGAGAGGAGCCGACAGCGAGAAGAAGATGAAGCCGGTGACCAGGGAAACCCAGAGCTAACCAATCTAGCAGTCCCTGTTAACTATAGCTTCCACTCGGTCGGCCCTTGAGGATTATCAAGAAGATGACCCCGAAGTCTCGATCCTAGATGACGCCTGCCCTATCGTAGGGTTGTGGCCATAATAATCATATATTATCCGGAGGCATTGCTCCAAGGCCTTTAGGCCAAATTATTATTTTCCTTACCGGCGCATTCGCCATTTTATTTTCATTTTCCTTATTCTGTCCCTGTACAGGGAATTATTTTATCTCAATATATATATTACTCATTATTATATACTATCCTAACCTATATAACCACTTTTATTTTATTCTGGTGCAACAGGCATTGCTGCTACACCACCCAAATTTATTCTAAACCCCAGGAAGCATTGTTCCTGCAATATTATTAATTTTTTGAAATTACCAGCGCATCCACCATTTATTTTCTAATTTCACCCTGTATGAGGTGAAATTTATTCGTTATCATCATTCCAGTATTTTAATACTTACCTTCCACACTTACCTTATTTACTGGCCATTTTACTTATTTTCGATTAAAATCCGCCAGTAAACTTCTGTCATCTCATTCAAATTTCAACCTTATCTCTCGAGTTCCCAGTAGGAAACCCTGCTGCGAGCTTCAGCCATCTCAACACTTCCGTTAATTTTTGTGCAAGTATGAGACTTGTACCTTTTACCCCTCCGTGTGTACGAGTCCGACTTGGGCCAGTGATCTGCCAAGTCGACGTTCAACAGTCCTGTCATGGGATGGGCCAAACCCTGCCCCATGATTCTACGAAAGGGCCAACAATCCCGTCGAGGTTCAGGTTGGAGATGCCTTGCCTCCGAAGGGCAACTTGTGACCACTTCGAACACAACCCGGACGAAGACATCGACACGCGTTTTTTCATTGTAATTTCCGAAAATTATTTACTTTCTGTGCCACTAATTATTTAAGTAAAGTGCCTTATGTACTAAAATTATATTGCAATATATTTACTACATGTTTTGTACTGATAAATATTTAGCTGCGCCCAGATAGGTCAAATATTTTAATTTAGATTTTAAGGTAGTTTTGTATACAAGGTAGCCAAAATTCACCAGTCATTTTTGAAAATTAGTACGACCCACTTGTCAAGAAAATTTTCAAATCTTTTCAACCTCAATTCAAATTAGCTCAGGCTGATTTCTATCAAAATTTCTCTTCCATTTTTTCAATCGAAACTAGTACGATCAATTTAATCAAGAACGTTTCGAACTTCTTAAACTTCATCAGCCGGTCAAATTTTAAAATTTCGCCGGTCAGATTTCTTTCAATTTTCTTTCCAATTATCTCTTAATTTTCAACACTCCCGAAATTTTGCCTTCCCGGCAGGGTGGTGTTATAGTCCGGCTGAAAATAAGCCAGCCAATCAAATTGCTGCATTTCTCCCCGGCATAGTATAAATATATTTGTGACACTGGTGACGCTATCAGTCATTCGCAGTGCACTCTCCACGTCACTTCGAGGCTCGATCATCTTTTCTTCTGCCACCGAGGGAGCCCACAGCGGTAACCCCAGCGGGCCCATATTCAATTCGACTACCGAGGGAGCTCTCAGAAGTAACCCCAGCTGGTCCAACAACATTTCCAACACTTTAAAATCATTGCATACTGATGAACTCTTCGTTACACAGCTTCGACAGCTAGGCACCGACATTTGCGAATGACAAGTACTGATTAATTAGTTTTATCTTCTAAATTACGCGAGACGCGAGTTAGGGAAGTTTGGCTACCTTGCCAGGTGGAAATTAATTAATATAAGGTATTATTCGATTCGTGTGTCTTAATGAATGAGTGAATCCTTTCTCTATCCTATCCTACCAGAGCTGGGCTCAAACCCCCTCAGCTCCAAGGAGGACAAGCTGTAATAAATAAATATTCTAAACGAGCATAAGGCCTCGCAACGTCTCATTTATTTCCCACAGTGATTAATTAAAAGTGCTTCTACACCGGACTTAAAGGTAAAGAACCACCATAAACTTTAACCTGGGTAGCGGGGCCATCAGCCTGCAGCCCCAGCTGTTCAGACAGTCAGTGCGTTGAACTCTCCGAGGAGGTTCAAACCAAAAAACATTGATCTAGGTCAGGGCCATCTGCCTGCCTGCACTTAGAGACATTTTGCCAAGTTGAACTCTCTGCTGAGGTTCAAATAAGGACAAAGACTTTCTTACTTTGCTAGCCCTCTTCTAGGGAGTCCTCTAGTAACGTAGAGCCAGTGCATAGACAGTAAGCTACGGAGAAGCCATCCAGCTGAGCAGAAGTGACATTGTTCTTGTACATTTTTTACAGCCAAGTTGCCGAGTTCCAGCCCTGCAGCAAAGGGGGATCGCTTGTGCCGCGCCGGCTACTCATTAACTTGCATTCACCAGGCCTCCAGGTGCCTCGTTGAAGTTGACTCGCGTAACAAGTAGCACAAGCCGTCTTTCCCAAATGCACCACTAACAATTCACCAATAAGTCTGTAACTTTTGTATTTTGAAAAAATGTAAACTTTTGTGAAGTGATTTTTCCGTTCTGACGAACGCAGAAAGCATCCCCCAGGTGCACACGGCGCCGAAATTATTATTAAAGAAAATAAATTTTTTCGGGTCACCTCAAAACGCGTTTCCGTTGGGGGCCAGAAATTCAGCACCGCCTCGGACGTTCACAATTACGATTCCGTTGGGGGCCAGAAATTCAGCACCGCTTCGAACGCTCAACTCATGTTTCCGTTGGGGGCCAGACATTCAGCGCTGCCTCGGACAATTTCAACAAACAATTTCATTTCAACTACGCTTCGTTGTTTATGAGTACAAGCACTCATATACATTAGGACTAGTCTCACAACATCAATTTCGCGGGGTGCGAGAGAATTAATTTTCCTCGCAGCCTCAAAGACAATCTTCGACGTACTTTCGAATTTTATCAGAGACAATTTTCGTGGTACTTTCGAATCCTTCTCGGCTTCAGTTTCCAAGTGCGGGCCGCGTTTCATCATGTCGCGCGCGAGCAGCAGCACGGACACAGCCCCAATTCACGTAAGAAGAGATTGGCAAAATCTACAGGAAGATCCAGCCCTTCGATTCTTTTTCCGCGACTTGACACCAAGCCCTCAAACTACTGTAGTGACGAGCCCACTCAGGAGGCAACACACGTCAACAACAAACTCCGGACACAACGTCCAGGACAGGGAACCAGAAGCACGCGTCGGGCGATCTGGGAGGCATGGAAGCCTGACCCACACGGCGAGGCCAGCTCTCTCTCGCCACAGTGCACAAGGAAGCACGGGCCAGGGCCAAGCTGGAGAAATGCAGATGCCGAAAGGTGTAAGCTTTGGCAAGGGGCGTAAAACGGCATCGTCTTCGGGCCACAGCGACACGCCGCCTCAAGAAATGCACAGCCAGGTGCGTCGGGACGTCGGGAGCGCAGAATTGCGGAGGCTCACCCCGGCGCTCTCACCATCGAACCGAGAACAGTTCCCCCCTACGTTTTCCCCCCGCCGAAGACAGTATATTATGACTGTTCCTCCATGGTCAATATCTTTGGCGGATGAATAAAAATTGAAAATATGACAATATTTTTCGAAGCACTTTGGGATACTTTCGATAAAATTACCTCTAAACCCATTTTTGGCGTACTTTTCAAAAACAATGTCCAAGGAGCAACTTTGATGTATGAACTTATATCGGTCCTTTTGGACTAGTGTTTGGCTCTGAAGTCTCTGAGACTCTTGAAAATGTCCTTAAATGAAATTTTTGCCTATGTCGAATTTTCACTCTGCTTTCGACTTAGATCAATTCTGGAGGGTTCTGCAACATTAGCAGCTAGAGTTACATGACGCATGGTAGCGGAGTGTGGGATGGACAGTGCAGGTGTTTGTGAGATGCGTTGCCGCATTGTGTTTTGAAATGGAGTGTTTATGCTGCTCTTTTGGCTTTTCTGCTTCTGAAAATTTACTTCTTCTGAGTCAGATATCGTTACGATTTCTTTGTGGTGTAATGAAGCGCATTTTGGCAAGCCTAGTTGCACCCAAATAAATTATTATGTATATATTGCTTAGCATCATTTATTAAAAACCGCAGGCTATGATAACTATTTTATATAATTTCCGCGTAATACTCGATGCAATGCTAGACAGTCTAACAATCCCCTCCAAAGAGCGCAAGGAATCTCTGTCATCCACAGTGCAGACATTCAGTCCAGCCCAGCCCGTCCAAGCGTGTAGAAGTGCCAACAGCGACTCCTGAACTGTGACCAGCGCAAACGTGACTCACAAATTTTCCAAATCGTTCCGCTGATGTCATTTCATACTTGTACGCACGGTGTCTGCTCATTTCTCCGACTCTGTCTCCATCCAAGCTAGGAGAGCTAGCAGTTGGGATCAAGACTGCGTGCCAGTTCGATCTGACCACCCGACCGAGGAAGACATGCTCCAGCAGGACCAACAAAGTCTGTTCAAGCCGTCAGTAAGAAATTAGTCCGTACCGGCCCTCTACCAAGATCAGCCATGTCAGGAAGAGAGTAAAAAGAGTAAGAATAATAAAAATAATAGGTAAAGACTTGGCTAATATTAGGAAATTGTTCTATTCATAATTTTTACTGTTTTACAGTTAACGCCTGTGTCTTCAGGGTATTCTGGGTCTTTGCTTTGTTTGGAGAAATCGGGGCGTGCGCCGTACTAACCATACATTGTTTCAGGGTAGAGGATGGAGAACAATTTTTAATGACTGTTGCTAACTGTTAACTTTTGTATCCTCGTGGTATTCGGGGTTCTTGCCTTATTTAGTGCGCTGTGGATACAAGGTTAGTGTTCCTGGGATCTCCGGGGTATTTTTTACTTGGAGAAATCGGGGCATGAGCCGTATTAACCATACGTTGTTTCAGGCCAGGGGATGCAGAAAAATGTCTAGTGATTGTTTCTGTCGGCTAACTCTTGTGTCCTCATGGTATTCGGGGTCTTTGCTTTGCATGGTATGCTGTGGATATAAGGTGAGCGTTCCTGAGATCTCCGAGGTATTTGTTTTGTTTGAAAAAATCAGGACGTGCACCATATATTGTTTCAGACCAGGAGATGCAGAAAGTATTTTACTAAACATACCTCTTTTCAGCGTATTAGCCAAGCCTGACATCTAGAGTTGTGTTTTGCTATGTTATTAACTGCCGTTTTGCCTTCTCTTTCCTGTTTCTAACCTAACCAATTTCGCCGCCGTCACCATCACCCAACGGTAGTTACCGTCATACCGTTGCCTTGCTTCCGCCTGCTGTAGTAACATCACTGTAGCTTAAAACCGTATAATCATCGTAGCTTAAATCGCAACCGAATCATAGCCTGAGGTTTGTGTTCATGCCATGTGGAATAATATTGTACTTAATATATTTGTGTTCTTGTAGAATTAGTAAATAAAGATAAATTGCGTGTCTTTATTATCTTGTTTCTTAGGTACTGCGGTATTTCTTTGTTACGTGGGGTGTTGACTATGCCTCATGGTTGATAGTATCAAATGCCTTCTATTCGGACAAAAACTCTGCGTAGTATTTGTATCCTATTGCTGCAGTGTTATCATTCTGTAATCATCTATACTCTGTGGATAGTTGATTTTGTTTGCTATTGATACAATCATCTCCTGTCCACCTCATAATCCGACTTTTCGCAGATCTCCAATGAACGCCTCGATCTTTTTCTTGTGGTGCTTTGTTGATTATAGCAAAGCTCCAGTTCATTCATAAATACCAGCGTGAACGGGGTGAAGTAATCTATGTTGTTTTGTATATAATCCGTTTCTTGTTTTCGCAGGTTCTTCGTAGTGTGTGCCTTTTTCTCCTTCTAGCTGATGACACAGCGCTCCATATAAGAAACTCCCATCACCATCGATTTCTTACTATTACATCCTGTAACACCGTTCTTTTCCACGCCTGCTTGGGACTTCCTTATCTACGACTGCCTTGTGGTTTCATATCCAGTGCTGCTCGTCACGTCACTAGCAAGTTTACGGAGCGTATGTTCCAGCAAGCTCCACTTCCTGTGTTTGATTTTTGAATCAATTGCATCTTGTCTAGTATTTTTCCGCAGTTCGATGTTAGTTATTTACTCTGGAAGGTATCTGCTAACAAAGGCTTGCAGCTGGTTGATAACTTGCTTAGTCAGTGTTCAGGTTTCGCAACCATACAAAAGAATTGTTTTTACGTTGACATCAAAACCTTTTGGACTGCTGATTATCCTGTGGTACCACCTTATGCACGCCAAAATGAATTTTGACAAATAATGAATTAGTAAAATAATGAAATTATGTTAATTTTGTGACAAAAAAATGACCATCTTTTTTCATTATCTGAAATTATGTTGAGAATCGTTTGTCAAGGGTAGTTTGATTTTATGTATTCGTTAGAACAATGATGTCTCAATATCCCACGTGTAGGGTTATGCAGCACTGAAAATCCACTAATAAAACATGTTTGAATCATAAACTGTTCATTGGAATACGAAATTTGGATAACAGTATTAGTAGAACTGGTAGACGAAAATTTTTTCGACATATAAGAAATCTCAAATCTCTCAGAGTAAACATCCTTACGTATATTGATGATAATCGTAAAGGTCATAAGGGCTATAGTCGTGTCTCTTGTTATTTTTTATTAGTCCACAAAGGATTAAAGTGTATTTTGCTGCTAAGACAGAGAACGAGAGATCTCCAGATGGTTTGTAGCGTTCCAAATGCTTGTTGGACTTCCCTTGTTCTTTCTCTGATTTCTCTTTCCGTGCCCCCGTTTTCGTTCTCTATACTACCAAGATAAACGAATTCTCACACACGTTCAATAAGTTGATCAACGAGATATAGACTGTTGCTGTTTGGTTAGTTCTTCACCTAGTTTATTAATTTTTAGTTCTATACCTCTCAAAGTGTGCACCATGAGATATATATCATCCACATCATCTAGGTTACCGTTTCTTAGCAATTTGATGATGCGGCCATGTTTCCAAACATTACGGAGTTGCTCGGTGCTCCAGATACTTTTAAATATTGGATGTAAGAGGTTTGCTATGGTCTCAAAGTCATGGTTCTTGCACATGCTTTAAAAAGTTCTGAGGAAGTTGTTGTCTGGATCAGGAGACTTATTCACTTTAGTTAATTTATGGCTCGCTTAATTTCAGACACAGTTGGCTCATTTGTATTAAATCTCAGGGGATTATCTGGGGGTTCATTTGAAACATCATGGGTTATTGGATCAGCGTTGAGGGATTCGATGTTCCTCCCCTCATTTTAGCTGTTCTGCAGGTGATGTTAGGTTAGTTCCAGATTTGCTGTCACGCGTGCCATTCCTGCCTGTTAGCCTCTTTGATATTCTATAAAGTTCGCGACAGTTTTATAATCATCTGGCTAAGTTATCCACCCGTGAACGATTAACGCTCAGCTCCGACTTGTTAACTGCTTTATTGGCTTCTTTATATTGTACTTGAAGTAGTGTCTGTTCTGTTTTGCTGCTTTGAGCATGTTTTTGAACCCTCTGCACTTATCTATTTCCTGCCATGTGTCTTCCGATATCCAATCTTTTCCACTTCTTCTCCTTTTTCCAAGGATTTATGTGTATTAATATTTTAAGATGATATAAAATTAACATTGTTGTTATATCACTTTATCAAATAAATATCTGTTTTTTTTTTCTCTCTTTCTTATTGGGATGCTCTGCCACATGTATTTTCTTCTAAACAATGTCGTGAAATCTACAAAATAATACAATTAACCGGTATTTCACTGGAAAATAACATCTACGCTTATGACTTTTACGTCAAAGAATCAGTTAGAGGGTGGTTTTTGACAAATAATGAATAAGAACCAAAATATAAAAATGACGTATTTTGCTGACGTTTCGGAAAACTAATCTGTTTCTTTCTCAAAGTTCATTATAAATATTTGTGTGCTGTGTATATTAAATACACAGCTTTAAAAATATATTTGTTATATTATATGTTACACAGAACTGTTGATATATCTAGTCGATAGTTTTATTTTAAACAATGTTGAGTTTGTTAAGTTCTTCTTTTTACATCGGCAGTCAGGTTGTGCAAATAACTATGGAATAATTCGACACGCATTTATCCTCATTCAATAGTATTATAGCCACTTCATTAATTTTTCTTTTCTTGCTATCTCTCTCTTTTGTTAAAATTTTTCCCGAGTCCCAGTTTATTCTGTATCCGTTCTCCCAGTCGATGCATGTTAAAAAGGGTGTCATAAAATGCTTATATGATAGGGTAAAAGTAATTTCTTCTAATGATAAAATATTAGACAATGAGAACCGCTTTATAAAAGAGGTTCTTATAAACAATCAATACTCTGAAGCTTTTGTTGATAGAACTTTCACATATATAGAAAATAATAATCATGTACGACAAAAGCCTGAACAACGGTACACAACGTTAATTCCTTATGCATACGGATTATCTGAAAAGCTACGACGTATAAGCAATAGATTTGATATTAGGACAATATTTCAAACGAGCAAATCATTGAGATATATTTTAACAAAAACAAAACCGCCAAATTATGGGCAAAATTAAAAAACTGCATTTATAGTATTTCGTGTGAGTGTAATAAATATTATGTGGGTGAGTCATCCAAACCATTCAGTGTTAGATTGGGTGAGCACAGCGGTTACATTAGGAAGAATGAGATTCAGAAATCGAAGATTTGCGAACACGCTTGGGAGAACGGACATAGAATAAACTGGAACTCGGCAAAAATTTTAACAAAAGAGACAGATAGCAAGAAAAGAAAAATTAAAGAAGCGGCTATAATACTATTGAATGAGGATAAATGCGTGTCGAATTGTTCCGTAGATGTTTTCCCAACCTGGCTGCCGATGTTAAAAGAAGAACTTAACGAACTCAACACTATTTAAAATAAAACTATCAACTAGATATATCAACAGTTTTGTGTAAGCAGTAAGTATCTATGGATACTGAATATAACAAATATATTCTTAATGCTGTGTATTTAATATACATAGCACACAAACATTTATAATATGCTTTGAGAAAGGAAACAGATTCGTTTTCCGAAACGTCAGCAAAATACGTCATTTTTATATTTTTGTTCTTATTCATTATTTGTCAAAAACTACCCACTAACTGATCCTTTGACGTAAAAGTCACAGGCGTAGAGGTTATTTTTCAGTAAAATACTAGTTAATTGTATTATTTTGTAGATTTCACGACATTGTTTGGAAGAAAATACAAGTGGCAGAGCATCCCAATAAGAAAAAGAGAAAAATTAAGAAAATGCCACAACCAACATTTAGACAATATCTGTTTTTTTGTTGTTTGGGAATGTTGCAGTAGATGTTTCCAATATAATATTAGGACCACATGAAAGCCGCCGCTGCAGCCAGATACCTTGTCGATCTCTGGACTAATGAGTGAACAAACATTTAAAAAAACAGTCGAGATGAAATTTCGTTTTTTTAATTTTTTATATAAGTCTGTTAATAAACGTAAAACCTTCATCAGTGGATAACAACATAGTATCCCTACTATTTTATTTCATCATATCTTGGCCTGAAATATTTTATTTCTCGAAGAGACTACTGTTTTCTCACATAATTTGTGGAATGCGTCGCTACGCTTTATCCTGGGTAGCCATTAATAACAACGACTAAAAAGAAATGATTAAGATGGCTAGCTTAAAAACAAGAAGTAAAATATGGCAATATTCACCAGCCAGAAATCGCAGAAATGATTTAATTTCATGATACCCGGGATTTAATGGGCCACATAATCCGAGTGAGACCCCATGCGACAACGTTGCCTTTTGCCACATATCCGAGGCATATTTCGATTAAAACATCATTTCACGGCGCGTAAATTTTTAAATTTTAATTTATTGCTGCTTTACGGTCTACCATGAAAGTAATAAAGATTACAGTCAGTTAATGTGGTCTGATATTTCTTAACAACACCCAAAACACTTTACTGTTGTTGAAGTTTATTACGTTTAGAGTGGAGTTAAAAAGGTTTATTAAATAGGAGGGGTCGCGTTTATGAGCTGAATTATTTTGAATGTTCTAACGCTTTCCTACCCTAGGCAGAAATTTTCATGACGAACTTATCTCCAATTTTCATGGATATTGATATGACTCGTTTTATTAGTAGCAATTACTATTATTTCTTGAAACGGAATGAATAATAAGTTAATGTCAAAAACTTTGTAATATTTGCTGGTTTTATTAGCAGTCGCATTTTCTTTAATGAAGTAATTTGTTAAAGTGTCCTATTGCTCAACTTCCACAGAAAATTAAACTCGGGAGAAATTTATAAAATTACCCTATTGTGATATCAGCCCAATACAAATTTCACAATTGCTTCATTGTCTAAACACTACGAATGTATCCAAATCATATATTGTTAGATTTACTGCAGCATTCTATTTTATACAGGATGTCATAATGAAGGTAGGTAATCTCTGAAGGGCGCATAGAACATGTGAAAATAATAATAATAATAATAAATACATTTATTCATAAATGAAATGATACAAATTCGACACTACTGCCCTCTTCCATTTACCCAGTACTACTAACTGAGAATATAGAGGGCATCACGGAACTATTGACGTTGGAGTAGCAACAATTGAGCTTCAATATATTTTGAAATTTTTTTATATTTTTCAACTTTTATTTCATCTGAAAGTTCATTCCCTAAATGGGCTGCTATATACGTGTATGACTTTTGAAAAATAGCCGTCCTGTGAGAAACTATTACAAAGTTGATCACATTTCTGTTATCATGACCGTGGTTATGGGTAATTAATTTAGAACTTAAATGAGTTGGCTCATTTGTTTTAATGATCTTCCATATAAAACAGTACATGTAATGTATTCTGGTGTTTTCCATATTAAAATTTTATGCTCATTTAGATATGGGGTGATGTGATCGCAGAAGAGAATATTATAAATGTACCTCGTATAAGAACTTTGAACTTTTTGTATGGCATGTTTCATTAAAAAAGACAGCGTATTACCATAAACCACATCTCCATAATCAAGTAATATTAACGAATCACAAAATATTTGTTTACGTCTTTGAGGAATATTATGTTTCAAATGATATAACTTTTTAGACGAAAATATGCCAGCTTTATTTAATTTTTAATTTGGCTTCCAAACTGCAGGAATGAATCAAGAATTATGTCCAGATTTTTGCTTCATTGACTACTGGAATTATTTCATTATTTATTTTGAAAGTTAAGTTCATTTATAGAAATTTTTTATTCATTAGAACTGTTCCTATTAAAATGACTTGTGATTTGGATGTATTAAGTTATGGTCATTTAAATATATTATTTAAATCATTTAAATATATTATTTAAATTTTGATTGATCTTAACTTGTATAGAGTTATTTTCTGTTAGATCTACTGAAAAATAAATTTGTGAATTATCGGCATATTGATGGAGGGTAGTATTTTTAATAAATTTAGATATATCTAAAACATATAGTGAAAACAGTAGTGGCCCTAGGATTGATCCTTGTGGCACTCCCGCCTTTGAAGTTTTAAATTGAGACATTTCATTTATAACAATACATTGCCTAAGCTCTCTAAGATAGGTTGACATTAACTGCAGTGAAATGTCTGAAAATCCAAAATAATGTAACTTTGATAGCAGCAGTGAATGATCAAGGATGTCAAAAGCTTTTGAGAAATCCAGCAGTACTAGACAAGTGCACTTTCCATTGTCTATTTCTCTGATAACATCATCAACTATGTGTGTTAATGCTGTAGTTGTACTAATAGACCGTGGGATAGTGACAGATTTTTTTAAACGTTTGGTTCCTATCTGGCCTTTTGGGAGCCTTTTGTGCCTGATTTGTACTAACCATTTTCATGTTTATTAAACGGTTATCCTCAGCGGAAAACAGAAAAGAAAATTTCATGAAAATGAGCAATTTCAAACGTTTTGTTCCTATATACCCTCAAGTTAGACTTGCGTTTTAAAGAAAAACATCCGATGGAAGCTTATCGCCAGACAAATTCCGTGGGCCGGAAGGCCCGAAATTTCAATCCGAAGTTGTAAGAAAAATGGTCAAAATCAAACGATTTGGTTCTTATCTGGGCATTGTATATATAGGTAAATGGATTATAATTATCGAGATATAACAAACGCCAAACAAATTCCGAGGGCCCAACAGTGAAAAAATTATTGTTCAAGTTGTCAACTATTCCGCGAAAATCAAACGATTGGTTCTCATGTGAAATGATTTTTTTTGTAAAAATTAACCAAAACGAAAGTGTATTGTATCATTCACAGACATTTTTAGTGGGCCAAACATATTTTAAATCTTAAAAGAAGTGCACGAAAAATAGCCATTTTTTCAAACGATTTATTCCTGTCTGGCATTTGTATTTTAAAAAAATATGGTAATAAATAAACCATATTTCAAGTCCCAGTCAAAAAGCATGGGCCAAACATATTTTAAATCTTAAAAGAAATGCACGAAAAAAAATCATTTTTTCAATCGATTTATTCCTGTCTGGCATTTGGATTTTAAAAAAATATGGTAATAAGTAAACCATATTTCAAGTCCCAGTCAAAAAGCATGGGCCAAACATATTTTAAATCTTAAAAGAAATGCACGAAAAAAAAACATTTTTTCAAACGATTTATTCCTGTCTGGCATTTGGATTTTAAAAATATATGGTAATAAATAAACCATATTTCAAGTCCCAGACAAAAAGAGTGGGCCAAATATATTTCAAATCTTAAAAGAAGTGCACGAAAAAAAGCCATTTTTTCAAACGATTTATTCCTGTCTGGCATTTGGATTTTAAAAAGATATGGTAATAAATAAACCATATTTCAAGTCCCAGACAAAAAGCTTGGGCCCAGCCGTAGATATGTTGAGTGAAAGTATTGAAAAATCAAAAAACAGTCGTGTAAAAATCGATGCATTTTCAAACGATTCACACTCGTCTGGTATTTCATTAGCTTGTCATTGTAAAAGAGTATTATACACAAATAAATTTGTTTCGCGTCACTACTTAAATGCCGCAAGCGCGGATTTATGGGGGGTATCTGGGTAATCACCCCCCAAGATTCCGTAAACAATCAACTTTCATTTTAAAATTTCATAATTTTTATTATTTTATTTTATATCTTTGAATATATATTCTATTTAGTTGTGTTTATAATTTTTTATAACCCCCCCCCCCCAGCTCAAGATCTAGATCCGCCCTTGAAATGCCGTTTTTTTCTCACTTGAAACTCATTTGGAATTTGATTTTCTTTATCACTGGAATCAATATAACTGTCACTTTCACATTCATAATCCCTCGATCAGACAAATATAAATGATTACATATTAATATATAATTTACAACTCTGCACTACACCATATCTGAAACTGTGTGATTTTGAAATGTATTAAAACATAAATCAAGATATACAAAATTTTTTACTTAGAAACAGGAAATATTAATAATGTTGTTGTAATTTTTGATAAAAAAAATATAGTTTTTACGTTGAAATTAGAACCATTTATTTGCCCTAAGTCGGGCTGGTCCACAAATCGAAGGTAATATTTTGACGAAACTAAACCATAAAGCTGAGCTTCCTTCATGGTCCTTCAGCCGAATTAAGAAAATACCTAGGATATCGTCAACATTTGTAAAAATTATATGAACTGACAAATGGTGATGACATATGTATTTATATTATGTCAATAACAAAAAAGAAGTAAGTAGTTAAGAACCTAAGCTGATCTGCAAGGCACGAGCTCTGGAGTTTCCACTTTACAGTTAAGTAAAGTTTCCCGCATCTGCTTCAGTGAGTGGAGCAGAGAAAGGTATTATTATAGTGTTGTGCGACTTGCAGTGTATCAATGTGAGTAGGTTCTGTTTTTTTGTTCTTTCGTAATCAACCGTTATGATGGTATTATTTTATCAAATGTAAAATAAACATTATTTATGTATCGTTTTTGAATATTTGAGAGCAGCTTCAGTTTTGTAAGCGATTTATTACATATTTATATATTGTTGAACAATCAATTTTCCTTGAGTTACAAAAGTGATATTGCTGTCAATTTGACTTTTTAGAATTTATCTAAAAGCCTGCATTGCTTTAGTTTCTGAAGTTGATCAAATTTGATCAATTACAATTTGTATTTTTACATTTTGTAAGCAAGAAATAAGGATTTACAGTGTTGCAGGTTATATATTAGTATAAAGATTGTTACAATGTCTAAAGTGCCAGAAGAATTATTAAATAAGAAAAAATATTATAAAGGTAGAATTACCCATATTGAGAATTTGTTAGGTGACATTGAATCAAGCACTCATGCTGCTGATTTGCAAAGCTCTTTGGATAGACTTAATGATATTTTTGCAAAATTTGAGGAAATACAAATTGAATTGGAAATTATTGATGAAAGCAAATATAAGCCTGAAGGTCTCGCAATAGAGGATAAATACTTAGAGTTAGTAAAAGTTATTAGACGTAACCTTGCAAAGTTAAAGCAATCAGAAAATGGTAACGGTAAAGGGGATAATCCTAAACAAGGCGAATCAAATAATCATCCTTCTCTTCCAAAAATTAATATACCCGCTTTTTCCGGGGATTATAGCAGCTGGCTTAATTTCAAGGATATGTTTATTAATTTAGTTCATAATAGAGATGACTTAAGTAATGTGACTAAATATTATTACTTAAAGTCAGCTCTTAAAGGAGATGCTGCGTTATTAATAGCAAACATCAAATGCTCTGAGAAAAACTATGATGAGGGCTGGCGTGTTTTAGTTGAACGCTATGACAATAAAACATTGATAGCGAATAGTCACTTAAATGCCATTTTTGAGCTACCTAAAGTAAACAAAAATTCCGGGAGTAGTTTGAGAGCTATGTTAAGTTTATTCGCACAACATTACAATTCTTTAAAAGCTCTTGATTTGCCAAACTTGTTCGACAGTTTTTTGATATTTTTCATTTCTCAGAAATTAGATTTTGACACTCGTAAAGAATTTGAGCTTCAGCGAAAGGCTGAGGAATTTATTACAATTAAAGAATTCCTTGATCATCTTAATAAACGATGTCAAGCGTGGGAAATATTGCATGATCCATTAAATAACTCTGAGTCGGATAAGCGAACTTTTTCATGTAACGCCGCTGCTGATGTAGCGAGTAATATTCCACATTGTCCTATGTGTAACAGCAGACATCGTCTTTCAAAGTGTGGAAAGTTTTACAAAATGTCTGTTATGGAAAAACGGAAATTTGTTGAGAATAAAAAATTATGTTTTCTTTGCTTAGCTACCGGACATATATATTCTACTTGTAATGCTACTTTGTGCAGTAAGTGTAATCAGAAACACCATAAGATGTTGCATTTTGGTTTTGGAAAAAGTGGCTCAGAGTCTAATCAAAACTCACAGGCCGTAAGTGCTGCTAATGAAAATAATGCTAGCTCAGCTAGTGTAAGCGTAGTAGCAAATGCGTCATTTTCCAGTAAGGAAACTGCTCAAGTTTCAGTGTCCCAAATAGGTAATAATTTTAATTTGGTACTGTTGTGTACTGCAATAGTTAATGTTGTAGATGCGAATGGCAATAAACATTCATGTCGTGCATTATTAGATAGCGCGAGTGAGCGTAATTTTATTACCTCCAAATTTGCGGAGAATCTGAAAATTACTGGTACGCAATCCAGTTGGTCAGTAGCTGATGTTGGAGGCTTAATCTCTGTAGTTGAAACGGTGTTAACTTTAACGGTTGAATCCCGGGTTAACGATTTCTGTTTTAAAGCGGATTTTGGTGTTATGAAATTTATTACAAATCGTCTTCCTAAAGTCAGTTTTAGTAATAAATTAATGCGGTGGCCAAATTTTGTTAAATTGGCAGACCCTAGATTCAATATTCGCGAGGATATTGATATGCTCATAGGAGCAGAAGTGTATTATTCATTGTTACAATCAGGTAAAATTGAATTAGGTTCTGATAAACCCTTACTGTATAATACTCATTTAGGATGGGTATTTGGTGGCAGTTTAAAATGTAATATGAACTCATTAGAAAGTTCAGTCTGTAATGCTGTTACAGGTTCTTTATATAATGAAAACGAAATCGATTTGATTGCGAATTTTTGGCGTTTAGAAGAATATTCTTCTAAAACTTTCCTTTCCGCGGATGAAATGCGTTGTGAAAAGTTATATCTTGACACGGTGTCTAGGGATAAGGAAGGTAGATATGAGGTTGATTTACCTATTATTGAGGAGAAACTGTCTAATTTAGGGGACTCATACCCACTTGCAATGAAATGTTTCTTGGGCTTAGAAAAAAGGTTTAAAAACAATATAGAATTTTTTGAGCGGTACCAAAAATTCATTCAAGAATTTGTTGATCTTGGTCACGCACACGAAGTCACTCGTGTTTCAATTTCGAATGAGCTTATGCCATTAGAGTATTATATGCCTCACCATGCAATAATTCGTGAAGATAAGTCTTCAACCAAGTTAAGAGTTGTCTTCAATGCATCTGCGCCGTCGAGTACAGGTGTATCATTGAATGACATTATGTTGGTAGGACCGGTAATTCAACCAGACTTATTTTCTGTTTTAATCCGCTTTCGCAGTTATAAATATGCGATTACAATGGATATTACAATGATGTACCGCATGATTAAAATTAAAGAAAGGTATCAGCCTTTACAAAGGATTTTATGGAGAAATTCCCCTAATGAAGAAATTAGATGTTTGCAGTTAAATCGGATAACATACGGAACTGCATCTGCGAGTTATCTCGCAGTTCGAAGTTTGTTACAATTGGTTCAAGATGACGGCATCAATTATCCATTGGCATCTCGAGCTTTAACAACCAATACTTATATGGATGATATTATAACCGGAGCTTCCGATTATTCTTCCGCAGTGCGTCTGCGGGACGAATTAATTGAACTGCTTAGTAAAGGTAAATTTGCCTTACATAAGTGGTATTCAAATAATACGTGTCTACTTCAGGATGTCCCTGTGGATAAGAGAGAGCAATGTAGTTTTATACTCAAGGACGGTAGTGCATCCTTGAAAGCCCTTGGAATGACATGGGATCCAAACAAAGATTTATTTGTAATGTAATTCTCAAAATTGACTGATAGCCACCAAAACTCAAAGCGTGAAATTTTATCGGAGATATCTAAGATTTTTGATCCGCTAGGCATTATATCACCAGTGTGCATTATTGGTAAATTAATAATGCAAATGATTTGGAAACAAAATTTAAGTTGGGATTCTGTTGTTCCTGAGCATATTCGCGAGATTTGGTCTTCATTTAAGAAAAATATGAAGTATATTGATGAAATTTCTGTTCCTCGATTGGTGATATGCAATAACGCTGTAAATTTACAATTGCACGGGTTTGCCGACAGTTCATTAAAAGCGTATGGTTGTGCAATCTATCTACGATCTAAAGATCGTGATGATAATTGCACAATTCATTTAGTTTGTTCTAAATCAAGGGTGGCATCAATCAAAACCGTCACATTGCCTCGCCTGGAATTATGCGCAGCGTTGCTTTTAGCGCGTTTTATGTCTAATGTTCTAAAGTCATTTCCGATACCTATTGAGAAGCGTTTTTATTGGACGGATTCCATGATAACCATTGCTTGGATTAAATCTGACGCAAGTAGGTGGAATATGTTCGTTGCCAATCGAGTGGCCGAAATACAAGAATTGTCTTCAAGGGACAATTGGTATCATGTAAGATCAGCCGAGAACTCGGCTGACATTGTCTCTAGAGGTATGGAACCTCAATTATTAAAAGATTCGACTTTGTGGTTTAATGGTCCTGAATTTCTGAAACAGGATTAACCAAAATGGAGTATCAGTGATGTTACTGTTGATAATAATTTACCTGAAGCAAAAGTTGTGTCAAATGCAGTTAATGTTCGCGTTGAAAATAATAACGAGTTATACGTATTCTTTGAAAGAATTTCCTCGTTTCCTAAATTGTTACGCGTCATTGCCTATGTCCAAAGATTTACTTTTAATTGTCAAAGTGAAATTAAAAGAAGTAATAATTTAACCATTGACGAATTGAATTCCGCTTTAGTTGTAATAGTACGCATGCTTCAGAAGGTACATTTTCAAAATGAATTAGAAGTGGTTAGTGAGAATGCAATTTCCCGAGAGAAATTCAGTAAGTCAAAACTAAGGTTCTTGTCTCCATATATCGACAGAGAAGGACTATTAAGAGTAGGTGGAAGGCTAAAACATGCTACCCATATTTCTGAAGCCCAAAGGCATCCTTTGATTTTGCCCTATTCTTCTCATGTGACAAAATTAATTATACGTTATGAACATGAAAGATTGTTGCATGCCGGTGCACAATCTACATTATCTTCGTTAAGGCAGAGATTTTGGATAATTAACGGGCGTAACGCAGTTAGATTTATGATCCAAAAGTGCAATCGGTGTTTTAGATACAATGCTTCTCCTTCTAGTCAAATAATGTCGGACTTGCCTAGAGTTAGGATTACTCCTGCCAGACCGTTTTTAGCAGTAGGTTTAGATTATGCAGGCCCGATAGTAATTAAACAGTCCAGAATTAGAAAATCTATTGTTACCAAAGGTTACATTTGCTTATTTATATGCATGTCGACAAAAGCTATCCACAGCGAGCTTGTGTCCGATATGACTACACAAACTTTTCTTTCTGCATTTAAACGATTTATTTCCCGTCGTGGAAAAGTTCTAAAGGTTTATAGTGATAATGGCACTACGTTTAAAGGTGCAAGTCATGATTTAAATGCATTATATAGATTATTTCATTCTGAAAGTAGCGCTTCCATAGTGAAAGATTCAATGTCACTAGAAGGAGTGGACTGGAATTACATTCCTAGTTATTCACCTCATTGGGGTGGAATATGGGAAAATGGTGTCAAGCTGATTAAACACCATTTAACCAGAATCATGGGTAATACCCATTTAACGTATGAGGAGCTGAACACACTTCTTGTGCAAATTGAAGGAATTGAATTCCAGGCCTCTCATATCCTTGTCTAGTGATCCAAATGATTACAATGTGCTTACTCCCACACACTTCTTAATAAACGATACGGTAGTTGCGTTACCTGACAAGGCAGATTTGACCGAGTTGCCAATTAACAGACTGCGTGCGTGGGAACAAGTTACGCAATTAAAGCAGCATTTTTGGAATCGCTGGAATCTTGAGTATTTGAATTCATTGCAAAAAAGATCTAAGTGGCTTTATGAGCAAACAAATATTAAGTCAGGAGATCTCGTTTTAATTAAAGAAAATAATATACCTCCTTCACAGTGGTGTATGGCTAGGGTAGTTAATATATTTCCTGGAAAGGATAATCGTGTTCGAGCTGTATCTGTAAAAACAAAGACTGGGAACGTGTACTCCCGTCCAATTACGAAATTATGTCTACTGCTTAGTCAGGAAACGTAATTTTTTTGTTGAAAACGGAGTTTCAACGGGGGGTGTATGTGTGATTTTGAAATGTATTAAAACATAAATCAAGATATACAAAATTTTTTACTTAGAAACAGGAAATATTAATAATGTTGTAATTTTTGATAAAAAAAATATAGTTTTTACGTTGAAATTAGAACCATTTATTTGCCCTAAGTCGGGCTGGTCCACAAATCGAAGGTAATATTTTGACGAAACTAAACCATAAAGCTGAGCTTCCTTCAGAAACTGAGAGTCCTCGTAAGTCCGTACCTGTTTCATTCTCCCTTGGCGTAGGTAGTCAACCACACAAAAGTGATTTCTTTTCTCATTTTAATGCACGAGACATAAGACATGTAAGATGCGATGTCGTAGAAACATATGTGGTATGCATTGCTTGCGTGCGACGCTGCTTTTTATACTCCCCGCTCGTCCCGGAGTGGTTTTTATTTATCGTTTGCTCATGGGGAACTTGATCATTTTTTTTTTATTTCATTAAAGTCTGTGTTTATGTATAAAAACACGCCACACCGAATATCAGCTCTTAAATCGCAGTACTTACTTTGCAATAAATAATTAAAGTTGAAATCCTCGCTACTCCTCACGAAAAGCACTGTGACGTCAGATCGAGAAACCAGTCTCGCGTGGGGTCCCACAGATGGTGTACTTTAGCCGAGCGGTACGTCTTCACCCCAATTAATAGACTGGGTGGCGGTTGGCTTTGAGACGTTCGCATATTTGGTCTTTTGCTCTTTATGTTAGAGAAAAAATAAAAAAAGTGTCGGAAAGCTCAATCAATTCTCTTTACATAAGCTATCTACGCATTTTTCTAAAAAAACAATAATTATCGAGATATTCGAGGAAATGTAGTGTAAAAAAAATAATTTTTCTCAGAAACCTTTGTTTCGAAGGACCGAGATTAACGGAGCGTCAAAGTAGTACATGATATTAAGTGAACATCATATATGAGATCGATTTAAATTAATTATCGATTAATTTTACCGAAAAAAAAAGTCCCAAATCCCGCCCCTCTCTAATTCCTTCATTTTTATCGGAATTCAAAAAATTTTAAAAAACAATTTTGGCAAATTTTATTCTATTTAAATTAGCTAGAGTGGTCTTTTGGTGTAGGAGCCAAGATTAAAAAGTTGCCAACTGTAGAACCTAAAAATTTGCGATATATCTACAGCTGCGCCCCAGATTTTTGTCTGGCACTTGAAATATGGTTTATTTATTAACATATCTTTTTAAACAAATAAATCCCAGACGAGTGTAAATCGTTTGAAAATGCATCGATTTTCACACGACTGTTTTTTGATTTTTCGGTACTCTCGCTCAACATATCTACGTCTGGGCCCAATCTTTTTATCTGGGACTAGAAATATGGCTTATTTATTAACATATCTTTTTAAAATCCAAATGCTAGACAGGAATAAATCGTTTGAAAAATAGCATTTTTTTCGCGCTTTTCATTTTGTCTGGCTATCCAGGGGACCCAGCCAATTCGTCTGGGAATCTTAAATTGAAACTACTTATTGCCTAATATTAACAAAAAAACAAATGCCAGACGAATGTAAATCGTTTGATTTTCGCGGAATAGTTGACAACTTGAACAATAATTTTTTCACCGTTGAGCTCTCGGAATTTGTCTGGCGTTTGTTATATCGCGATAATTATAATATATTTACCTATATATACAATTCCCAGATAAGAACCAAATCGTTTGATTTTGACCATTTTTCTTACAACTTCGGATTGAAATTTCGGGCCTTCCGGCCCACGGAATTTGTCTGGCGATAAGCTTCCGTCGGATGTTTTTCTTTAAAACGTAAGTCTAACTTGACGCCAGATAGGAACAAAACGTTTGAAATTGCCCATTTTCATGAAATTTTCTTTTCTGTTTTCCGCTGAGGGGCCCTGGATAACCGTTTGATAAACACGAAAATGTTTAGTACAAATCGGGCACAAAAGGCTCCCAAAAGGCCAGATAGGAACCAAACGTTCAAAAAAAATCTGTCACTATCCCACGGTCTATAACCATACTACCGCTAAATAACCCATTAGTTTACATAAAAATTTTACTTTTGCTGAAATAATTTTCCTTGAATTTCATTACAATAATGACATTCTTCTTCTTATTCATAACATCTTGCCATACGTTTTGTGATCCATGTATTCCTCCAGCTGGTACGATGTTTTTGTCCTGTCAAATCTTGCTCAAATGGCAAGTTGCAAGATTTGTCAACAGTGTTATTCGTCAAGTCTAATAATCGCATCTGTCGGTAGTGTTTTTAAGGACTTCAATATAGTACGGTAGGTAATCATATTTATCTAGTATTTGCTTTGTCTCGGTCTAAGATACTTGCACACAAGGTATGGTATTTATAAGAAGTCATTAGTAACACCTGGATCTATATGCTAAAGAAGTAAATTGTGTAGTTAAAGGTTTTAACGTTTAAGTGCAGCTTAAAGTCTTTTTGGGTTACTTTTAAATCTATGTTCTCTTATCTGATTTTATACATCTGCTGATTAAATTGTACATTTCTTTGTATTTTCCCATGTTTGTTCAATTTTATTTTACTTGTAACGAATTGTTTAGTAATTTCAAGTATTTGAATTGTAAATTTGGTCATACTGGCGGTTTTAATGACACAAGAAGAAAATTACCATTTGTTTTAAAAACCTACCATATCGTTAGCGGCCCAAAATAGTATATTAAGTATTAAGGTCAGTAAGTGTTCTATACTGGTTGAGGATATGTTTGGAGAGATCTCCAAAACATCCGAAACCAGTAAAACACTTAATGACCGCAGTACTTATGGACGTTTTTTGCACGCTCAAATATTGAAAAAATGTAATGAAAACTAAGAAACTTAATATTTACAAAATATTGTATATAACAAACAAGTCGTACAAGAAAAAGTTTTCGCTTCCGTTACTATGATACCAAATATTTATTGTCAAGTGCTGTCATTAGAAATTTCTCCAAGATAAGATTTTTCCACAACTTAAGCTTCTTGTAAGTTATGATTCAAGAAAGTGACTATTCAGTCTTAGAAGATGCTTGACCAGTAGGATGTTCAGCCATATTTCCGGAGAAGTCCAAAGAGAGGTATTATGATAAAGCCTTCAAGCTATTCGCAGCTTAGTGTAACAAGAAAAATTTGGAAAATATCACAGAAAAGGTAATGCTAGCCTACTTTGTTTCAAGAAATGAAACCCTAAAGTCTCCAGGAACCTTATGGGCTGGATACTCTAAGCTTAAAGCCACAATATTTTTGTATAAAGCTGTGCAGCAACTATAGCCTCATCAGAAGAGAACGTTGTTTTAAACCCGGATTATTTTTCTCCAATAGATTTAATAATTGTTCAAATTTTAATTTTAATTATAAAAATTGATTTTTAAATTTCTATATTTATTAATTTACTTACCGCTTCCTGATCGGTAAGTTGTAAACGTCACTTACAAATGTCTCAATCAATTCAGTAAAGGTGTAAAATTACCTGAGCGTGCAAAAACATATATAATGTCCCACCTAAACGCTAATAAATCAGTCAAAAATTAGTCGAAAAAATCTAGAAAATCGCTTCTCTTCTTATAATTTAATTTTACTAATGCCTAGTCTGATGTGCTCAACTGACTTTCTGTGATTAAGCTAGTATCATAGGAATAATTAGGCATGTAATCAATTTTAAAATAATTCTTTTACTGCGGTATAATTATAATTAAATAATAATTATTATTGTATTGAAATATCCAGAGCGGGTTGCATATTCGTATCGAGCGTATGCTATCGCAGAAATAGATAAACCGAATATTTGTGCATATCGAGCGTGCGTAATCGCAACATGTGTACAATAATGCGCGCTCATTATGAGGTTCCTTAAAACCCTTTCGCTGCGCAAAGCGGTTTCACGTAATTCTCATGTGGTGCGCAATAAATTGACCGCTTGCGAGTATACGCGCTTGGAGCACGCAGATCCGATATTACGTTACTATTTGAATTGGTTTATTGTATGCATGGTCTATTATTATATATAAAATTGAAAGAAAAACAAAAACCAAGTGCTCTAGTTTCAATAATAATAATTTATTTTTTTTAAATGGTTAAAAACAGTACAAGTAAACATAAACATAAAAACAAAACAACATTCTTATCAAAAATATTAAGGTACAACAGAAACTTGTGTAAGTATGTAAAAATGTATTAATAGAACATATACGCGTGTTAAATCGCTTTGAGCAGTCTGAACCAATTTAAAAACGACAGGCGAGTTAACACGCTTGGAGCACAGTGGGCCCATTTATTTTTCGCGCGTATACACGCTTTGAGCAGTGAAAGGGTTAAAACCGTTTAAAATGGTATTTTTGAAAAAAAATTTATTGTCCTTGCCCCAAAAAAAAAAAAATTATTTAGGGCAAGAAAAATATACTACTTCCGGCATTGCGCATTTGTAAAAAAATTAGAGAAATTCCAGAATTCGGTGTTCTTAACAATAACCCTAATTAGTGAGCGCTCGATATGAATCAACAGGTCCGTGCATTATCGGTTACTTCCGACTCTGCCATAGCATACGCTCGATACGATTATTCGAACGGGTTAGCGCACATAATATTTATAATATTACCTGAAAAATATGTTTGAAAAGAATTTGACCCATTTAACCTATCCGCAATGATCATAAGGGAATATTGTCGCCGTAATATTTAATTGATTCCTATATAACCAAAATAGTTAGAATAATCCCCAGCCTATGACCATTCGATATCGGATTATGCGGGAAGCTGCAGTTAGTTGTCAAATCAGCTAAAGTGTCTTTCATTGGATTGCATACTGTCTGAATGCATGAAAATATTTCCCAACTCAGCGGTCATCCGGGAGACCACAGCGAATAACGCCAGACCAACTAAATATTGAAAAATAGTAACGCAAGCACGATTTTCTTAAACCAAAAAATTAGAGATCAACAGCGTAAGAGTAAAACAGCACTTACTTCTAACTAGCTTATGATCTTGCCCACGTTCGCGCACACCTCCATTATTTCTTTATTTTTTCAGTTATTCTACCTCCATGACCTCTACATTCCAATTATTTTCACCCACTTTATCTTAATATTTTTCTACCTTCCCACCATTCTTCTATCACTTTCTCCTACTTCCCACTATATTACAAAACTTATCAAAATATGGTTTCGATTTATGGCAAAACATACATTCAGGCAGACAGATAGAGAGACAAATAAACATTCTGAAAATACATTTTATGGCTTTGGTATCAATAAGCAAATACAAAAATATAGAAAATTATTGTAAAAAAGGACCAAGTAATTACACAGTCACACAAAAGAAAAAAAATGTTCTGTTCACCAGACTAGACCCCCATATCTATACGTTTTTGGGATCTCTGAATCCGAATCCGGAGTCTGTTTGACCCCATCAGGTTAGGGTCAAAGTCAATCCAAGGTTAAATTGGGAGAGAACTGATTAAGCGAAGGAAACCACGATTTCTGTACGATTTTGGGGTCACTGAATCCGAATTCGGGATCTGCTTGACCCCATCAGGGGGTCAAATTGGGAGGAAACTATTTAAGTTAAAAAAACCACGATTTTTATGCGTTTTTGGGGTAACTAAATCTCAACTCCTGGTCTGTTTGACCCCATCAGGTCAGGTTCAAGGCCATTCCAAGGTCAAATTGGGAAAACATTTAAGCTGAGGAAACCACGATCCTTATAGGTTTTTGGGGTTGCTGAATCCGAATCCGGCGTCTGTTCGACCCCATCAGGTCAAGGTCAAGGTCATTCCAAGGTCAACTTTTGTTTATCAGGTGGAAACGCGTTTTTGGCCACGGATTCTGAAAGAGCGGGATATTTTACGTTCGCATATGGTTTGACCTATGATCAAAGTGACCGTTAATCTTCAAGAAGGTCGAATCACTCTCTAAAATTAATTTATCTAATATCAAAGATGATTCGTATTGAGAAATCTGAGTTACAAATCTTTTTCGAGCATGGTTTAGCCTCGTGATATTTCTCCGAGAGAGATTGGAGAACCAGGTCTGTAGGGCTTTCCGACTATGCCGAGGACAAAGTCAACTCATCGTCGGACACACTACGGCTTCATCCTCACATCCTAACACCCCCCTGCGGAGCAGTACGCCTTTACTGGCTTCGTTACCTTGAAGGATCGGGAAATGGATCATTCTACACATCCTCGATTAAGGCAGTTGTCACCATTTCCAGCATCCTCTGAGAAGCAGGATTTTTAATTTTAATAACGGTATCATAGAATTCCACAGAAATTAAACGTATCGCACCGAGAAGTTTGGGCAGTCAATATATAACATAGACGTTTCGTTTATCCCAGAGGATTGGAAGACGCCATTCGTCCCCGTCGGAGAAATATCATGAGGCTAAATCATCCTCGATAAAGATTTGTAACTCAGATTTCTCAATACGAATCATGTTTGATCTCAGATAAATTAATTTGAGAGTGATTCGACCTTCTGAAGACCAAAGGTCACTTTGATCATAGTTCAAACCATATGCGAACGTAAAATATCCCGCTCTTTCAGAACCCGTGGTCAAAAACGCGTCTCCATTTGATAAACAAAAGTTGACCTTGGAATAACCTTGACCTTGACCTGATGGGGTTGAACAGACCCCGGATTCTGATTCAGCAACCCCAAAAACGTATAAGAATCGTAGCTTCCTCAGCTCAAATGTTTTCCCAATTTGACCTTGGAATGACCTTGACCCTGACCTGATGAGGTCAAACTGACCAGGAGTTTCAGTTACCCCAAAAACGTATAAAAATCGTGGTTTTCTGAGCTTAACAGGTTTCTTACCAATTTGACCTTGGATTGACCATCACCCTGACCTGATGGGATCAAGCAGATCCCGAATTCGGATTCAGTGACCCCAATCGTACAGAAATCGTTTTCCTTCGCTTAATCAGTTTTTTTCCAATTTAACCTTGGAATGACCTTGACCCTGACCTGATGGGGTCAAACAGATCCCGGATTCGGATTCAGCGACCCCAAAAACGTATAGGTATGGTGGTCTAGTCTGGTAAACAGAAATTTTTTTTGTTTTGTGGGGCTGTGTTACTTTTGCAAATTATTATTTTTAATATTTTTTGGATAACTTTAATAATTAATAGTGAGTGAAGATCATTAAGGCTGTATGATATATTCTATTTGATAAAACGAACCGTTTTCGAGAAAAGCGCTGAATGATAGGCAATAAAAAAAATGTCCAACAAATTCTTTTCAAAAAAACTTTTCAAAAACAAGCTTTTATTATTATGTAGGTATACTAAAACGAAAAAAATAAAAAAAATAAAATTAATTGTCTTAAAATCTGTGAATACAAAAAAGTACAACAAGACGTTAAGACATTTAATTTTATTTTTTTGTCTGTTTTAGCACACCTAAATAATAATGAAAGCTGGTTAGACCCGAAGTAATATTTTTTGTGACAATAATATCAGATTCTGACATTAGTGACTTATTATCTACACCCCAAATGTAATAACCTAGCTCATCCATAACCAACACTTTCGTAGTGATCCTGTATAAAAATTATTTGAAATACAAATACTAACCAGAGAACCAGGTTTCCTCTTGAAATAACTCAGTTATTCGTCAAGTAAAGTAAATAATGTTGATTATGATTTTAAGTTAACGGACTTATTAAACTTGTTTGAATTTCATAAATCGATTGGGCTAATATGCTTATAATAGGGACCAGGAAGCTAGCCCAGCTTGCTCAGTGAAAGTTGTCAACAACGTTATTTTGCTAAAGTCTTAGCTATCGGCTTAATCCAATAATGTTTGCGGAAAAGGGTGGAAATTAAAAGCAATTGACCCTGAAACGGATGCTGAAAGCATGAGCCGGCATCTGCTGAACCCAGATTATGTAGATAGCGCTTTTAGACTATTAAAATGCACCATAATGTACATTATATTTATCCTCTTCCAACAGTACGCTAAGTCAACATGTGATCGAGGAAATAGTTACATCCAATTTGCATGCAGTATTTACTTACACCCTACAAGTTTTAATAGACCTTTCAACGAGAGGGCACGAGGAAACCTTCACAATAATCGTCGGGACCGATTCAATTCTTGACAAGAAAGAATAAAGTGCTTTTCTGCAAATTCAGAGAAATGATGTTTCATGTTTTTAATATCTCAAAGAGAGGTGGTAAAGAAAAAATATTGTAGCTGTATAAAGTTATAAATGTGGAATAAAGAAACTATAATCAATACTAGTTAGTAGAAGATAATATCGTTACTATAATAATACATATTTGATTTAATCAAAAAAGTATATTTTAACCGGACAGAAACTTTTAATAGCCATCATAGAAAAAAAAATGTACTTAAATTTATTTGATAACACTCAAATATCAAGCAAAATTTCTGTTTGTATTGTGTGTTTGTATGGACCGTTAGTTTATTATAAATATGTTAAACTTAAAATATTTGTTTTTTGACACATATGTAAAACGGTAGAATACTGACTGTTAAAGTTAGGCTGTTACACAGAAGTGTGTAAATTGTCATGTTTCAAATAAATTATGTTTATTGTGAATTCAGAGCAAAATGTGACTCAGGTGTTTGCTTAAACACACAAAAATATGAATAATGATAATAATAATAACAATGTTTATTTACAACAAGAAAAAATTGCTCACATATATAGAAAATAAATGGTAATAATAACATGTAAACAAGCTAAAAACGTACTCTTCGCCTGTTCACTGAACTTTTTATATAATTGTTACACATTCTATAGGATACTCTTCGCAGTTTTTTGTAAATAGTATTAGTTTTAGACATTTTTAATTTTATAGTACGAACTTGGATGTAAAATAAAGTAAAAATAAAAACAACCATACCAAACCCCATTTGGGTTTCGAACCCCGGAACCTTGGATTCCGAGTCAAAAGCGTAAGAACTACACTACCACCTTACACGTAAAAAAATGTAAATTTTTACATTATAAGACACGAGCTAAAATCATATTTTCACGGCTGTATATTACATTATGAAATGTATATCTGTAAAATATATAAATATTTAGATATTAAAGTGAAATATAATTCCACCAGATTTCTATTCAATTACAACATAAAAATCAAAAACATTTTTTTTCAAATTTAAATCATTAACAACATTTTTATTTACCGATCGATTTTGTTCAAAAACAATAGAATTCTTCCTCTAGCTAACACTAACTTACTGTCCAAATTTCAATACAATCGGATTTTTCTTTCTTGAGTTATCGTGCTTACAAGAAACGTGACGGACGGACGGACAGACAGACGCACATTGAGGCTTTTCGTAGTTAATGGTCCCAAAAAGGCCTAGAGCCTATAAAAGTTGACCGATACAAATAATTTTTTTTTAATCTCTTAGAAAATTTCTAAACGATCCCTCACGAGCTTTTTGATAAAAATTACTCTGCATTAATAGAAGTTGGTTTATAGTCCAGTCAACTGGACTATAACTTGAGTGCTAATGAATGGATTTTGATGAAACCTTGTATAATGTGTTTGTAATGACGTTAATAAAAGAGCTGAAAAAAAGATTAGGGTAAGAAATGATCGGAAGGGGTTCCGTATCTTGTAGAATTAAGTCAAAAATGAAAAGATACAAAATAAGATGTTTTTATTCTTGTGAATTTTTTCGAAAAATGCATATTTTTCGAGATACGGCCATTCTAAAATTCATAAAAGTGGGGGAGGGGAAATGTAAAAGTTGAAAAAGAATCTGAAAAAATTCAGGTCAATGTATCATCGAAATACAATACTTTTTTTATTTGCAACCTTTCTGTAAAGTGCGTTTTCACCGAGTTTTTCCGGAAAAACATGAAAATACCCCTTTCTATGAAATTGTAGCGCTTTAAAAATATGTAATGTAAAAGTTTGAAAATTCAGACGTATGCATTGAGGCCTTCTACACATTTTTTATCTCTTGGAATTTTTTTGGAACTTGCTAATTTTCCGAGTTACAGACAGTTTTTCATGATAACTAATGTACTACATTTTTTGCACATTAAAAAATACATGAAAATTTAAAAATTACATTGAACTTTTAAAAATGGTATAACTATATAGGTTTCATATATTTTTTATATAAATGACGGTCATTTTTCGAATTTTCATGTATTTTTTGTGCAAAAAATGTAGTACATTATTTATCGTGAAAAACTGCCTGTAACTCGGAAAATTATCAGGTTCCAAAAAAATTCCTAGAGATAAAAAATGTTTAGAAGGCCTAAATGCATACATCTGAATTTTCAAACTTTTACATTACATGTTTTTAAAGCGCTACAATTTCAAAGAAAGGGGTAGTTTCAATGTTTTTCCGGAAAAACGCACTTTACAGAGAAGTTGCAAATAAAAAAAGTCTTGTATTTCCGAATTTTTTCAGATTTTTTTCAACTTTTACATTTCCCCTTCCCCACTTTTATGAATTTTCGAATGGCCATTCTCGAATATGCATTTTTCGAAAAAATTCACAAGAGTAAAAACATCTTATTTTGGGCCAAGAAATGTATTTTTTTCATTTTTGGCCTAATTCTACAAGTTACGGAACCCGTTATATAAGGGGTAGAAACACCCTTCCGATCATTTCTTACTGTAATCTTTTTTTTCAGCTCTTTTATTACAAACACATTGCACAAGGTTTCATCAAAATCCATTCATTAGCACTAAAATTAGAGGCGAAACCCCAGTTGACTGGACTATAAACCAACTTTCATTAATGCACAGTAATTTTTATAAGAAAAGCTCGTGAGGGATCGTTTAGAAATTTCCTAAGGAAGAGATTAAAAAAAAATTATTTGCACCGGTCAACTTTTATAGGCTCTAGGCATTTTTGGGACTACCAACTACGAAAAGCCCCAATGTGAGACGGACGGACGGACAGACGGGCATTTTGAAAGTTGTTCAGAATTCGTTCACTAACACAATGATATGAAATTTTTTTGTCTGCGAGCGATATTTACGGTTTTAGAAATGTGCCGATCAAATGCAATATACTCTTTGTTTTCATATTTTCGAAGAGTATAATAAACACGAAACAAGCCCACAAAAGAAATCTTCTAAGTGGGTCTGCTTTAATGTTCAGTCAATGCTTACTCCAGTATTATACAACTATAATAGTAGTACATTAATTAGAGTTATGAATGAATTAAGATTTAAGTTAGCTAAACAGATATACGTACACATAAATCATTGACATACATACTCGTTAACATACGTACTCATTTTATATTAGTTATTTGTCGATGTTACTTTAATTCTCTTTTTTATTATTTTTATTTTATTTTTATTTATTTTTATTTATTTTATTTATCTATTTATTTTATTATTATTGCTGTATACACTCCTATAATTGTTATCTAATTACTTTGGTTTAGAAACTCATTTCTGCCAATTTGAAATACATATTTTTTTAAATATTTTTTTTTTTAAATTTTTAAAAATACTTATTTTTTAAGTTCTTTAGAGAGTGTAGGCTAAAAAATCACAACGTCTTGGTCCAAGACTTTTTTGGCAGGTAGCTGATCTGTAAATTTTATGTTTTATTCGTTGTGTTACGAGCCTTACGCATATGCCGCCAATGGTGCATAGCAGTGTGATACGGGTCACATACCGTCGTAATATAAGGTTCTGCTACTGCCCGCTTGGGTCACCAGTCGAGAACTGAGAGGTTACACGCTATTATTCCAATTCTTGTTTTATTCAAGCCAGCCGTGGGATTCTAGAATAGCTGGCAATAATAAACATGTCCTTCGCTTTAGTGAATCTGTTCTGTTTGAGTATTTTTGGTATTCATGAAGGAGTTTTATCTGCTTGAGCAGGATTTTGTGTAAAGGTAAGCTAATTCCTTCTCATCCATTTTGTCTGTGCATTGACCTCGTGTCTTCGTAAATTTATAGGCTGGCTAACAACTCTTGGAAATGGTTCGTCGTATGGGCCAAGGGTCGATCCGTTCGTTCCGGAGATTGTGACCTTACTTGGAATGGAATGGAGAGAATTGGAGAGATGGAGGTAAATTATTTCTTTTACACGTATTGCAGCACGCTTTACGTGCATTACTGAATGAGCCACTAAAAGTGTATATCTTTAGGGTACAGGGTCTGGGTTTAATATTATCCAAGGACTGAGTTCAACACTGTCCAAGGATTGCCAAAGGGCTGGAGTTGGTATTATCCAAGGGCTGGAGTAAGAGTGTCCAAGGGGCTGGAACTTTCCAGGCACCGTCCCATCAGCCGAAAGCTACCCCGTAGGGCCGTAATATAGTGAACGTCTGGTTTCGTACCCCTAATTAAGTTTAGTATTTGTTTAGATCGCTTAATTTAGTATCTTGTTTATTTTTCCCGCCGGGACACACCTTCGGTGGGTCCCGTATTATTTCTTCTTCTTTTTTTTTGTTTGTAAAACTACTGCTTGTATATATTTGAATTTCATGTAAGACATGTTTTTATTCACCTACTATAGAGTTCATCATTGAAACCCCGGCGGCTACTTGTTAAGTTTTACTACGTACTCCTGTACACCGAGTGTAGCTACACGAGGGAAATTTTCCGCACCTTTGCCGGACACCCTTATTTAGTATATATAGATTAAATATATAAATATAATAAATTACCGGTCGCCTGGTGGAAACTGACAGACCATTAGTTGTAACAAAACACAATATAGTACGTTTCTACTGTAGAGAGTGTGTAATTATTTCGATTGCGACCACCAAGGACGTATACCTCCATGACCTTAAGTTAATAACTTCTGTAATTTATGTTAAGCTTGGGATTAACGTCCTGAGATACCCGAGCTAGAATATTTATGTCGTGGGCACGATACACCACTTATCTGGCCTAAGGAGTGTCCACGATCTGCTACACACAGCAGCCCAAGATTGATCTGTTTTTCTTTTAATTA
The DNA here is from genome assembly GCA_936432065.2 of Rutpela maculata. Taxonomy (NCBI): domain Eukaryota; kingdom Metazoa; phylum Arthropoda; class Insecta; order Coleoptera; family Cerambycidae; genus Rutpela; species Rutpela maculata. The sequence continues at coordinate 91,492,094 of OW386291.2, forward strand.
TCTCGCCCCCGTTTCACCAAGATCCGTAGCAGTTGTTTGATATACATAATTCAGTGGTTCAAGTTTATTTTTGTTTTTAAATTGGTAAACTAGAACATTAAAAAAGTACATCTGTCTTATATCAAGTACTTTACTTTGACTGAATTGTAGATCAGTTGAGTAAGTGAGATCTTTTTTATATATTATTTTTAAAAACAGTTTCTGAATAATTTCTAATCTTTTCAGATGACTTGCCGCGACTCCACCCCAACCCAGGATGGCATAACAAAACATTTACTCCACCAAGACATAGTATAACATTTTAGTCTAATATATTTCTAAAAATATTTCTAATGCCAAAAATTTTTTGAGACCTTATAGCTTCTCTTGAATATACTAAATACTAATTTTATGGACTCTTACCTGCTTGATTTGTCTATTTACTCCCAACGGAATAAGAAGAAAATATAATCTAGTTCCAGATCACATTAAAATACATACGTGTCCCAAATTTCAAGTCAATATATTAAACGGTTCCAGAGTAATCGTGCGCACAAAAAGCCTATTTGAACAATAAAAATGTTCACCATTTTCTTTTGCCGTTACTACTTCCACTGGATGTGGAAGTAAAATAAAGTTCTGAGAGTATTTGTGACATTTATTATGTGAGAGTCCCATCTAAGATGGCAGTCGTATACCTGAGTATTTATAAAAATTTGTTGACATTATTTCAATATTATTACCATGGTCATTAATTGTTAATCTGTCGAATATCGGTAAATTACGTTTATTACAACTCAATACTCAACTCAAGAAGCATAGTCTTTTTAATATTTATTGTTGGGTGTTTATGATTGAACCAATCCACCACCTGACTAAAATCTCTCTCTGATTTTCGTTTTGAGGCCTCTCGCGATTCGTCTTTGTGTCGATTCGGAGTGGTCTGCAAAGCTAATAACTGATCCACAGTTATTCAACATAAGTAGACTGTTGATATAAATAGTAAATAAAACAGGACCTAAAATTGTGCCCTGTGGAACGCCATATTGCTTAAGACCACTTAAGTAACTTAACATTAAACTGTGTGCGTTTCCTCTTGCAACGCTTCCAACAACTGAGAGTGATCCATAATGTCGAAATCCTTCGCAAGGTCCAGGAAAATGAAGATGTGCAATATATGAAAACTTTAATATACAGTGCGTACACAAGTATGAACGAACTATACGTATATTAGTTCTTATATCAATTTTATTCTAAAATATTATTAAGGTACTTTTAATAAAATTGTTACGAAACAATAATAACAAAAATTATATTAAGGTGCATATAGATATTACGAGCCTAGCACGAGCAGAGACTGCTCTAGGCTCGCAGCGATGAAATGGTACAACGAGCGTGAAGCGTGCTTTCCCTGATCCGTGAAACGGGACGGGCTACCATGAGCAGGCGACGATCTTTACACTTTCAGTTACAATTACATTATTTTTGTGAGTACATGATTTAAAATTCTAATGTCAACCATGTCTGATAACGATGAAATGGCAGCTTTAATATTGTGTAGTGCTTCTCATAGCCAATTTACTTAAAAAAAACGAAAGCTTCGACGATGGTGGTGTACTGAATTATATAAAAAACGGCGTGGATCGGATTTACTGAAAGGTTTAAAATTTTAGCATATTATAGTACAGTAAGTGAAGCTTTTACATCCCAGCCCGAAAACGATGTAATGAATTTCCAAGTTTTTTTTTTCAACGTGCTTCATAAAGTATGTAGATAAGAATCTATATTGTCATTTTTCCTGATTTTTGGTTAGGATGGTCCCCAACCCTTCTCAGAGATTGTCGCAAAAAAAAACAAAAAATACACATAATCTGATAGAGAGTCAAATTATAAGAAAGAAAGGTCTTATACACTTTGTTCCTAAAATGCATATTTTTAGAGATATTGCAAACTGAAAATTGCAATTTTCACCCTCTAAAATTAGTATTTCTAGACGTTTTTTTAAAATTACTCGAAAAATGTGAACTTTAATAAAAAAAATGCAAGGGCACAAAATTAAAGCTTTTACGAAAACACATCGAATGGTTTTTTCTTTTTTTTTTCTCTCTGATGTTTAGTATTGGAAATATGGCATTTTCAAAATGGCGCCGAAATGTTCAGAAAAAATATACGACGTTAAAATCTAAAATTACTCAGAATCTACACTATGAGAAAAATTGTAAAAATTAAAGGTATTGAAATTTTCTTTCGATTGGGACGTATTACAACCTTTCATAATGAAAACTAAAAAAGTTACAAACAAAAAAGTAGCGCATTTAAAAATTTATACGCCATTTTTTTTAGTCTTATTGCTCTAAGTTCTTATTAATTCAAATTTTTTAAAAATCCTTCTAGATATTGTTAATGCATATTATTACTAACATGTTCAAATTTTTTAGAATTTCTAAAATAATTATTTTTCATTTTTCCAATCATGAAAATTTTCATAATTTTTTGAAAAAAATCGGGTTTTTATAAATTGCTCAGAAAATATTTATTTATAAAAAATGGGAAGAGTACAAAAATGAAGCTTACAAAAAAAAGAAAAGTTTGTTTTTGTTTGTTATTTTCCTACGAGAAAATTATGTATTTAAAATTGAAATATCTCAAAAACTATAAGATTAATAAAAACATGATATAAGAATGGAATGAAGCTTATAAAAAACAAAGAGTTTGGGTTTTTATTTTTTTTTTCCTGCGACAAACTGTTTCAGAGATATGACAGTTTGAAATAATGTTGAACTTTTCAGTTTGTACGCGCATATTAAATTTCTATAGTAGGTAGAGAAACGAGCAATAGCCGTCTATTTTTTCGAAAAGTACGCAAAAACGGGTTGCATTGAATTTTAGCATGTTCAGAGTGCAGATTAAAAATATTATTTAATTAGTTTACTTAATTGTATTAATTTGATTTATTTATAACAATCTATATTTTTAATAAAATTAGACATATTACTATACTCTTTTGTGACCACTTTTAATCCACTATTCTTTTAATTTTAGATCTCCTAATCATATTCAGCGACCTAAAAAACATAAGTATGTGGATTTTCGTCAATTTATTTGTAACATTAGAAGAATTATTAATTTTTCAGTGTTTAAGGGTGGTTTCTACCCTTAATATTTTCGTCTTTCTTGTGTTTTGACCTCATAATAACATTCAGCGACCTCAAAAACATAAGTATATGGATTTTCGTGATTTTATTCGTAAAATTAGAAGACATTAAATTTTCAATATTTAAGGGTGATTTATAAGTTTTGACCTCACAGTCATATTCAGTGACCTCAAAAACATAAGCATATGGATTTTTGGGGCGGATGTAAACTAGGCACTGTACTACCTGCAATTTTAATCCTACATGTAATCTGGGCACCGGTCAAATCTGTACCTGAAAAAGGTCTAGGGAAACTGGGCACCATACTACTTGTTACTTATATAAAATTGTAGAGAATCTTGTTAGCTTTTCAGCAAATAAAAAAATATGCGGTTCAATTAAAAAATATATAATTTTCGTGTCATCATATTTGAAGAGGTTGTGTAAATTGAATTATGAAACAACTGACAATTCGATTAATTTTCCTGAAAGTGAAAATAAATAAAAATGTGGCAATGTTTTGAAATACCTACTTTTTATTTTCCTGAAAATAAATATAAATAAATCCAATATATTATACACCACAAAATAATATATTTGAAATTATTCTGAATTAAAAAAATATTTAGTCATACAAAAATTTTTAACTTACTCTCATTCTGTTCATGAATATGTTCTAGCTGGCTTCTGCTCACTAAATTTTCAGTACCAAGCGTAAACACTTTTGCAGCACAATTTAAAAATTCTTTTGTGCAACGCCAAAATACTTCGCCACTTTCCAACACTTTCTGTTTTGAAAAGGTGTACTTGTTAACAACTAACAAACGTTTCCCGTTGTCACTGTCCATGAAACAAATCTCTAAAATTATTGTTGTAAGTTGACAAAACTCAAGACTGCGACGGCTTAAACAAAATACTTGAATTTATATGAAATATTTGCCCCTCACTGCAACCTTTAAAACCCAAATTTGCAGTTTATTACATTATTACTTAAAGGGTACATGGTGCCTAGATTACATGTGGGATTTAGGGGCCTTTTTTGTAAGGCAGGTAAACTAATAAATTTGGGACTCAGTTTACACCCGCCGAATTTTTGTTAATTTATTCGTAAAATTAGAAGAGCTATTAATTTTTCAGTTTCTAGGGGGAGGTTTCCACCCTTAAAAATAAAAAGCAGGAATGTGACAATATAGATTTTGATGTACGTATTTTATAAAGTATATTGCAAAAAAAATTAAGGAAATTCCTTTCAACGTTTTCGGGCCGGGAATTTTAGCATTTTTACTGCTTCGCTTACTGTACTATTAGTGGACAATATAAAAATTTTACTAGGATGACTCCCACAGACTTTGAAAATTTGCTGAATAAAATACGAGAAAAAATGTCCAAAGGAGAAACACCTTTTTGGGAGCCAATTTCAATTCAGAACAGATTAGTATTCACACTTAATTACTTCGTAATAATTACTATAAAATATTTAAATATATTAATATATTTAATAATTACAATATTCATTGAATGAAATAGTTATGGTGGAAATTAAATATCTTCACAAAGATTTCTAACTACTTCTTCACTTCTTGAATTTTTTCGCTCCAATTGCAAACATATAATAAATTCTGTGAACTAGTTTTTTTCAATTACTATTGCAATAAAGAAAAGCGAAAAATCAGTTAGTAATAATTTAAATCATTATCAATATACTATTTTTTAGGTATATAATTTGTAGTCAGTGGAAATGAGATATTATACGTACTATGAGTTTGTATTGCCCTTCACTGCCGAGATATTATACAAAGCGTTGCGTCTTCGCCCGTCGCATTCATATCTTACATTGTATTTGTATACAATTTCTTAATACTAATTTTTGTAAGTCATAATCGATCATCTAGAGATATTTAAATAATCGATTAATTTGATTATTGTATCTTAATTATTCTTATCACTAGATAAGGGCATGATGTATTATTCGTTGGCGTTTTGGCAAATAAATAATTTTTTTGTGAAAAAATTGTCTTTTTTTACAATGTTACGCTATTTAGTCTAAGGAATTTCCAAATCTTATCTGTTTGGTTGTTTCTTCTTTAGGGTATATGGCGCGACTTTCCTTTCTTATTTGTATTTGACCCTAATAATTCCTTCCTATTTCCTTTAACTCGCCAGGTTGAAATGAACAGTCCACATAGAGTTCTACGTGCCGACTGTCGGTCAAGGACTAAAATTAGGCCCATTTAGATATGAACGCATAAATAAGAGTACTGCGTACTGTACTTTCGACCGTTTCAGTTGTTCTTATATGTTTTCCAGATCCTTTTTTTGATGCTACGCTACGCTGATAATGAACAATAATTCCGAAACACATCCGTAGTTGCTTGGTTGTTTGTTCTTTAGGGTATATGGTGCGATTTGACCTTATTAATTCTTTCTATTATACAACACCGTAAGAAATATATATTTACGGCTAAAGTATTGATTTGATTTGCAACAGTGCATTTAATAAATAATATTTTAATTAGAAGCGTCACAAATCCATGATGTTCGCAAGTAGAGGCTCATGCTAACGTACAAACTTAATGAGCGTGCTATGATCGCGTCGAAATATGAAATTGAAGAAGAAATTCAATTTTTTAAATTGACTATTATTTTCAACAAATCTGTTTATTTCAGTTAATTTTAAATATAAATTTTCGTTTCACTCTCACATGACTTGATGTTATTTTTCCACAGGGTTAACATTGAACTTTGGATGTACACCCCATGAACCCAAAGTATACCTGTAATTTTTCTTATTCCATATTCTAAGAGAAAATGTCATTCTTCATAAAAGTTTTCCTTATTCTGAGAAGGCCTTAACCACAGTCAGAATTTCGAGCGCCGAATTATGAATTGCAAGCCTGGCCGCGTTATGTACTGCCCACAAAGCCCTAAAGTTTCGATTGCGACAAACACCAGCCGAAAAAGCGCGACAGCACGAGAGTTTCTTAGAATAGGAATAAGTCTTTTGGCTGGTGTTTGTTGCAATCGAAAGCGTTATATTGCAATACATAGGCATTGCACATAACGCGGCCAGGCTTGCTCGTAATTCAACGCTCGGCAGGGCATTCGTCCGGAGAATAGCTGTTGGTTGCAGTCTGATTTATTATTCCTTAGATATTTAAGAAAATGTGTAGAAGAGTTCGACAAAATATTACGTTAGTAAACTGATTTATTGTTTTCTATCCATCTATTAAATCAAATATAGCCTAACTGATTTTATCAAGATATTTTTCTATTTTTCTTTGTGGGATTTTCTGCCACACATGTATTCTCTTCTAAAAATAATTTTCTTGGCAGTTCGTCGGAATTATTTTCCAGTCAATTGTTCTGAATTTCGTCACTGCTCATATGTCTTCTGTCTTAAATAAACCAGTATTTCAAAAAGTCTACTATCAAATTTCTAATATAAATGTTAAATTAATGAGAACATTATCACTTCTAGATGGTGTGAATCATAAACACATAAAAGTTTAAAAAGGCACTGCCATTATGTAGGTGTATCTCACAGAGCTGGGTAATTACTTGTAATTTAAAAATAATTACAATTACAAATTACTTTTTTAAAAAAGGAACTAATTACAATTACAAATTACTTTTTTTAAAAAGGAACTAATTACAATTACAAAGTACATGTCTTTAAAAAAGAAATTAGCAATTACTTTTCTAATTACTTTTCTAATTACTTTTCTAATTACTTTTATGATAAAGTAAATTATAGTGACCAAACAGACAAAAACGCAAGTTAAAAATTTTAATTAAAAGTGTTGGGTAATATTGCGTTTTAATATTTATTAGAATCGTTATTAGAATGTTTGACCTTAAGAGTAATCAGGAAAAATTAAATAAATATATAGAAAAGGCAGCTTAATAGTGGAGTCGGTTTAGGAAAGGATTGCAAAAATTGTTAAGATGGATGCAGACCCTGCGGAAATTGTTTGTCATGACGAGTACAGTAAAACCCTAAATTTGAATTTTCAAAAAATGCTTTTTTCGCCGAAAGGGATATTTTGGACATTTTAAGGGTCACATTTGTTGTTTTAATTTTTTTTTATCACTTAAACAACTTGTTAAGAAAAGAAAATGGTATCCTTTTATTCTCAATATTAAAGGAACCTTCAGTTTAAATTTGGGGAAGATATCTGACCATCCCCCCTCCTGATATTAATATATATATACGAAAAAAATTGAGAAAATCAAATTTCGGCTATCTTGACCAGATCTCAACCGATTTGTCTGAAATTTGGACTGGAAGTAGTCTTCATCACACAAAAATTGTTGACCAAATTTCAGCCAAAAATGTTAGTTTGGCTGAAATTGCAGTTTCAGTTAAATTTTCTGAAATTTTCAAATCGAAATATCTTCGGACCTAAAAGTCGGATCAAACTTTGCTTTGTGGCAAAAGGTAGGCGTGGTACAATATCAAAACACACGTTTTGAAAAGTAAAAGATAGACCACGGCTACCCTTCGATTATACATGAAGCGGCTATCTGAGTCACGTAAAAATAAAAAAATAATAAAAATTGTAACATTCACATATTTACAGAAATAAATACATATACATTTATCTCTACCTAGTCAAAGCAGTAGGCACGACTATGCAAATAAAAAATATATATATTTTTCAAAGTTTTCTGTTTCCTGCTTTATACATACCAGTGCGCGTACACATAGTCACTGAGTACACATATATTATATATATAGCGCAAATGACTAAAAAATGACCGAATGTAAAAAAAAAGTGATTCTTGACTTATATCATGTGAAAGTACATAAAATAACCTACCTTTTTCCATAAAGCAAAATTCGATCCGTCTTTTAGGTCCGGAGATATTTCAATTTGAACATTTCAGAAAATTTGACTGAAACTGCAATTTCAGCCAAACTATTTAATATTTTTGGCTGAAATCTAGTAAATAATTTTTGTGATAAAGACTACTTCCATTCCAAATTTCAGCCAAATCGGTTGAGATCTGATCAAAACAGCCAAAATTTAGTTTTTTTAATTATAATATATATATATATATATATATATATATATATATATATATATATATATTGAACCAATCGACGCTCTCAGTCCCGACATGTTCATCAGAGAACTCAGACCCACTAGAAATAATTGAGTAAGGGTAGTGTATATTATGTTTTATATTCGTACTTATTGCCCCAATTAAGAGCAACCAAATAAAGGTAAGAAAATATGGAGATTATTTTTTTTGCCAAATTCAATAATTGTTCCCAGGACCGACGCGTTCAACCGCCTTTTCAGACCCGTGTGTATCATAATGACATACCTAATAGACGATACCAGTCCCGACACTGTTGCCGGACCTCACCTATAGATGCAGATGTTTCATTAATAATTTATCCCTGCTAGATTAGCCTAAAAAGAGAAACATAACTAATACTCTTGAAGAAACATTCTAAAATCGTTTAAAAGTTAATGAAAGTGACTATTTTTGGTGTTTGCAATTATTTAACATATTTTGCAAGACAATATGTACCAGAAAAGAAAATTAATCATCCACTCCATTGGCAAGGGATTATCTTAATATCTCTCATAATATACCGGGTGCCACAGGCTAGAGGCTCCCCCCTATATTTCCTTTACTTTTTAATTTATCAATTTGAAATTTGGGTTGCATAATCTACCTGTAAAAATGAATTTTTGGGCATAAAGAACGGTACGAGACCATTTCTGGTTTACTCGGAAATGACCGCAACTTTCGATTTTTAAATGGAACTCCCTGTATATTTTTACATACTTGGATTCAAGACAACATTCTGAGAATACAATGATATTTTCGCGAATTTTTGAGTCGATGTCCAGTTTTCTTAAGCATTTTAAGACATTCGTCTAAAATGCTTTGGAATACTAAAATTTGTTTTACGGCAGGTAAAGTCCAAGACAAAAATATAATTTTTGATTTTATTTCATTAATGACAATTTACGAAATTGAAGAAATCGCTTTTTTATTGAAAACTCTTTTTTCAAGTGGTGCTTCCTAGTGTTCAATAAATTATAGATTTTTTTTCGGAATTCATTGATATCCATTTCAAATCCATGCTCTTTGTTTTTCTCTTTTATTTTTATTTAAAAATAAGAAATCACTTTCAAAATAATTTTTATTGATCCTTATACTTTGCAATAATACCTACTTATACCTAAACAAAAGAGAAAACCAAAAGGCTATTATTCACAAAAAGGTAGTTATTCACATTTCATTATTAGACATGATTTTTGCAAAGGCAACTACGTTAAATTTCAAGAAAAACTATATTGAAGGTGACTTTTTATGTTTAAAAATATTCAACAAAATAGAAAAACAAATAGCATAGATTTGAAATGGATATCAATGAATTCAGAAAAAAATCTATAATTTATCGAACAGTATGAGCCACCACCTTCCCATTTGAAAAAAAAAGTTTTCGATAAAAAAGTGCTTGGTTCAATTTTGGAGGCTTCATAAATAGTTATCAATGAAATTAAATGAAAAATTATATTATTCCCTTGGACTTTACCTGCTGTAGAACAAATTTTGGTATTCCAAAGCACTCTAGACGCATGTCTTAAACTGCTTTAAAAACGGAACATTGACTCAAAAATTCGCGAAAATCTCATGGTATACTCAGAATGTTGCCTCGTGTCCAAATATGTAAAAATGTACAGGGTGTTCCATTTAAAAATCGAAAGTTGCGGTCATTTCTGAGTGAACAGGAAATGGTCTCATACCGTTTTTTGCGTCCAAAAATTCATTTTTACAGGTAGTTTATCACCCCAAATTTCAAATGGATAAATTAAAAAATAAAGAAAATATAGGGCGGGAGCCACTAACCTGTGGCACCCGGTATAGTTGTAACATGACTTACCAGATATGCAATGCAAGCGTTTTAAATCATTTTTTCCGCCATGAGGTGTATTATTTAATCCTTTAAGCGCAATGCGCATGTCAGTAGCCGGCATGTGATTTTCTGAAATATTTCATTATTGCTGTTTTTCTTAATGTACTAATATTTGTCATTATGACAACATATTTTCAGACATGTCTAAGTAATGGTATAATTTTATAGGGATAGTGTAAACACCAACAAATTAAATAGTCTATACAGGTCAAACCAGACAGTTATTGAATACGAAATTATATTCTTTTTTATATTCTTTTTCGTAAATGTGTTACGCCTGGTACAATAATATTACGATTTATTAATATTAATAGAAATTTTGAGAATAATGGAACTATCAGCCAAACAGTTTATTACACTTTGAGCTAGCCCCTTTTTAATGGACAAATTTATTATATCTATTTAGTAGAGTAAATGAAAGCTCCATCTCTCATATATTACTAATTTCCTATGGGTTACTTTTCGCATCAGATTTCGTTAAAATCGAAATACCTATCTCAAAAACTATTGGTTTTTTAGGTAGGAAATGATCTTGAAAATTACCTTAAAATAATGAACAGAACTCGAATCCGGCATAAAAAATAAGGCATGCTATTTAAAATAAGGAAGTTGATGTCAATTTCCGGTAAAACGTGACGTTATTTTCATTAAATATAGTACCCCTGAAAACACCTGTACCTAAATTTTCAGCTTAAAATTATTTGTTTTTTTAAAACGTGTAATAGGCCACTAACCGTGATATTGCGATATGATCTATACAACTAGAAATATTTAAGAAGAACTGCAAAAAACACAATATGATACCTTTTGAAAAAATACTGCATTGGAAAATCAGCAAATAAAAATTGCTCAAAATGTTTTTAAGATTACCGCAAGATGTCGTAATCAAAGAAATAGAAAACTAAAAAACATGTATTTCGCTAAAAAGGCAGCTAAAAAATTGCATTTACTGTAATGCATCCGTAATTTTCATTAATTTTTATTAGAGTTTTTTCGGTTGATCTTTTAATACGGATCAAATATTTGACATCTTAAGCCAAAAATGTATAAATATTTAAAAGCACCGCCGCCACCTCGACTGTGCTATCAATACTAATCCACAATGTTAAATATGGCAGAAAATTTGAAAGGCTGTTAAACTCAAATTATTTTTTAATATTCAGCGAAGAAGCGTGCACAGTTTTGCAGTTCCTTCAACATAAGCAATTTAGTTTTTAATGACTCATTTATTATATAGTAAGAAAAACATACTTGTAAATGTGGTAGTTCTTTTAACCAAGTAAACTTAGAGAAAGTGGACGTATTATAGCGGGTGGCTTTTAGGTCCAACCCAACATGTGGCAAGTCATAAAGTCATTATTAGCTCTGCTTATCGTATTGTATATTTGTATAATGTTCCCGGAAATGCCTTGGACTTGAAAAATGAAATGCCGGTCATTTTATAGCTGACAACTTTTAATGCTAAAAAATCGACTTCATTAATTTTTAAATACCTACACCTACTACCAACAATATCGGTAAGCGATTTGTACGATCGTACAAAAATACTTATTAAATTATTCTTAAAAAATGTTTTTTTCTTAACCATCTCTCAAGCAACAAAAGTAATTCAGGGATATTGTGTTAAGTAGCACAGACTAGGTCTATAGCTATGTAGATTCCGACCACATGCAAGACTCCGAAAATTTGCTCCTTGTCCGAAATAACATAAAATTAAAATTTTTAGCTTTCTCCAGAATAGAATCGAAATATCATCAAGTTTCGATACTGCGCCACCCCAGTAGATGCCATGCAATGCCCCTTTTTTTCTAGTAATTTTTTTTCTTGAGGTCCTCATAGTAATAATGACAAACTTTTATCGTCTCCTTGTTTTCATGTAGTCAGTAATAATATAAATTACAGACTGTCACCAAATTATGAGCATAACCAAATTTACTTTAATAAACATTTGATCAATGGTTGTACGTGTAAACTGTAAAACAATCAATTTGAGTACAGAGCGGTTTTACGGGGGGATGGGGGAGAAATTTATTTCAATAATGAATAAGCCTCATCGAGTGCTGAAAAAACTTTTGTAAAAAATACATCTGTTATGGATTGTTTCTAACAATTTTTAAGTAAAAAGTTGTTTCATCTATTTTTTAATTTTGAATTCCTTTCTATCAAATATTAAACGCAGTATTTCTTAAAAATCGATCTATCGATCAAAAGCGGCGGAAATTCCAAATTTGCTTTTATGTTTTGTGATTTGAAAACTTCATATTTAAGAAAAATACAGGATCTCATCGCGAAGAGTAGTCAAAAATATATAAGTAAAAAAAAATGGTAATGTTCAAATTTCCTAAGGATAGCTAATACTTCTAACAATCTACTAATCTAATCTAATCTAATAATAATAAGCTAATAATCTGCAAACTTTGCCAAAAAATGTTGCGTGCGATTTAGACGTTCCACGTTTTTTTTTTATATGACTGTCTATTTTTTTTTTCAATTGTTAATTGAGGCGACCTGGCCGCTTGAAGAGTAGCGCGAAAAACGGTCATTTTTAACCTTACTCGCGGATGCCTGTAATAATAATAATAATAATATGCTTGTGCGTAAAAAAGTTCACACTTGTATATTGCAACCAGTCAGAGGTTCTAATTATGTATCGTTACCATGGTAGCATCCATAAAAATTTCCAGAAATTTTTCGCCTGGTGGATACGGTAGGTGAAATTACCCTGGAGTTTTTTCTGTCAAATGTTTTTTTATTGGAATTTAATTTTTTTATATATGGTAAAAAATAAACGTTCCACCACATTTCGTAGATCAAAATTAAAAATAATAATATAGACTCTTCTTAATCTACTTTCTATTGTTTAATGCAACTAAAATTGCTGAATCATATTTTATTTTACTTGACGTTTTGTAGAATCTATGAAAAATCAAATGAATTCGCTTTAAAATATTTGACATACACACCCTTTTTTACAGTTTTAGTATCATATATTATTATGTTTGTTATGATAATAATGTTAGAGTATTCCATTAGTTTTTAATTTTATTTAGATGTGAAATTATCTTGCCGAATTCCCCATGTATTTGAATTACTATCAGAAAATGTTTTCTGGCTCTTGGAATGTAATGTTGGGGATAATTTTTATATTCGAGATCTCTAAAAATTTTCAGATATAATCCAGAGACCAGGGAGATAACTAGTGAAAATTAGATGTTCACGATGTTCTACAATAAGGGTCCAGTGAATTTTTGTCGTATTTATTTCCGTAAGCAATGCAAAGTAAAAAAATCACCAACTTCGAAATTTAAATAATCTGTTTCTAATTGTTTAAACCAAAATTGTTGGATGTCAATTTTTTCTTTTTCTCGAAAATAAAAAAAAATAGAATCCAACAATTTTTTTTTCACAAAAACAAAAATTGATAAGCGGCGGGCAGAAAATCGAACAAAAAATGTTTTCCCTCAAAAATAAAAATTGATAAGCGGAGGCAGAAAGTCGAAAAGTATACACGGAGGGTCAGACGGGCCCTCTCTACGGGCCACTTGCATGCCCAAGCCCCTAAAGTCTGTACCAAATATACCTCCCAAGACCGATTAGTTGGGCTTGCGATTTTACATGTACACCAAGATATTAAATCATCAGTCTCCACTGTAGGTAATTGATAAATTCGCCAAAGTTAATATATGACTAATATGTAAATATGTTTCATGTCTATTTTTTTAAGCTTCAATAGTTCTTTAATTGTTTGTTTATTTGGCACTTTTTATTAGAATGAAATTTGATTTACTTGTTTATTACATTAAAGATATTTTGGAATGTAAGAACCAGTATTAGCTTAAGCCGCCCTTGAAAACCTATCATCTAAGCGTGTCTGGCATTCGACTCTAATATTCGCAGTAGTTAAGTGTCATAAAGACCATGCTTTATTAACATCTGGTGTTGAAGTTTTAAGGACAAATACCTGATGTACCGTTATCCATAGTGAAGCGTCGGTTTTATTACCGATTATTATCTTTAATTATTCAAAGTTGTGACCATTAATACTTTATTTAACATAACAAATCAACTTCTTAACTACTGTGCTTTAAATACTAGGTCCATGTGTAGCCGATAAAGAGGTCTTGTTTAGCGACTGATTTTACTTTACTTAGGGTGTATAACTTTTTTATCCATCCATTGTCAAACTAAAGGAACAAAGTATTTAAAGTAATTATAACAAAACTGCGATTTCAGTTTTTAAATTAATTTTTTTGATTCCATTCCATCGTATTCGATGGGAATAATATTTGTGAGTACGCTTAAGGTCTCAATTGGTTTATACAATTAGAAACAAATTATTTAAATTTCGAAGTTGGTGATTTTTTGACTTTGCATTACTTACGGAAATAGATACGACAAAAATTCACTGGGCCTTTGTTGTAGAACATCGTGAATATCTAATTTTCACTAGTAATCTCCCTGGTTTCTGAATTAAATCTGAAAATTTTTAGAGTTCTCGAATATAAAAATTATCCCCAACATTACATTCCGAGATCGAGAAAACATTTTCGGATAGTAATTCAAATACGTGGGGAATTCGACAAGATAATTTCACATCTATATAAAATTAAAACCTATTGTCATAACAAACAATAATATATGAAACTAAAACTGTATGTCAAATATTTTAAAGCGGATTCATTTGATTTTTCACAGATTTTACAAAACGTCAAGTAAAATAAAATATGATTTAGCAATTTTAGTTGCATGAAACAATAGAAAGTGGATTAAGAATAGCCTAAATTATTATTTTTAATAAATTTGATCTAGGAAAGGTGGATGAACGTTTATTTTTTACCACATATAAAAAACTTAAATTCCAATAAAAAAACATTTGCTAGAAAAAGCTCCAGGGAAATTTCACCTACCGTATCCACCAGGCGAAAAATTTCTGGACATTTTTATGTATGCTACCATGGTAACGATACATAATTAGAGCCTCTGATTGGTTGTAATATGTAAGTGTGAACTTTTCTACGCACAAGCATATTATTTTATCTTTCATCTATTATTTAACTTACGGAGCTACAGGCGTCCGCGTGTAAGGTTAAAAATGACCGGTTTTCGCGCTACTCTCCAAGCGGCCAGGTCGTCTCAATTAACAATTGAAAACAAAAAAAATAGACAGTCGTACAAAAAAAAACATCGAACGTCTCAATCGCATGCAACATTTTTTGGCAAAGTTTGCAGATAAGTATTAGGTATCCTTAAGAAACTTGAACGTTGCCGTTTTTTTTTACTTATGTATTTTTGTCTACACTTCGCGATGGGATCCTGTATTTTTCTTAAAATGCATTTTTCAAATTACAAGACTTTATGTGTATGGCAAATTTTGAATTTCCACCGCTTTTGGGGGTGATAAATGCAATCAATCGATTTTTAAGAAATACTGCGTTTAATATTTGATAGCAAAGAATTCAAAATTAAAAAAAAAAGGTGAAATAATTTTTTACTTAAAAATTGTTATAAACAATCCATAACAGATGTATTTTTCACAAAGGTTTTTTCAGCACTCGATGAGGCTTAAAAATACCAAATGAAAGCATCAGTTTTCAAAATATTTATTCATTATTGAAATAAATATTTTAATTTTTAAAGCATAACCTATCTACCTAACGAATTTAGATAAAACAAAGTGGAGAGAAATTCTGGAAGCATCTGTTTTTTACATGCCAAAGTTTCAGAAAAAAGCTTTCTTCGTTTTCGTTTTTTATTCCGTTCAAACATGCAGGCATACAGAGAACATTTCCAAAGTTGTTAAACGTCATCTCAGTATCGTATTTTATCCCCACCACCTTAATTTCAACCAGAAAACAAAAATGTATTAGTATTAATATGCTATGATCTGCTACACGTTTTTTTGCTACTTCTGGTTTAGTTCGAAATTGCAACTTAATTATAATTGAATGGAAATGATACCATAGAAAATTAAATATCCTTTACGGTCCTTTTTTTGAATTTAAAATCGCCTGAGAAAAAATAGAATTACAGCCAATTTTCCTTCAACAGAAAGAAGGCCATGCAAAAATATTTAATAAGTAAAATTCCAACAAGGTAAAAAGGCAGTGCATAGAAAATTTTGGACAATAATACCATTGCATTTTCTTTAAGTTAGTATTGACAATTTTAATATTATGATAAAATAAAATTTTAAAACGTTATTGAAAGGAAGTCTTTTTAAATTAAAAATATTTTTTTAATGGAAACATTCATTTTTTTTCTATTACTTAAATCACTGAAATTTATCTTTTCGCAGAAAATATAAAATTAAGTTTTACAAAAAACACTAAAATAATAAAGCAAAGTTTTCTTTAGACACAACCTAATTTGTTATTGTCAGCAAAAAAGTAGAAAATAGAATAAAAGTGGGTGGGGGCTTGCATTTAAAAAAATGTATTTAAGAGACTTTTTTCAATATTTAAAATTCAATTGTATTTTAAGATTATAATTATTGGCATACTAAATTAAAGTGGTAATTTGTTAAAAATTATCTATCCAATGTTCTATGAATACTACATTTCTAGTTTAATAGAATTCTACTGATTACATATTTTTTACATAGCATGTTTCTGTTAAGAGAAAATCGGCTATAATTACGTTTCTTCTCAGCCTATTTTAAATTCAAAAATGGACTGTAAAGAAAATTGAATGTTGAATCGTAATCATGACAGGTTACCTTTCTGTTTAAAGAAATTTAAAAATTTGCAACTTCGAACTAAACCGAAAGTAGCGAAAAAACCATGTATCATGTCAAATGTAACTTATTTATGTTTAAATAAACGCACATAAATTTGAAAATTTTATTTTTAAAATGAAAAAGTTACAGGTCATTACATGTCCTCTGTGCCATCCGGTATATGAAAACCTTAAATCTTAGTTTTAACTCGACCAATATAAATAATGCAAATTCAAAAATTAAATATTAAATATTAAATACATGCACACAAGAATCTTCTCCATCGAGAAAGTTGAAAATAATCTGGTATTATATTTCCAAATGAATATTTCGTATTTACAGTGTTGCCAGACTCCGGTATTGTCAACGTCTGATGAAAGATGCGGGCTTAGGAGCGTACTGTATAAAATTATATACTATATACTGAACGCCCTCTGCATAAAATTTGCAGAACTACATCTGTATAAAATACTATATTCAACCGCTTTTTCAGTCCCAATGTCAAATGTATTTTTAAACTTTTTTATGACATAACCAAGGTAGATAAGTAAAAAAAACACAAAAACGTTCTCAGACCCGGAGGTGGGTCTGAGATCGTCAGTTTTGGTCTGACAACGTCGGTAGTGTATGGCGAATTGGGTCTGTGTAGTCGGTTAAACAAATCTATATATATATATATATATATATATATATATATATATATATATATATATATATATATATATATATATATATATATATATATATATATATATATATATATATATATATATATATATATATATATATATATATATATATATATATATATATATTTACAGCCTACTATCCATAGAGCGTCCATACATTAACAAATTTCTATCCTTAGAGCGTCCGGTTACCATAGAGCGCCCGTATGTGGACGCTCTAAGGTCAACACATTAAAATTCGCTCCAGACGTTAAGAAGGGGGTCCCCAGGCAACTGGACAAATTTTTAGTGGACGCTCTAAAGTGGTACTTTGTACAGGATCAGTATATTTTAGTTCTTCCATTTGGCCATCAGAGGCGCTGGTGTCGCCTTCATGTATATCGGTTATCCTTCGGTCACAGACCATGAAGCGCCCAGTAGACATGACAACGTCGCGGGCGCTCAATAGTCGTCAGTAAGTATTAGAATAAATTCGCGCATATGTATTTACAGCAACCTGACTTTCACGGTCTCAACTATTGAACGTTTGCTATTAACATTGTAATAGAAGTACTAACAGAAGAATGCATAATCGATTTTCGAATCCTTTATTACTTTTTGATAGTATTGGATATTTGCTTATTACTAAAAATTATGTGTTTCACACATAAAGTACATTACAAACATAACATCAATAGTTATATTTCATATTTATATTATACATAGTAGATGTTCTCATATAGATACTTTTCGAGCGGCACGTTAACCAATTCAAAATTGTTTGCCAACAAGTAATCTTCAAGTCGACAGACACCGATAGTGATGTGAAATATTTTTTGTTGAAATCTATTAGATACGTGTAAAACGAAATTTCTATTTTCACTTTTTGAAGGGGTGAAAACGGGGGTGGTAGATGGTTTAAAGGGTATCCGTATCTTTGAAATCGCATAAGTCAGAAATGTGATATTCCAGCGACGGGCTCTTCTGAAGAAATAAGGAGACACGTATTCGACGATATTCAAAAAGAAACCCCCGAAAAGGGAAGGGGGGGTTAAACTTTTCGGAAACGATTAGGCCCAGAAGCGTGAAATTTGGCAGAAATACTCTTTATTGGAATCTATTATATACGAGCAAGACAAAATTTCGATTTTCACTTTTTGAAGGGGTGAAAATGCGGGTGGAAGATGGTATAACGGGTACCCGTATCTCTGGAATCGCGAAAGTCAGAAACGTGATATTCCAGCGACGGGCTCTTCTGAGGAAATAAGGAGGCACGTATTCGACGGTTTTCAAAAAGAGACACCCCCTCCCCCCCGCGAACGGGTGAACGAGGAGGGGGAGGTTTTTAAGCTTCTCGGAAACGGTTAGACTCAGAAGCATGAAATATGGCAGAAATACTCCTTATTGGAATCTATTAGACACAAGTAAGACGAAATTTCGATTGTCACTTTTTGAAGGGGTGAAAACGGGGGTGGTAGATGGTCTAAAGGGTACCCTGCGCGTAAATGAGAAACGCGATATTCCAGCGATGGGTTCTTCTGAGGAAATAAGAAGACACGTATTCGACGGTTTTCAAAAAGAGACCCTCCGAACGGGTGAACAGGGAGAGAGATGTTTTTGAACATGAAATTTGATCCCTACCTGCCCATATGCTTTATTGTCGATTAAAATAATTATTTTTCGTTTAACTCGCTCTAACACAAAAATAGCATAATGAATTGTTATCAAATTGCGATGAGCAGTGGGTTTCCTCGAGTACAATGAATGCGCAGTGGGTTTCCTAGTATACAATGAATGTGCAGTGTGTTTCCTCGAGTACAATGGATGCGCAGTAGGTTTCCCCGAGTGCCATATATGCGCAGTGGGTTCTTCGAGTACTGTGAATGTGCAGTGGGTTTGCTCGAGTACTATGGATACGCAGTGGGTTTCCTCGAGTACAATGGATGCGCAGAAGTTTTCCTTGAGTGCAATGAATGCGCAGTGGGTTTCCCCGGGTACCATGGATGTGCAGTGGGTTCCCTCGAGTGTACTTCCAGAGTACTATAAGAGTACTTAGTGACCATGTAGTACTCCTTCATAGGCATAAGTTAGTATGTCAATGCTCTTAATTCCACGCGCAAAAAGTTTTCAACGTGAAGTCGCGGGCATTAGTTAGCAGATATATATATTGTGTTATAAGATGTGTAAGCCGGTAGATCAGTGCAATTAGACGGTTTCCCATGTAGTCATTTGCATCAATTTCCCGGTACTCGAAAAAATAAGTTTTCGATGCCATTCGATTTAACTCGATGGGAACAGTACTTGCGAGTAGTTTTAAGGCCTCTCAAATTGTTTACACAATAAAGAAAAACTGTTTAAATTTCAAGGATGATGTTTTGGATCTTTTACTGCTTACATAGCGAAAATGAAAATAGATTCGACAAAAATGCTTTTGTGTAGAATACTGAATTTTATGCAAAAAATCCGCGGGAGCATATTACTTCCACATCCAGTGGAAATATAGTAACGCAAAAAAAATATTGTTCAAATAGAATGTCATGAAATGTCGAGATTTTAAATTTGAGCAAAAGAACATTTCTGGCTGTCGGTCGGTCAGTCGTTCTGTCTAACTTTCTTTGTGCGCACGATTACTCTAGAACCGTTTAAGATATTCACTTGAAATATGGTACACGTATGTATTTTAATGATATCTGGAACTAGATTAAATTTTCATCTTATTCTGTTGAAGGGTTGGGGGTAAATTGTAGTGTGTGTGTTTAAAAATGTGTTTTAACCGCCTTCCATGACACCTCAATGACACTTTTAAGTCCAGTAGATCTAGATTTGTCCGAGTAAAGGAGACGGGGCCGTAGAGTTTATAGTGGAATCCGAACCACTTCTTGGGGAAAATTTCCATTGAAAAATTTTTGCTCTATATGGGGGCTCGAACCCACTTCGCTAGGTACGCTCAAAGTGCAAGCTAGACGCGCCAACACACTGAGCTACCGACCCCCTAGTAAACAAGTAAATCAAGCAGGAGTCCATAAAATTGGTATTTAGTATATTCAAGAGAAGCTAAGGTCTCAAAATTTTTTTTGACATTCCACCTTAAACGGGGTGAAAAAAAAATGTGATTTAGTTTGGGTACAAGAACCAAAGGCTTGAGAATATTTTTTTACTTCATCCATTCACCCCCACCCCACTACCGATGTAGGGTATTGTTTTATTGGTTTTTAGGAGAGACCATTTCAAATATTATATTATTAAAGTTCCATAAACAATTATTTCCACACACAATTTTTATTTCATTGTGAGAGACTTGGATATGGAAATTGTGATTCCTTGAGCAGCGGGTCAAAATACATATTAGCTGAATAGACCACTTTTTTCGCCTTATGGTTGTTTCTTGGGATTATGGTTGAAAAGTGGACCAATCTGACAATTTTGACTTCGGATTCAGATTCAACGGGTCAAGATACATAAGGATACACGATCTGGTCCACTGGACAGACCACTTGTTTTGTGGGACTGTGTTATATTTGTGGGGTGTCCACCTTATATAATTTTTACTAAATGTCGGATTCCTTCATTGGCAATGACGTCAACTACCTACCAAATAATATTTTCTCCGTTTTGTAGATATAGTGCCAAAAGACACCAAGACGATTCTTTCACGACTACAAGCGGTAAGCAAAAGAAGTAATACATTTATATCTCGACTAGCTGATGCTCGCGACTTCGTTCGCGCGGAAGACTTCTTGCGCGTGGAATTAAGAACATTAACATAATAATTTATGCCTATAAGAAGTACTACATACTCACTGAGTACTCCTATATTACTCAAGAAGTACACTCGAGGGAGCCCACTGCGCACCAATTGTACTCAAGGAATCCCACTGCGCATCCATAGCACTCATCGAAACCCACTGCGCATCCATTGTACTCGAGGAATCCCACTGCGCATCTATAGCACTCGGGGAAACCCACTGCACATCCATTGCGTTCAAGGAAACCCACTGCGCATTCACTGCACTCGAAGAAACCTACTGCGTAATTTGATAACAATGCATTATTCTATTTTTGTGTTAGAGCGAGTTAAACGAAAAAATTATTATTTTAGTCGATAATAAAGCACACGGGCGGGTATGTGTCAAATTTCATGTTTAAAAACATCCCCCTCTCTGTTAATCCGTTCGGGGGGGTCTCTTTTTGAAAACCGTCGAATAGTGTCTCCTTATTTCCTCAGAAGAGCCCGTCGCTGGAATATCACGTTTCTGACTTACGCGATTTCAGAGATCGTCTACCACCCCCGCTTTCACCCCTTCAAAAAGTGAAAATCGAAATTTCGTCTTACTCGTGTCTAATAGATAAAGAGTATTTCTGTCAAATTTCACGCTTCTAGGTCTAACCCTTTTCGAAAAGCTTAAAGCCTCCCCCTCCGCGTTCAACCTTTCGGGGATCTCTTTTTAAAAAACCATCGAATACGTGTCGTCTTATTTCCTTAGAAGAGTCCATCGCTTGAATAATCACGTTTCTGACTTAACGTGATTTCATAAACACGGGTGCGCTTTAAACCATCTACCACCCCCGTTTTCACCCCTTCAAAAAGTAAAAATCGAAATTACACGTATCTAATAGATTTCAACAAAAATGTTTCTGCCAAATTTTACGCATCTAGATCTAACCGTTTCCGAAAAAGCCTAAAATTTCAACCCCCTTTTTCACCCTCTTAGGGGCCGAACTTCGAAAAATCCCTTTTTAGTGGTTGCCTACATCATTCGAGGAACCTCTATGCAAAATTTCTAGTGTTACAGGTCACTTTTAGCCTTAAGTATAAAAAGGTTATTTAATGAAATAATAATACCCAGGGAATTATTCGTTCCAAAATATATCAGTGATAGGGCTTAATTACTCAAAAATAAATAATAATTTATTAAATCTACCTTAATATTGAAATTATTCCGTTTAGTGGAGATGCCTATTTGTTGATATAATTTCTTCATAGGACCTGTCAAAAGGTTTCAATGTTGGTCTCGAGTAGTTCTAATGTTTTCAAGTAATTCTAGAATAGCCCAGCGCAAGGCCGCAATACATAGAAAGAATGTTTAGGCGATACGTCCGTAGGTGCTTCGTTGGTGTAAATCTCTGTCACTATAGTACAGTCTTGATGACGTTTCTGGTTAAATCTCACTCTACATAACTTAAACTCGATTGGAATTTTAGGAACTTATCTCGTAATTTGTGGCTATTATACGCATTATATTACGTTAGAGGAATATAGTTTATGCACGTCTGCTTATTGTTCTTATGTAAATTTATTGCTATACCGATCTGGTTGCACTACAAGGGCTACTTGTTAAAATTTCACTTATACAAGGCACCGAAATTATCCTTGAATTAACTTCAGCTGCGCATGACCTTCTTTAGATATTATTTATTTAAATTATGGTAAATGGAGCTTGTTTCAAAAAAATTTTTATGTTGCATAGGTTTCTTGTGGCATAAGTTTGATATTGTTTTGGGTATTTTTCTCTTATTTATAATAATTCCGCACAATTTGCTCCCGTCTGGTTAAGTTGGCGCCAAGTCTTCTAGAAAGTGGGGATCTTGTACAAAACAAAACAGATTTTCGAGAGAACAGCCTAGTGAGTTTGATGGCACGGTGTGTTTTACATGATTTGTGATCCTTGTGTCCATTTCCTTAATGGGATTATCTGGAAAACACTACCAAGTGGTTGCCGTGTATTTTTGTTAAGTTTTACCGCCCACTTGTGCCTTTTTGGGATTATTTTGCCCATCAGACCACACCCAAAGGACGATTTTCATCCACACTTGGAAGCCCGCCTAACATCTTCAGGTACTTTTCATAATAATTATTATTAATCCCCTCTTACCTAACGAAATTATGTAAATGGTAAACATTACAATATATTTTCCCTTTTCAGGGCTTTTCTTTTTACCTTTTAATTTTCTTCTTCCGACCCCTGTTCATTATCTCATCTTCCCGACTGGGAGAATATTGTATTGTTGGAGAACTTGTGGAACTTTTTGGAGTTGGGAAGTTGCCCCCTTGGCAGGAATTTTGGTTTTCTTTATTCGTGGTGCTCTGCGGAGAAACCCCTAGAAAGTAAGGAGTAGGAATCCAATAGGCACGTGGAGGTCCCGGAAGCCGCCATATTGGTTCGTACGTCAGGACATCCAACCCCTTCAGTCGGAGTGAATACTTCCCTTATCTTGGGGAAGAAATCCAGCTAAGTCAATTACTTACCATTGTACTATTTAAGTATTCCTTCTTTTAATTCTTAATTGAGTAATTTTTTTTCAAGCCTTGCGTATGTATATATATATATTTTTTTGATATAATTGTTGATCATTATTTAGTAATTTTTTTTTTAAGCTGAGTAATTCCTTATTATAAGTCATCCGTATGCATATTTCCTTGTTATAATTTTTTTTTTCTCTATTAAGTAATTTTTTTTTGCAAATATCGGTAAATTACAATTAACTGAAACTATATTGAGTTCAGTGTGCACACTCAACAAAAACTGCTCATTTTTTTTACAATTACGCAATCTCACGAAGTTGCTATATGTCAACAATTATTTATACATCTTAAATAGTCATTAAAAATTGTATATGTTCTCTAAATTTTTAGCATTTTTTTCTCACTAACACCCATACACCAACTTACTCACCCCACCGCCCACTGAGCTAGTCAGTGTCGCTTGTCCGCCCTAGTTAAATAATATTGTATCCGGGAGCGGCACTTTAAACACTTATTTTTGTTACCCTCACTCAAAGAGGCCAGTCACCCAGGGTCTCTTGCCATTTCATCCTGGCCACACTATGCAATAATATACAGACATAATTTATTTATTATCATTTTTTTATATATATCTCTTTGGCTAATTGTCAGTATTAAATTATTATTGCATAAGTGTATTTACTGCTACTTATAAGGGTAACAAATGGCGCCCAACAATTAATTAGCTTGGTTTTAGGGTGTTGTGAGTAAGGTGTGTATTTTTTTTACAATTACATAATTTCACATTTTTTTTTATGTTTTAAACTTACTGAAATATTTTGATATTGAATTTTTGCACTTCATAACAGATCAATAACCATCTATTTGAAATCTGTCTAATTAACATAATAATTATATTTTGTTTATTTGCTGGTTTATGATAGTTTTCACATGCGTTGGTAAGGTTTTTGACTTATATACTGGTAATTCGTACGCGCACTTTTGTGCAAAAATAACACGAATTAGTAATTAATTTTATTATTGATGTTTACTGTTGTTTCGGTGTGTTAATTTTTTCCTTACGGACAAATCGGGGAGGTAATTTCTGCGAAATTATTTACTTCAGTGAAGATAAACGTTTTTTTTTGCATTTTTGTTTTTTGTTGTAAACAGATAGTACTTATCGTAAGAATATATCTTTAGATAAACGAGTTTGCCATAGGCATTGTGTATTTTATTATCGTTGGGATCCTATAACTCGTTTTTGTAGATTTTGATGTTAAGAAAAATATAGTCCGGCCAGGAATGAGAAATTCTGACCAACAGCAATTTTAATAAAGGTCATTGCGAGTGAAAATCCTTTTGACTGCCAATACCGTTACTAACTTTTCATTAGTCTGGTCAATAATTACGAAAAATTTGATAAATTTTCATAGCGCTTCAAATTTATTTGAATCACGGTACCGATGCTAGTTTATATTTAATATGCTAGCCAATAGTTAAACAAAAACAAAATTAATCAAAAATGAATTTTTTTTTCTTGTGATTTTTTTTATAATTGATATTTCCGCTATTTATATATATTTTTCCTTTAATTACTGTTGCAATTAAAGATGGATGTTAATAGACTTCTTAGTGACGAACTTACCTATGAATTGAGAATTCGTGGATGCACTTTAGGAAACGGAACTGTGCAGGAAAAACGTAGTTTATTAAGAGAAGCGCTACGCGATGAGCACTTGGGTATTGTCAACAATACAGAGATATATTCCGATCCAAAGTTAGAATTAAACATATGCTCTAATAAGTTAGATGAACTTTTGGGTAATATTCAGGAATTTGATCCTGCTAGAAAGGATACTGCTTATAAACGGTTAAATACTCGATTGTTGCACGTTCAGGGTCGCTTAAATAGAATTAACGAAACGGATGTAGACATTCTAAATGAAAAAGATAAATTGCTAGATGTGTGTAAAGACCTATTACAAGCATTAACTGTTGCTTATATCGCGGCATCTATCCAAGAAGTACCGGAAAATCCAAATTCAATATCAGTTATTGATCAACCAAATCCGATTAATGCGAATTCGACAGACGCTCATCCTACCCAGTCCCCGCGGGAACTTAGTCGTACTACTCTGAATAATCAAGAAACTTCAGCTAACTTAGCACGTGGAGATTTAATTGACATAGGGCAAAGACCCTCGACTTCAAACCAATCAACCCAAATATCAGTGCCTCCGAATATTCCTTCGGTTACCGACACGGTAATTAGACTGGCTGAAAAATTAAGCTCAAGTCAACATTCTATTATTTTGGCAAATAATAAATCTAAGGTACATTTCAATGACAATTTTGAAGCGCATCGGGAAGCTACGAACTCTTCTCCGCGAGATATTTCATTTTCACCTTGTTCACATTCTTCAAAATTTATCGATGTTAGTCGATGGAAATTACGTTTTGATGGCACTTCAAGCGTGACCGACTTTTTAGAGCAACTTGAAGAAATGCGTGTTTCGCGAAATCTTTCTAAACACCAACTTTTTAAATCGGTGTCTGAACTTTTAGAAGGAGACGCAGCGGTTTGGTATCGCTTTGCCAGAGATAAGATTAGCCATTATGATGAATTCCGAGAAATTTTCCGCTCTAGCTTTTTGCCGACCAATTATGAGGAAAGAATCAGAGATATTCTGAAGCATCGCACTCAAGGAGCTTCTGAATCGGTCGTGATATATGTAGCTCATATGGAAAATTTATTTGGTAAACTTCTGAATAAACCATGCGAGGAATATCGTGTAAATTTTATCAAGAGTAAAATGTTGCCACATTTCCAAATGACCATGGCCGGTAGGGGCGTTCATAATTTGCAATCCTTGATTAACATTGGTCGCGAAATTGAGGAAGCCAATGTTAGCGCGCAAGAATATCACGCACCACCGATTAATCCGAGAAATTCAGTTGAACCGGGATTAGAATATCGACCTCATAATAGAACGCGTTTGACTGCTATTGACTCTCACTTAACAAATACGGAATTAGCACATTATTTCACTCCCGTTGCCTCCACCTCTGCGAATGCAGTTGCTTCCGCAGTTAAGTGTTGGAACTGTGGTCAGCAAGGACACACTCGTCAAACCTGCCCACAGCCCCCTCGGAGACATTGTTTCCGTTGTGGTAGACAAGACGTCACCGTACGCTCATGTCCAACCTGTTCGGGAAACGGCCAACCGAACCACTAAAAGGTCGCTTAGTAGGTTCTGCGTCTCGTGAATCGTCGACCACTTATTCCGTGAATAAAAATGAAACAGCGTTTTCAAATATTCAACCAGTTCTATCTTATATCATAGCTCATTGCGAAGGAGACAACCGCCCTTATTTAGATATTGATATACTCGGTATTAAAGTTAAAGCTTTACTTGTTTCCGGGGCAAATAACACTATAGTAGGAAAATATGGTTGGAAAATTTTAAAAGATCTGGGACTGCAGTTAAATACTTCAAACGTTAAAGTCTGTACCGTAGCAAACAGCGATACGTGTAAGGTATCGGGATCTGTTAGTTTACCTATCAAACTAGAAAATAAAGTAAAAATTGTTCAGGCTCTTGTGATACCAGAAATTTCACATTCTATCATATTGGGGATAGACTTTTGGACTTTAATGGAGATTATTCCTGATTTAACGCGAAATTGTTGGTCGTTTAATACTAAAGTCTCATACGTAGATAATGTAACTTCAATTGTGCCGCGCTCAATATTAACATCAGAACAACAAATAGCTCTAAACTCATTAGTTAATAAATATTTTGAACTTCAAGGTGATAAAATCGGGTGTACCAATTTAGTTGAACATAAAATTGTTACCGATTCTGAACCGATAAAACAGCGAGCCTACCGTGTCTCTCCCGCTATACAACAACATATCGATGATGCCATTAAATCAATGTTAGACGAAGAAATTATAGAGCCATCGCAGTCAGCCTGGTCTAGTCCGGTTCTCTTAGTACCTAAAAAGGATGGCAAATATAGATTTTGTGTAGATTATCGCCGACTTAATCGTGTATCTAAAAAAGATGCCTATCCATTACCTTATATGTCAACCATATTAGACAAATTACGTAACGCCAAATATCTCAGTTCAATGGATATAAAATCTGCTTACTGGCAGGTTCCTGTCGCGAAAGAGTCACGCGAATATACTGCTTTCACCGTTCCGGGGCGAGGATTATATCATTTCAAAAGGATGCCATTTGGCCTCTCTAATTCGCCAGCTACGTTCCAGCGACTTCTAGATAGAGTATTAGGCCCCAAATTGGAGCCACATGTCTTTGTATATTTAGACGACGTAATCATAGTCACTGAAAATTTTCAACAACATCTTGAAATTTTACAGGAAGTTTTTGAGCGCTTGAGAGAAGCCGGTCTTTCTGTTTCTAAAGAGAAATGTTTCTTTTGCCGTCCAGAACTTCGCTACCTTGGCTACGTGGTGGACCAGCGCGGTTTACATGTAGATCCTGACAAGGTTACTGCCATACTCAATATACCTCCACCTAAAAATACAACTGAGGTACGTCGTATAGTTGGTATCGCATCATGGTATCGTAAATTCATACCTTCATTTTCCTCTCTAGTTGCGCCTATGACAGCATTATTGTGCAAAAATAAAAAATGGTTTTGGTCCGAAGAGTGTGAACGCTCCTTTCAACAAATTAAAAATGCATTGGTGTCTGCGCCTATATTAACTTGTCCTGATTTTAATCGCCCATTCCTTGTTCAGACGGATGCTAGCGCATTCGGCGTAGGGGCAGTTCTTTCGCAGTGCCATGAAGATGGAGAACATGTTATATGTTATATAAGTAGATCATTGACTCGCCAAGAAAGGAACTATAGCACCGTAGAGCGAGAACTTCTTGCCATAATATACGGTGTAGAGAAGCTACGAGCCTACCTAGAGGGCTATAAATTCACTGTGATTACTGATCAACATAGTCTTATCTGGTTGCATAACCTTCGCGAGCCTACTGGTCGTTTGGCGCGATGGGCGGTTCGCCTTCAGCAGTTTGACTTTGACATTATCCATAGAAAAGGTAAAGAACATATTGTTCCAGATTTATTGTCTCGTTCAGTACCCGAGATCACTTCTGTTCAAGTAGCGGATTCGGACATACCCAAATCTACCGATAAATGGATTAAACGCATGTTTGAAAAAGTTCGCGACAATCCACTCAAATATCCACAATGGCGTTTAGTTAATAACACTCTTTACAAGTATGTTTCGTGTAATTACCCAGGACTTCGGGACGCAAATGAATGTTGGAAGGAAGTAGTTCCAAAAGAATCCCGTAATAATATAATTCACGAAAATCATGACTCTATGTCAGCTTGTCACGCTGGGATGTTTAAAACATATGAACGTCTAAAAATGAGGTATTATTGGCCAAAAATGCGAGCCGATGTAGCCCGATATGTTCGAAACTGCTCGGTATGTCTGACACATAAATCTTCTCTAAAGTCTCCTCCCGGTCTCATGGGTAAACATCCAGAAGCAACTAGGCCGTGGCAAATGATTAGCGTAGATTTATTTGGTCCTCTACCACGGTCAGCACAAGGTAACAAATATATTTATGTAGTTACCGATACGTTCAGTAAATTCTCTTTATTTTTCCCTCTTAGAGCGGCTACAGCTGCTGCCATTACTCGAGTCACCGAAGAGCAAGTTTTCTTAATATTTGGATGTCCTCAGTATTTAATATGTGATAATGGCCCACAATTTAACTCCGGCCTCTTTAAGAAACTGAGCGAACAATACAAAACATCTATAATTTTTACGCCTTATTACCATGCCCAAAGTAATCCAGTTGAAAGGGTCAATCAAGTGCTTAAGACAATGCTATCTTGTTATGTAAATGATAAGCACACAATTTGGGATAAATTATTGCCAAAAGTAGGAAGTGCCATTCGTTCGGCGGTTCATGAGGCCGCGCTCAATATTAACATCAGAACAACAAATAGCTCTAGACTCATTAGTTAATAAATATTTTGAACTTCAAGGTGATAAAATCGGGTGTACCAATTTAGTTGAACATAAAATTGTTACCGATTCTGAACCGATAAAACAGCGAGCCTACCGTGTCTCTCCCGCTATACAACAACATATCGATGATGCCATTAAATCAATGTTAGACGAAGAAATTATAGAGCCATCGCAGTCAGCCTGGTCTAGTCCGGTTCTCTTAGTACCTAAAAAGGATGGCAAATATAGATTTTGTGTAGATTATCGCCGACTTAATCGTGTATCTAAAAAAGATGCCTATCCATTACCTTATATGTCAACCATATTAGACAAATTACGTAACGCCAAATATCTCAGTTCAATGGATATAAAATCTGCTTACTGGCAGGTTCCTGTCGCGAAAGAGTCACGCGAATATACTGCTTTCACCGTTCCGGGGCGAGGATTATATCATTTCAAAAGGATGCCATTTGGCCTCTCTAATTCGCCAGCTACGTTCCAGCGACTTCTAGATAGAGTATTAGGCCCCAAATTGGAGCCACATGTCTTTGTATATTTAGACGACGTAATCATAGTCACTGAAAATTTTCAACAACATCTTGAAATTTTACAGGAAGTTTTTGAGCGCTTGAGAGAAGCCGGTCTTTCTGTTTCTAAAGAGAAATGTTTCTTTTGCCGTCCAGAACTTCGCTACCTTGGCTACGTGGTGGACCAGCGCGGTTTACATGTAGATCCTGACAAGGTTACTGCCATACTCAATATACCTCCACCTAAAAATACAACTGAGGTACGTCGTATAGTTGGTATCGCATCATGGTATCGTAAATTCATACCTTCATTTTCCTCTCTAGTTGCGCCTATGACAGCATTATTGTGCAAAAATAAAAAATGGTTTTGGTCCGAAGAGTGTGAACGCTCCTTTCAACAAATTAAAAATGCATTGGTGTCTGCGCCTATATTAACTTGTCCTGATTTTAATCGCCCATTCCTTGTTCAGACGGATGCTAGCGCATTCGGCGTAGGGGCAGTTCTTTCGCAGTGCCATGAAGATGGAGAACATGTTATATGTTATATAAGTAGATCATTGACTCGCCAAGAAAGGAACTATAGCACCGTAGAGCGAGAACTTCTTGCCATAATATACGGTGTAGAGAAGCTACGAGCCTACCTAGAGGGCTATAAATTCACTGTGATTACTGATCAACATAGTCTTATCTGGTTGCATAACCTTCGCGAGCCTACTGGTCGTTTGGCGCGATGGGCGGTTCGCCTTCAGCAGTTTGACTTTGACATTATCCATAGAAAAGGTAAAGAACATATTGTTCCAGATTTATTGTCTAGTTCAGTACCCGAGATCACTTCTGTTCAAGTAGCGGATTCGGACATACCCAAATCTACCGATAAATGGATTAAACGCATGTTTGAAAAAGTTCGCGACAATCCACTCAAATATCCACAATGGCGTTTAGTTAATAACACTCTTTACAAGTATGTTTCGTGTAATTACCCAGGACTTCGGGACGCAAATGAATGTTGGAAGGAAGTAGTTCCAAAAGAATCCCGTAATAATATAATTCACGAAAATCATGACTCTATGTCAGCTTGTCACGCTGGGATGTTTAAAACATATGAACGTCTAAAAATGAGGTATTATTGGCCAAAAATGCGAGCCGATGTAGCCCGATATGTTCGAAACTGCTCGGTATGTCTGACACATAAATCTTCTCTAAAGTCTCCTCCCGGTCTCATGGGTAAACATCCAGAAGCAACTAGGCCGTGGCAAATGATTAGCGTAGATTTATTTGGTCCTCTACCACGGTCAGCACAAGGTAACAAATATATTTATGTAGTTACCGATACGTTCAGTAAATTCTCTTTATTTTTCCCTCTTAGAGCGGCTACAGCTGCTGCCATTACTCGAGTCACCGAAGAGCAAGTTTTCTTAATATTTGGATGTCCTCAGTATTTAATATGTGATAATGGCCCACAATTTAACTCCGGCCTCTTTAAGAAACTGAGCGAACAATACAAAACATCTATAATTTTTACGCCTTATTACCATGCCCAAAGTAATCCAGTTGAAAGGGTCAATCAAGTGCTTAAGACAATGCTATCTTGTTATGTAAATGATAAGCACACAATTTGGGATAAATTATTGCCAAAAGTAGGAAGTGCCATTCGTTCGGCGGTTCATGAGGCTACTGGTTTGACACCGTTTTTCATTAACTTCGGGCGCGAATACATTAGTTCGGGTGATCAATTTGAGAAGCCTAACTTTTCGGAAACTATTGTCAAAAAGGTGGCACCTTCTTCTATAGAACTGGATAAAATCTATAAAGATGTTCGCAAAAGGCTCGATGCAGCACACGTCCGGTCTAAACGCAGATATGACTTACGTAGACGACCAACGTCTTATTCAGTCGGGGATAAAGTTTATCGAAAGAATTATGTACTCTCTGATGCAACTAAGCAGTTTACTGCCAAACTTGCTCCGAAATATGTGGGTCCATTTAAAATCACGCGTAAGTTATCACCAGTTATGAACTGATGAACGAAAGCGATAAAAGTAAGGGCATATGGCACGTCAAGGATTTGAAGTCACATCCACCTGATGTTAGTGATAAGAGTGATTCGGGCTGATATTAGGTAATCTGACTATTTTTTTTTTCTTCTTCTCTTTTTTATGTAAATATGTGTGTTATATCTAGGTTAAGTAGTTTCTATTGATTGTTTCATGCTTGTAGTAAGGGGGAAATTATTCTTAGTTAGACCTTACTAAATATTTTTGGTTGTGTCAGAAATCAGTTAGAAAACTGGATTCACAAAGGTCTAACTTATATCTTAAGCGACAAGAATTAGTTGGTTTGAGTTGTCAGCTCTTAGATAACGCTTTGCGGAATAAAACAATTAATTCCTCCAACTATTAGTGTAGTCACGCTATCAATGTTGGTTAAGTTGTATGTAGAGTTAGGTTATATTTTCGTTAGGTAGATTAGTTATCTACAATTTTTTTTTGACAAAAGGAGATTAACGGGGTAATCTCCTGGGAGTAGAGGGGGAATTGTTACAGGTCACTTTTAGCCTTAAGTATAAAAAGGTTATTTAATGAAATAATAATACCCAGGGAATTATTCGTTCCAAAATATATCAGTGATAGGGCTTAATTACTCAAAAATAAATAATAATTTATTAAATCTACCTTAATATTGAAATTATTCCGTTTAGTGGAGATGCCTATTTGTTGATATAATTTCTTCATAGGACCTGTCAAAAGGTTTCAATGTTGGTCTCGAGTAGTTCTAATGTTTTCAAGTAATTCTAGAATAGCCCAGCGCAAGGCCGCAATACATAGAAAGAATGTTTAGGCGATACGTCCGTAGGTGCTTCGTTGGTGTAAATCTCTGTCACTATAGTACAGTCTTGATGACGTTTCTGGTTAAATCTCACTCTACATAACTTAAACTCGATTGGAATTTTAGGAACTTATCTCGTAATTTGTGGCTATTATACGCATTATATTACGTTAGAGGAATATAGTTTATGCACGTCTGCTTATTGTTCTTATGTAAATTTATTGCTATACCGATCTGGTTGCACTACAAGGGCTACTTGTTAAAATTTCACTTATACAAGGCACCGAAATTATCCTTGAATTAACTTCAGCTGCGCATGACCTTCTTTAGATATTATTTATTTAAATTATGGTAAATGGAGCTTGTTTCAAAAAAATTTTTATGTTGCATAGGTTTCTTGTGGCATAAGTTTGATATTGTTTTGGGTATTTTTCTCTTATTTATAATAATTCCGCACAATTTGCTCCCGTCTGGTTAAGTTGGCGCCAAGTCTTCTAGAAAGTGGGGATCTTGTACAAAACAAAACAGATTTTCGAGAGAACAGCCTAGTGAGTTTGATGGCACGGTGTGTTTTACATGATTTGTGATCCTTGTGTCCATTTCCTTAATGGGATTATCTGGAAAACACTACCAAGTGGTTGCCGTGTATTTTTGTTAAGTTTTACCGCCCACTTGTGCCTTTTTGGGATTATTTTGCCCATCAGACCACACCCAAAGGACGATTTTCATCCACACTTGGAAGCCCGCCTAACATCTTCAGGTACTTTTCATAATAATTATTATTAATCCCCTCTTACCTAACGAAATTATGTAAATGGTAAACATTACAATATATTTTCCCTTTTCAGGGCTTTTCTTTTTACCTTTTAATTTTCTTCTTCCGACCCCTGTTCATTATCTCATCTTCCCGACTGGGAGAATATTGTATTGTTGGAGAACTTGTGGAACTTTTTGGAGTTGGGAAGTTGCCCCCTTGGCAGGAATTTTGGTTTTCTTTATTCGTGGTGCTCTGCGGAGAAACCCCTAGAAAGTAAGGAGTAGGAATCCAATAGGCACGTGGAGGTCCCGGAAGCCGCCATATTGGTTCGTACGTCAGGACATCCAACCCCTTCAGTCGGAGTGAATACTTCCCTTATCTTGGGGAAGAAATCCAGCTAAGTCAATTACTTACCATTGTACTATTTAAGTATTCCTTCTTTTAATTCTTAATTGAGTAATTTTTCTTCAAGCCTTGCGTATGTATATATATATATTTTTTTGATATAATTGTTGATCATTATTTAGTAATTTTTTTTTTAAGCTGAGTAATTCCTTATTATAAGTCATCCGTATGCATATTTCCTTGTTATAATTTTTTTTTTCTCTATTAAGTAATTTTTTTTTTGCAAATATCGGTAAATTACAATTAACTGAAACTATATTGAGTTCAGTGTGCACACTCAACAAAAACTGCTCATTTTTTTTACAATTACACAATCTCACGAAGTTGCTATATGTCAACAATTATTTATACATCTTAAATAGTCATTAAAAATTGTATATGTTCTCTAAATTTTTATCATTTTTTTCTCACTAACACCCATACACCAACTTACTCACCCCACCGCCCACTGAGCTAGTCAGTGTCGCTTGTCCGCCCTAGTTAAATAATATTGTATCCGGGAGCGGCACTTTAAACACTTATTTTTGTTACCCTCACTCAAAGAGGCCAGTCACCCAGGGTCTCTTGCCATTTCATCCTGGCCACACTATGCAATAATATACAGACATAATTTATTTATTATCATTTTTTTATATATATCTCTTTGGCTAATTGTCAGTATTAAATTATTATTGCATAAGTGTATTTACTGCTACTTATAAGGGTAACACTAGATCCAGTGGTTTGAGCTGTGCGCTGATAGATCAGTCAGTCAGTTAGTCAGTCAGTCATTCGTATTCTTTTACATGTATAGATTAAGGTATTTTTGTGTTAATACAATAACTAATAAAAATATATCTGACAACATTAATCTTTGGAACATGATTAAATTAGAGAATTATTAATGATTATACTTCCGGTCGATTAATTGCACACTTGGTTGAAAGAAAAGATAGGTGACTCAAGCTATACGGGCCCTCACTCCAATACCTGCCGAGAGTAAACTTGACGCATGCGTATAGTAAATATTGATACCCTTTTCCCCTCTGATTACTAACGCAAATATGACAACACTGTCGGACGCCCTAAGGTCGTTCCATATGGGAGATATACACGAGTGGACGCTTTAAGGTAGTAAATGTACGCATTTTATACATGTTTGTGGGCGCTCTGAGATGGTTATACGTACGGACGCCTGAAGGTAGCGAATTTTTTTTTAAAGTGAATCATACGCCGAATAAAGGCAGTATACGCGGAGAATTCGGAGTATATAATAAATATCGTTGTCGCTCTACTCATATATGCGCTTATCTCATGACGGACGCCCAATGAATGTTTTTTGTAGGGGTGGTGGTCTGATCTTCACCAAATTTAAATTGGAGGTTCCTTTAATATTAAGAATAAAAGGATACTATTTTAGTTCCTTAACTAATTGTTTAAGTGGTCAAAAAAACTTAAAACTGCAAATTTGACCCTTAAAATGTCCAAAAAAACCCTTTTCGGCCAATAAAACACGGTTCCGCCCCTATTTGGAAACCAAGATTTTAGGGATTTGTTATACTCGCCATGACGAACAATTTCTGCCGGGTCTGCATCCATCTTAAAAAATTTCCCAGCCTCGCTATTTTATTGACTAAATCGACTCCACTATAATAACAATGCCTAATAATAATAAGAATGATAATAATAAACAGTAAACACATTTAATTTTTAAAAGTTTATTGAACAAAAATACAAAAGTTTGTGTACTTAATAAAAAAAGATAAATGTGCAGCGGACCACGGCAAAAACTCGTTTTTAGTCGGTAACTTTTTTTGAACTTTTCAAATTCATTTTGAACTATGCAACTGTAAAATTCTTGTTTGTTAAATCACATACGCATGTTCTTAAAGTAATTGTAATTGGAAAAAGTAATTGTAATTGGAGAAAGTAATTGTAATTGGGAAAAGTAATTGTAATTGGAAAAAGTAATTGTAATTAGATAGTTCAAATAATATAATTACAAATTACAATTCCTTTAACAATTTTCCTACAATTACAATTCCAAATTACTTTAATAAAAAAAAGTGCTTAATTACAATTACAATTACACGAAAAAAAAAGGAATTGTAATTGCTAATTACTTTTTCACCAGGAATTACCCAGCTCTGGTATCTCATAATTCTTGTTTATTCTTATTTTATTGTAAACAACTTTCCAGAAACAGTACTGGATATTGATGTACAATATAGGTCTTAAGCAAATGAATACCTTTCACCCTTTCAGTATATAAAATTAAATCTCTTGTGAAACTATTCGAGCTAAGCCATGCATTTTTAAAGAGCACACGTCTTTAAAAATTCATGGCCGTAGGTGGTTACGTTAACGCACTAAAGTGATTACTGAAGTTGGAGATTGTCATTTTCAACAACTATTATAAATTAACATCAGGGTCGGAGCGAACGGGAGGGGATCTAAAAGGGAGCGCCGGCTCGCGCAAAAATACGAATAACGAAATTCACAGATTCATATTTATTACCATTCTTTCTTTCTTCTTATTAATTCCTAAACAAGTGGCTATCTTTGATCATTCACTAATCGGTGAGAGTGCCAGCGTAATAAATAACCCGGCCCGTCCCCAATTCAAAACAATACGCAATGCACCCGCGCTCGACGTTAGGCAAAAAAGCCGCTATAACAGCTTAGAAGCAAGGCCTTTGCTTTATCTAATACGGCAAATAAATATATTTATATTATATTGCTTTCTTTGTCTGTTTCGTACAGCGTTTGAATTGAACCAAAATGCAATTCATTAATAATGTCTAGCTATATTCAGTTCAGATTTTAAAATTATTTCCATGTACTATTTGGCCAATAATAAAAATTAGAGTGTTTTTATTTTTTCACTTGTTTATTTTGGTTTTAATATCTGTTGTATGATAGCTTATGCCTGCAGTACACTCTCGCCGAGACCGCTCGGCGAATGTCTCTGTTTTTAGTACTTAATGTGAATGAATGACAAGGATATTTTTACAATTAATTAATTTTATTTATTTGCTTTTATCATGATTACAAAATATTATTTAGGTATTAAGCAAATCACAACTTACACACTTTTTTATTTATTACGAAATTACCTACTTTCTGTATATTGTTGCCCTAATCTGGGCACGCTAATATACTAGTTTAAAACACTCATTATTGGAGAAACAATCAAAAAAACCACTCTTCTAGCTAATACTGACAAAGTATTGAACTACATGACATGATTCCTAGCATTTTAAAGAAAAAAATTATGTTGAAAATAATATTTTCTAATAATGACATGGATGTTGCTGAAATTGCCGCTGCTGCAGCTTATTGTGCGTTTGCATATTTTAATTATGTGCATATGTACAAAAAATATATAATTGAAAAGCGTTGGAGACCAAGTAGATGGTGGATGAAAACAATTCATCGAAATAGAACAAGGTGAGTGTTGAAAATTTAAATGTGATTTTAATAATTATTATTTACCTCACTGTATAACAATGAAACATGCCTGAATTAATAAAGGGTGTAGCCGATTAAGCATATGAAAAATGCCCATAAAGGAAATTATATAAAATGGGCATCAAAATATTCCCTTGACTGTAAAAAAATATTTGTTACAATATTATTCCAGAAATCCAAGGGGGAGCTGAATTTTTGCAAAAAGGGCAATTGTTAATTAAAAATTTGTTGCGACTTACCTAATGGACCAAAAATTTGAAAAAATTATCGACCATAAAGATCTTCCAGATGAACTCAGAAAAAATATTACGTCGTATTTGGAGAGAAATTCAAATTTTAAAAAAATAAAGAAAAATTCAAAGTGCCCAAAAGTGCATTTTTTTAAAAGATGCCATCATGATATTTTTCAAACAGATGCGCATTTGTGTTATTAATACCCTCAATTTTTTTCAGATTTTTTTATTTGGTGGCACAAGTTGAAAAAAAAAAAATAAAAACTTCAAAACAAATATTTATTACATTTTTTAACTAAACATCAAAAAGACAATTAATCCTCGTTACTTTCCTCATATATCACCAGCTACATGTTTGCGGTATCAAAAATAGGGGCCAGAACTTCAGCTGGATTAATAAATTCATGATAGATATCTTCTTCCTCTTGTTATTCACAACGTCTTAGCAGACATTTTGAGATCCATTAATTGTTCTAGTTGTCTTCTCTTTATTATATGGCACGCCTGACACCATCACACCACCTGCCGTGGTTGCCACATTAGGTGCACAACCCCGCCAAGGCTCTCTTCCAAGAGCTCTTTGGTAATATCAGCCAAATGTTAAGAAGGGCGCTATATATTGTCCTCTCACCGGTTGATGTGATTAAAAAATGAGAGAATTCGGGAAAATACAATGCTGGAAAGTGGGACGTACTTCTTAGAGCATTGAGATGGTACGATGGGTTGTCCACGGAATTCGTAACAGGCCCCTTCAGGCGTAGGTACATCTCTAAAGAATCAACACGTCGCCTGTCTGTCTCCCTAACGGTCCACAGCTCAGAGGTGTACAGAAAGATGGAGAGAACTAGTTCGACAGCAGGTCTGAACTTTATGCGTTTGGTGATATTTCTGTCACGCCAAATTTTGCCCAACTTGTTTCAGATCCAGATCTACCGTGTGATAAATAATAAACAGCAACCGCAACGTGTGAGCAACATCCAACTGTTCGTAGCCTCTTGGTACAATTACAAAAATGACGTATTCTAGTATATCCATCAGAATTTGGCCTGTAGTCTATGTAGCATGAAGTAATTCACAACTTTGTTGTCATGTTAATATCATAGACTACATCCCCACCTTCGTGATGCCAGATTTATCATTACAGTTACATGTTTATGCCCGTTTGCGTCACGCAGAGTCAGCGGTAGCCGCATCGTGACAATATTTTCGTCACTTCCATGCAATAGAGAGAAACTGAAAGAAAACATGAACTCCAAAAAACAGAGATCGTACTGTATTATTTTAGTAGAAATCAGTGATTGTAGAAACTAATAAATAGTTTTTGGCGAGGTTTTTATTTTTTTTCAGCATGTGAGAAAAAAGAGATGAAAACGCCTGAAGACGCTTATTGCGAATTCCGTGAACAGCCCATCGTACCATCTCAATATTCTCAATGCTCTAAAAAGTACGTCCCACAAAGCGACTCTCCAGCATTGTATTTTCCCGAATTCTCTAATTTTTTGGTCACATCAACAGGTGAGAGGACAATATATATAGCGCCCTTCTTAACATTGGGCTGATATTACCAAAGAGCTGCTGGAAGAGAGCTTTAGCGGGGCTGTGCACCTAATGTGGCAACCGCGGCAAGTGGTGTGATACTGTCAGACGTGCCATATTACAAAGAGAGGACAACTAGAACAATTAATGGATTTCAAAATGTCTGCTAAGACGTCGTGAGTAACAAGAAGAAGAAGAAGGTTATAGCGTTATCGCTATAAATAAAATTAAAATCGAAGTAAATATACTTATATTTGTTTTCAATACATGTTCATATTTTATGTGTGATTTTGGTATTTTTAAGTATATTGATATTGTATTTTTATATCGAATGTTTTTTATTTTTCTTCGCGACTCCATGGAAACTTCTCCATTATGGATCGAGTTTTCCTTTTTGTTTCTTAGCGACTCCATGGAAACTTCTCGCTTTTGGAACTTCTCGATTTCCAGTGAATGAGTCGCTATAGTCGCTATATACACCCCCTCGTTAAAAAAGAAAATAGTCAATCAATCAACGTGTCGATTGCAAAACGTACTTTTTTAATCGGGGTAGGCAAAGTGTCACATCTGTCAACTAATACAAAAGCCGGTTTAACCCTATCAATATTGACAGTTATGACTTTGTCTCCTTTCTTAAAGGTAAATAACTTATCTGAACGAGATAAAACTTTAAACGGTCCTTCATATAACGGAGTAAATGAACGTTTTAAACGTTCAATGCGAACGAAAATAAAATCGCAAGAGGCAAGATCTGAACTAACAAAAGTTTTGTAATTGCCATGCGAAGTTGGGGGAACAAATTTTAAATTATTAAAATAAATGCGTAATTTGTCAACGAAATAAGGAATATCTGGGGAATTATAGGATTCAACGAAAAATTCGCCAGGTAAACGAAGGGTTTGACCATATATGAGTTCAGCAGGTGAACATTGCAGATCTTCCTTGGGAGTTGTCCTTAATGCTAATAAAATGATGGGTAATTCATCTGTCCAATGTGATGTATTGGCTCTAGCTAACAAGGAAGTTTTAAGTGAGCGATGAAATCTTTCAATTAAAGAGTTGCCTTCTGGGTGATATGGAGTTGTACGTATTCTATGAAAACCTAAAAACTTTGCAAATTCATTAAATAATCTTGACTCGAATTGTACTCCTTGATCAGTCGTTACTGACAAGGGAACACCGAATCGACAAACAAAGTTTTGAAATAAAGTACGCGCAACTGTTTCTGCTGTGATGTCGCGAAGAGGGTACGCTTCCGGCCACCTAGTGAATCGTTCAATCACCGTAAGAATGTAAGAGTTACCTTTGGATGGAGGTAATGGTCCTACCAAATCTATGTGGATTTGGTCGAATCTGATTTTCGGAATGGTGAAGTTCCCGAGAGCACTTCGCGTATGTCAACTGACTTTGACAGCTTGACAGTTAATGCACGATTTTGACCATAAATTGCAATCTGTATTCATTTTCGGCCAAAAATAGTTATTTGAAATCAAAAGTCTAGTGGCTTTAATACCAGGATGAGATAAATTGTCAAAAATATCGAATATCGTTCGTCTGTAAACAAGTGGAACAAAAGGTCTGACTTTTGCACGAGAAACATCACACCAAATAAAATCATTTGAATCTGGAATTTGTATCTTTTTTAAAATGAAATTGGTTTTAGTTAGTGATGATTTATCTGACAATAAATAGTTGAGATTTTAATCTTTCTCCTGAGCTTCACTAAGCAACTTTAGGTCAAAGTTAACATTAAGGAAGGGAGAATTTTTAAGTTGAAGTGGTAAAATATCTTGTTTTAAGGAAGAAGTGTCGTAAATACGTGACAAGCTGTCAGCTATTACATTATGTTTTCCTTTAACATGTTGTATTTTACAAGAAAATTGAGCTATGTATTCTAAATGACGTATTTGACGAGGAGATCTTTCTGCTTTTGTGAATAAAGCGTTGATTAAAGGTTTGTGATCTGTAAAACAATTAAACTTTCGACCTTCAAGTAAAATGTTTAATTGCAGTATATAATGCTAAAAGTTCTTTGTCAAAAACCGAATAATTGGTTTGTGCTGTGGTTAATTTACGGGAAAAGAATGCTAAAGGAGCAAGAAATCCCTTATTATCTTTTTGCTCTAAAACTGCACCCATGGCAAGGTTAGAACAATCTACTGAGAGAGATAAGATAGTATCGTCATTATTGCAAGGATGAGCTAAAACTACTGCATTACTTATTGCGTCTTTGGCTTTCGAAAATCCGTCTAAACATTGATCAGGCCAACTATTAATCTTTGTAATTTTATCATGAGATAAACTGTTACAAAGAGAATATAGGGGAAGTAATATTTCAGCAAAATGAGGTATGAAACGATGATAAAAATTCACCATACCTATGAAACGTTGTAGTTGTTTGAGAGTTGTCGGTAAAGGGAAATTATTAATGACTTCGACTCTCTCAGTTGATGGTAAAATACCTGATGAAGAGATGTGATGACCTAAAAAGGTTAAATTGTCAACTCCTAAGATACATTTAGATGGTTTAATGTTAATTCCGTATGTGTCTAATCTCTTGAAAACCTTTTCCAAATGCTCCAAATGTTGTACATCTGATTGACTTGCGATTAATATATCATCCAAATAGACGAAAACGAAAGGTAAATTGACAAGTACTTCATTCATAAAACGTTGGAAAGTTTGACCGGCATTGCGTAGACCAAAAGGCATGCGGGAAAATTCAAACAGTCCGAATGGAGTTGTTATAGCTGTCTTATAAACGTAATTTTCAGCGACAGGTATCTGATGGTACGCTCGCACTAAATCAATCTTGGAGAAAATAGTGCAGCCGTGCAACTGAGAGCTAAAGTCGTGGATATGAGGTAATGGATATCTGTCTGGAATGGTAATCGTATTTAGTTGTCGATAATCTCCACAAGGTCTCCAGTCATTCTCTTTTTTCGCCACTAGATGGAGTGGAGAGGAAACTTGAGAAGATGATGGTTTGCAGATACCTAATTCTACCATGTTATTAAATTCTGTTTGAGCTATTTTAAATTTAAGATTGTCTAATCTACGAGGTCGTGAAAAAGGTAAATGACCTTCAGTAACTATATGATGTACAATAGAATGTTTAATAGGTAAATTGTAATCTGGGGAACTAATTAAATTAGGAAATTGTAAAAGTAATTTGTTATATTTATCTGTCAAAGGAAATAATTTAAGTGAATCTAATCTACAATTGTCTAAAGGACTATTTTTAATAAAACAATTAACTGACAAATTAGTCTTGTTATCAATTATTCGAGCTCCTTTAAGATCGACAACTAAACCAAAATGAGACAAGAAATCTGCTCCGACTATCGGTATGTCAACGTCTGCTATATTGAAAACGAAAGGAAATAATCTACGTAAGTTTAGATTGACTTTTAACAATTTCTTACCGTATGTAAAAATGGTTGAACCGTTAGCCGCGGTTAATATCGTATCGAAATTCTTTTTTAAATCTGTGAAAGCATTGCGTGGCACCACAGATAAATCGGCACCAGTGTCAATTAGGAAGTTCAGGTTGTTAGATCTATCGTAAATAAAAAGTCGACGACGTTTGCTGTTAGAAATGTCAAAATCAGACGTCATAGAATTATCAAACTTCAGTCATCTTTGAGAATTATCAGATTTTTTACAATTCTTACTGAATTTGCACCATTCACCTCCACAACGATAGGCATTGGTACCATAAAGTTGATGGTAGTAACAAATAGTATTGTCTGTACGATCAAATTTATTGGAAACATTATTACGGCTGGGTGAACGATTGCGATTAGTGGTACGAGTTTGTGAATTGCTTCTACTTTTGCAATTGTTGCAGCATGAAGTAGAAGGTTGAGGCTCGAAGGATTGATTGGAAAGTCTGTATTCTAAAGAGTTTAATCGAGAATTAAAAATTTCTTGTTTTTGTAATACTTGATTAATTGAATCATGAAAAGTGACTGAAAAATTTTTGATAGTGGTAGTTAAATCTGATAACGGGGTTGACTCAGAGTCAAGAGGATTTTTGGAGTACGATGCAACCATTGAATTTTGACAGGACTCCCAGATCTGATCTGCAATATCTAGAATCTCTTTTGTGTCTGTTTTCCCTGAAGCTGTAATGGCAATATATACTGTTTGAGGTAAACGTCTTTTCCATAGCTTTATCAATAAATCTTGACTAACCATGCTGAATCCTCCAACCATATTCAGCATGGATCTATAGAAATCTGAAGGTTTCAGATCGCCCATTTGGGAACCTGATAACAGATCATTCAGACGTTTTTCCTCACTCGATGATAAACGTGAAATTAAAACTTTCTTTAAATTTATATAGAGATCCGTTTCCGGGGGATTAGATATTATATCGTATATATTATCTATCACATCTAATGGCAAATTAGCTATAACCTGATCATACTTTTTCTTATCATTGACAATTTTTGCAACAGAAAACTGTGATTCAATCTGGGTAAACCAAATTTCTGGTTTTGATTTCCAGAATGGGGGTAATTTGACAGAGGTGACATAATGGGTTTGAGGAAAATCCTCGTCTGAAGGTTGTCTTTGCATAACTAATCGATTGTGATTGATTGATTGATTTACTACTCTCTTAGATAAAAAAGGAAATGTACTTTAACTCACTCACCGACAGATGACAGTACTTGTAATGTACAACTTCAGTTGATTGAATTAGGAAATTACTATAAATTATAGGAACATCTATTCAAATTTGGAACCTCTATTCAAAATTCATCGGAAAATTCTTCTCTTCATAAAATGGTCAATTTATAACGGTAGTTGATATATTGAATCTCTTCTGGTATATATTTATCACGTTGGACATAAAATTTTCACTTCTGGCATATATTTATGACGTTGGACATAAAATAATCACGTCGGGCATAAAATTATCACGTCGGGGTCACCAAATTTATAGCGTTATCGCTATAAATAAAATTAAAATCGAAGTAAATATACTTATATTTGTTTTCAATACATGTTCATATTTTATGTGTGATTTTGGTATTTTTAAGTATATTGATATTGTATTTTTATATCGAATGTTTTTTATTTTTCTTCGCGACTCCATGGAAACTTCTCCATTATGGATCGAGTTTTCCTTTTTGTTTCTTAGCGACTCCATGGAAACTTCTCGCTTTTGGAACTTCTCGATTTCCAGTGAGTGAGTCGCTATAGTCGCTATAAAGGTCTATCATGAATTTATTAATCCAGGTGAAATTCTGGCCCCTATTTTTGATACCGCAAACATGCAGTTGGTGATAGATGAGGAAAGTAACGAGGATTAATTATTTTTTTGATGTTTGGTTAAAAATTATATTATTAAGAAATGTAATAAATATTTGTTTTGAAGTTTTCATTTTTTTTTCAACATATGCCACCAAATAAAAAAATCTGAAAAAAATTGAGAGTATTAATAACACAAATGCGTCTCTGTCTGAAAAATATCATAATAGCACCTTTTCAAAAA
This sequence comes from Rutpela maculata, assembly GCA_936432065.2. NCBI lineage: Eukaryota > Metazoa > Arthropoda > Insecta > Coleoptera > Cerambycidae > Rutpela > Rutpela maculata. The sequence continues at coordinate 91,537,000 of OW386291.2, forward strand.
ATGCACTTTTGGGCACTTTGGATTTTTCTTTATTTTTTTAAAATTTCATGCGACGTAATATTTTTTTCTGAATTCATCTGGATGATCTCTATGGTCGATAATTTTTAAATTTTTTCGTCCAGTGGGTAAGTTGCAACAAAGTTTTAATTAACAATTGCCGTTTTTGCAAAAATTCAGCTCCTCCAGACGAGAGCATGCGAGAATATACTAGGTGCCCTCGGCCTCGCGGCTTGTGTTCCCTTTGACTCGTGGTCAAAAAACCGACAAAGATCAGAGCGTTAACGAGGCGAGGCGAGGCGAGGCGAGGCGAGGCGAGGCGAAGCGAGGGCACACGGGGCGTTCCGAGCGCAGCAAGTACACTCTCGCGCTCGCCTGCCCTCGCAACGCCTCGGCGAGAGTGTACTGCAGGCAAGATCTAACCGCCCCTTGTTTTTCAAATTGCGGCTTATATGGAATAGACAAAAAAGTCGAATGGGGGGGTGACAAAATAGTCTCCCTCCCAATGTTATCGATGTTGCTACGGCCCTTATTATCATATTTTATTTTCTATGAAATATTTTATGATTTTGTTTTAGGTTTGTTTGTCTTGTTTTTGAATTTACTAATTTAATGGGATTTATTTACAATAATTATGAATATTTTTCAAATGTGTATTGAGTTTTAAATCGGCATTCATGACGAAATTTCTTAATTTCTGATTTATTCCACAAATGCAGATATAACACAAATTACATGCAAGATGCATTTTTTAAGGGTACATTAAATACGGATAACGATGGGATAATATGATACGCCACTGAGGACCACGGACGCACTATAATTTTTTATAAAAAAATATTGTTGTGCTTCTCTGGCAACTTTCCTACTAATTAAGAAGACAGAAATTATTTCAATAGTAAATATCTGCAGGTGAAAATTACTTTCGAAATTTCACTTTAATATATCTAATCGTTCTAAGGATCTCTTTTTCTTAATTTTCTCTACCAAGGTCCATCACCGATGCCAGGAGACGAGATACACCCAACCTGGAAATTTTGCCGCACTTTTTCTCTGTTGAAGAGTAGGAATCTTTTATTTGCCTAACATTTAATAGACATGGGACCGACTGCTTTACATCCCCTCCGGGTGGTATACCCACTACGCAATCCTCGCCTCAAAGTGCATAGCTTCTACGTAAACGATGATATACAAGCCGTTAGAAGGTGTGAACGAAATCGCCGTGTTTCCTTAGACGGTTCACCCATCTAAGTACAAACTGCGATGAATGTTGATTAACTTTGTGTAACGAAATGCGAACGAACGAACACACATTTTTTCAACGTTTTGCTTACAATTATTTGCCTTCTCGGAATCTGGCCCGGAGCCAGTTAAATAAGCGCCGCGCCGTGGTGAATGTAGGGATGGATGGGGCAGATCCGGTTCGATTAAACGACAATGGTTTTGCTAGTACTCCTGTTTTTAAATAAAAACTTGATACTAACAATAAATTTGGTGAACAATATGCGAAAAGAGTTATAAATAATTAAAACGTCACAATCGCAGCAAACACATAAAAAATTTTTTCGGCCCTTAATTGGCCAAAATTAAAACATATTTTTTAAAATGATGGATTTTGAAAAGATGTTTCATGATATATGCATTTAATTTTGTTTCAATGAAAATTGACTGAAAAATAAAGGCTTAAGGCTTAAGAAAATAAAAGAAAAATGCACTTTTTAAGAATTAAAAAAATGAACTCTACCCTCTAAAAGTACATAAAATAACGTACAGTCGAAAAACAAAAAAAATGAAGTGCAATGCCTCCTTAATAATTGACGAAGAATTAAAAATTTTATTTCGTCCGCCATCTTTGATCGTTCTATTTGCCATATGGCGTCCGGGATTGGTGCAGTATATTTGACCATAAATGAGTCCCTTTTTTTCCAATTTTAATGAAATTACTCCTTCTTATAGAAAAAAATATTCACTTTTGACTTTTTCGGTCATTTTTAGTGTTTTCTATTTTCTTCCAAGATGGCGAATTGACTAGTACATATCTGACAGGTCTATATTTTTTAAGAACTTTATTTCAAATAAGCCAGTATTTTTAAAATTCCCATCCGAGTCCACTAGTACAAGATATATTAAGCAGATAAGTTGAAAATCCGTAAAAAGTGCATAATACATAAGAATCAACAATAAAATTTCAGGTGGAATGTTGTTGCCGAAAAAAATTAAATTAAATCAATTCAACTGTACCATTAAGGGTGAACAAGCGTTTTTATAATCACATCGGCACTTTGTAATTTGTCGTATCATTTTGGAAAGATAAACTGCAGTAGTTTTAAATTAATGTATTATATAACACTTCCTTTTTTAATTTTATTTCACAATGTTATTTATAGAAGATCAACTACACATGAAATTGGAAACTCAATAAAGATGAACCCAATATCAAGTATACTTCAAATGGTGGTGACGGAATTTTCCCGTAATTTAATATGAAGGTCTGTTGAAATAAAAAGAGGCTCGTTCCTTGTTACACCATTTGACACAAAAGTTGTGAGTTCATAGCCATCCAATTGTTTTGTGTTAACATTTATGTTGGAACGGGTGTTTCAGTTTTTAAATCTTATGATTGTACAGTTATAAATTAAGGATTTTATTGTTGTTTTTAATTTATTAATAATTAGTAAGGAACCAAGTTACAAATTGAAAAACCGAAATAATGTCATTTTTAAAATTTCCGCGGCAAACTTGTCTGAGAATCACAAATTACATAAGGTAACAATATACATATTTTTACTTCTCTCCAAGATTTCTTCCTCGGATTTTTAAGGTCTTTCAATTCTGTCTGTCTTTATCCATCTTTCTATTCGTCGGTTTGCAGTCTGACGTCCGTCTATCTGATATTAGCGTTATGCTAAATATAATTTTGATGGAGAAAAATAATAAACCTGCTTATTGAAATATCCGCTTCAAAGAAAGATAGAGCAGAAGCTTCAAGAGTTAAATACCACAAATGGTTTTGAATTTCTGAAATTGCACTTTGAGATATAGCAGGATCAATGCTTTTATAGTACACAAGGTTTTTTATAAATTAAAGATCATTAAAGATCTTTCACGATAGGTGTGGTTTATAAACCACCTAATATTTCATACCAATCATTAACAGCGCTAGACGACAATCTGTCTATCTTATATCCGATATCTGACAACTTAATTTGTATGAGAGATATGAATATCAATTTTTTAAATAAAAATTCTGCAGATTGTAGTTTTATTACTGGCATTTTTGATAACTATAATTTAAGACAAATTGTGGATCAGGAGACAAGAATAAGTGGAAACAGTAGATCGCTCATAGACATTGCAGCAGTAAGCGACCAAATTCAGATTTGTAAAACCGGCGTTGTTACGCTTCGTTCCGTGTCCGACTATTTACTTGTTTATTTTTGCATTGAATGCCTGCCAGCTAAAAAAGACCACCACAATACATATGGTGTAGAAATATCAATAATATTGACCGCAATTTATTTAACACCGTTGCTTACTCACTGGATTGGGCAATGGTAGAACACTTTGATAACTTCGACTCAAGATTCGACTATCTAAATGAGCTGATAACATATGTTTTTGATGTTTGCGCACCATACCGGAAAATTAAAATAAGTAAAAAACCTGCTCCGTGGATAACTCATAATATTAAATTTATGATGAGACTTCGTAACCGCGCTTTTTCTAACTATAAAAAATATATAAGACATGAGAATTTTAACTCGGATCTTGCAAATAATAAATGGATCTATTATAAGCAGCTAAGGAACTTAGTAACAGCATCAATAAGACGTGAAAAAAAGGCATATACAGATTTTAAACTTAGAACGAATGCAAGTTCTCGTGATTGGTGGAAAACAATAAACCAGTTAGGTGTACATGATTCTAATTTAAACAGTGATGCTCTACAAAATTTTGGTACTTCAAACATGTTTAACAACCATTTCATTAATTCTGTGCGAGTACATCAGTTAGCAATGAGGACATTGTTTTTTATGAAAATAATAAACTCCCAACTATATTAGAAGAAATGTCTTTAACACTTGTGACCTCCGAAAATATTTTAAATTCAGTTAATAGAATTAAATCTAATGCTGCTGGAGGAGACGGTTTCTCTTTAAATATGATTAAAATGATATTACCTGTTTGTTTGGATGCAGTTACACATATAATTAATTTTTCGCTACAATCTAAAACAGTTCCCTCTCAATGGAAAACGGCATGTGTTATACCTCTACCGAAAAAATGTGAACCCGAAACTTTAAATTATTTCAGGCCTATTAGTATTTTGCCAGTTTTTTCGAAAATATTAGAGAGGATTGTTTATGATCAGCTAAAACAACATGTACAAACTAACGACCTGCTTCCTCATACCCAATCTGGTTTTCGTCATGGTCATAGTACTGTTACAGCTCTGTTGGATATAAATGACGACTACTTAGCAGCTATACATAAATCAATGGTAACTACAGCCGTTATGCTTGATCTTACAAAGGCCTTTGATTGTCTCAACCAGAAGATGCTTTTAGCAAAACTGCACTATTTAGGCTTGGCATCAAACACTATAGCATGGTTTCGTAGCTACTTGTCACAGAGAACGCAAAAAGTTAAAGTACGTAACCTGCGAATTTCGGATAATTTAGTTGTCAATTCGGGAGTTCCTCAAGGCTCAATACTTGGACCAATACTGTTTTCCTTATACCTGTCAGATTTTCCGAAAGTTGTAAAACACAGCAAAGTGCATTCGTACGCGGATGACACACAAATATATTTTTCATATAGTCATACATTCGTTAAAGAATCCATAGCAAAAATTAACGAAGATCTCTTCAATATATCCATATGGTTAGATAGACAGGGTTTAAAACTTAACTGTAGTAAAACAGTTGCTATAACTTTCAGATCTGCCAAGAATACTTTTGAAGATAATCTTGTGCAACTATCTATAGACGGTGAGCAAATTGATAATAAAAATACCGTGCGAAATCTTGGAGTTATTTTCGATAGCCATTTAACTTTCACAGAACATGTAACCAAAATTGTACAATCCTCTTTCGCTAAACTTAAATCTATTTATCAATTTAAACACGTACTATCTACATCCACAAAGTTAAGACTTTCAAATTCGTTAATTTTGTCTAAAATTGAATATGCTAATGTCATTTATGGCCCTTGTCTAACAGAATCGGAGGCCTATCGATTACAAAAAGTTCAAAACTCATGTGTTCGTTTCTCAGTTGGTGTGCCCAGGCGTGAGCATATAATTCCTTATCTAAAAATGAATAATTTCCTTAATATGCATCAGAGATGGGAGCTCCATCTCATTTGCCTTGTTTACTGTGTTTTAAAAAATGATGCACTCTTATACATCAGAGATAAACTTAATTTCCGAAATCAACATCACAAAGCTCATCTCAGATTCGTGGCAAATACTTTGCATATTCCTAGACATGTAACTACTCTCTTTAAATGTATTATCTTCAGAATTAAGATTAAGCTTGTTATCTTTCACCGACTTCATTATATTTACGTATGTACTAGTGATAGCTTCCTTTGTAATGTTCTTTCTTATCTTCTTTATCTTATAAGGAATTTTTTTTAGGTATTCTTTATAATAGTTAGGATAGGTTAGGTTAGGTTAGGTTAGGTTATAGTCGGATATAAATATCATTTTATCCGTGTTTTAATTTTTATGGATTTTATGACGATTGTGTTAATCAATTGAGTATCTGTTAGGTAAGATAATGTACTGACCCTGGTTGGCATTTATAGCAGCTTTGTGAGCTGACACCTCGCCAGGTTAAATAAAGGCATTTTTATTTATTCATTTATTTATGATATGGAGCTTTATGTGGAGAAGGATCTATAAACTGGGCTTTAACGTATATTTTTGTCTGTTAATTTAAATTCATCTCTAAATAAAAATATCCTTGCTTTTGCTTTTGCCATCCAGCGTGCGTGGTGGAAAGCTCCAGGAACGCGAATATTTATTTGATTATCTGTTTTGCCTAGAAATAACCGAGTCAGATTTAGAAATTCTTTATAGTCGCGAGGTTGTTTTGCCTTTAAAGCGTTCTCTACAAAATCAAGAACCATTATCAAGACCATTATTTTGTAATATTTGATTAATATTTTCATCTTCCATTACAGATTTAAGTTTTAGGCCAATCCTGTTTAAAACGTTTAATTAGGGGAAAGTCAGGGCCACTAGAAGAAGGCAATTTCACATCAAAAACACTTTTTAAAATAATTTCATAAATGTGATGTCTACAAGGCAAATATAGTAAGTTTATTTCTAACATTTGTTCTAATAAAACACTTGCACCATTTAAGTGACCCAAGTTCGAAACAGTATCGCAACAAAGAGCCTACACTTTATCATATAGGTTCCAGTGTAATAGTGTTTCATAAACTTTAGTTGTTTGCTCTCTTCTTGTCGAATTCTCTAAAACTGGTATTCCTAGTATTTGTTCTGTACCTCAACTTGTAATTATTATCGTGAGTCTGTCGTGTTTGTCAGAATCAGTTAAATCCCTAAAAATGTCTCCATCACAGGGAATAGAATGAAATAACAAATTAGTTGCATTGCTTTTTCAGCTCTTTCCTTCCGCAACTTCTGTCGTTGAAGCAGCGTTGAATAGTTGTCCCACTTATAGACAAGGAAAGTACACCATGCCCTAATGTTTCAGCCATTAATATGTGGACTGCGTCTCTGTGACTCACTTTACACTTGTCGAAAGCCGCAACTATGTTTGGGGTTATTTCGTTTCGTGTTCCCCCTGGTCTTTTCTTTTTTGGTTCTGAGGGTTCAGGTACTTCGGGGTCTAATTCCTAGTAGAAAGAGCTTGCATTCGAGGTGCTACTTGCATGCAGCTTAAAATGTATGCAAACATCAAATATCATTTATGATAAAGAGGTTCATGGTAATTGAAATATATTAATACCAACCATAATATGGTCATCATGGATGCAAACAAGTTTTAAGAGGGAATTCGATTCGTTTTGGATACAAAGTTGAGTAGTTAGTCTAAAGTTGGGATACTACCTACAATTTTATATACATTATTAAAGAATTCTCAAAGGCAATAAGTACTATCTGTTCAAAAATTTATCTTGTTCATGTTTTGGTGATTTTGAACGAATTATCGATTTTTATTAATGTGCGACGAGAATGCCTAATTCTTTAGAAATATTTTATGGAGTGTTAAAGTCGCTTTCACAACAGTAGCCTTGTAAATAAATAACCATAATTGCTACCATTGGTCCGATGAAGACCAAAATAGATGAGATCAATAAATAATCATACAATTTTTGGTGTAAATATGTAGTGTGGAGTCATACTTGTATGTGGGTAATTTTGATGGGTAAAGGTACCGAAGTTCCCTACGAATCCTTCTTCTAACATTACTCAACGATATTTCGCGGAATATTCAACAAAACACGTGGTTTCAGCAATATGGATATCCACCTCACAACATAAGAATTGTTACGAATTATTTAGACACTTTTCCGAGTTCTTAGATAGAGCCCAATCAAATGGCCAGCTCTGTCATCGGATTTGACCCCACTAGATTTTTCTTATGGGGTTACCTAAAAAGTGTAAAGTATGAAAAACCTAAAGACGATACGATGGATTTGATTAATAAGATTTATGCTGGGTTGTGGTACTATTAACCATTACACTTCATTGCCTGGGACAAAAACTGAACTTGGACTAAGTGTTATAATATAATGGTAGATAGATATTATTAGCGGCTATAACAGTTATAAATTCTTAGTTAAAGTGCTTGTTTTTCATTTAATTATTGTTTTATTTCTTTTGTTGATTTATTGATATAGTGATAGTTAAATTTAATCTAAAAAATCGGCAGCTATGGAAGCGGCTAGAATCTCCCCACCTGGTGGATCTTTAAAGCCGAAAAGAGCACTAAATTGTGTGCCGTAACGGCACTAAACGTAAGCCGATCTAAACTTCCTTTGTTTTTTTTTCCACCAAAACCAAATCGAAAATATGCAAGTGTGATATATCGTTGAAATCGTTTTACTGCTTTTCAATGGTTCGATTACAAATTGTTGGTAATTATAAAATAAACAACCTGTTGTGCCAAAACGGCACTAAACGTAATCCGATCTCAACCAAAACCTTTTCAGATCTTCTGGAGCACTAAAGAAATCCTCATGCAAAGTTTCATCCAAATCCGTATAGTAGTTTCGCCGCTATCGTGCTAACACACACACACACACACACATACATGTTTTCCGTAAGGTGTGAGGACGTGTGCAAAATACTCAGTTGTGGGGACTTGGGAACTACGACCGCTACGTTATTAACCATTTTTTGGTGATCACGAGGCTCTAATCGGTTTACCGATGCACTCGCTCATAATCGAATACACTCCATGCAAACATTCAGGGGACTGTCCTCATAGTGAACTCAACTATTGAAATGTGTATAAATGACCTCACAGTAAATGTAAAGTAGCTAGTGTGTATGCAATGTCCCCAAACTTAATGAAGCCATTGTAATATGTATAAATTACCCCACAGTTAATGTGAAGTAGTTGTGTCTACAACGACCCCACATTTTATTGAATATGTAATACGTGTAAACGTATTTTTAAAATTCATTTCCTTATGTACTTCTTAATAATAACCGATTACACACTCACAACCGTCATGAAGACTGTCCTTACAATTAATGAGATCATAGAAATGTGTATAAATAACCCAACAGTTAAAGCAGTTATTGCATAACTCCTAAAAAATGTGTGTGTTCTAAATAATGTATTGTCTATAAACATTGTTATGAATGACATTTAGTTGCATTTAAGGTATTTTTGTAGCCCTGAAGAATTAAAACCGATAAACCCAAGAATAAACTAAACATATAAATACAACATAGCGTATTATTATACCACGGGTCCAATACAGAACTTTTTAACCTTTAAGCCGACGCGGTCCAATTTTTTATTCTACTAGTCGCACACGGTCTACAAGACCAGTTCTATTAAACATTAAACATATTTGTGTTATATTTAATTTTAATAAAAACTGAATCAAAATCGGATCTTTCGTTGAAGAGATATAAAGCCACAGACAGACAGACAGAGAGACAGACAAACGGACGGACGGACAGACAGACGGACAGACAGTCAGACCGACCGACGGACGGACGGACAGATAGACAGACAGAAAACTCCCGATCAATGTATCTAATCGTACCAGTTTCATATGACCGAATCAAAATGAGGCCGAAACCATATTCGGCTACCATAATTGTCTGCATGTTTTCAATTTTACTTCAATCGGACAATTTCTAGAGAAGTTCAACATGGCGAATTCAAGATGGCCACCAAACATCAAAATCTAATATGGCCTAAAACCTTCTCAACAAAATACTCTTTCAAATAAAGAAAGTGCATCAAAATTGGATCAGCCGTTGAAGAAATATGAAGCCACACACAGACAGACAGACAAACATACAAACATACGCGTTAACTTATAACCTCTTTTTGGGTCGGGGGTTAAAAATTAACTAACTTCAAACTCTTGATTATTATTTGGTAGTGCGTTAATTTCTTGGAGAAGTGTATATTCATTGCGTCGTTCCTATCCGATATAAAACTTATAGTTTAAACCGAATCCTTCACCATTTCTTAGAATGCAACGTATGAGCGAATACACTATACGATCAAGTTATGGTGTTAAAACTAAAAAATTTTGTCCGCCATCTTAAGGCGTCCGTCATATTGAATTTAGTGTGACGTCATTTTATTTTCGTATTCTTCTCAGCAAACCTTTTCATATCATGGGGGTGCATAAAAAATAACTGGTCCGCCATATTGGATTTGGAATAACGTCACTTAGTTAACCATGCATTGTCATCCAAACTAAACGTGTATGCAAAATTTCAGCTCAATCGGTTGGGGATAACTGTTTTAAAATTCAGTTGCATCCGCCATATTAAATTTAGTGTGACGTCATTTTATTTTCGTATTCTTCTCAGCAAACCCTTTCATTTGATACCCATATCATGGAGGAGCATAAAAAATAACTGGTCCGCCATCTTTGGGAGTTCGCCATATTGGATTTGGAATGACGTCACTTAGCTAACCATGCATTGTCATCCAAACTAAATGTGTATGTAAAATTTCAGCTCAATCGGTTTGGAATAACTATTTTAAAATTCAGTTGCAAGATTTGACCCACAAGAACAAGGCAAGTTAAATAAAAGCTTGTAATTAAGATTGCGACCAAACATCAAAATCTATTATGGCAAAAACCTTCTCGACAAAATACTCTTTCAAATAAGAAAAAGTGCATCAAAATCGGACCGTTGAAGAGATATGAAGCCACAGACGGACGGACGGGCGGGCGGGTGGGCGGACAGACAGACAGACAAACATACGCGTCAAACTCTTTTTGGGTCGGGGGTTTAAAAAAGTATTCTTTTATATGATGGTGTAATCTTTCATCACTAGAATACTTTAATATGTTTTTGAATGTATCTTAAATATCAATACGTATATTGATATTGCATGTGATTTTGTGAAAGAGTGCACCTGATATAAAGTTAAAGTATTTTAAATAACATTTGGTAGAAATCACATTAATCATTATAATATCTAAAGTTGTATTACCATCTTAGCATTCGCTTAAATATTCCGTCAGACCCCAAACCAAAGGTAAATAAGAAAAGTGTGTGAACTCAACTCATGCAATAGTCAAAATATCCGTTCTCTTAATATAATAAGAACGATCCGATAATAAACGACAATGAACGAGGATAAGTCCTCAGAGTTAACCTGATATGAGAAACGCACACAATTATTTTAATACTAGGAAAATTGTGCAGAGGGCGCTATTATCAGCTATGTTTAAAGACCTCATAGCTTATGCATATCCAACAACGTAAAATTTACATAAATTGTGAGGTCGCTCATAATTTGGTTCACATTGAGAATACCAGTAATGTGATGTTGAAAATAGTCTGCAGTATTATGAAATATTTAATGGTGAACATTTCTAGATAAGAATTATTGACAGCAACGTTGGCGCTGCCCAGAAAATAGGAAAAATAAGTGTGGGGACGCGTGTAAGTCCCCACATTTGGAAAAGTCCCCAAAACCCTGGTTTTTTGCAGGTGGAAATCCCCACAGTTAATGGAAGACACACACACACACACACACACACACACACACACACACACACACACACACACACACACACAGACATTTGTCAAAAACCACTTTTTACTGGGATCTTAAAATGTAAAGTTTTGATGTTATCTCAATTTTTTATTTTGGACCAATTTTAGTAACCTCCTACAATTTTGTGGGGATGTTAATATGTTAAATATATTCATTTAAATTATGTGTTTTTTCTCGTTACTAGTATAGAATATAAAAACTTATTTTATGTTGGCCATGTCTCACAAAACCATTCTGGTCTATAATATTGAAATAAGAAAGTAACTTTTCACTTTTTGCGCACATATGTTTGTAAGTAGTATTAATAGTTTGCTAATTCAAAGTAATTAAATTAATTTTACTATTAAGTGGAATTAGACTTTAAAACCCTGAAGTGAAATAACTCAAAATAAAAGTAAACTATTAAATGAAAAAAATGCATTGTATAAAAATGTTCAGAAGTAAAAATACCATACAGTTATAACAATCGCAAGGTTCCTGCTAACGAATAATTATTTCTTAGCGTCGCGAATTCAACACTAAAATAAATGACGCAGTCATCTACACACCAAGAAGGAATTTGCAAGTTTGCATCCGTAACGCTTTACATAAACTTTAAATATCGTTCTTAGTTTTAAAGTTATTGGCCTGTCAACCAGATTAATTTTACTATTAACTCTTTCAGGCATAGTAGTACACTATTTGAACCATGCAAACCAACCCCTTTAATGCATACGTACCTCATATTGTATATACATAGTGGACTGTATACACTGTATATACTGTGTACGCTGTAATGTATACTATGTCCATGTTTACCACGCCATTTAAAATAAAAAATAAATCTCCACAAGTGTAGTTACAGTATATTTTATTGCTTAGCAATCCCCAATAAAAAAAAACAAATGAATTAGAACAAAGGTTAATTTTGTGCATGATTTTCTGTGCCTGAAAGAGTTAACTGAAATTCATTTCTGAAATGTGAAGTGAAATAAATTAAGAAGCACTCAGTTAATTGAAAAAATCTTGTGTTTTGTGTAAAAAATGTCCCAATTTAAAAATATCATAGAGTTATTTCAATTTCAAAATCCGTTCAATCGACTAATTATCTTTCAGCAAATCTTATGGCGTTTTGCCTACTAGTAAATGTCATTATCTTGCATTTAGCAGTATTTAGCTTAAGGAAAGTATTGGAAGATCATACAGAAACATTGTTAATTTCAGTTTATAAATTAGCCCAGTCATTATAACTGCTTACACTTGCCATAGATTTTGAGATTATCTGCAAAAAGCAGCTGATGGCAATTGATTGTCGACGTTATATCATTTATAAAAACTAAAAACATCAAGAGTCCCAGGTTTGAGCCCCGTGGAACACCTACATAGCTAAGTAGTTTCGTGACCTGTAACCACCATGTTCTACGAATTATTCCTTAGAATTAAAACTAGTAATTATAAACTTTATGATGCATACAATGTACTTCTTTGTGACAAATTTTTTGCGAGTTTTCACAAACAAATATAAAACATGTTTATTAGATTTTCTGAAATATACAAAATATTTAGTTATTAAAATAAATCTTTTCTTGAGCTCCTGGGGTAGTTAATGGCTCAAAATTCCATAGTTTCGATGTATCACACTATTCCTTAACTTTCTCCTATCGTTTAACACTTTTAGTTATTCATATTATTGTATGTAAATATTTCAAGAATCTGAAGAAATGTATTAATCTGGGTTAAAGCAACTAGGGGTAAACCATTAGCTGCAAAATTGTCTCAGTTAGATGTGTCAAGCTAATAAAGTGTGTACAAATTTGTGAGGCGTTTAGAAAGGCATTAAAATATTTGCTGTAATTTTAAAGACCACCTCGAAAGGTAAATAGGTGATAAAATATTCATAACGTTACACACATCGTTTCGACATGTTGAATTTAAGCTGCGGGCAGTTAAGCACGGGCTCCCGAGCGCCGGCGGTTTCAAATTGCCTACATGTTTTTAATTATAACGAAACGCCTGAACATTAATTTTTTTTCTTTTAATCACTCTAAACCCAAGGGATCAGCTAAATTTTAAATTGAGCCGGATAACGAAAAGGTTAATTGAGATCACAAGGGATGAAATCGTAATAAATAGATAATAAAAATACGTCATATAATATATTATATATAGGCTGCCGTTTGTCGTTGAAGTTCAGTTTGAACAGCGAAAAGCAGCAGAAGGCAGTTATTAGCGAGAACCTGAAGAAGGCAGACATGATTCTGTCGAAACGTCGTTTAGACGTCAATGATTTTCAAACTCTGTGTCAATCCATCCAAAATACTTCTCCTCGATTTCCAAACTCAACGAGCCGTAATTCATGAAAACCGGTTATTGATTTGAGTGCGGTAGAAATTGCTGCCACTGCCAGGAAATATGCCGCCGGACCGGCTGCGTCTACGCTAGGTTGTATTTGGGTCATTTTTGTTGTCAGCAGTGAAATGAATGTAGGATGGGAAATTTAGGGTTTGTAAGATGCCTTGCCGCATTCTGTCGTGAGTGTCTATGCTCTTCGTTTTGGGTTTTTGCTTCTAAAATTCTTCTTCTGAATCGTATGTTTGCTCGATCTCTGATTCTGGCAGAGCATATATCATTGCAATTTCTCGTGTGTTCATGATCCTCTCAGTTGTTATCCTCCATGTGCAGCATGGCCTCAGTATTTCATCGGGAAAGTTTCTATCCCCTTTGCGATTGTTTTCCTTTTTAGTAATGTTAATGTTTTATTCCGTTGCTTTCGTCTTATTGTTTTTGCAAGTAGTTGGATGACGTCCCTTTCAGCTCTACCTCGGCTTCTTCTGTTGGATTTTGCCATTACTGCGTTTTCAACTGAACATGCCATTGCTGGCAATATGACGGCTATGTATATCCTCTTGATCAGACTCCATGATGTTTTTTTTTTCGATGAACGGTATAATTGCTCTTATAACTCTGTATGCCTGGGGGCGAGCGTAGAGGTGTCTTGACAATGAAAAAATTCAGAGCTTTTGAGCACACATTTATGGGTCTTATTTCTGATTCCGGCAGGTACACCTCCCTCAGAGATTTATATGCACATGCCATGACTTAGCGGACTACGTTCAAGAAATATCACAAAAATTTTATTCCTTCAAACTGGGCGATGCGATAGTCCACTAACTCGCAACGTAACACAAATCAGACAGCATAGTGCCCCATTTTTGATAAACGCCCCCTCATACCGGGCGTTGCCTTTTCTCCGGCAACCACTTTAGCCACACTTTCCTCTACCATAATTTATTTCTACTCTACATTTTATCTTTCTTAACTTTGCATCTATAATCCCCTCCTTTCTTCTTTTATCTGTTAACTTTTGTTTTTGCTATTTTTGTTCTTCTTGACCTTTTTGTAATTCTACATTCATTTTTGGCTAAATTGCTAAAAATTTAAACATCTTAAATAAAAACTTTTATAAATATATTTTCCTGGCGGCAGGGAGACTACCAGGGTACGGCAGTTGTCTCGAACGGGCTCTTCGTTTAGCTTTTTCCCGTATCAATTAACCAAATTCTTCAGTGCTTCGGGAAGCACATATTTTATTGTAACTATAAATAAACTTCTTTTTCTTCTTCTATTTTAATACACCAACGAAGCAACGTTCAGCGCGGTTAGTACTTGGATGGGTGAAACCATATTGGGAAACACAGCGATCTCGTCCCATCTTCTAGCAGCCTCGATATCAGCGTATATGTGGAAGCTACGTTATTTCAAGACGGGGATTACGTAGAGGATATACCATCATTCGGAAGGGATGTAAAGCCGGCAGTCCCTTTCTCTTAAATGTTAGGCAAGAAAGAGAAGAGGTTGGGCAAAATTTCCAGGTTGGGAGCAGCTTGTATCCTGGCGTCGGTGATAGGCCCTGGTAGCGGAAATAGGCCGACGTCAAATAAATAGATAAAAAACTCCGTACGCCACTTTAATTCTCTCCTTTGCAATCAGTTCATCAGATATGTTTCTAGGTATTTCAGTTTGGTCATCTAAATTTTGTATATAATTCACTACTTATTTTCTTTTATGGCTTTGGTGGGCAGGTGAGTTATTATGGTTTCTCCTTCTATTTGATGACTTTGTACTCCATATAGACAATTCCCGTCATCATAATTTTTTGCACTAATAAGTTGGTGTTCCTTCGATCTTGCGTTCTCTAATATACCCATTATTTTTGTTTTTTCTGGGAAGATATTATTTTCCTGAACAAAATTGATATCGCGTTCATTGCCGATGAAGAGCTGGTGAAAATTTAGTTTTGTCACGACGTATTAATAGAGTGCCACTGATTAGTTTGGGTTTAACTTATATTCCATATTTACCTGAAGGTTGACGTTAGAAAACAATTTACTGCCTCATTTTGAACAATTTATTACTTAAGTATAATTTATCTTACCGAGATCTTTTAGGGACTTATGTGCTGCTAATATAAACACGTCAAATCTTCTGTGTAAGAAACTTATTACACTCTCTTTCTTTACCAACCAGTAAAGCTAAATACAGTTTTTACAAGTGATTAGCATGCAAATTGACAATATGTGCGATTTTTACTGACACAAATAAAATAGTTGAGACTTATCTCTTATGTTTCTGTTTTTCTTTTCGGATATTTGCACTAATTTCTTCCTATTCTTGTTTTTGACAGCAGGTAGACTATGTCATTACACCACACCTATAATTACTGCGGAAAACATAAATTAATTTATGATGTTTTACATTTTAAACTGTTGGAGAAGGTGTCCTAATTGAAGAACTAGCAAATTTAAAATTCGTAGACGTCTTTTGATTCCCACTGATACCTTGTATTGCACAAACTGCACTCCACAAAGCACGTCAGGCAGAACTGTATTCTATTATGTCGTCATGTTTAATTAAGAAATAAAATACCATTTTTGTTATTTTGACGCTTGAAGACAAAATAATATACCGGGTGGCTCAGCCATAGGGACACTCTTGTAACTTTTGAATGGGCGAATGGATTTCTTTCAAATTTAGTGTGATGATATGAGATGAAATTTCCAAGTATATGATGTAAAGAACCAAAATGGTCGACTTCCAGTTTCGATGCAATTTACAATCAATCAAATTTTTAAATGGGAAAACCTGTATATTTTTACATATTTGGATCCTGCTGGCCAAAATACAAATATTATTTTGATTTTCAAAAAAAAAAAATAAAAAAAACATTATTATTATTCATTTAATTATAAATTTAATACAAAGGTCAGGTAGACATGCATATCATTTTCTTCCTACTTTAAAGATCTAATTAAATTACAGGTTGTCCCACAGGAGTTCTATTAAAAAAAATGTTTTCGTTGAAAAACCAATATTGTTGGACTAAATCGTGTTTAATGCTAGTATCTGAACAGATATTTTAATAGTTATTTATATTATAAGGATCATAATGACAATAATTATGGTACTAGCCGAGCCTGATAACACGGAGCCTGATAACACGGAGCCTGATAACACGGTGTGTACCATAATAATTGTTTATGATTCAAATTTCATATAAAATTTTATCTCATTAAAATAAAAAGTAATATGTATCTCTATTGTATTTTGAAGCTTTGGGCAGTAATTATTTCAAATTGACATTCAAGTAAGCTACTGTCATGCTACTGACTATGATGTGTTCAAGTTACTAAGTAACTGTTTAAAGGTTGTTTATATTCATATGTTAATGTTGTAAAATAATATTGCTAAAGTTTTCTTAGTTTTCCCAAAAAACGAGCTATTTAGTTTTCTAAATAGCTCGTTTTTGCAGTAAACTATTTTAGTTTACTGCCAGAAATTGAAGAATTGGCAGAAGACGTAGTTTCTTCCCTCCTGCCCCAAAAATCTAAAAGCGTTTATGAAAAGATTTATGGCCAGTATGAAAGTTGGTGTAACCTAATTTTATTTTATCATCATAGTACGGAGTACTATAATGAAATCATTATAGTACTCAGTCCGATAAAGTATATCATTTTGACACGTCAGAAGATGAAAGTACTTTTAGAGCGATTTTTAACAATTTTAGTAAAATTGCGGCATTCTATGATTAAAGCTAAAAATAAAAAAATTTATACTTTTTGAAAATCAAAATAATATTTGAGGGTCAGATCATACGTGTTTTAGCCAGCAGCATCCAAATATGCAAAAATATACAGGTTGTCCCATTTAAAATTTTGATTTTCCTGTCAATTGCTTCGAAAACGGAAGTCGGCCATCTTGGTTCTTTATATCATATAATTGGAAACTTCATCCCATATCACTGCACCAAATTTGAAAAAAAACTGGCCGTTCAACAGTTACAAGAGTGTATGTCACTCGGAGTAGAAGGCTCATTATGTGTTTCGCTTAGTTGCTCAACCTCAGATTGCCTCTCGGCTGGGCAAACTTCTGGGCTCAACAATCAACACATAATGTTCGCCTTCTACTCCTAGTTGTCCGACAATAAAAACCAACTGCTTGGATGAATCAAATACACATAGATAATGCTTTCAAAGTAAAAGAAAACACAAATTTTTACCGTGGTGGTGAGATATAGATACTGAGAAACATTTCTATCACGAGCAACGTCAGGCTATTTAGCTATTCAGCTCGGTATAGTATTACTCAAATTATGAATATATATATTGTCATTTTTATACAAATAAATTTTTACTATAGTTATATGTACATCTGTTGTTGCTATAAACTAGATCCATTTTCGGGAAAACATATTAGGCCAAAAATAAGTCGTCATAACTATTATATTATAGAGCTGAGTTTTTAAAATCTAAAAGGACTCGACTTTCATTGACACTGTCATCAAAAACGTATTCAAAACTATTTCACGGAATTTTTTTACATCCTTTTCTATTAGAGAGATTCCTTGTTCTCCTTTCCCCTGAAGTTCAGTTTACATAGTTATAGAACTTCACTCGAAAATTTACAATATATACTTTAACGCATAACAGAAGTTCAAATGAGACTAATTGAACTCCGAACCCTACCTTCGGTCGCCTAAGAAGTTACGGACCGCAAATGAAATTGAATATGTAAAGTTTATGACGGTTGCCAATTCAGGGTTAAACTTTCTTCTAATAATGTGAGGTCTGAAAATTATGCACGGTTAATTAAATAAAACACTACTTATGTATGCTTATTCTATATTTACATTGGCAAAAATACCCGTTTTTTATACGGATTGAAGTAAAGCTAATAGTGAAAAATAAAAATCATTAATACTCTTTAGTATGCTTATCATAGTTCTTTGATGATGGTTAGGTACCAGTTGTAGTTGATGAATTTAAATGAACCTGAAGTCAGATTACATATTATCATTATACCTCTAATTTTTTAGCACTCTAGATCGTCTATTTGGTAACTTCTTGGTTACTAGCTAGAAGTATTAATCGATTAGCGATATCGACCTACATCACTGCTCTATAATTCTAACCTGTCGTAGATAAGACAAATATCTCTAAATATAACATTCTTCCGGATTAAAATTCCAGCCGCCAGAGCGGAGTTTTCCAACTGGTCTTTATCAGAGCTGGTGTTAAAGTATCCTTTTGAAGTTTATATTGGTGTCTCATCTGGACCAGATATATTTGTTCAAGTGCTTTGAAAAAGTGTCTCAAATTCATTTATTACATTATGAGGCTGGAATTTAAGATGCATATGCGAGCAGTACGATTGGAGATGATCGTGTTCATATCTTGCAATTATGCGTCGACCTTCCCTGTAGCATTCCACAGTGGGTCGTTTTTAGAGATTTTTGGCCAAAACTCAAATTAACCAAATTTCACATACTTCCGAGGAATGAGTGATAAACAAGCTTTTATCCTTATACCTGCTCCATTTGCGTTCTACAGCTTGAAAAGGAAACACGTGTTCAAGTTTAAAATTGTGCTGTGAATATTCAGCGTTTATAAGACTGTGAATTTTTGGTTTCTTTGTCTTCAATTGAACGAATCGGCCATATTAGTTGACTTTATTTGTTATTTGGTGTCCCACTTATAGCCTTTTAGCGAGTGAGCAGTTTCAGCGGTAAATTTTGATTAAAATGAAACTTTTCATTTTTGTTACACTTTACTCCCGCAAGCTTCCCCTAGAATTTTATGATATTGATAGCAGTGTTATGTCCTGTGAATTACAGCTGCCTATAGCTGCCGTTTTTCGAGTAAAGGTGTTCTAGCGCGTAAAAATGTACTAAAAAGAAAGCTTTGAAGAAGCATTAGAATTGACGTTAATGGGAATAAATATGTATATCATAGCAAATAATTGTTAATCAATTTATATAGTTTTTTAATAATAAACGTTTATAAAACCAGCATTCATGCAGTCCATACAATCACATAATACAAAAGGCGTTTTGAATACGTTAATGCAGGTTAAAAATACTCAATTTAAGAGTAATAATAATTACTGATATTGCAATGACGGATTTATTTCAATTCATTAAATCCTTCAATGGAATTTTATTACCATTTTTCCTCGAATTTGTAGGCAATATTCTAGATGAATCCAAAGTGTTACAATAGTATCCAATTACTTCAATTTCCATGTCTCTGAAACCCACCCTTATATATCGGTGGAATTTTTTAACCATTTTTCCTCGAATTCGGAGGCAATATTCTATTCGAATCCAGAGATTCACAATTTTATTCAGTTAATTTAATTTACACCTCCTGAAACTCACTCCCATTTATTCAAGGGATTTTTTTCATCATTTTTCCTCCAAACGCCAGCTGATTTTGAGGCGTTTCCAGGAGTTTCAGAGTTTTGGCCAAAAATAACGTTAAACCTGACCCACTGTGCATCCTAGGAAAGACTACAGATAATTATTAGAGCTTGCATGGATATTTCTGAGCGGCCAGCTATCCACGGAAATATCATATCCGATTTCAGGCGCTCTCTACCATCTTAGACGGACGTCCGAAACCATTTATTACTTAAAGATATTTCTTTTCAGGGGTCAGTTCAGTGTAAATTAAGTAAATGATATTAAGGATGTTTGTATTTTTCTCATCCGTCTCTATATAAAAGCTTGGTTTTGCTTCCTAGTAGCAGCTAACATTCCATTTCAAGATCCCAATATTGTCAATGATTTGTACTCTTATGAAAACCTGTAGAAGGTCCTATCAAGTGAAGCTTTGAAAAAGTTTTGTTGTCACCTCTGATATTTCTCAAACGAATCAATTGTATTAGTATTTTATGATCACAGTGTGTCTTTAGAAACAAAAATTGAGCTTGTTAATGTGATGCAGCGCGATATGGATGATAAAGAATCTTGTTATAGTATAAAATGTATTAAAATCCAGCAAAGAGCAGTTCGTATATAACATCAACCAGCCGCTGTAATATCTCGTTCCAAAATATACCGCATCATTTTTCAACCAATTTAAAATTCTCTGAGAATTCTTGAAGTGCGACCTTTTCCCTTGGAACCCCCTCAAATATTTTCAAAAAGGTCTTTTGATCGTTGAGAACCTTAAAGTTGTTAATAACAGAGCCAAAAGAAACGTTAAATCCATAGCATTTGCTCTTTTTGCTCCAGGTGGTAAAGGACTACTATGGAAGGTTTTCAGACAGTAGCAAAAACATGAATGTATAATGTTTTTCAAGACTTTTGTAATTTTTACTTCTTTGTTGTGTAATATACCACATACATTAATTGTCCTCTTTATTTAGAAGACATATTTCTTATCATTTGCTGATATACTGACTATTTTCCTACATCTAAAACAAGGTCATTGAGGCACGTATTACGGTTGTCCACGGTTGTCCGACAGAGCTAAATAAACTTTACTTTTATTACTTTTTTACTTTTATTAAAAAAAGTAGATAGATAAGGACCACCTACTGAATGGCGCTTCTTTTACTTTAACTCTCTTCTAAATTTCTATTATGCTACTGTGTACTCTCCCATTTCCCATAATCTAGATGCAGATAGCTACATGTGTGTTACGAGTCTTTATCATTATCCAAGAAAAGAAAATAATTCTAAACTGAAAGAATTCTAACCCTAACTGGAGTAGTATGTATTTTCAAATTTCTACAGCATATTTGTAATTTTCCTGCGTAGTTTCTTAATTAATTATTTTGTTAGATTGACCCCAGCATATGTTTTTCATTAAAAATATAACAGACTTATCCCTGGGTAACAATGTCAACTATTTTCCAAATGCCAAATCACCAAATACACCATCGTTTCTCAGTTAATTATATTTTAAGACGGTCACTCTAAGAAGCATAGCAGGTTTCTCCCTTGACAGTTGTGTTAACCTCATGCCAAATATTATGATCCTCAAAATCGTGAGAGGTTACTAAAATTGATCCAAAATCGAAAATTGAGATAACATCCAATTGAGATAACGTCCCAGGAACCCAAAAAAGTGGTTTTTGAAAAATGTCTGTGTGTATGTGTGTGTATGTATGTGTTTTAGCACGATAGCGGTGAAACTACCAAACGGATTTGGATGAAACTTTGCATGAGGCTTTCCCGAGGGCTTTCCTTAGTTTTCCAGATGATCGGATAGGTTGAGATCGGATTACGTTTAGTGTCGTTTTGATACAACCAGTTGTTTATTTTATACTAACTTAAAATTTGTGATCGAACCATTGAAAAGTAGATAAAATTCTGATTTTTGATTTTTCCGTGAAAAAAATTTAAAAAAAAACAAAATAACAATCTATAAATAGAATCACGCTTCTTGGGTATGATATATTTTATATTTATTATTATTTTTCAGTACTTTTTAGCTTTACCTGGCCTCACTTCGTCTAGTCTTTCGACTTCCACGACGACTGGCGCCTTGAATGACTGACTGGCTCCGAAGCGAGTGTCTGGGGAGGGTCAAATGTTGTATTATTCTAATTTTAAATAAACTAATTTTTGTTTTTTTTGCGAGACTATAAATTTTAAATTTGAGGTTCGCAGTTTCAAATTCTATTGATCGCAAGATTTATTTATTTTTTTTAATATAAAAGAATTATTTCAACTGGATAAATATAATTAAACGAGATTGTTAATATTTTGTGCTCTTTTCGGCTTCAAAGATCCACCAGGAGGAGAGGTTCCAGCCGCTTGCAGCAGCTGCCCATTTTCTTTTTTTCATTAGTTATTCTCTTAGTCCATCCTCTATATTTTTAACTAAAAGTATATATCATTTCTTCGTTGGCAATGGCATCTACCTACCAAATATTTATTTATTCAGTCAAATAGCTTTGTAGATATAGAATCTAGATACCAGACCGATAGACATACAGACAGACTAATGGAATTGAAAGGCTTTTATTTTGGTAATCTTCATATTTTGAAACTCGAAATTTCTAAAAAATCTCAGAGTAAATTTTTCAAGATTACAATACTTCCTTCCGTAAGCGAGTAAAAAATGTGCAGTTAGTTCTTTTAAATGCAACTCACTCTTGTAAAAATATTGAAAGAACCTCATTTCAGAATAACTTATTGTTATGGTAATATCCCCATAGAAATATTATCTCCACATTTATGCTAATACGTAAGAATAACGTTTCTTATTTGTAATGCTCTAGTGTAGTCTTATAAGTAGCTATTGCATTCTTTTGAAAGAATCCGTAGTTTGTAACCATTAAACTTTAAATTCGTTAATATTAACTTGGAGGAAACTTCTAATTACAATTTGCGCAAAGTTAGTAAAATGAGGTAAACATAAATATCTAAATTTGTATAAGATTAAAATATTTTATGCCTTCTCAGATCCATCAGATTTTGTCAGAAACTGTTGCTAACTTGAACTGTAAAAATAACTTTATTAAAATACATTTTTAAAACTTAGAGATATTTTCCCTTAGTAATTCTTACTTTCCATCCTAATCCCGTCTTTAAACTTATAAATGTAAAAATAATCTGTATTGGAAACTTTTATTGGTGCTGACGCCCTTATGGTTGATATAAAGGCGACACACTTAATTTTATATGGTATAAAAATAAGGTTAGTCCTAAGAATGGCGTCAAAAGTTTAACTACATTTTGTTGGATGATATATATTTACAACGACAGAGTTTAACTGTAGTCCAGTCCTTAACTCACATGAAGGGTTCTCAGTGTTTTTTTGTTTAATTGTTATTATTATGACACAATTTTGTATGACATGTTTATAAAAAATAATAACTCTTATAAAAACTATTTTATTAACTTGAATAAACTACAACATAGTTTATCAACAAGTGTGTCGTCATTTATTAACCTCCAATACATTTTTTTAAGATTCACCGCAGATTACGAATTTGAGGTCAAAATTAAAAAATACTAAATGGCTGCTCCACTAATATTTGTTCAGGGATTATTTGCAAAAAAAGAAACAATAATTTTACGTTTTTACTAAAATACCTGTATAGTTCCAAGTGTACTTTTATAGATTAGATTAGATTAAAGTTGAAGAGAAGAGCTGGCAGATTACCATCGACATGGATCTATTGTGGCATTCGTAATCTATTATTTAGAGCTCCTTATCTAGCTTTGTTTTTTCTATTAGACCCCATAATCTTGATGAGGGCTACTTGGTATAGCTATCTACTCTACGTTTCTTCTCGCCAAGTAGTTGGAATCTCAGTCTGGCTAGGCCTTCGCAATGACATAGCACATGTACTGAGGTTTCCTCTTCCTCTTGACAGAATCTGCATGTTGCATCCTCCGTCAGGCCCATTAGACTCATATGTCCATTAAGCCTACACTATCCAGTTAGAAAACCCACCATTATCCTAATGGCACGGCGTTTCTATTTTGGCGTAGTAGGTCTTCCGTGAATTTGGCAGATCGACCTGCATGGAATCGATTGCCTTTAGCACACCACTGCAAAACGGCCACTTCAGTCAGTCTGAAATACTATGGCGTGTATTTCTAGACTTATTGAGATTTTCGTTTCTATCTTATCCCGTCCCAGTTTCGACTTCATGTTCCCTCTTGGAGACGTCAGTGTACCAGACCGTTTGTGCCGATATTGGAGGACAATTTTTCCGGTCCTCTCTGTATTTTGATTTAAATTTTTTGATAGAATTTATACTTTGGGATCATAGTGTCCTTAGGCATTCGCAGAATGAGATCAGTTTTCAACTCTGAGTATAACTTTTGGTGCTCTGTTATGTGTTGTTGTATTATGTGCGTTGTGCCTTGCATTATAGCCCATATACCATTGAACGAGCTTTCCCTTGGATAAGTATGTGTAGTGGTAGTAAGTCTAAAAGGACTTCAAATGCAGCCGTGGGAGTAGTTTTTATGGCCTCCATATCGCACAGGCAAGCAATCCTTTGTACGCCACTGAATAGCCTTATTGCTAGCAGTTGCAGTGTTTTGGTCCACCAAACCATCGAGTCATAGATTATCATGCTAATATAAAACCATAGGATCATCTTCTAATGTATAACCATAGGATCTTCCTCAGCTTTTTTCCACACGTCTGCCTGTACCTTCCCAGGGCAATGGTCGCTTTGTGTGAGTCTTCTTGGATGTGGGAATTTCGTGTCAAAATGACTCCTAGGTATTTAACCTCGCTGGCAAATATAATTTTCATTCCATTAAGCCTTCGGTGTTTTAGACCTCCCGAGCCTCTTTTTCATGTAAAGGTGATTGTAGTTTTGTGAGGATTTATGGAAAGTCCTTCCTCACTACACCACCTGTTGACAATATTTAGGGATCTTTGAATACGCTCTGATATTGTGTTCGAAAATCGACCTTTGATTACTATCGCTAGTAAAAGCTTCTTGCAGAAATTTTTCAGAGGAATTCATCAACTGGGGTTTCCCACAGCAGTGAAAATACTACTCCTCCTTGAGAGCAACTTGTACTCACCCTTGCCTCAATGGTAGCTTCGTCTGTATTAGATACTATAATACTCTTTTCTTGGCTCTCTTTAATCCACGGTTGGGACTCCTCTATTTAACAAAGCATTAATTAATGATTGCGTTGTCGGGTTGTTGAACGGTCCTTCTATATCTAGAAATGTTGCCACTGCCATTTCTTTATCATCTAATGACTTTGACAGTAGCCTATTCAAATCATCTAGTCCAAGCCCTGTTGACTTTTCCGGCTGGTATGCATCTTGACCCTCACTGAGACGGTTTTCCCTCAGTATTTCGCCTTTAATGTATCTATCCAACAGCCTTTCCAATACTTTAAGTAGGAAAGAGGACAGGCTTATGGACCTATATGACTTTTCTAAAGCTAGTTCTTTAAAAAAACCGCTGACTATGGAATCACTACTTCCACGCCCAGATTTCCTCTCTAGGACTCTTACATCGAAAACAATGTTGATACTATACTTGTACTCCACTTTGTGGAAATAGTGTCTAAATAACTTTAATAATATAGAAGCTGAAATCCAAAATACCCATAAAATGGTATGCCACATCAGTAGTGAAGGTGGGGGTGGGGTTTGGTAATGGGGAGGGGTGATAGTGGGGGTACCTGAAAAAATTTGGAGGCTTTTTGTTCTTGTATACGCAATATTATTTTTAAACTCCATTAATAATAGAGCAGGGGTGGTAATGGAAGTGATAATGGGGATGGATGATGCCAAAAATTTTCGAGACCTTTGTGTCTCGTGCATACACTAAATCTCAGTTTTATGGATATGCTTGTTTGCTTTACACCATTTACCCCTTAACCATTCAACGGAATAAGATCAAAATATAATCAATTTCCAGATCTCGTTATAATATAGGCGTACCAAATTTCAAGACAATATCGTAAACCGTTCTGGAGTAATCGTGCGCACAAGAAAAGTTGACATAACGACAGACCGACAGAAAGAAACTTTTCGTTCAAACATAAAATCTCGACGTTTCATGGCATTCTAAGCCTATTTGAACAAAAAAAAAACCGCTGCCCAAGGAATCACTACAACATACAAATTTTCCATCCAAGTCTCTCTCAATGAAAAATATTTCTTATATGTGAAAATAATTGGTTATGGAACTTTAATAATATACTATTTGAAATCGTCTACCCCAAAAACCCATAAAACGATATCCCACATCAGTAGTGGGGTGGGGGTTGATGAAGTAAAAAAATATTTTAAAGTTTTTGGTTCTCGTACTGCCATGAGCAAAAAAAATGGGACAACTATTTTTTCTAATGTAAATCTGTCTCTATTTGCACACTTGCAATGAATTTTGAAAAATAATTGACAATGTCAGAAAAATTAGTCAGATGTACATACACGACTAGATTTTAGCAAAAATACGTTATAAGACTTTTTGCGCACGACAGTACACACACTAAATCACAATTTTTTTTTTCACCTTCTTTAATAATGGGATGGGAGTGGCTAATACCAAAAAATTTTTTGGGTCCTGATAGCTTCTCTTGTATATACTAAATACCAATTTTATGGACTCTTACCTGCTTGATTTATCTATTTACTCCCATTTATCCCGATATCCCCCCAACCCTTCAACGAAGAAAGATGAAAATATAACCTATTTTCAGATCATGTTAAAATACGTACGTGTACCAAATTTCAAGTCAATATATTAAACGGTTCCAGAGTAATCGTGCGCACAAAAAAGTTACAGACAGACAGACCGACGTCTCATTACATTTCATCCTAAGCCTATTTGAACAATAAACATTTTTTTTTTGTCGTTACTATACTTCCACTGTATGTGGAAGTAAAATTATGCATTTTTTTTACCGTTACTATATTTCCACGATGTGTAAGTAAAATGAGAATCTCGTTAGTGCTCATGATACTATCATGACCTAAAATAAATATAATATATAGTTGAAATTATTAAGTTTTTTCCGTGCATGTTTCACATATTTCTGAAGAGTATATGTATAACTACCCACTGAATAAATCGGCAACGAATCAACATTTATTTTCAAATTTTGTGGACATTTGATGATTTATTTATTTCAATTTGCGTATCCAAGCAGGCCATTTTGACCCAATTAAAGGCACGATGGACCTGTAAATTTATAAACACAGTTCTTGGTTGTATTGCAATATGAACTATTAATGAACGTAAATTAAAGTAATTTAATCTATGTAGTTTGGAGGTATACTCCAATATAGAAACAAATATTTAACTAATAATTTTGTTTCTTTGACAAAGTTTCGAACTCAACAAGAGTATTAACACTGTTAACCATTCATAGTTTAATTATAAAGGGGCAACTGCAGATCGTTAGGGTTGGAACATTGGATAACAATGAATTATGAGATCGTCGTGAGGGGAAGTTAAAAGGTATTTGTAATGAATGTTCGATCAAAGTCACAATTTCATGAGTATTAAATTTTCATAGGATAATAGACGTAGTTTGTTACCTTGTTTCAGCTGTAACTCTGGATCAAAATCTCAGATCAAAAATGTCTTTATCTCTTCGGGAACCTTTCAAAAAATGTTTCAATAAGAGGCATAATTAATAAGGTACTTTAAGCTAAATTATCACGTGAGAAATAATAACCCAAGATTAAAGAAAGGGGCGGGAAGAAACGTCTAAAATACAAAATTATCATCAAAATTATAATACTAAAATACACATGTTGCTGTCAACAATTCTATAGTATTCTCATGATGTAGTTGTGGAAATAATTTAAACTTATCAAATTATAAGTTTCATGTATTACATTAATTCTTCTTCGGCCTTGCCCCCGTGCAGCCTTTCTATTGTCACGGCATCCCAATATTGTGAACGATTGGCTAACTACGGGACCAAGGTCTGAAAAATTATTCCTTAAATTTGAAAATAAAGGCCATGGTCGGTTAAGATGGGTGAATTTGCCCCGCACGGATTGTGCTCTTTTTTTTCCTTGGGTTATTATCAATTTCACTTAGAATTTTTTTTTTGTAGAATCTTGGGATGGTTTTTCAACACACATAATTTTTGTAAAGCTATCAAATGGTAATTGAAAAAAAAAATAAAAAAATATTTTGTAAAATTATTTTACGCTGATGTTAAAATTGTCATAATTTTTTTGTAACATCTTGGGATAGTGTTCTTAGGATGGGTATTTTATAATATCTAATTAAAATTATTATCACTAGTGGCATATTCTCGATTAAAAAAATATTATTGCCTTTCAACGGAATAAGATCAAAATATAATCTAGTTCTAGAACACGTTCCAAATTTCAAGTCAATATTATAAACGGTCCCAGAATAATCGTGCACACAGAAAAAGTTAGAGCTAGAATGACAGAACGACAGACAGACAGAAGCTGGTTTTTAATACTTCTAGTACAAAATGTCTCACACCTAAAAGTATATAAACTGAAACAAAATTATAAATGATAATGACAAAAATTAAATCGAAAGCTGTTAACGTTTCGGAAAATATTACTTTTTCCGCTATCAAAACTTTCACTTGTAATCATGTCAAGCATAACAGTTTGCTATTTATGCATTTCCATAGTCACCTGAGACATTAAATTATATTTATTTTATTTTTACTTACTTCGTCTCTGAGGATCGGCAACCAGCTGGTACAGAAACCTATAGAATAATTAGAAAAACTTTATCCTCATTTAACAAAAAAATAGCGGATTCTTTAAGTTTTCTTTTAGTTGAGTCGCTTTCTTTTTCCAGTATTTTAAGCGTATCTGAACAACAAAAATTTCAATTTTTTTTTTACCGTTACTATACTTCCATTCCACTACGTAGATGTGGAAGTATAGATGTGGAAGTAAAAATACAACATACGGGTCGAATTAAGAACCTCCTCATTTTTAAAATTTTATGAAGGTGGCTAAAAACTAAAAATATACTTCATAGTTTAGTAACTAGAGGTTTTAACTTCGGAATAATGTCATATGAATTAGATTTCGCTTATTTTTGGTAAATGCATAAAAAAAGTCTATATTATGGGGGGGCTTGTTAATTATAGGTACGTAAGAGAAAAAAACATTGGATATGAGAGAAAGTCAAATTAAGATAAGAAAAGGTTCTATGCAACTTTTTATTTAAATTTAATTTAATTTAAGTTATAATGACATGTGAGGTGAGGTACTGTACCGGTTTCAGTGACTGGACCTCGATCGGCGAAGTTAAGCACGCCGGGTGGAGTCCGTTACTTAGACTGGTGACCGTATCTCATCTCGCCGTCCTGGTTAAGTCGTAGAGTAGCATTAGCTAAACTTCGCCAGGACGTTAATATAAATAAAGGCATTAAAAAAAAATATGATTTTAGTTTGAAAAAGAAGCACTTCAAAACGATTTTCGTCAAATAACTCGAAAAATATCACATTGAGTGAAAACATGCTAAAGGCAAATATGAGAACTACTAAACTGAGGATGAATTTTGTTTTTTTCGAATGTCTGTAGAAATAATGGTTTCTGAGATCTAGAAGCACAAAGAGGGCGTGCGAACGTTTATATAAAAATGTTAAATATGTCAAAGATGAAAGACTATTAATTTGGCTTTCAAATAATTTTTTGACTATTTCTATAGCGTAAAAAGTTGTCAGAAACAATTTGCTTCTTCACATTTTTTTAATAAGAACGTAACAGTTTTGTTAATATAAGTAGCCAATAACTAAAAAAATGTTTCCTCATATACCATTTTTCGTTAACATATGGCATGGCCTAGACTCTCAACTTTTTTCGTCCATTTGCAGCCCTTGCTTTAGAAAATAATTGCATTTTCAACTATAAAGGGGTTTTCTAAAAAGCGTAACATTTTTGTCTCCTTGCAAATATCTCAATAAATATTAGTTTCCACGAAAAAATGGTGGATCAAAAATAAAGCTTATAAACTCAGAATTAATTTGTTTGTTTTTTTTTTGATTTATGTAGAATTAATAGTTTCGAAGATATTTAAGTTTATAGAAGCCATCTAAATGTTTAAAGTATACAGTATTTAGTTTAGATCTCGAATATCTTAGAAACCATGACACTTCTTTGCTTGTTTTTATACTTATTATAAAAAATAAAGAAGTTATGGCGGAAATATAATGTGCGTTTTCACATTTCTTTTAAAAAAAATGTGGCCATGCTGTTATTGTAATTGTTCAGTAATTAAAACATACTTTCCAAAAATACTACTTTTCGTTAATATAGAGATTGGCGTCACTTAAAAGAACATTTTTTTTTTGTTTTAAAAGAATCCATCCGCCATATTTAGGCCTCCATTTCGAATTATTTAATTTTGACATCAGATTCATAATCAGCTATCGCAACAACATAGATATCCTGTGTTTAAAAAATAAATCAGTAATACTTTTTCAAATATTAAATATTGGTCAATTATGAAAAGCCTACTTTCGCTATTTTTATAGAGCTTTATTTACAGATCTGTAGTTTCCTTACGAAACATTTTAGGGCATACCTTCATTAGAGCTTTTATGCTTGAAATTGGCCATATAATCACTTCTGAATTTTCTTACGTACCCTGTATACTTGGTGAAAACGTACTGCCCCAGTAAGCTGCATTTTTCAAACTTTATACTTAAATATCTTGGAAATCGTTGACTTTAGGGGGTTGGGCTCATTAAGACTTTTAATCAGCATGGTTTTAAGTATAACATACACTTGTTTTATGACATTTGACTGAAACCGCTTTTTACATAGGTTCAAATACGTGGTCCTTTAAGGGTGGTTTTCATCTCTTGTGGGTAGGAGCAAGTGTTCGGACCATATAAAACTAAAGATGATAACATTTACTACAATAAACCATTATTGATTTAATGAAATCAATAATGGTTCCAAAATCATATTTGTCGTTATCGAAAAACACCGTATCATCGATGAAACTTATAATTTTGTCACTAACGTTTAGTTCAAAAAGATCATTTACATATGGTGACAATAAAATGGGTCCTAATACAACGCCTTGAGGAACTTCACGTGAAATCATTTTTATCATCACCAAGTTGTCAATTTTCATGAATATCATGATCCTATCCTCAAGAACTTTCTTAAATATTTTGGCTGAGATGGATAATCGGGATATTGGTCTATAAATCCAGATTTGTAGTTTATCGTCAGATTTATCCAAATATATTATAATTGCAAGTTTGAAAGCTGAATAATCTATTTCTGAAGTTTTCACCTGTCTAAAGTTTTGTATATGGAAAATCTGTTTTTAGTTCTATTTCAATTTTGTCCGATAATTTTTATCCAATTTCGGTGTAACACTTACAAAACTTATTTCAAAGTTATTTTTTATTTGAAATAATGATATCTTTCTCATAAGCAATATTTTTGTATCAGTAATATTGCCACTATCTGAATTGTTAATGATTCTCAAACAATTCCATATATTTTTAGACAAAATATATTTCCACCTATTCCAAACTGGAAATATGTCACTCTTATTTTCTCATTTCTATAAGTTTGATATTCTACTAACCTGTCTGAATTTTTCACTATTTTTTTTTACTGCATTAATAATAATATATAGATATAATGGGTTCTCTATTTTTAGGCATTTAGCTTTTACCCGGTACCTGTAGATTTATATGATTATATCAACTTAACTTTATTAACTAATATTTTTCACGGCCAATGCCAATGTCATCGTAAAAATTCCATCGGCTATAGACCATAAATATATATTTTATCAGAAAATACCAGCAATTATTTGAATTTTTACAAAAAGTACTACTATCGTCTTATCAGCATCACACCAAAGAGCTTTAATTTAACTTTTTAATATAAAAGTGCCTGTTCCTTTTTGATTTTCCTTGCAAAGATAGTTTAAATGTAAAATTAATTTATCGAATGAATCATACTGATCATTATAGGCATATTATTTTCTTTCTTATTCATTATCAACAATTAATTCAATATCAAAGGGCTTACTGATTAAATTAATAGCAGTGTTTCATCATTTTATATTTGTACGTTGTTTACTTTAATCACAAAATTCAAGCATAACTTTGTATCATCCTCTATCTATTCTTCTTACTTGTTTGATTCTAGTTATATTCATGCCGTGTAACTTTGTTAAGCAGATTGCAGTATCTACTGTGCAATAATGACAAATATAATATGGCATTATATTCATATGCCAATATAATGTACCATATAGCATTACTGATGCAGGAAGTGAAAAATGCATGTCTTGTAAGACGCGTCGTTGCACTTTGAAATATTAATGGAACAATGTTAAATAAGGCATTTTTTACCCATTCTGACAAAAGGGCAGTGGTTTTCGACTAATTTTCGGTCGCTGAACACGATTATGGCTTCAAAATTCATTGAAAATGATGGGGACATGGTCAGATTAGAAGTTTTTAACTGTCAATGACAGTTAAAATTTTTTTTATCTTGTTTTTTAACGTCGGTCTATTTCAGAACCTCTTCTCGTAAGAAGAGTAGGGATCTTTTACTTGTCTAACATTTAATAGACAAGGGACCGCCTACTTTACATCTCCTCCGAAGTATGGTATATCCACTATGTAATCCTCGTCTTGAAATTACATAGCTTCCGCGTATACGCTGATATACAAGCCACTAGAAGGTGGGACGAGATCGCTGCTTTTCCCAAGATGGATTTCATCCATCCAAGTACTAACCGCGCTGCACGTTGCTTCACTGGAGTGACGAAATACAATCAAAGTCAAGACGCCTCCACGCTCGCCCCTCTATGTAGTAATCGGATATTGCCTAATATTAGCAGATGGTAAATAATAATATTGTTTCTTGCATTTATGTAAATTATTTTGTATACTATATTGTATGATGTCAAATGCCAATACTGATTTTTAAACTGCTCAAACGAGGTATTTGATATCTGTCAACTGTCAATAGTTACTTTTGACACTGGACAATGTGGTATTGCAAGGTTAATAATATTGCCGACATGCAGTTTTAATATTTCAATAATGTTAATAAAAGTCATTGAAGTATAAATGATTGACTGTGGAAAATAAACAAGAGGACGGCACTGAAAAACAATAATATATGTCATAAAGTTTTTTGACGCACAGTCATTCTTTTGTAGTTCGATAATATACTTATTTTCCTAACATTTTAACGTCTGTTTAATTCATACGTAAGAATCAAGGTTTTTTTAGCTAGAGAAATCTTAACATTTGGTGCCGAAACCAGGGGATGTGGAAAATAAACAAGAGGACGGCACTGAAAAACAATAATATATGTCATAAAGTTTTTTGACGCACAGTCATTCTTTTGTAGTTCGATAATATACTTATTTTCCTAACATTTTAACGTCTGTTTAATTCATACGTAAGAATCAAGGGTTTTTTAGCTAGAGAAATCTTAACATTGACAGAAGTTGGTTGCTGTCAAAATAATATAATTTACTCATGAATAAATACTTCTATTACAGCAGAATTCATAGTATCAATAGGCTCTACGCTTCGGTCCACTGAAAGCCCTGTATATACCTTCTTGTTGTTTCACTCGTGGCATTGACGACGTTATGACAACTGTTAACTGTCATAATAATCCTAATTGCAGAAAAGAAAAATTTAATACAGCAAATTTAATACTTCACTGACCGAAGCTCACAGGCAATAGAGGCTACCAATTTTGCTATATAATTATATAATGTTTCATAAGTTAGTGAGATTATTTTGACAGTTTAACAGTTGTGATACGCTGCCAATGGCCATTTACGACGTTAATAGGCACACAACTGACCCTTTATTTAAGACGAGGGTCAATAGGCGGTATTAGTGTCATTATCAAAAGTAACTATTGATAGTTGACGGATGTCAAATGTCCCGTTTGAGCGGTTTAATACTCAGTATTCGCATTTGACAGTTATCAAAGTAGCACACAAAATAATTAGTATAAGTGGAAGAAAAAATATTATTGTGTATTAGGCAATATTCAATTACCGGAAGTCATTGACAGTTGAGAACTGCCATATTTCTAGTTTCCCATAATTTTCGATAAATTTGAAGGTGATCATCGCATTCAGCTACCAAAAATTAGTCGGAAAACACTATTTCTGCACTTTTGTTAAAATGGGCAAAAAATGTATTTTTTAAGATTGGTCAATGTGCTGAATTGAAATTTTGCCTAGCTACAACTTTTGGTTATAAATTATCTCCAATAAATCAATAAACGATTCGAACTCTACTATAAACTGTAGCTTTCCGCCTCTTTTACCTGGACAAATTTTGATTTATTAAATTTCAGAGAGTGATCGAGGTCACGTGGAAAACAGCTCACAAACAAACAAATCAAACAGTAAATCAGATAGGTTTTCTAATAACATATATTGAATCATTTGAAATGTGAGTGAATGGTTATATTAACTGTTAGAGCTGATGTCGCAAAGCTACATTTTTAACGACTCATAAAGAATTATATTTACCTTAATACTTTCCATAATTTGTTTGTTTTATTCTACGAAGGCAGCTAAAGTAATGAGTTTCGTTCATAAATCTTCCTTAATTTAACTTTTATATGATAGAGGAAATGTTTTACACTGCCAGACTATAAGTCATAATTTTCTCACCTTAATTAAGATACCTTTTACTCTAAGACGTAAACATCTGTTTATTAAAATTTTTGCTGCAAGAAAACTGTATTTCAAGTATAATTGTCTTAAAAGTATATTTTAATATTCAAAAGGAACGTTTCCATACTATTTTCACATTTAATTTAAAATACTTTCCAACCTGCCCAAGAACAATAAAGATAAAACATTTATATTATTATTTACTTCACAGAATGGTGAAACTATTATCGGTTGCATTATTGTCCTTGTACCGCTTAATGGTGGTCATATCGATTAAAAAATGTTCTTTGTAGCTTTTTCATATTTCGCTGTTTCAAATTTTCATTAATGTACATTCTTTCTAAAGATATATTTTACTCTACTTTATTTTTACTCTTCCATGTACGACATAGAGAAAGTACTGTGATTGTGCGAATATTCGATTTTGGGTCTTTGATAAAACGAACAATTCATTAGGATAAGATACTTATATTAAAAAATAAAAGCAAAACCCCCAAAAAATATAAATAAAGAGTCTATACATTGACTTGTTTTTCTTGCCCTGACACTGAACAAACTAGTGAAAACAAGATGTTATTGAGAACACAAAAATAGTTATCTAAAGAACAAACCAGACTCTACTGAAGCAAAACATCTTTTAGAACATATGACGTATAAGTTTCGTTTTTCACATATATTTCAATATTTAAACTCATTTGGAAGTGTACCCTGTATGATAGCATGACCAACGTTTGTAGATTTTAGATTATTTGGATTATCTGAGTTGGCCTTTCTTCACCTCGACCTAAAAGGCCTTTTGTGAATTACCCTACAACTAGTTGTTGCCCAGGATTCCAAGACTTTTTGCAAAGCTTGTAATTTTCCTGGGAGCTAATTTCTCTATGTCTTCAGGCGTTAATTTTGCCTGTTCTAGGTACTTTAGCCTAATGCGGATTTGTACCTTGCATTCACAAAGTATATGTTTCGCAGTTTCAGTTGCAGCTTCAGAGTATCTGCATTTGTCATCTTCTGCCATGTTTATGTTCTTGAGATGATATGTCAAGGGGCAATGGCCAGTTAGAAGGTCTGTGATCAGCCTTAGGTCGCACTTTTCAAGTTCGAGAAGCCTTGTGGCATTCTCTGTTGAATAGGTTATAAACTTTTTCACTTGTCTTTGGCCTAGAGTATTCCTCCAGTAGGACTTCATTTGTTCTTTTTCCCATTTTTGGACCTCCTCCGTTGTGTTCTTTAAATAAGCCACAGAACGGTTCGGGTGCAAAAAATGGGGCTTCAGCCCCTTTTTTTGCGAGGCTCTCAGCTAATTCATTGCCTTCTATTTCCTCATGCCCTGGCACCTACATCAAGGTAACCTTGTTGTTTTTTGCTAGTTGCTTCAGGGATTGTCTGCATTTCCAGGAAATTTGAAACTGGAAGGTATAGGATCTGAGAGCCTTTATTGCTGCTTGGCTATCTGAAAGTATATAGATCTTTGCCCTTCGAGTGCCTCTATTTGGGCATTCCTGGACACCTTGATCTATAGCATAGATTTTTGCCTGGAAGATGGTTGGGTGTTATCAAGGGTTTTAGATAGCCTGCATTTAGGCCCCGCTACGCCCACACCTTATCCATATTGGATTCATCTGTGTACCAGATGTGTGACTCTTTCTCAAACCGCACTACTTCGGCCCTGCTCGCCTGACGGCTTTCAATCAGCACACCAAACGAGCAGTCAAAATTATACTTGATTGGCATTGAGTCAGTGGGTTTGGCCATGGATTCAAATTGGATTAGCTCCAGAGTCCAGAATCCTTGTCCAGGGCGCCTGGTCTGAATGTAAGTACCTGATGCAGCCTTAGGGCACTAACTGATGCCTCCTTCCTTACACAGAAGTGCAGAGGAAGTAAATCCAGCATTGCCTCCATAACTGCTGTGGGACAGGAGCGCATTGCTCCTGTGGTCAACAGGCAAGGCGTTGCAGTTCCTGCAACTTTCTTTGTGCTATTTTCTCTTCTGTTTTTAGCCACCATACACATGACGCGTAGGTCATAGGACCAATGTATCATTTTTGGCTTCAGATCCCAAGTCTTACCAAACAGCCTACGGCACGTCCAAGTAGCCGTGATTGCATTGGTAAGTGTCCTTTCTAAGTACGAGTTCCAGGTAAGTTTTTGGTTCAGGATTACTTCTAGATACTTAACTTTACTGGAAAAATTCAGTACTGTACCATTTAACATAGGAGCTCTCAAAGGACAAGGGTAGATAAGGGCCTTTTTCTGCCCATCGGCCATGTTGTATGTCATTATATTTTCCGAGTAGTATATGTCTTGACGAGTAATAAAAAACTGTTCTTTCTAGTAGATTATTCAGTGAGCGTATAATGATGGCTATTACTCGCGAGGGTGATGTTTACGGCACGAGACGAAGGCGTGTCGTAAATCATCCGAGTGTGTAATAGTCATTATACCTGAGCTGAATACTATAATTTATCCACGACTATCGCATATTTTAGCTGTTTTAATCGTTTAAAAGCGAAAAAATAAAGTTCATTTACAGTAGAACGTTGACGTGTTAAACGTCAAATACGAAAATCACGAAAACATGGAAAAATGGATTCACCGATTCCTTATGAAAATTGCTAGTTCCTGATTGGTCAAGGGTGCGTTAGAATGAAAACAACTAGTTTCTGGTTGGTTAATTATGTGTTAGAATCAGATTATGTTCATTATACGTTAGGTTGGAATAATGACTATCATTATTTGACAATTGTTAAATGTAGAATGCAATGATTATACGATGGTCGTGGATAAACATATTCTTTATTCAATACATACCACAATATGTGGTTTTGAGCGCTGACACGTTTAAATTCGCACGCAACGTCGACACTACTACGACTCCCGCGGAAACGATTTTGTTTTTTATACATTTAAGCGCTTGATGAAACAATATAAATTGACCGTTATTTAAAAGATTAAATGCTCAAAAATGAAATGAGGTATAGTTTATTTTGTTTCATCGAGCGCATCTAACTGAAATATACATTACAGGTTCGGAAAAAGGTCAAAAATTACTAAAAAACTGCAAACATTCCTACTTTCAAATGCTATTACTACGGACCTACTGTTGTTTTTCGAATGTAAAACGTATAGAAACATAAAGTTCATATGTTCAACTATAAATAAATAAAGCTTAATGATTTTAAGAAGAACTTTTCTTTTTTATGAAATTAGTGGGCGAAACTTATATAGCTTATCTACCCTTGTCCTTTAGTTTTCTCCTTTTGGTGAATGGAACAATAACTGTTTTGTTCGGATTGACACTAAGGACCTCTGACGAGCACCATTTAAATCTTATATTTAAGGCAACTTGCCTGTGGTTTGAGATCATAACCTCATGTCTGCCTCTCATAGTAACGACCAGGTCATCAGCATAGTCCTGAACGTTGAAGCCATAATTAATCAGCTTATGGAGAAGATCGTCGGCCACCATTGACCACAGCAAGGGCGACAAGACTCCACCTTGTGAACAGCCCCTAACTGCAGTCACGGTGGCCGATTCGTTTCCCATATTTGTGGTAATTATTCTGCTTCTTGGCATTGATTGTATCCATTTGATTGTTGGGGGCTCTATTCCCCTTTTTTTACGCGGCTCTTTTTATGGATTCATAGGAGGTGTTGTCAAAAGCACCCTCTATAAAAGCACACAGAGCCAGTTCCTTTGCTATAAATGTCTTATCGATGCCTTTGATCAGGCCATGTAGAGCATTTATTGTTGATTTGCCAGGTTGATAGACAAATTGTTTCGAGTGAAGCGGTTTCTATGTAATGATTTCGCTTCTAATCTGTTGATCTAGTATTTTCTCCATTGTTGTAAGGAGAAGAGTGGTTAAGCTGATATGGCGATAAGATTTAGGCTTGTCTTATGGACGTCTGCCTATTTTTGCGATAAACGCCACCTTAACTTCCCTCCAAGATTGGGAAATTTATCCAAAAGTATAGCTTGCTATGAATATGCTTCTTAGGCATGGGATAAGTTGCTTAATTCTATGTTGAAGCAGGACAGGAAAAATGCCTGTCCAGTTATTTAAAGGGCTTGAAGGTCGATACCGCCCATTTAACTCTGCTTGGGGTGAATATCTTTCCAGCTAGCCTTTTTCCTTCCCTGGTAGGACGGCGTGCATCCCTCTTCTAGGAAGGCCTGTGGAAGTTCACCTTCGATTACATGGGTGCCAGGGAAATGAGTACTTAAAAGTATTCTTATGTTTTCCTGCTGACTCTCTGCATGTTGACCATCGGGCTTTTTAAGTAGACCTATTCCATTTGAGTGGTCTTTTGCAAGGACTTTTTGTAGACGGACTGCTGGGGCTAATTCATCTATCCCATCACAGAGCCGTCTCCATGATCTTCCTTTAGACCTTCTCAATTCCTTGTTGTACTCCGTGAGGGCTTTTTTATAATCCTCCCAATTTCCAGACTTCTTAGTTCTATTGAAAGCTTTCCTGGTCTCAGCCCTGAGGCTGCTGAGATCCCTATTCCACCAAGGCACGTCTCTTTGGACTGCCTTTTGTTTATCAGGGTAACTTTTTTCGTAGCACGAGGTCATGAAGTTTTGTAACTGATATAAAGTTATATCTATTTCCTCTATTGTGTCGATGTTTGTCGACTGTGTATTGTGTCGATTGTGTTCGACCTCCGACTTTAAGTATTTCTTATAAACACTCCAGTCAGTCAGTCTAGGTATTCTACAATCCTCGAAGCTTGTTACAGATGCCTCTATGTCGAACCGAATATGTCTGTGATCCGACATTGAGGACTCATCTGTAACATGCCAGTCTTTAATAGAGTCAGTTATAAATGGACCCGCAAGAGTCACGTCTAAAACCTCTTTTCTAACCGCATTTATAAAGGTGGGTTCATTAGCCTTATTGATAATGTCGATATTATTTGCAGAAGTCCCTAGTTGTGAGCTCTGAAAGGAGAACAAAATTAGTGTTTTTGTAGAGCAGTAAGGCTGCTCTAGTATTGTCATGCAAAGTAGAATAAATTAACTTACATGATTGTGTAGGGAGTCCTTTGATGCGTCCTCCGTATACCCAGGGCTCTTGAGTTAGCCCCATATTTATTTTCTTCCTATTAAATCTCCTGTTAAGCAGGCTCCAAGCTGTTTTTGCGTGGTGGAGATTTATCTGGAGCAATTTCAAGTTTTTGGTAGTTTTGGCGGCTTGAGGCCTTTTTTGTGGCCCTTTTTGCCTATACCCTTACTCTTCTTTGAGCTCCATAAAGTCCCACGAG
Organism: Rutpela maculata; assembly: GCA_936432065.2. Classification (NCBI taxonomy): domain Eukaryota; kingdom Metazoa; phylum Arthropoda; class Insecta; order Coleoptera; family Cerambycidae; genus Rutpela; species Rutpela maculata. Next base: position 91,576,926 of record OW386291.2, read on the forward strand.
TAGCGGAGGAAAAGCAAATTACCTGAAGTAGTGCCCCGCGTACCCCAGGCAGGCATAATTGAAACCAGGGTGTCTAGGTGGTGTGGAGTCCGCATAATAGCGACAAACAGTGACCCTTAGTCACGCAGTCCTCAGCTTATGCTGTTTCACTTTGACTTTGGGGGAGTTTTATTGTGGCTCCCATCTACTTGGTCGGCCGATTAAGGCAGACCCCCACGTAGAGCAAGCCTGTCACCAACTTGCTCTACACAGTATTTACCAGGCAGGTTTCCAAGGGTGAGACAATGTTCCCCGCACGCACGACTCACCGAGTCCAAACTTGATGCCCCAAGCACCCTAGTGACTGAGCTCTATCCTCCATGCTGTTGATATATCCCAGAACGTTGAGTTTGCTACCTCTCATCCTGTAGATTGTACAGGCCTGAACGGAGTTAGTTGCGTCATATGATATCCGTTTATAAAAGTAAATGAACATCACACGACATCAGTACCGGTGCGTGAAACCCTAGCTCGTGCCGTCATATACCTTCGTCAACACTTATTAGGTGAGAAAAAGATAAGTGCGTTTTGGTACCATAACCAACATTTATAGATTTTAGTTATTGTTTTTCACTTAAGCCTCTCCATAAGTTCTTTTTCTGTTTAGCTTATTTTATTATTGTATGATTATTATCAATTAATTATTGATATCTGTTTGTATCTATTTTACAAAATTGGTGCCTTCTCCTTCTCTTAATATCCAGGAAATAAAGTAAAAAACGTCAAAACACCTGTAATTGTGTATTAAATAAATAAAAATGTTACTGTCAATTTGAGGTTATCTTGCTTATTAAATTACTTACTTTACCACAAATAAAACTTTTGAGCGATTAACGTTCTGTATATTTACCGCTATACATATGAAACTTTGCAAACTTATGCAATTCTGGTGACAATACAATTATATATATCATTGACCATATATGATGACGTAGGTGGGAGAGGGTGTATCACCGGCGACTCCGCCATAAACTAAATTTTCGAGATAAGATATGTCATATTTCTAAAAGAAAAGTGCGGTATGTATGAAATAAGATATCTAAAAATTCGAAATGTGTTTTGATGGGGAAGAATAGTACTTTCATATGACGCAACGAGTTTAGTGGAGAACAATTAATTCGCGGTGTAATATAATCCAGAATATAGCGAAAACCAGTGTTTTTGCATTTTTAGGTTAGGATATCTCGAAAACCTGATTCAGATTCAGCGCACCAAAAACCTTTGGAAAAGTATACTCTGGTCTCAGGGTCTGGAGTTTCGTCCAATATTGTCGGCCTGTGTTATTAGAATGTTTGGGAATTAATAAACAGAAAAAATCTGACTATTTGTTAAATGACCAAACCAAAATTATTCTTCATTGCTCAACATTGCCTTAGAATACTTTGGTTAGACGTTAGGTAAATTAATTGTTTCCTATTAATAGTCATGCAGGTTTGTTCCAATACAGTTGTTTAATATTTAAGTAGATATTGTATTTGTTTTGGCCCTATAGATTCAAATTATTTCGTATTTTTAATCTGATATTATAAGAAATTATCCGTTCATTATTTAAGGAAATAAAATTTTAAAGAGTTCAATACCTGTTTTACTTCCTTTTAATTTATATTAACATGCTTTTATTAATTCGACCTGTATGTATAAGTAAGTAATAAGGTCTAAGGAACTGAATTTCACCCACTTCTAATTGTATCATCATGAAACTTAGCAGTCATGTGTAGCTCTGATGACAATACAATATTATCCTGATCAAATGGTGTTCAAAAGTGCCTGTCTCATAACATGAGTCCGGTAGAAGGTTTCTCAACGGAATTATATGTTTTTTGAGGTGCTGAACACGAATCTGAAGCCTAGTAGCAGTACCGACTCAGGTCGAAACACGTAAAAAACCTCGAAATTTTCGAAGTTTTTCCAGTTTTCCGCTCATATCTTGCAAACAACGCCTCGTAAGGAAAATATTACTGTATTCGAAGTTGAAGAGCATTAAATTAATTCTGCGTCGAATGACCCCCTAACTTCCAAATTAGACCGATTTATAAGGTTACTGACAATATAGTCAGCTGGAAAAAAGGGCAGAAAAAAGAGCAAGTAATTTTTAGTGTGAAGATGCAATGTATAGAAAATACCTGACAGCAATGTCCATTTTATTTTACTCAGCAGTAATATTTTCCTTACGACGCATCGTTTGCAAGATACGAGCAGAAAACCGGAAAATCTCCGAAAATTTCGAGGTTTTTTTGCGTTTCTCGACCTGAGGCGGTACTGCTACGAGGCAGCAAACTCAGATTCGTATTCAGCACCATAAAAAAACATATAATTCCGTTGAGAAACCTTCTACCGGACTCATGTTACGAGAATGTTTTTTAATCTAATTTGATCAGGGCCTGATCAAATGGTGTTCAAAAGTACCTGTCTCGTAACATAAATCCGGTAGAAGGTTTTTCAACGGAATTATATGTTTCTTGGGGTACTGAACACGAATCTGAAGTTTGCTGCCTCGTAGCAGTACCAGCTCAGGTTGAAAAAAGCAAAAAACTTCGAATTTTCGGAGTTTTTCCGGTTTTCCGCCCATATCTTGCAAACGACGCGTCGTACGGAAAATATTACTGTAGAGTAAAATCAAATGGACATTGCTATCAGGTATTTCCTATACATCGCATCTTCACACTACAACTTACTTGCTCTTTTTTCTGCTCTTTTTTCCAGCTGACTATATTAACAGCGACCTTATAAATTGGAAGTTAGGGAGGTCATTCGACGCAGAATTTAATGCTCTTCAACTTTGAATACAATAATATTTTCCGTACGATGCGTCGTTTGCAAGATATGAGCGGAGAACCGGAAAAACTCCGAAAATGTCGACGTTTTTCGACCTGAGCCGGTACTGCTACGAGGCAGCAAACTTCAGATTCGTGTTCAGCACCCCAAAAAACATATAATTCCGTTGAGAAACCTTCTACCGGACTCTTGTTACCGAAAAACTACCATTTGATTAGGCTATATAGTATACTTAATCTTCTAATATATAAAAATCTCGTGTCACAGTGTTTGTTATCGAACTCCTCCGAAACGGCTTGACCGATTTTTATGAAATTTTTGGTGTATATTTGGTAGGTCTGAGAATAGGTCGTAGGCTATTTTTTATACCCCTAGGTGATAAGGGTGGCCCTATCCAGAAATTTTCTTTTTATTTTTTGGACAAAAATCTATAATTTATATGGCAAAACAACGTTTGCTGGATCAGCTAGTATTTTAATATATTCAAAATGGCCGCCATCCCAAGATGACGGATTATCATTTTCTTTACAACCCCCTTGATATGGGTATTAAAAGAAAGGACTTGATAAGTTGAAAACAAATATATGATCAAAATTTAAAAATTCAAAATGGCGGCGTCAACATGGCGGATAGGTTTTATCTATTATCATCGGATTCGACTGAAAATCGGTATCTGTGTGTTATTGAGGTTGCAGATTACAATTATCCAAATTTCACAATTCAAAATGGTGGCGTCAAAATGGCCGATAAGTTTTGTAATTTATGGTATGTTTTGTATGAAAATCGATATCTGGGGATTTTCGAGGTCGCAGATTATAAATATTTAGTAGAATTCTTTACATAAATGTCTATAGTGCCAAAATTATCTACTTACATGTAAGATTAAAAAGAAAAAAATAAATTAATAGTTTAAAAAACTAAAAAAAAACACGCTTTTATAAATACTGCACTAAAAAAAAAATAATCAACGAACCTGTTCTCTCTGTCTACCCCGCAAGGGCCTTAGGGCAAGCCGTGTTTGTAATTAAATATAATATTTGAGTATAAAAACACGGGTCGCTTTTCATTTAACCTAATGTTGTCTTCAGCGTTTTAATTATCGAACCTGTTCGAAATAGCGTTCGAAGAACGCCCCACGCTTTTACACTCAAATATTATACTTAATTACACTAAGGCCCTTACGGGGTAGACACATAGAGAACAGGTTCGATGATTATTTTTTGCTTTTTAGTGCAGTATTTCTAAAAGTGTGTCTTTTTGTTAGTTTCTTTTTCTATTTTTATTTTTCTATCTAAATTTGTTTCTTTGTTACCATGTTTTTGAAAACCTAAGTTTATATTAATTTCTATTTAAGTGGGCAATTTTTATTTTTTTTATTAATCTATCTAAATATCTAAGATCTAAACTTATGTACATCTTCTTACTTACAGTTACTTTACTGCTCCTATAATTTAGTTTCAATTTAGTTATTACTTCGTCATCTGAGGAGGTGAAACGATTGTTATAATAAAGGTAATACATTGTAAAAATCTCAACACTCTGTTTTAGTAAAATTATACTTTTGTTCATATTTATAGCTTCCTTGACTTCATATAAATTCCATGGTGCTAAGAATAATTGGCTATTTCTCATAAATACCTATGTAGTTCTAAAAAGCAAACATATTCTGCTAAACACAACGAAAATAATGAATAAAGTTATACTGTTGTGAACTTTTAACTATACTACGAAGATAAAGCTCTAGTAAAATGAAATAAGATGTATTCCTATTCCATTTTATTTGTAGATAAATGAAACACAATTACTAGATAATTAAATTCTTTTCTCGGCTACCCACTTATATCGTCATAATGTAAAATACCTACTAGTACTGCATCATGTAATCCAGTACTTAAAATTAATTTTGCGTGGGCTTTAATTTTGGTTTATTGCATTCGTTAATTAAATTTTCCACTTTGCGAAATCTCTACCTGCAATATATGTAATTATCAGAGTTTTCATTTTATCTACTCTAAAAACTATTGCAATTTAGTTTATACTGCTCTCTTCCGAGCTTGAGTTATTGAAGAATTATTACGTAAATGTTTATCTTTACACTCAGTTTAATTAGTTTTAACTTTATTTTCCATGTTATAGAGTCGTAATTTTAATTTTCTGCAAATAATAATTACTGCACACACATCGTCTCTCTCAACGAAAATTATACATCCTAAATATGTGCGTAGTGAACATATCAACAACCATATACAGTGTGTCCCCGGATATGGTACCGCACTCTTGTAAACTTTTTTTTTTTCGATTATGAAGAAAAGCTCAAATACCAAGCTTAGTTACAAAATAAGGAAATACTTACCAATTTAAAAATATATATAACATTTTATTCAACTAAATTGAAAACTATTCCACATGTACTCCTACTAGTACAAGTCTAATCTTTTTCTAAATTCTTCATAGGTACATAAGATTCCATCAAGCAATGCCATGTATTAACGTCAACGTCAGTGTAATAGATATTTATTCGATTTTGTATTTTCTATAAAAATATTTAATTTTATGCATACAAACCTAAATTTATTCACAAATTTCAAGTTGTAGACGATGCTCGTCGTTTGAACATTTGTTTAACTATGGGTGAGAAAATTCTAGTAGATAGATCATATCATCGAAACATTTTATTAGCCGACGAATCTACTTTTATGACTAATAGGGCAGTCTCTTCTCAAAATTGTAGGTACTGCTTCTTATGCTTCTTAGGTATTTTTCCACTGTAAAAATATTTAAAAATTTTGATGAAATAAACCTCCGCTCCAAAAGGATCAAACAGAGGCTGGTTTTAATACATCTATTACAAAATGTCTCACACCTAAAAATATATAAACTGAAAAAAAATGTTAAAAGATTATGACAAAAATTGAATCGAAGGCAGTTTACGTTTCGGAAAATATTTCTTTGTCCGTTATCAAAACTTTCACATTTAATCGTGTCAAACATATTTAGAATTAAATGTTTGGATTTATACTTCTCAAATTAAGCAGTTACTTTTCTTAAATTTCTAATAAGTACATATAAAGGAACAAAGAATTCTAGTATTTATTTTAAATATATGTGATGTTTATTCTAAGGCTAATAAATTTTAACTTGAAATTATGTGTAGTTTTCAATAAAGAATATGGATGTTGCTATTTGATTATACCCTATTTAAGTTAAATATTAGGGCGGGCCGAAAAAATTGAAATTTTCTCAATCGAAAAATAATAGTGCGGAAAACTTGTATTTGGTCCTTAGAAGTACTCCTGTTAAATTTTATCAAAAACAATTAAGATCTTCCGGTGCCACAAAGTACTTGAAATTTTGAAATTTTCAAAAAAAATTTTGTTTTCAAAATTAAATTTAATAGTGGGGAATACTTATATTAAGCCCTCAACATTACGTGTATAAGTTTTTTTCTTATTAGGTGGTGGTTTTCCGGTGACACAGAACATTTACAATTTTAACATCTTAAAGAAATTTTTGAACATGACATGCAAGAGTCTGGAAAAGTTGGTTAAATCCCTCCATAGAACATGTATATGACTTGCGCAGCTCTTAGTTTACTTCAGTATCTGATGTTAAAGCAATCCGGGGCTCACCACGAGGAGGTGGCTGCGCATCGAGCCCCACCCGTACCCTCCAAACCACCCATCCGTTTCTAAAGTTACAATATCTTGTAGTTTTATTTATGCTCAAACTCGGGCATTGTTGTTCTAGAATGCAGCCTGCTTCTGATGAAACCATCACGATTTTGCACTCCAAAAACAGAGGCAGCAGCTTCAGTAACAATCTTAACACATCTTTCCACACTTTGGGTGTCGCAGGGAAAGTTTGGAATATCAACCTTTGTTGTACCTGCGATACACGAGAATAGTACCTCATCTGATATGTTAGCCAGGATGGGAGGCTCTGTCACTGTGCATTATTTCCATTGTATCAGATCGATATAATTCACAGCATCAAAATTGAGCGTTGGTAATGTAAATTTCCGTACCCCACCATCAGCTATTTGTTGCCTTGATTTAATGATTCGCCTCAATCCAAGTTCTCTAATATGTTTACGATCATCAGATATCATGGCTAATAGGAGACTCTCGTGGTGAGCAAAAAAAGCGTTTCGCTGAATAACTGGATCAATGATTTTCCTTATCTCTTTAGAAAGATACCTTGAAAAGCTAATAATTTCCCACAGATGTATGGCTCCGTCTTTACAAGAGGGCTTAGCCTTGATTCTAAACCATACCCTGGCATACACTTTTACCACAAATCATGTAAGAATTTGGAGCTCTGTAGAAGGATTTTCTGTTCCAACGTAAAGACGCAATATTCTATTGGCAGCTGTTACCCTACTACTGTGCGATAATTTCCCAGGATCTTTATACGAAAGATCTTCAGAACATTTACCAGAGTTAATTGCCTGGCACATTTCTAATAAGTATTGGTCTGTACTTAAATTAAGTACGTCAAGTGCATCAATATCTGTTTCTATTCTTTGAAAAGCTATAATTGGAAGACTCTCACAGTTCTCCATACACTTTCCAATGGGTCCAGAATAAATGTAAGGACCGCTTGTGTGCCCATCAAGATTCTGTAGTAAATGCCGCAATGGCAATTCATTGGCATGGAGCAGACAAGAGAACCATTGCACTGGCCTTTGAAGTCTTGTTCTATTAATTTTATAACGCCTCCTTTATGCCCTGTATTAACGGCAATTCCATCACAGCCAATAGCAACTAAATCGTCTGTTGATAGACCACAATCGGTGAAATGAGTAAATATACTTCCAGCAATATCAATGGATGATCTCGAATTCGGAGTAATATGTCCTAAGTAAATTGCCCCTGGTTCTTGCACCAGCGAAATGTGCTCCTCTTTAATTGTCTTCTGATGAAACTTGGTTCCTAGTTTTTCTTGCTTCAGGGTTTTATTCTTCCGTCCATCAAAGTAGAGACCGAGTAACGATGTATTATTTGACTGCTGCTGAAGTGACTGTCTAAGTTTACTTCTTTCCCTTTTAACCTTATTTTTGTCAATTACTTGGGACATATCGTCTGAATTAATAATGCCAAGATCTTCTAAAACAGAACTGGGAAGCAGAAGCAGCTCTATCTGAAACTCGGTAACGATCCGACGTTCTGGCTAATGATGGTAGAGATAGTCTCATTTGTTTCTGATTAGAAGCTGATGGTGCAGCTACATTATAAACGAATGTCTGTTGTTCTGAAGAAGTACTCGCATTAGGTTCTATAGAAGTGGACTGAGTTGATTCGTATTTTGATGAAGACGCGACAGTAATATTAGAGGATAAACGTGAATTTTCTGCATCGTTTATTTTCATTCTTTTCATCAGTTTAGTGGTAAAAGGCATATCAACAGATCCAATAACCATATTTCTGCCACTTCTTTGATCGAAGAGAAAAGATTGCTCTTCTATCGGTACTTTCCGAGTTCTTTCACAACTACATGTAGAAAAATTGTCAAAAAGGTTTTTACCTTCTTCTTTGAATTTCTCTATTTGTGCTTTATAACTTAGGTTATTTTTCCTTTGCTGATAGGGCAATTTTCTGTATTTGTCGTGATAATTTTGTATTTTTTGTTCTATTCTAGTTTTTGTTACTGTTGGAATGGACGACTTCTCCCATATCTGCATAATTTTTGTTGCAAGTCTCTCAGCTATTGCCTTTACGGAAGGATCAGATCGCGTATCGCTTTTAATTTCATTCAGAATCCAAATGTAATGCAGCATCACGTCTTCATGTGTAGGCAGTACGAGACAACTTAATTCTTTTGGATCTCCAAATATGGGACAGCGAATAGAAGCTCGCGTTAAAACGGATTTTGCCATATTTTTGTCGTTGCACAGTTTCAACTAATTGTCATAAACAATGTCTTTATTAAAACACGTAGGTATTATAAAAATCTTATCTTATATCGTTCACAATTATATAGAATATCCTGTTATACACACAACACACTGTTTCTCTTACCGCGAACAAGGAAATACTGAATAATTACGGGCACGTATTGCAATATAAACACATTTTTACAAGATAAGACTTGCATAAAATTGTTTATGTGCTCTGTGGCACCGGAAAACCTGAACCTAATAAGAAAAAAACATACATAATGTTGAGGGCTCAATATAAGTATTCCGCACTATTAAATTTAATTTTGAAAAAAAAAATATTTTTTTGAAAATTAAAAAATTTCAAGTGCTTTGTGGTACCGGAAGATCTTAATTGTTTTTGATAAAATTTAACAGGAGTACTACTAAGGACCAAATACAAGTTATCTGCACGATCATTTTTCGATTGAGAAAATTTCAATTTTTTCGGCCCGCCCTATTAAATATATGATGTATATAATCTCTAATTTGCATTTTTAGCTCCAAAAGATTAGAGCGTCACCAATATAAAACATATTTTAGATTTAGCAGTCAAAAATTTTATTTCAATCTGTAAATTATTACTTTTTCTTAAAAAAATTATGCAGCGTAGCGCGACAAGTCGATTCTTGAGGAAAAATGTACTACTATGCTGTGAACATTGCATTTTGAATCTTTTATTCACCAATATTAATATTGTATCCAAAAACGCATAAAAACTATGGCGGATATATTTAAAAGAGCCAAACGGATGCTACAAAACCTATATGTATATGTGTATTTATAAATACTCCGAAACCTCTATATAAATTTAAGGATTCTTACGGCTCAAATGTGCTGTTCTATAACTTATAATGTTCACAGTGACCAGAAGTGATATTATATAACTTATGGTAACGTTAATCTTAAATTTAACTTCGAAACCAATTAGTAACCTTGTAAATCTGCAAAATAAACTCGCAACGTTAGTAAAACCCTTACAAGAACTATCAGTTACTTAGGGTGATGAAAATTATTCATTCGTACACATTTAATCAGGTATACTCAAATGCATTCCATATTTTGCTGCTGTATTCAAATATTCTGTCATTATTGAACGGCATAGTAAAAACTTCGTGAATATATTATATTCAAAATAAAATTAAATCGGTAGCTACTGGAAGCGGCTGGAACCTCTCCACCCGGTGGATCTTTGAAGCCGAAAAGAGCACTAAACAATATGAACGATCTCATTTAATTATATTTATTAAGTTGAAATATTTTTTTTATATTAAATCTGAAAAAAAATTCTTGCGTTCGGTGGGATTTGGAACTTGAGTGTTAAATTTATAGTCTGCACAACATTAATATTTTATTCAATATTTCAATACAAATATATGCTTCATCGAATCCTAGCCCGGAGACAGCCAGACAACCACGGTGAACACCGCCGAGGCGGATGTGAGGCTGGACGGGGTAGGTGCGGTTTGGCTTGGAGAAAAATAGAAATGTGGGATAGTAGCTCATGTCTTCTGTATGCAGGCTTAAAAACTAGGTTAAAATTATAATGTGTCCATATGGACCTACAATTAATATAAAAATAAACACAACACTATAAAAACGTTCGTAGGCAAGAGCACTTAATAATTTTGATTATTGATACGGGAAACAACTAAACGAAAAAACCCGTTCGTTGGTAATGGGATGGATGGCAGGGATGGTATAGTAATATTTATTATAATAATAAATTTAGAATTTAATTGAAAAGATTTATTTCAAATGTGCACATTCATGTAAAAATAGAAATTAATAATATATTTTGTTATTGTTTTTTTATTATATCCAAGTAACCAACTTACCAAAGTATCAATAATAAAATAATGAACTTTAAAAAAAGAAAAGTCAGAAATGACGGATAAATGACATTAGTAAAAATGAAATAATTGGTCCATAATAATAATTTACATATTCAATTATAGATAATTAATGCATTTAATAGTTTTCTTTGGTCACTAATTATTGTTCACCAATCATGGTTTATACAATATTCAGAAAAGATTATGGTTTTGACTTCCGGGATCACCAATTATGGCTTTAACTTCGGGGTTACTAATTTATGGAATTAATCCGTTTAATAAATATATCTTCATTCATTATAATAATAATAACTAATTCAATAAAAGAATATTTTTGGGATTGAAAAGGAAAGTTCACAATCAAACGTCCTATATAGCATCAAGATTGAGCATCTTTCATTAATTAAAATTGAATATTAAAATAGCAAAAAAATAATTGATACATTGATACTTTGATAAGACGGTGTAAAAATGTAGGGAGTTATATAGGTATAGTACTCACTTACACACGCACAAAGTAAATATCAATTTATACGGAGTTATTGCTAGTCCAAGTTTCATGGTTGGGGAATTCAATGTGTCGCCAAGGTCATCAGGATGCAGCGGGGAATCCACCAGCATCTATAACGTTTCTAAAATCATGACTTCTTGTAGGTTCCGTTTATCAAATACGAATTCATTACTTGCAGCCGTGGGATCTCAGCATACGGCATATTTAAAATGTGGATACCTTGGTCCTCGGATATTGCATCTTATTTAATCATCTTTGACCTGTTAATGACTTTGGCGTTGCGATTGAAAATTCCATAAATAAATTGGTACTTGAAATATTATTTTGTATTCCATTTAGTCTCTTCTTTTGGGGCCCGGGATACGCGCTGCAGTTTCAGCTTTGGGTAGATCCACAATTTTAAAGCCATCAAAAGGTTCTGATCGACTTCAGAAAAACAAGGTTGAAAATAAGTTCTTGCTGTTTGTTCATTCGGGGTCACCAAAATATAGTAATATTTACTATAATAATAAATTTAGAATTTAATTGAAAAGATTTATTTCAAATGTGCACCTTCATGTAAAAATAGAAATTAATAATATATTTTGCTATTGTTTCTTATCATATCCATGACGATATTTAATATGTAAGTGAATACGCTACAGATGGCCATCTTTGGAAAAAACCATATAACTCTTGGTGGACAACTTCCCTGCCAGATGTGGCCGGGGTAGTGTTCATGGTGGATCGTTTAAGTTTGAGTTGATATATTTTGTTTTATCTTTTGGCCTCGACCGATTTTTTGGTTCCAATGTTTCTTTCTGGAAGTTGGTTTTTGAAAAATGTTTAGGTTGGTACCAATGTCTTGAATTGTTTTTAGGTTATGTAGCACTATTTTTAGGTTATGTTGCCGGAAGAATTTCCGGCGGGATGCCGGAAGTAGCGGAAATAGTTTTTAAAATATGTCACTGTCACTTTTAAAGTTTTATTGGAAAAAACTCACCGAAAGCATTCCGGTGGGGTTGCTTACACTTGTAGGGCTTGTGAGCGGTTCAGGAAGGCCTCTCACACCTTCCGTGGTCTTTATAAACGTCGAAAAACTTGTAATCTCTCGATGCACTTGACACGTCAAAAATACTCAGCATACAATCTGCACTCTTTTACACACTAGCAGAGAACTTATACCACAGATGGACCAGTAGTATTTTTTGGGAATTTTGCTTTGAGTCCATTTAATAAAATTTGATATTTTTCTGAAAAGTGACATTACTCCAAAATTTTGATATTTTTCAAACATTTGACATTTTTTTGAAAGGTGACATTCGAAAATTTGACGTTTTTTCGAAAATTTTACATTTTTCTAAAAAGTGACATTTCTCCGAAAATTTGACATTTTCCTGAATTTCTAACATTTTTCTGAAAAGTGACATTTCTCCGAAAATTTGACATTTTTTGGAAATAAAAAAAAATTTTCGTGACTCGTCTTGTACAAATATTTTTTTGATACCATCATCTGTTCGCCTGTTATAAGAATTTTATTTTTTATGACGTCATCAGAACGTAGGTGTATTTTTAATTCACTCGTATTCCATCCAACTACAATATTTCCACCTACGTTTCAAACTTTAATTGGATATTTCAAATTGTTAAGTCGATATCTACATCAGTTCGCCCTTTTCTTTTTTTTGCCGTAGGAGTCGCCGTTTAGAAGTTACGAACGATTTAATGAAAAAAGTGTATGACACCGTCATCTTGAATGCTCCGCCGGGCCCAAACGAAAAGTCCCATTAAAATTTCGAGTGCGGCAAAACGTTCCTGACATTATGTAGTTTTCCTTGGGGAGTTTTTATTTTTGAGCTATCTCTCACGGTTTCCGAGTTACAGATGAAAAACCGTTTTCAGAGTTGCGCCATCCGAGGGAAACTTTGGGTCGAAAACACGACATCTGAATTTACTCGTATTTTAAAAAATACGATACCGCGACATCCGTACTATGTAGTGATGGAAAGAGGAAGACTTGTAGTTGATCCGAATCGTAAATTGCATGTCGAAATTCGACAATTCAGCTCGGCACGAACGCATCAAAAGTGACATTTTTGCAATTTTTCGTTTGACGTTTCTCGATCGCGAATTTGTGTTAGAAGAATGTCCATCTTCCATCTCGTTCCGCCGTAAAAAGAGATAGACAATCTTTGCGCGTTAATAACTAATTAACCGTAGATAATTAGTCGTTCGCAATGTCGCGTTGAGATGTAGAATTTCACTCTCGACAGATCAGTACAGTCCCAATTCCATCAATAGTCTCTAAAAAAAGCCTTTGCGGCTGCAAATTTGCAAAGAGTAAGGGGTACAGCCCTATATTATTGTGTGGTATAAGTTCTCTGACACTAGTCTATCGAACGTTAGGTTATACTATAAAATATATCTTACACAAGAAGCGTGTTATTTTGTTTTTTAATTTTTTTCACGGAAACCAAATCGAAAGAGTGCAAGTGTGATATATCGTTGAAATCGGAATTTTTACTGCTTTTCAATGGTTCGATAACAAATTATAAGTAATCATAAAATAAACAACTTGTTGTGCCAAAACGGCACTAAACGTAATCCGATCTCAACCAAAACCTTTTCAGATCTTCTGGAGCACTAAAGAAACCCTCATGCAAAGTTTCATTCAAATCCGTTTAATAGCTTCGCCGCTATCGTGCTAAAATACATACACACACACACACACACACACACACACACACATAAACACACAATCAGACATTTTTCAAAAACCACTTTTTTGGGTTCCTGGGACCTCAAAACGTAAAGATTTTATGTTATCTCAATTTTCGATTTTGGACTAATTGTAGTAACCTCCCACAATTTTATTCTGGAGAGGTTAAAAAAACACGACAATGAAAAAAACTTAACATAATATGTACTAAAAAGTTATGTTAAGTTTTAAAAATATCTAGAAAATCTTGGTGTATGTTAAAGTTCCCACTCAAGATACTGTACTTTTGTTCAGGAAGCTCAAAGCAACATCATAATAGAATTTGAGCGAAATTAACTAAGAACCAATTTCTATCGCCACCTTGCGGGGTCTTTCCGAATATGAGAAAACGATTGAAAAAAACATTGAAAAAATTAGTTTATCTACTCTTATTAGGTTATATACTAATTAATGAACTGCTTTTGATCAATTAATAGTATCCAACAAACAGCGTGAGTTATAATGCGTGCGTTATTATAACTCACGTTAGTTATTATAACTCACGCTAGGTACGGAGCCAATCACCTTTATCTTCATGCCTAGCCTGTCCAATCGACATAACGCGCGACACACGAAGGTGGAGCCAGGGAGGTAGTGACAGATTATTCGCGTTAATATCTATAAAGATTTTCTGAAATGTCACAAAATGCTGCTTTTGATTCGTTCGTGCCGAGCCGAATTTTCGAATTTCGCAGTGCAATTTACGATCAGGTTTATCTGGAAGACTTCCTCTTTACGTCGCGACATCGTACGGCCGTCCCAATGGTGTTTTTCGAAAACTATGAACGTGTAAAGATTGCATGTTTTTGCAATTTTTTCGGCTCCGAAATGTAAGCTGTTTTTTGCTATTTTTCGAAGATATCTCCGAAACGGTGGGAGTTAGCTCGAAATAAAAAATAAGGTCAAACGAGTACTTTCCACTACGAATCTTTTGCTTTTTTTTTCGTTTCGGAGATAACTACTGAAATGTTGGCCATGTACGGCAAAAAATCGCAAATTTTGGCAACTTTTTAATCTTGGCTCCTACGCCAAAAGACTACTCTAGTTAACTTAAATAGAATTAAATTTGCTAAAACTCTTTTTTTATTTTTTGAATTCCGATAAAAATGAAGGAATTAGAGGGGGCGGGATTTGGGACTTTTTTTTTTCGGTAAATTTTCTCCATTTTGTCACCGTAATTAATCGGTAATTAACTGAAATCGATCTCATATACGATGTTCACTTAATATCATGTACTACTTTGATGCTCCGTTAATCTTGGCCCTTCGAAACAAAGGTTTCTGAGAAAAATAATTTTTTTAAGATTTGCATACGCTCTGTAGGAAAACGTGTAATTTCTTACATTTCCTAGAATATCTCGATAACTATCGTTTTTTTTCGAAATATTTGAAGACAGCTTATGTAAAGAGAATTGATTGAGCTTTCCGACGCTTTTTTAATTTTTTCTCTAACATAAAAAACAAAAGACTTATGACCGAATATGCGCTCCGGTCTATTGCAGTTCGCGGAGAAGTTTTGCATTTTCCGCCGCGTAATATTAATCTACAAAGCTGATTTTTTGTCTACAAGCAGTTTGTTCACTATTTCGATTAAAAATCACATTCTACCTCCGCTTAAAGGTGGCTAAATCTTTGAAGACAACAAATATAAAAGGGTGAACAAAAATTAAATTTTACAGTTAATTCTATTAATAAACAAACTGAGTAATTTAAACAAAATTTTCTCAATTTAATATTTTATTGTTATAATCGTAGATGAAGTATAGTATTCAACTTGCGGTAATGGTAATAACTCACTTGATGAATTACAACTTTCATCTGCGTGAGTTATTACCTACATTACCGCTCGTTGAATAATATACTATTATTTTAAGAAAAGAATCATCAAAATCGGTTCAATGGGAACCGCCGGCAAAGCCGGAGAAGGAAAACGCCCTGTGTTTTAAATATATAGATATGTATTTCGTTAATTATTCACCTTATTATCCATTTCGCATCGACGCTCATGTTGTAAAACACGTAATATTTTAGAGGGTGCAGTGGGTATGAAAGCAAATTATCATATCCGCTCTATAATGTGTTCTTTTGCATCTTCGTCCGGAGAATTCCGTTTGAATTATTCCCAGGATTCCGTGCATAATGACGGTGCCGGCGATAGCACAGCGCACTGCGTTGCGTTAGAGGGAGGTGTTGGACCGTAAGCGTAAGGAATGATTACACACTACGCTAAACGCTGATGTAGTTTCGAAGCCTAGAACATCATAAATGGAATGTGTGTATATTATTAAATCAAATTCATTATTTCACAAATTATCGTAATAGCAAAATGTGAATTATAGTCTTTGAAAATAATGGGCCTAGAAATTAGGTCAACTTTATTCTGATAGCAAGCAAGCTCGTGAGTGAGGCATTCAAGCCTAGGTTAATTACAGTGTTTTTTTTATTTAAATGATATTATGCGACAAATATTAAAAATAATGATTTTTACTATGACTGAATTTCATAAAGTCTATTGAATACGACACGAAACCGCACCATATACCACAAAGAGGAAACAGCGAAGTAGTTATAGACATGTGTTTCGGAATTATTGTTCTTCATTAGCCTACCGTAGCTTAAAGAACACAATCTTGAAAGAATATATCAGAAATAGCAATTAAATTAAAGTGTTTCTGTCCCTGCGGGGATTATCACTCACCAGAGTCCGAGCAAAGAAAAAAATGAGAGGCCGACGTTACGTTTGACCATATGTACAAGAAAATTGCAAGGAGTGGACTAAAACGTGTCTCCAGTGCCAAAAGTACAAAGTGACAAGACACGTTTTTGCACCGATAGGCAGTTTTGATAAATGGGCGTTAAGCTACCACCACGCTCATATCGACCTGCCGTTCTATAAAGGATGCAGATATATTTTCGCGTGTGCGGATGATTTCATGCGATGGCCTGAAGCAATATCCTTGCAGAACATCGCCGCTGACACAGTTGCAAGGACACTCATCGAAACGAGGATAGCTCTTTTCGGTGTTCCTGAGGCAATCGCCACAGATCACTGTAAACAGTTCGAATCATGTCAACTTAAGGAATTAACACGCTTAATAAGCACATCACACTTCCGTAACGCAGCTTACCACCTGGCTGCCAACGGTTTAGTGGAGAGATTTGATAGACATTTAAAAACAGCTATTGAATGACACGAACAGAAAAACTGGGCGAACAGCCCCCTGATGGCTCTCCTAGGCATTCGTACAACAGTCAACGAAAACGTGAGTGCCACCACAGCGGAAATGATTTACGGAGCCAATTTAGGCTTCCCAGGTGAAAAAATCGCCATACATTCTGGCACTACAACAAATATTTCCCAGTTTGTCACAGATCTATGCAATAACATGTGCCTTGAAACATGCGTCCATACTGAAGTTGTCAAAATTTTGTCTTCGAGGACTTAAAAACAACACCGTATGTTTTTGTTAGACACGATGCACCACGTGAGACTCTAGAGACTACCTACCACAGCCCCTTCAATGTCCTCAAAAGCGAAGAATGAAACTTTATCATCCAATGGGAAGAAAGAGATGTCAACGCAAATATAGACAGATTGAAGCCAGACCATCTCCTCGGCAACGACTTCGAGGACTTCACGCCAGCGCCAAGGAGTAGTGAAGTGCTAGTGAAAGTGCAAGACAACAGTGACAGTGAGATAACACAAAAAAAAATGTTCTGATGTGCTCACACAAAACAATAGTGTCCAGCTCCGTTGGGTGAAAGGACATACGATTCAGGGTATCGAAGAAGTGAAGCCTTTAGCTCGCAAGGGATCTGAGAGCGCCCTGTATGGTCCGAAACCTGCGATAGCACCCTCAGGTTCAGCCACAGTTCCCTTCTAAATATCTATACACTCAAACGCCACGTGGACTGTTGGAGTGGCCTGAGTAGCTGCAGACATGGCAGAACGGCTTTGACCACGCCCAGTCGTAAGCTAGGCAAACACTGTCTCCAGATGTCCAGGAGTAATCTGCGCATTTATGTAGGATTACTAATAGGACACTGTAGACTAAACAAACACCTCCAAATACTGGGAGTCTTAGAAAACCCCAAGTGTAGAGGGTGTAATCTGGATGACGAGACTTCCGAACATGTGCTCTGTCACTGCTCTCTCAACGAAAAGAGGATCCATTCTGGGGGACTTATGGCCCAGTATGGCCAGCATATGTGGCGTCTCACCTGGCCTCCTCCTCAAATACATCACAAGTGTTGGTTGGCTTGAGGAATAAGAGGCTCGATTAACATTCCACCACTTATGGGGGCAGCACAATGGGCCCGTATATGAGGCCTGAGTGCAGTGAGTGCAAACTCACCCCCCGCCAAACCATCCAGAATCCAGAACGAGTTCTGACATCGTGGTAAGATTCACAGAACGGTTCTAAAAAAACAGACACTATACCCACAATCAGTAATATTTGTTCATTCATTCATATATCGTTAACACTAGCAGGGGCGTAATATAGCGTACTTTTCAACATTTAATTACTTAAATACATAAATTATAATATTGGCAGTTTAAACCGGAAAGCCGACAGTTCACATACGGTAATAAACGACCGTAACAGTCGACCATATGTAAAGTAGGAAAATCCGGCTCATTACTCCCTCCTTCTACCTCCGTACTGGTAGCCAAAGACGGCCAGTGACATCTCAACCCTCAAAGGCTTAACCTCTCGCACGCGGACCTCGTACAATTTTAACTCTGCTTTGTTAAATTTTTGTTAAATAAATACTTTCTTCTGATTACACGTTTTTATTAATTGCACACGCAACAACTGATATTCATAAGTTCATTAGTTAGATTAAATTGTTCATTGATAGGTAGTAAGTGCTAATCTAATTCTACGGGAAAAAAATACGTTCAAATATGATTTTTAAAAATTTTTTCCAGTGGTCTCGCCAGTTAAGCTAACAATTGAAAAATGACTTAAATGAAAGTTGTAGAATTCGATGGGGCTCATCGAATGCTATGGTTTAGAACCCGGTCCGGGCCGTTGATACGGCCCTGGGGCCCCCAACTTTTTTCTTTAATAAAAATATCAATTTTTTATTGCAGATTTGCATTCTACGGAAAAAAATACGTTCAAGCATGATTTTCCAAAATTATTTCCAGAGGGCCTTACACGCATCCAATTTGTAAGGCCCACTGAAGAAATTTGTTGAAAATCATATTTGAACGTATTTTTTTTTTGTAGAATGCAAATCTGTAATAGAAAATTGATATTTCCATTAAAAAAAAAAGTTGGGGGCGCCAGGGCCGAATCAAGGGCCTGGACCGAGTACTGAACCATAGCATTAGATGACACCCATCGAATCCTACAACTTTTATTTAAGTCATTTTTCAGTTGTTAGCTTAACCGGCGAGATATTGGGTTCTTGTGATTTCAATTGTTGGTATTGGGCCCGAGTAAGGCCGACTGGAAAACATTTTTGAAAATCATATTTGAACGTATTTTTTTCCGTAGAATTAGATTCTGCATTAAAAAAAACAAAGTTGAGTATCACAGGGCATCACCAAGGTCATGAACCCGGTGCGCGACTACAGAATCAGATGGCCCCCTCAGAACCCAACAACTTTTGTAGAGGTCATTTCTTAATTGATGGCTTACACGACGAGATATTTGCAATAATAGATTAAAATAGTCCACCCTGTATATTTTGTAATTTCCTTATTCATTTTAGTAACTAGTTAATATTATTGAATTCTATCTAATATTCTAATCTCTCATATAAATTAGACGAAGGATGAGTACAGATTGTCTTTATTAGTATAAGTATAAGTAAAAACATAAAAAGTGATGTACGATAAACACATCTCACTTTAAAAAAAATTACTTAACAAATAAATCGTATAATTCCTTTTTATAATTAATCAACAAAAAATAAATTCCATCCTTTAAAAACCAATTTACAAACATTAACTATATATTAACTTATCAGGTATCACAATTTTTCTACCACATTTTGTTTGGTGATGAGCATTGTACACTTCCACGCTTGATTCATCTAATGAAAAAGTATTATTCAAACTTGGAGTACAATTTTTCGTTTCAACTTTTGCGCTTTCGCTATCACAGCTATTTTTTGGTACAATGTCGATAAAACGCCTGTTTCTTGTTAAATAAGAACCAACACCACGTTTAATTTTATATGATCGATCTCTACGTTTTTCAGATACAGTACAAAAAAACCACTTTGAACCTATTTTTTCCTAATAACGCAATTTTTGATTAATTTCTAAAGGTTTCAACGATTTACTGGACTTATAATATACTGAATCTTTTTGTTGTTTGCACTGTATATTTTTGACATAACGCTTAAAATCAATTAATGTAGGTTTAAGTTGAATGCCCGGAATCAATAACAAGCTTCTTAATCTTTTGGACATCATAACTTGAGCCGGAGAAATATTGTCATTAATAGGCATATTGCTATAAGTTAGATTAGATTAGATTAGATTGAAGGGAGGAGCTGGCCGCTTAGCCTTGGCCACCGCGACCCCTTTGGATCTATTGTGGCGCTCCTAATCTAATTCATTTAGAGTTCCTCATCCAGCTTTGTCGTTTGTACCAGACTCCATAGCCTTGATAGGGGCTCCTTAGTATAGCTATCCGCTCCTGGTTTTTCCTCACCAAGTATTTGGAATCTCAGTCTGGCTAGGCCTTCACAATGGCACAGCACATGTACTGAGGTTTCCTCTTCCTCTTGACAGTGTCCAGTTAGAACACCCACTATTATCCTAATGGCCTTTCTACTTTGGCCTAGTAGATCTTCCGTGAATTTGGCCGACCGTTCTTTAATTAACTCTTTGGCCTGTCTCTGTCGCGGGAAACTCTTCCACCATTCTAGAGATTTGTCCTGTACCCATTTATTAATGGATTCTAGTTTGCATGGCTTAGCCACGCCACAAAAGGGTTCGGGGCCTACCAGGGCATTAGATGCGCCTTCCCGAGCCAGCTCATCAGCCTTTTCATTCATAGTACCCATGCCACGGTCACTTTGTTCTGACTTCCTAGGTCCATAAGGGCGTTAATACAATCCCATACTAGTCTTGAGTCGACCCGCATGGAATCGATTGCCTTTAGCGCCGCTTGGCTGTCGGAAAAAATGGCAATTGACTGGTTGACAGTTCCTTGCCTCATTATTTCCCTTGCACACCACTGTATAGCGGCCACCTCTGCCTGAAATACTGTGGCATGTATTCCTAGACTTATCGGGATTTCCGTTTTCGACCTTATCCCGTAAATCCCAGCTCCTACTCCATGTTCTGTCTTGGAGCCATCCGTGTACCAGACTATTTGTGCTGATATCGGAGGGCCATTCTTCCAGTCCCCTTTGTCTGGTATCTTGATTTGAAAGTTTTTATAGAAGTTATACTTTGGGACCATGCTGTCCGTGGGCATTCCCAGAATGGGGTCTGCCTTCAGCTCTGAGTGTAACTTTTGGTGCTCTATACCGTGTTGCTGCCTTATGGGCGTTGTGCCTTGCATTAGCCTGTGCAACACCGAACGAGCTTCCCCCTGGATGAAAATGTGTAGTGGTGGCAAATCTAGAAGGACCTCCAAAGCCGCCGTGGGAGCAGATTTTATGGCCCCCGTGGCGCACAGGCAAGCAAGCCTTTGTGCGCCACTTAATAGCCTTACTGCTCCCAGCTGCAATGTCTTGGTCCACCATACCACCGATCCATAGGTTATCATGGGTCTAACGACCCTAGTATATAACCATAGGGACATCTTAGGGTTTAATCCCCAGTTTTTTCCACACATCTGCCTGCACCTTCCCAGGGCAATCGTTGCTTTTTGTGTGGCTTTTAGGATGTGGGTATTCCATGTCAGTTTTTAGTCAAAAATGACTCCTAGGTATTTAGCCTCACTGACAAATGGAATTTCCACTCCATTGAGACTCTGGGGTTTTAGACCCCCCAAGGATCTTTTTCGTGTGAAAGTGACCACTGTGGTTTTGTGAGGATTATGGATAGTCCTTCCTCACTACACCACCTGTCAACAATGTTTATGGCTCTTTGCGAACGCTCTGATATGGTGTTCGCAAATCGCCCCTTGACTACTATTGCTAGATCGTCAGCGTATCCTAGGCAATAGAAGCCTTCTGCGGAAACTTTCCGGAGGAATTCGTCAACGAGGGTTGCCCACAGCCGTGGAGATAGTACTCCTCATTGAGGGCAGCCTGTACTCACCTTCGCCTCAATGGTGGCCTCGCCCAGATTGGATACTATTTCCATCTAGGCTGGCCTTAATCCACTGGCAGAGTACTGTTTGGACTCCTCTATTTGACAACTACTAAATTTATATTTTTTTATCTTCAAAAGTTTTTCTAAGAAGCTTTTTAATATGTATGTAAGCTTTTTAATGGTGCAGAAGCCACGTGGCTTTTTCGGAAACTCATCGTTACAAGCATTTTCTATGCGTTGATTAATTCTATCGAACTTAAATAACGACAAAATAGACTTCTGGCATATGTCAACCCGTCGAGTTGTCCATGGTTCAAGATATAAAAATCAGTGAAATTATATCATCGTTACAAGGCTCATTTTTTTTGTGTGTACACATTTTAGAATGAATAAAATAAGATCGCCAGAAAATGTGGGCCGTCGAGCGCAGCCAGAAAGATCAAAGATGTAAAAAAACGGAGTTATATCACATGATCGTTACAAGCTTTCTTTAGGCTGAGCATGTTTATTTAAATGTTTTGAACACAGAAAAAAATTCTTAGAAAGAAACTCCCGTCAGTAAGGCTAGCCAGAAAGAAAATGTTTAGGATTTTTGAGGAAAATTGGATTTTTTTCGCATATTTCATCTCAGAACTCTAAACCATCGTTATAAGTTCTGGCTCCTTTTTAAAACGTAAATATAAGCTTCTTCAACAATAGAATAGCCTCCCCAGAAAGTTCTTAGTGTCAACAAAAGTACCATAGGCTCTTAAATAAACAGGAATTTAACACTTTCAGCCAACTTGTCCTACTACCTTACTTCAGATGTATTGTATTGTTTACGCCTAGTTATTATTAATTTATTAATAATTATTATTTATTTTTAAAATTTAGGGGAATCTACAATTTGTACTATTGTTTGATATTTCTTGTCAGCAAGAGATGTCGCTGGGTGGATAGATTTAAAATATTGTTTGTGGATTTCTTATAATGTACAAAAACCAGAATGCTTTTTTGTTTTTCTAAATCAATCATATAGAGATTTGAGCTGAAAGCCAACATAGACGGGCCTTAGTTTCGATAATAACATTAGTGCAAAATTCGTATAAATTTTAGTGACATTGAGTTTAATTTTTGTATAAAGTATAGTATCAGGAATTTCCTTTCCTGTCCATCCCAACACCTTCCTAATTCTGATATAACTAAATAAAATAGTGATTGGAGTCATAGATGAAATTGGTAAGATTTTTATTTATATTATTTTGATTAGATACAGTCCAAAAAAATATCGTATTTGTTTTTAAAATCAGCGTAGATTTGCAACACATTTTTTGGTCCAGTTCGATCCGGTTGGTTAATTTTACTTCCACATCCAGTGGAAGTATAGTAACGACAAAAAAATTTTTAAAAATTTTTATTGTCCAAGTAGGCTTAGAATGTCATGAAACGTCGAGATTTTAAGTTTGAGCGAAAAAAAAATTTCTGTCTGTCGGTCTGTCGGTCTGTAACTTTTTTTTGTGCGCACGTTTACTCTGGAGCCGTTTAAGATATTGACTTGAAATTTGGTACACGTATGTATTTTAACGTGATCTGGAACTAGATTATATTTTCATCTTGTTCCATCGAAGGGTTGGGGGTAAATTGGGGTAAATTTGGGGTAAATAGGTAAATTAAGCAGGTAAGAGTCCAGAAAATTGGTATTTAGTATATTAAAGAGAAGCTAAGGTCTCAAAAAAATGTTTGGCATTAGCCACCCCCATTACCACCCCCACCCAATTATTAAAGGGGATGAAAAAAAAAAAGTGATTTAGTGTGTGTACAAGAACCAGAAACTTCAAAATATTTTTTTACTTCATCCACCCCCACTACCACCCCCTATCACCACCCCCACCTCACTACCGATGTGGGGTATCGTTTTATAGGTTTTTGGGGTAGAGGATTTTAAATATTATATTATTAAAGTTCCATAAGCAATTATTTCCACGTATAAAATTTGGATGTGGAAGTAGTGATTCCTTGGGCAGCGGTTTTTATAAAATATTAGTTTCGAACTTGGTTATCTATTAGTTAATAAATTTAGGTATATAATCATATTATATACACAAATATATTTTTGTTGGAACTTAAAACTAAAATTTTTTAAGTTATTTGGTTGATTAATATTATTAGTTTTTCATTTGGATAAATAAGTGCCCCTCTGTGTTTTGCATTCTTTTCTTTGTTAAAAATATATTTAACATTTGGTTTGTTTGGTAGATACATTTTGTATCTACGAATATTAATACTCCTGTAATTACTGGGTATTGGGTAAATTGTCTTAAAAATCATAAAGTATTTTTAAGCAAGATTATTTGGCTTATTATATTTTATTATACAAATTCTTTGGCATTCTGGTTGAAACACAACTATTTTTTTTGATATTTTTTGTTGACAGAAGAACCACAAATAATTATTTGTTTTATCAAGATACTTGGTACTTTTTTTAGATTTTATCTTCAAACCACCTTTTACTTTGTTGCTTATTGAAATTCCTTATTAATATTAAAATAATACTTTCTTAAATTTTGGAAAATGGTTGAAACCAAGGAAAAAAGATTAAAAGTATTGAGAGCAAAACGGGAACAACTTTTTTCTAGATTACAACAGTTATATGATTGTGGTAAAAAGGTAAAAACTAATAATGCTGAATTAAATAATTTTCGTATTAGATTTAATACCCTAGAGGATACAAAAAAGCAATATGTACAAATTGTGGATGAAATTAATATGCTTAAGGTAGAAATAGATTCGGACTTTGTTCCAAATTTTCAGTGTTTAGATGCTTTTGATGAAATTTATTGCCATATTTTAGAAATAGGTAAAGAGGTTTTCAACAAGTCCTCTGCTAGTAAGGCAACTAATGTCATAATTAGAGAAGAGGCACCACAAAAAAACATTCCCCGGTTACCCAAATTAGAGTTACCTAGTTTTTCAGGAAAAATTAAAGATTGGCCTATATTCTATGAATGCTTTAAGAGTCTCATTCATGACAACAAAAATTTGAATAATGTTGATAAAATTCATTACTTAATAGGTAAACTCTCAGTTTGCGCGGGTATCCCGCCCATAGGGGAAAACTATGAAATTATTTGGCAAGCATTGATTGATCAATTTCAGGATCAAAGGTCTTTAGCTAATAATTATTTATCACAAATGTTAGAATTCAAGCCTGCACCTTCTCCATCAGCAAGTAGTTTAAACAATTTCCTTGAAAGATTTGACGCAGCATCGAACACTTTGAAAAAATTAGAAATAACAGATTTATGTGATTATGTATTTTCTTATTTAGCTTTGAATAAGTTGGACTCGGAAACAAAAAATTTATTTGAAAATACTCGTAGAAAATCTTCAATACCTACTTACAAGGAAATTATAGATTTTGTAAAGGAGCAGGCAAAAATTTGTACACGCTCCCAAAGTTCATATAAGTCAAGTTTAAACAGTAGCCATAAAATTAAAACAACTCATTCTTTTCTTGTACAAAATAATAAAGCGGTTGATAAATGTTCGATCTGCAATAGTAGTTCTCATTCGATTGTAAATTGCTCGAAATTTTTAGAAAAATCGCCATCAGAGCGTTATAAAATTATCAAAGAGAGAAAATTATGTTTAAATTGTTTTGGTACGCATAGGGTTGGTGTATGTAAAAGTACATCAAATTGCAAAATTTGCAGCTACAGACATAACACACTTTTACATTTTAATAAATCGCAGTTATCGTCTAATATATCAAAGGATAATAATAATTCAATTCAACAATTGGTAAATAATACTAATGATAATTTAATTAGTCAAAATGTGAATACCTCTACAATTGAGTCAATTGGCAAATCACATTGGTTAGATAATAGTTTAAATAATACTGAGAATATACAGGGTCGGCCACAAACTTGTGCGGGCCCATCAAACATTGCTCATCAAAGCACTTCGACATTTTGTTCGACTACTACTAGTAGTTACCGATTTAACAGTACTATTCTTTTGTCTACAGTAGTTGTAAATATTTTCAGTAAAAATGGAGAAAAGCATAGGGTTAGATTCCTCTTAGATTCTTGTAGTCAAGCACATTTTTTGACAGTAGATTGCGCTAGACGTTTAAAATTAGACATATCAAAATGGCATTCCGCTGTCAGTGGCATAGGTCATACCAGTAGCTCGGTTCACGGAAAAACAAATGTAGTAATCAGTTCGCGTTTTAATCCAAGCATTAGTTATCCACTGGAGGTTTTATTAGTAGAAAAAATAACGGATAAATTACCGTCTTATACCGTGAATACTGATTTACTCTCACACGTTGTACATTTACCTTTAGCAGATGATACTTTCGGTCAACCCAGTAAAATAGATGGAGTCATTGGAGCAGAAATATTTCCACTTTTACTAGGTCGAGTTAAAATCGAAGGGCCTCCCCATTCACCAATTGCATTAGAAACAAGTTTAGGATTCGTAGTAATGGGGTCAGCTCCTATTCTCGCAGATTCAGAAGTAGTTAAACATTTTTGTATCACATTAGAACCGTCTTTGGAGTCATTAGTTAGTAAATTTTGGGAACTAGAACAAGTTCCTTCTCAAGTTGTTGAAAGTCCTGATGATTTGGAATGTGAGAGTATTTATAAATCAACGTATCGTAGGGAAGGTTCGGGTCGGTATGTTGTTTCGTTACCTTTCAAACATGAACCGTCTAAATTAGGCGATTCGTATTCGACAGCGCTCAGAAGATATTTATTTTTAGAAAATAAATTTAAGAAAATTCCCGAATTAAAGAAACAATATTCTGCTGTTATTAATGAGTATTTAACAGAGGGATATATGTCGAAGGTTAGTGACAATTCGATGTCATTAGGATATTACATTCCACATCATGGCATTTTTAAAGCTGATAGTACGAGCACACCTTTGAGATGTGTTTTTGATGCTAGTGCTAAAAGTACAACTTCTGTTTCTCTAAATGACCTATTATATACAGGCCCAAAATTGCAATCTGACATTGTAACAGTTTTACTAAATTTTAGATTATTCGAAATAGCCTTCACGGCTGATATTAGAAAAATGTATTTACAAATTAATTTACTTAATGAGCATAAATGCTTTCAGCGAATACTTTGGAGGTTTTCAGAAAATGAACCTATTAGTGTTTACGAATTAAATACTGTATCGTTTGGTGTCAAATCTTCGCCATATTTAGCTATTAGAACCATACATCAACTGGCGATAGATGAGACAAAAAATTATCCATTAGCGGCAGCTATTGTTAAAAGAGATTTTTATATAGATGATTTGGTAACTAGCATTTCTAATGTAGAACAAGCAAAAATTTTATATCAGCAGCTAGTTGGATTATTTAAAGCAGGTTGTTTTGATTTAATTAAATGGTCAGTTAATTCAAAGGAGCTTTTACAACAAATTCCAGTAGAAAATCGATCCCCTAAAGTTGTGAATTTTGAAACCGATACATTAAAAATATTAGGTTTGCAGTGGCGTCCTAGTTCAGACATTTTAACATTTCAAGTAAATATTGACAATAGAATTTGTACTAAAAGAAATATTCTTTCAACTGCGGCTAGATTATTTGATCCTTTAGGCTTTATTGCACCAATCACTTTATTTTTAAAACTTTTAATTAAAGAGTTGTGGAAACTTAAAATAGATTGGGATGATGATCATCCTCCGAGTAACATAAAAAATAAATGGACAGTTTTTCAATCTGAACTTTCACTTTTAAACAATTTTAAAATGAATAGGCATTTAGGTATTTTTGAAAATACGTCCGTTGTTTTAGTTGGGTTTGCAGATGCATGTTTGACATCTTATGGTTGTGTCATATATATGCGTGTTATTACTAATGGTCAAATACAAACCAGTTTAGTATGTGCCAAATCAAGGGTTTCACCTATGAAGACAATTTCTATTCCTAGGTTGGAACTCTGCGTTGCTTATTTGTTGGCAAAACTGTTCAAATATGTTTTAGATATATATAAATCTCGTATTCACATTGAAAAAATTGTGGCACTCTCCGACTCAACCGTCACTCTTAATTGGATCGCGTCACCGTCTTATAGATGGGAAACGTTCGTGGCGAATCGAGTATCTAAAATACCAGATTTAGTCCCGGCCAACTGTTGGTATCATATTGAAGGTAAAGACAATATTTGTGATAGTCTTTCAAGGGGTTTATCACCTGCACAATTTATTGCCAATATCACCTGGACTACAGGTCCTACTTGGTTAAAAATGAATGAACAACATTGGCCAATTAAGTCTATTAATAATATTGACTGTTTTTCACTCGAAGAAAAAGTTGTTTCGGTTGTAATTTCGGACAATGAGCCACATCCATTATATTTATTAGTTAATCGTTTTTCTTCTTGGACTAAATTACTTCGTACTACTGTTTATGTTCTTAGATTTGCAAGAGTTTTGCCAACAAAAGGTACCATTTTAATCTCTGATTTAGAAAAGGCGGAGATTGTTTTATTAAAATTAATTCAAAAGTTACATTTCGCTTTAGATATTTCGTTATTAGAAAAGAAGCAGTTATGTTCTGTTTCTTTACGCCCCTTATGTCCCTTTTTGAAAGATGGTCTAATAAGGGTAGGTGGTAGGCTTAGTAATTCAAATTTGCAATATAATCAACAACATCCGTTTCTTTTACCGAAAAAGGATCATTTGGTTGATCTTATAATCGACCATTGTCATCGTAAAAATTTACACACAGGGCCGCATTTAGTTTTATCAATTCTTAGGAAAAAATATTGGATTCTTGCGGCTAGAGGTGTTGTACGTACTCGGATTAAAAAATGCAATTATTGCTTTAAATTCAATCCGAAACCTACCTTTCCGTTAATGGCTGACTTGCCGACAGTTAGAGTAACGGAAGCCAAGCCCTTTCTTCACAGTGGCGTAGATTATTGTGGGCCGTATTTTATTACGCTCGGGCGTAGACGAGGGATAAAAAGTCAAAAGGCTTACATTTGTCTGTTTATTTGTTTGTCGACAAAAGCTTTGCATTTAGAATTAGCTTCTAGCCTGTCCACTGAAACCTTTCTCGCTGCTTTTAAACGTTTTTTAGCTCGCCGTGGTGCGTGCGCTGTCATGCATTCAGACCATGGCACTAATTTTATTGGTGCTAAAAGAGAATTAGATTCAATTTATAGCCTGATTGACTCAGATGAATACAACAGCACCTTGTCTAATGAATTAACGCAACGTAAAATCGAATGGCGCTTCCAACCCCCTGCGAGTCCACATTTTTCAGGAATTTGGGAGGCCAATGTTAAAGCCGTTAAATCTCATCTGTCTAAAGTAATTGGGTGTCAAATTTTAACTTATGAAGAGATGAGTACCGTTTTAGCTCAAATAGAGACACTCTTAAATTCTCGACCATTATGTTGGTTAAGTTCAGATCCTTCAGAACCTTTAGCGTTAACCCCCGCACATTTTCTGACTCTTACGCCTCTTGAACATTTGCCTGCTCCAAATTTAACAAATCAATTACCAAATATTTTGAATAGAAAACATTTGTTAGATCATATGGTTCAAAACTTTTGGAAGCGATGGCATATAGAATATTTAAATAATTTACAGGTCCGTCAGAAATGGAATAGTCCCAGTTGCCCTGTAAAAGTCGGTACATTGGTTAATATTCGACAAGATAATATTCCTCCTCTGCGTTGGCCCTTGGGTATTATTGAGGAGGTATTTCCGGGTAAAGATGGGGTGATTAGGGTCGCCAATGTTAAAACCAAAACTGGTATATATAAAAGACCGGTGGTACGACTTTGTCCGCTACCATCGCAATAAAATGATAGTTATTTTGGTCATTATTAATTATAAGTTATTAATAGTTAAGTATAAAAATATTTTAATAAGTTATTAGGGTTACCTACTAAGTTATAGTAGTTTTTTCAAATTGGTTTTTATCCCAGATCCGGTTCTGAAAATAATTTTCAGGGGCGGGGGAATGTTTACGCCTAGTTATTATTAATTTATTAATAATTATTATTTATTTTTAAAATTTAGGGGAATCTACAATTTGTACTATTGTTTGATATTTCTTGTCAGCAAGAGATGTCGCTGGGTGGATAGATTTAAAATATTGTTTGTGGATTTCTTATAATGTACAAAAACCAGAATGCTTTTTTGTTTTTCTAAATCAATCATATAGAGATTTGAGCTGAAAGCCAACATAGACGGGCCTTAGTTTCGATAATAACATTAGTGCAAAATTCGTATAAATTTTAGTGACATTGAGTTTAATTTTTGTATAAAGTATAGTATCAGGACTTTCCTTTCCTGGCCATTCCAACACCTTCCTAATTCTGATATAACTAAATAAAATAGTGATTGGAGTCATAGATGAAATTGGTAAGATTTTTATTTATATTATTTTGATTAGATACAGTCCAAAAAATATCGTATTTGTTTTTAAAATCAGCGTAGATTCGCAACAGTATTATTATTACCTTTCTGGCTGCGCCTCCTGACGGCCCACACTTTCTGGCGATCTTATTTTATTCATTCTAAACATAAAATGTGTACACACGAAAAGAATGAGCCTTGTAACGATAACATAATTTCACGGATTTTTAGACAGTGTTCGTAACGCATCTGACAGGAGGTGCCCCGCCAGAAGTCAATTTTATGAATCGTTATCGTCCATTAAACCATAAAAATATCTCAAAGTTCATAAAACGATGATGTGCCGAAAAAGCCACCTAGCTCCCGCTCTATAATATGTTGTGCATTATTTTTAAACTCAATGTGATATTTATCTTTTAAGTAACCTAGTCATGTACATAAATATGAAAATGTTCTATGAATCTGTTATGATTTTTTATTTCACATACTGAAGTGTTTTCCGTACTATCAATTCGTTTAATTATATTTAATTTAATACTAGTTTCTAAATCTAAACTACAGAGGGAATTAGATTCAACTAGAAAAAATTCAAAGTTATTTTTAAATGTACAGAGTTCAGAAAGCAAGTGCCAATCACTGATAATAAATCATTTGTATAAGAAGTTATCTGAACAGTAGTTTTTTGTAAATTACGAAAATCAAAATTTATTTCATTTAAAACATTTAAGTTCATAATATTTAACATATTGCCTGTATCAATTTTAAATGTTATTTCGTTGCAATCATTTAAAAATAAGTTTACATACCAAGAACTACCATTATTCCCCTGCTCTTGATTTTCTCTTAAATTATTTATAGAACCAACAAATACATAGTCATCAGAATTACTTGTATAATCAATAGTACTCACCAAGCTATTAACATGTTTTAACCTACACACTTTTGCGAAATGATTTAATAAGCCACATACACTGCACTTTTTCTCGAAAGCAGGTCATTGGTTTGTTCCATGGAGATTACCGCGTCTATAACAAACTCTATTGTTTCACTTTTGACGTTGACCCGAAGATGTTGAGAGATGTTCATGCTGTTCTTGTCTAGGATTTGTTGCATAATTTCAGGGTAATTTTGAAAAGATTTTGTTGGTTTTCTATTTTTGCTTTTGTTGATTGCCTAGACTTCCAATAACTGTGAACTTTTATTCGCCATTAGATTTGATTGTTCTTGGGAATTTTCAATAGAAATGCATAATTTTACTGCTCCATCCAGGTCTGATTCATCGTCTTGTAATAGTTTTTCTCTAATTTTTTCATTAATTATTCAACAGGTTAAAATGTCTTTTATTAAACTATTTTTCAAATCCCCAAATTCACAACTTTGTGCTTTGTTTTTTAAATCAGTTACGTATTGTTCAATTGTTTCATTTATTCCTTGCTTTCTAGTAAAAAACTTGAAACGTTCATACGCCAAGTTTTTTTCGGCAAGAAATTATCCTCAAATTTATCAAGGACATCTTTTTTATTTTAATTCTGTTGGATTCTCAATTGAAAATGAATTGTGTATATGAAAACCTTCCTCACCAATAAAATATAAAAGTTGACTTCGACACGACAGTTGAGTATAGACTGTCTTTATTAGTATATAAAAAGGATAAGTACAAAAAGCAAGAACATAAAAAGTGATGTATTATGAATACATGACACCCTCCCTCACCCACAGACGTAAGTTGGATGGTTATAAATATTCCTATGTTTTATATTTCTTAAGATTCCAATTTTATGTTTATTACATATTTCGCATAACAACTTTTTAATGTCTATTGTAGTACTTTTTTAACTCTTTCATATTTGAAATAATAAAACTTTATTCTATTCAATTAAAATAAAGAGAAATTTCGCTGAAACATCTAGATTTGCAAGTATCTTATTTCTTCATTTAGGAATTTACTGCGAATCTATTTTGTTTTAGTTGATTTTATTGAACAACTTAAAAATTACCAACGATTACGCTTATTATTTGTTATATTTTTAGATAAATTATTATATTATACATGTTTTCAGACGCACCTATTTTTCTTAAAGAGCAATACTTTTTTTGACATTTAGATTACCAAAACTACTCTCTCAGGTAAAACATGTAAAACCTAAACTCACTTGAAAACCTGTAGTTCAATAGAACCACATAACGCAGTAATCAAATCGCCATTTATCATTTTACAAAGTAGACTCTTCTGTATGTAATCAATTCAATTTCTGTTTTGGAATTCGATGATATTGTAACTGGTAAAATTTATTAGCATGACAAATAGTAATCAATAACGTCGAATGAGTTGTATACATCATTAACGACCATGCTAACAGTAACACTAGTTTGAATTACATTTACAGTTTCCATTGTTTCTCCTGACTATAAATTTACTTTGTACTTGACACAACAGAACTGCAATACGTTCTTTTAATTGCTTTATCAAGAAAACTGATTTTAACTTAATCAATTTTTATTCAGTTATCTAAGCAGTGTGTATCGCAATAATATGTGGAATAGCAACCGAAATGCATTTCTTTATCATCTAAGTAATTACGTGCCCAGACACTATAATTCTTTGTCGAACAATTTGTTTTCATGAAACTTGTACATGCAGAATGAACTAAGACGAAGGGTGTATACTATTGATGACGAAATATGGTTGTTAGCGGTGAATTCTATATAGAATTCATATTACAAAGATATGAATCTAATAGATGACGCAAAACTATGGTGTGTTATTATATTATTATGCTGAATAGTAACTGTTAAATTACAATGCAATCATAAATATGCATTGTTTCATAATATGGGATTTAACGAGGTGATATTGCTGTTACCAATATCCAGCTTTGTTATCACCACTTCAGCTCCTCGATCTAATTTGACCATTAGCAGATTATTTCGTTTTATTTCAATTTATATTTCCATTCCTTTAATCATGCCAGGTGTCACTAACTTTATTTTCAATGTAATTTATTGGATCAATGAGACGTACAAATTCAAAATCTACACGAACTGCTTTCTTTGGCTGCTGTCTGATTCATTATTACACATTAACATTGTTTTGATACTGTGCACTAACTTATTTCAAAAACCTTTCGCCTTAAAACTAAATATGCAAAAAGGTTTAATTTAAGATAATCCTCCAACTAAAATGTTAATTTTACTTCGACATGCACGTAGTGTAGTAACGGTAAAAAAAAATGTTGAAATTTTTTTGTTCAAATAGACATGAAACGCCGAGATTTTAAGTTTAAGCAAGAGAAATTATGTCCGTCGTTCTATCTGTCGGTCCATCTATAACTTTTTGTATGCTCACGATTACTCTGAAACGGTTTATGATATTGGCTTGAAACTTGGTACAGCTACATATTATAATGAGAGATTTGATATTATTCCGTGGAAGTAAATGGTGGTGAACGGATAAAGCAAGCAAGTCCATAAAAGTGCAATTTGGTATAAGTACGAGATGCCAAACTTTTTTGGCATCTGCCACTTCCACTATCACGCCCCCATTACCTCTACCACCCCATTATTAAAGGGGGTAAAAAATAAAATTGTGATTTAGTGTGCGTACGAGAACTAATGCTACCCCCACCTCCCCCACTACCATTGTGGCATATCGTTTTATGGGTTTTTGCGGTAGACGATTTCAAATATCATATTATTAAAGTTCTATGAACAATTATTTCGACATAGTGGAGTACCAATATTATCTCAATTTTTATTTCATTGTATGCGACTTGGATAGAAAATCTGAATGTAAAAGTAGTGATTCCTTAGGTAGCGGTTTTCACTCCACTCGCTTACCGAAGGAAAATATTGTCCGTCCAGTATTCCTTCGAATTTTAATTTTTTATATGTTTTCTGGAACAAGCAATTGATATAATAGTTGCAATAATAGCACAAAAACACGTGCTGTCGACGTTTTGCTGTCAAATGTGTAGAGCAGAAAAACGCACGTAACTTTTGCGTTAATCTAATTTTTGTTAATTCATGGACGAGAATTTACTTTGTCTTAGTTTCGGGGCATATAGTATTTACATATGACGTAGTATTCCCTATAGCATTGGTACATAACACAATACCTGTTGGCCCAGTACCTTTCAGTAAGATCAATTTTTAATTTATCAATGTTCTCTTTGCTGAAGTATACATTGTCTATGATCTACGTCATCAATTTCAACTTCTATCAATTATCAATCTATCAATCTACAATATATCAATTCTACAATGATCTGTTCAAATCAGCATGCTTCTAGACGATTTTTTCAGAGCAATTATTATTTGTAACAATCATATCTATCAGTATATAAGAAGTATTAGTTGCAAGCGTATCGTCTTCAACTAGATATTTCTTTAAAACTCCGTAAGCCATAATATTACTTCCTCGTCGTAGTATAGTCATGGTAAAAAATATGATTTGTTCAAATATACTTAGAATGTCATGAAACTTTGAGATTCTGAGTTTGTCTGTCAGTCTGTCTGTCTCTCTGCAAATTCTTTATACGCACGATTATTCTGGAACGGTTTATGATATTGATTTGAAACTTGGTACACCTATGTATTATAATGAGATCTGGAACTAAATTATTCAGAGTGTCTCAGGTATGCAGTCATGGGGGTGATTCTGTGTCAAAAAATATTTAAAAAATGTCTGTACATTGACCAAATTTTGCACGTGATCTGGTATCATTAAAGGTCACTATTTGGTGTTATTCATCACGAGTAAATTTAACGGGAAAGGGGTTTCGTTCTCGACCTGCACTTTCTTATGTGTATTTTTTGTGATTATCTAATCGGTCAAAATTAAAAAAGAAAGCTTACCTTATTGTAACACCCTAGATTCAACAGTTTTTGAGAGTTTTCCATTGGTTAAAAAATTATATTTTGATTTAGAATGTGCGCATAAACCAGCCTTATCTCATTATTAAAGGGGATAAAAAAAATTAAATTGTACCTCAACATTTTTTTTGACACCACCACACTCACCGCAAATATGGATGTGGGAGTAGTGGTTCGTTAGACAGCGGTTTTTTTTATTTGTTTGCTTTTGCAGTGTCACTTTGAATATCTTCCATTATAATAGTTTCATTAAAAGGTCGTTAAAATAATTAAAAAATGTGTCACATTTAGTATAGGAAAAAATTGAAAAAAATTACCGTAACTCGAAAAAAATTTGTGCAGACTTTAAACTTTGGTTATAAGTTTAAAATAGGCCAAAGTTCACGAAATAAAAAAGCTTAGGAGTTCTACAGTTCCGGGTGTAAAAAGAGGTATTTTTAATACAGAAACTCGATTTTTCTCTACTTTCTCGGGAAATATGGCATTTACGAAAAAATAGGTCAAGTAAATAAATAAATTGATTTAATAACAAAAATTAACCGAAATACGGCCATTTTTCGATGGGGGGATGACGGATGGAAACAAGTGTTCTAAAGGGACAAAATAATTTGAGCATCTAGGTGATACTATATATTAACAAAAAACAGCATTTTTGCAAGAAAAATACAGGCCTGCGACCAAAAAACTTACTTGAAACTAATAGGTGATCTTTATAGAATTTTGGGTGCTAAATCCGAGAAAAATAATGAAACAATTTCATCACCCTCAGTTTTTCTTCAAATTTAATTTTTTCGGTATGAATAAAGGTCATGAAGAAGAGATCTCAGGGTAGATGGAACGTCAGTATGATGGGAGACTACTGCTGATCACGTCATTGAGAGAATCCAGGTGTTACTCACAAGAGGAAAAGTAACAATTGGAGCTTATCCATGAAGAGAGAAAGGATGTACAGGGCCATCAATGTGTATTAAATTAATTGAAAATACGTTAACAGTGTCTTTGTGTGTTGTAAAATAAACTTGATTTGGAAAAATAAAACCTTTTTTAAATTTTTTAAAACATCTGTACATTCCAAAATAGCCATATTCATACCTATTAGGTTCAAAATATTGGGTCGAGTTGCGAAAAAACGGTGGGTGATGGAGAAAAACTAATGTCATTTTCCCTTCAAAACTCTTAGATCACCCTAAATAATAAGAAATGTTTTCATAAAAATTTTTTTTGCAGGCCTGTGAAATTAATTACTGAGCAATTACAATAACAAAATGTCGACATTTTGTTAACAAAAATGTGAAAACCCACATCGAATCGGCCATAACTTCTTTATTTTTTGTGACGTAGAAACAAACAAAAAATTATTTTAAAGATTAATTAGATTAATTATCTTTAATTGATTAATTACCTTTAATTTTGTTTCTTAGAACTTTTGATGGAAGTGTCACGGTTTCTAAGATATTCAACATTTTAAACTAAATACTTCATCCTAAAAACGATCGGATACCATCTATAAAATTAAATATCTCCGAAACAATCAACCCTACACAAATATATAAACAAAATAATTTTATTCTCAGTTTATAACCTTCATTTTTGATGTTGATCAAATTTTCTCTTAAACTAATATTTATTGAAATATTTGCAGTGAAACAAGAATGTTACATTTTTTCTAAAATCCCTTTACAGTTTAAAATGCAATTTTTTTTCTAAAGCAAGCGCTGTAAGCCGACGGCTAGGTCACACTATATATTAACGAAAAACAGTATATAGGAATATATTTTTTTAATTACTGACTACTTACATTAACAAAATTGCGACGTTTTTATTTAAAAAAAATGTGAAATCGTACATTGTTTCTGTCATAACTTCTTTGTCTTTTATGTTATTAAAATAGGAAAAAAGTCATTTGAAAGCCTAATTAATAGTTTTTCATTTTGGTTATTAGCATCTTGGCCTAAGTGCCATAGTTTCTGAGATATTTAACATTTAAAATAAATGTCCTTAATTTAGTAACTTTCTTATTTGCTTCTAGCATGTTTTTGCTCAAAGCAGTCGAGTTATTTGATGAAAATATATTTGAAATACCACCTTTTTAAACTAAAATCACAAATTTTCTAGTAGCTATAACTTAAATCTCTCTCAATTTATATGAAAAGTTGCATAATGTTTTTGTTTTTTTTTTTTTTTAGGTGCCACCCCCTATAAATTAGCAAGCCCTCGCATAATATAGAAACTTCTTTTTTTTATTCATTTACATTAAGCTCCTAAAAATGAACGAAATCTAATTCATTTGACATTATTCCGAAGTTAAAACCTCTAGTATTTCGGTTAATTATTGCTATAAATTTAAATTTAAAAACACCAAAATAAAAATAATTTTGTCATAAAAACCTTTTATTTGCAAATGCGATATTTCTCGAAAAAATAGAGGAAAATCGATTTTTTTATTAAAAATACAACTTTTCACACCCTATAGGTTCCTGCGGATCCGTAAAACTCCTAAACTTTTTTGTTTCGTAAACTTTGGCCTATTTTGTACCCATAACCAAAATTTAAGGTCTGCACAAATTTTTTTCGAGTTAATGTAAAGTTTTCCTGTACTAATTAACTAAGACGAAGACAGAATTGCAGAAAAAATCTAAATAATCAACAATTCTGTTCTTCTGCAAAATATTTTGCAAATCATTACATAAAATAGTCTTTCTGCCTAGAAATAGAATGTTACAGAATATTTCACATATTTCGCATGCCACGGTGTTTCTAATTTTTCATAATAATATCTGAAGGTCCTGGAGGTGCATTGAACCTTGGACACTACACTCGAATACCATACTCGATGCGCTTCACAACCATATTGATATCATAGAGCGGGAGCTTCGTGGCTTTTTCGGCAGCGCATCGTTTTATGAACTTTGAGATATTTTTATGGTTTAATGGATGATAACGATTCATAAAATCGACTTCTGGCGGGGCACCTCCTGTCAGGAGCGTCACGAACACTGTTTAAAAATTAGTGAAATCATGTCATCATTACAAGGCTCATTTTTTTTGTGTGTACACATTTTATGTTTAGAATGACTACAATAAGATCGCCAGAAAGAGTGGGCCGTCAGGAGGCGCAGCTAGAAAGGTAATAATAATACATCTGAGGCACGGTACGGAGTCAAGTTAGCCGAAAGTGTTAAATTCCTATATTTAATAGCCTATGGTACTTTTGTTGACACTAAGAACTTTACGGGGAGACTATTCTATTGTTGAAGGAGCTTATATTTACGTTTTAAAAAGCAGCCAGAATTTGAAACGATGAGTTTGGAGTTCTGAGATGAAACATGCGAAAGAAATCCAATTTTCTTCAAAAATCCTAAACGTTTTCTTTCTGGCTAGCCTTACTGACGGGAGTTTCTTTCTGGGAATTTTTTTCTGTGTTCAAAACATTTAAATAAACATGCTCAACCTTAAAAAAGTTTGTAACGATGATTTTATATAACTCCGTTTTTTTACCTCTTTGACCTTTCTGGTAGCGCCCCTGACGGCCCACACTTTCTGGCGATCTTATTTTATTCATTCTGAACATAAAATGTGTACACACAAAAAAAAATTGGCTTTGTAACGATGATATAATTTCACTGATTTTTATATCTTGAACCATGGCCAACTCGACGGGCTGACATATGCCAGAAGTCTATTTAGTCGTTATTTAAGTTCGATAGAATTAATCAGCGCATAGAAAATGCTTGTAGCGATGAGTGTCCGAAAAAGCCACTTAGCTCCCGCACCATCATCTGTGGATGATCAAAACAATAATCTACATAACATTTGTTCCAACCTGGAATATACACACTACGTTCAGTTTTGATAATTTGTACATCTTCTCCGTATTCTTCGTGTTCTGTGTATCTAATCTAAAACGTTAGTAAAACTGCTCTAAAATAGGGAAGATGCACACATATTAAAAATATTCATTTTTAATTATTATTTTTCCATAATTTACATAATATAAATAGATAAATAAATAAATTATTTTTTCATGTTAAGAACCAGCAGTTTTACATAAGTCAAAATTACAAATATTGTATCTTACAACATACAATGGTAAACAAACATTAGAAATAACACTGACACACGAAAAAAGTCGTGTGCGAGTGTATTCCCATGCATTTTGACCCGCTGAATACGAATCCTGCCCGATTGGCTTTTGCATTTTTGCTAACCTCAAAAAACATCTTAAAAATACGCGAAAATCCAAAACAAATAAATTAAAAGCTTAAACCAAGAACTTTAAAACTAACATAACCTACGGCAAGAGTATTACACCAAGAACTGTGAACCAAGAACTTTAAACTAAGAATTCTTAACCCAATATTACCTGAGATAAGAACTTTAAACCAAAAACTTAAACCTATCATAAATTAAGACAAGAATTGTTAAGTTCCTAAGGCAAGAACTATTAAGGTTTAGAGTTTTTGGTAGAGTTCTTTATGTAAAGTTCCTGTCTTAGAATATGTTACATTTAGAGTTCTTGGTGCAAAGTTCTTGTCTTAAGTTTTGTTAGATTTAGAGTTCTTGGTTTAAAGTCTTTTGTGTAAGATTCTTGCCTTGTTTTTAGTAAATTCGATGTTTCGAAATATCGAAAGAAAATCAACGATAAAATAAAAAACATTTGTCTAAAATGTTATAGTATGGAAATAGTGGATAAAGGTTTTCCATGGGACCTTGCATCATATGTTATGAGATGTTGGACATAT
Organism: Rutpela maculata; assembly: GCA_936432065.2. Taxonomy (NCBI): domain Eukaryota; kingdom Metazoa; phylum Arthropoda; class Insecta; order Coleoptera; family Cerambycidae; genus Rutpela; species Rutpela maculata. The sequence continues at coordinate 91,616,956 of OW386291.2, forward strand.
GGAAAGAACGTTAAAAAGTAAAATATAAAAATCCAACAACATGGAAGGAGCCTGGAATCCGTGAAGTGTGTTATTTTTTAGCAATACAAATGTTTCCGGAATTAATGATTGTTTCGAAAGTCAAGAAGATGACAGTGAATATGAAGATAGTAAATGAAATAGTGTTCGATAAGAACTAAAACTCCCAATATTTGGTGAAATGATAAACTTAATAATGTTATTAGAAATGTTGGTCTATCTAATGGTAGGAAAGAATATTTAGCGGCGATTCTAGAAAAAAACAATTCAGTATCAAGCGATGTTTGTTCTAGCTCATACAGAAAAGAGAAAAAGACTTTAGAAAATATTTTACACAAGGAAAAGAATACTTGATCTTATGTTGCCATAATGAAGGGTTGATGAATATACTTAAACCTCATTATGTACGTGACTTAGTGGCACACAATTATAAAGTTACTAAGTCAGCACTTCCCGGCTGACTTGATAACCACGTTTATCGTTTATTATAATATTCATTTTCTATTCAGTTGTATCATAACTGTTGTACATTACACATGTATGAAGCCATTTTATGTGTAGTGAATTAATAAATCCTGTTCAAAAAGTTAATTTTACTTTTTTTAAAAGTAGTTTCTCCTCCTAAGAACTATTATTGGCGCAGTCGGTAGGATTAAGTCCGTCGGTTCGTGCATCGTGCAGAAATCGACGTGAAATTTCGATTTCTTTAGACTTAAAAGAACTTTACGTGTCGGACAGTGCATTGTGCAAATTTTCCATCAAGGAAAAACGACATAAAGACCTATTGCAAGTTGAATTGAGTAGATTTGCAAGGAGTGAAAGTGCGAAAGGATTATTAGCGAACCCCACAGCAGCGATCAACTCCAAAGGATAAGACGAAACCCACTATCAAAGTAAGTCGAGTTTATTCCTTTGTTTCCTACTCCTCAAATTTGTATTATACAGATCTGAGTCGAAACTAGTTGTAAGAAAGTTAATTTTGTTTTAATAATTTTAAATTGCCTATTGCACTACCATACAGAATACGTATATTTTTAATAATTTCGTAATAACATTTTGATTTATATTTGCGCTTTGCTAATAGAGAAAATCAGATTCCAACCGCACCACGTTAGAATATAAAGTGCTATATTGCCTATAATATTTTGTCGTATTTAACTAGTAGGTTGCAAAATACTTATAATTAAAAAACTTCAAAAATTATTATAATTATCTAATTTTATGAGCGACATCGACGAACTAAATAATTCATTTAACTCATTAAGTGTAAATAATTTAAATACTGCTCAAACAACAACAATGCCAGAAATAAATCCTAGCATTTTCAAATTATATGCCGATTCCATTCAAACATATGATGGATCCGAAATCGAACTAGAGCCTTTTATTAATGCTGTAGACGAGTTCTACGAACTTTACCATACCAATGATGTCGCCCTAAATAAAGTTGTCGAACGAGTTATTTTCGGAAAACTTAAGGACCGCGCTCGTATGATGCTAGGTTCCAGAGTAGAGCTAAATACATGGCCGTTAATTAAACCATTTTTGAGACAAAGCTTTGGAGATAATAGGTCAATAGACGTTCTTGAACAACAACTTTTTACTATGGCTCTAATGAAAAATGAAAATCCGTTAGAATTTTCTAGACGAATACAAACTGCTCGCAGTAAATTATGTTTTAAACTAAATTCAATACCAATTACAGAAATCACGGAAGAACAAAAGAAAATTTATGTTAAACAATACGAGTCACAAAGTTTAAAAGTTTTTCTTAGAAACTTAACCATTAGAGACTGTGATTTCATTAGATCGAGAAATCCAACGAAGCTAGAAGAAGCCATTAATCTTTTTATAGAAAACGAGAATTTTACGCAGTCACAACACCAAGCCCAAAACGTGCCAAAAAGTATTGCACCACAACCAGGACCAAGTTTTAATCCGTCATTTAACTTTAACGCAAATAAATCTTTCAATAAAATACCACCCTTTTTCCAAAAACAGAACCATCAACCACAAAATGTGTTTGTGCCTCAATAACAAAACCAAAATTATTTCCAAAAACCGAATTTTCCAAGTCAACCAATACCCGTTCAACCCCGAGTAATAAAACAACATTTTCCAACAAATGCACAAACATTCGGACAACAACGAAATGTAAATGTGTTTAAACCAAACCCTCAAAGACAAAATTTTAGCCAACCACAACCAATGTCCATTCAGACTAGACAATCATTTACGAATAATAATCAAAATTTCGCCCAACCTAGGCTTACCCCAAATCAAGTGAGACAACAGTTCCCTTGGGTTAAACAAACCCCTGTACCAAAGTACGCTGTACAGGAACTGAATGCCATAAGCGACGAACCGGAAGTTGTTTATGATGAATCGCAAAACTATCAGCTAACTGACGAAACATCTTTTAACCCTGAAAATAATATGATAAATCCATTAGAACACGAATATTACGTAGAGCAGCAGGCGAATTACCAACAAGACATTGAAAATGAAAATTTTCAACAGGACGACCAGACAGACAGTCAGAGATAACATTTAACGCCTACATAAACGCGCTTCCCTACATTCAAACTTCAAATCCCAATCTAAAATTATTAGTTGACACTGGATGCAACGTTTCGATGCTAAGACCTATAGTCGCTGAAAATTATTTCCCAAATTTCATTTATAAAGCTCCATCGCTATTACAATCAATCGGCCAAGCGCGTGAAGCAACCTATAAAGCCCGTATACCAGCTTTCAAAGAACTACAAACAAAGCAAGAGATAGAATTTACCCTTTACCCATTCTCAGACTATTTCGATGGTATTATCGGACTTGATGAACTTAGAAAATTAAAACTTCAGATGGACTTTGAAAACCAAATTCTATATAATGAGAAAATCCAAATTCCTTTTCTATACCGTGAACACCATACACAAAACCACATTACGGTGGAAATACCACCTCATCAATCAATAAATCGGTTGTTTTATGTATCACATCGGCATGGAGATATTATCGTGCCAGAGCAAAAAATATTTGACTTGTTTATACCAGAAACCTTAACTACCGCTAACAATTTTAAGGCTAGATTTGAAATTCAAAATAATACGGATGAGACACAATGCATTACAATTACCGAACCTTTTAAAGTAACACCATATTAGAGCGATGACTTTGAGACATATAATATAGAAAACATTTTACCTGAATTTCACTCTCAAATTACGGAACCACACTCGAGTCCCACGAAAACTCTTAAAGATCTTATTAGAACTGACCACATGAATCCCGAAGAAAGACAAGCAATTTTAAAATTAATTGATAACTTTTCCGATATATTTCACCTAGAAAACCAGCAACTTTCATTCACGAATAAAATAAAGCATACAATAAAATCTACGGACGAAATACCAGTACATGTAAAATCTTATAGGTTTCCTCACTGTCACAAGGAGGAAGTTCGAAATCAAATAAATAAAATGCTAGATGATGGGATAATTAGGCCTAGTCAATCACCCTGGTCAAGTCCCATATGGGTCGTTCCAAAAAAGGCAGACGCCTCGGGCAAACGTAAGTGGCGTATTGTAGTCGACTACCGCAGGTTAAACGACAAAACAGTTGATGATAGGTATCCAATACCTAATATCGATGACATATTGGACAAATTAGGTAAATGTAACTATTTTACTACACTCGATCTAACCAGCGGTTTCCACCAAATCGAGATGTCGGAAGAAAGCATACAAAAAACAGCTTTTAATGTAGAGAACGGGCACTTTGAATACCTAAGAATGCCTTTTGGTTTGAAAAACGCGCCGGCGACCTTTCAGAGGGTCATGGATTTCGTACTGAGAGACATTCAAAATAAAATATGTTTGGTCTATATGGACGACATAATTATTTTTAGTACTTCACTGCAAGAGCATATTGCGAACTTACGACAAGTCTTTCTTAAATTACGCGAAGCAAAATTAAAAATTCAATTGGACAAATCCGAGTTTCTGAGACAGAACGTAGAATTTTTAGGCCACATAATTACTCCCAATGGCATAAAGCCGAACCCAAACAAGATCCGAGCGATACAACAATTCCCGATACCAAGAACCGCGAAGGAAATCAAATCATTCCTCGGACTGTTAGGGTTTTATCGAAAATTCATTAAAGATTTCGCGAAAATAACGAAACCTTTAACCAAATGTCTGAAAAAGAATGAGAAAATAACGCACGACACGGAATTTTTAAAATCTTTTAACTTATGTAAAGACATCCTGACAAATCAACCCTTACTACAATTCCCGGACTTTAGCAAGCCATTTATTTTAACAACTGACGCTAGCAACTTTGCTATAGGCGCCGTATTATCGCAGGGCCCTATTGGCAACGATAAACCAGTAGCGTACGCATCTCGCACCCTAAATTCTGCAGAGATAAACTATAGTACAATAGAAAAAGAGCTCCTTAGCGCAGTAAATTTTACAAAGTATTTCAGACCATACCTTTTCGGCCGTAAGTTCACCATAATTACCGATCACAAACCGCTGGAGTGGTTACAAAATTTAAAGGAACCTAATAGTCGCCTTATGCGCTGGAGACTCAAATTAATGGAGTATGACTATAATATCGTTTACCGTAAAGGCAAAGAAAATAAAGTGGCTGACGCCCTTTCCCGCGTCGAAATTCACCCTATCGATAATGAGAATCAATCGGTTATAGGCAACATAGATAAAACCGATGGCGACAAGATTCAAACCGATTTTCCTGAATTAACCCTTGACGACCTTATTACATTAGACGCTACATCCGACACAGAAGTGTCACCTAATGACCTAATCCAACCACCAATTCCAAAAGTTACACCCCTGGAACCCAAAATCATTATACGTACGAATACCCAAATACGTGCACCGAATATCCCTAGCAGCAACGAAACCGTTCATTCAGCCCGCGAAAACCCGATATTTGAGATTCCCATCTCAGAAGACCCTATAAATAAATTCCAAAATCAAATAATAATGGCGGTAAGCACCAATACCACACGCACACATGTAAGAAACTCAAAACCATTCAATAAAAAAAATCGATACGAGGTAACTTTACCCTACCGAGACCCAGAACAATTTGAAAAGGAAGTAGTAGAATTCTTTAAAAATTATATCAAACCCCGAACTACACATGGGATAATAATAGAACCTCAATATATTCAAAAGATTATTAGCATTTTGCAAAAACACTTCCAACATGCTAGCTATCTACTCGTACAAACTAATAATTACGTACTAGACGAAAAAAATAAAGAGAAACAAATTTCGTACATAAAATACCATCATGAAAATAAAACAGTTCACCGAGGAATTTCAGAAACAATAAAAGCCTTACGACAAAACTATTTTTGGCCGCGCTTAAACGAAGACGTTAGGGATTACATAAACGTCTGCGTAATATGCCAAAAATCCAAATATGAGCGCAGGCCTGATCACTTAAAATTTCAACCTACACCCATCGGCCATAAGCCCTTTGAACATCTCTATATAGACACATTTCAAATAAATAATATCAAATTTCTCACTATAATCGATAGTTTTAGCCGTTATGGACAAGCTTATGAAATCACCCTAGCAGCTAATCATATTTGTGACAATCTATTGAAATATATGACGCATTTCGGAATCCCCAATAAAATAACAAGTGACCAAGGATCCGAATTTAAAAATAGCCTATTCGAGGAATTTTGTAAAGTTCACAACATTGCCTTACACTATATAACAGTAAAAAACCCCAATAGCAACTCTCCCACCGAACGATTTCATTCCACTCTCCTGGAAGAAATGAGAATATTAAAAGACAAATTTAAAAAGGACGAACCCCTCGACAAATTAATGAGCTATGCTATTCTCGGTTACAACAATACTATACATAGTACCACCGGCTTTACGCCCTTCCAAATAATAAAATCCAACCCAGACATTAGAACGCCACTCGAACTTACAGACAGACTAATCATTAATCAATATTTATACAAACATAAAGAAAACGCCCATGTTATTAACGAACTAGTTAAAATACAAAACGAACGAGCAAAAGACTTGACGAATATAAATCAAACTCGTTCTGAACCAGCCACTAAACAACCCGGTGAAAAAGTATACTTTAAACTCGCCCCTCGTAGTAAACTTGCACCTCGATATAGAGAATTAACAGTAGAACTGGACGCCAAAGAAAAAATAGAAACAAATAAAGGGACATACCACAAACATGGGTTAAAACCACAACGAAAAATAACTCAAACAAATCCATCTGTTTCAGATGACGCTGACATCATTAATCTGGATAATTATCCTGATGAACCTGGGGACAGCTCAGATAAAACTGGAAAAACTAAGTAACCCCATACTTCCATTCTCCTTGGGCAACGCCCGGGTAACAATGCAAAAACATTCCTTTATCAAATACTTAAACTTAGACCATTTCATTAACCCCATAAAAAATTTAGAAATCAATTCAGAACTAATCATTCCATTGATAAATAAAAAAGACGAATTATACCCTCAGTTGCATAACGTCCATTCCCACCTAAAATACTTATTAAAGCAAACCAAAACAAAATTCGAGAATATTAGACCCCTGAGTAATTCACGTCAAAAACGCGGACTCGCAAATATCGTAGGGAAAGCATCTAAATGGGCATTCGGTACACTAGACTCCGAAGACGCCGAACGCTACGATGACGCCATATCAACTCTTGAATCGAACCAACAAGACATTTACCACGATCTCGAAAATTACCGAACTATTACCAAACAATTTATGAATGAAACGGTAGATACTTTGAAAAAAATAATAAATAATCAAAATGAGCTATATCATAGGGTAAAAGCTATTGAGCAGAATCTAAACAAATTTACACTGTTTATCAAAATTCAGAACATTTTAGACATAATGATTATAGATTGCATGTCGCTGATAAATATACTAGATAATATTCAAAATAGCATTTTGTTTGCACAATTAGAATCCGTTCATACAAGTTCATTACCAATCAATGAATTAAAAGATCTAATAAACCGTATGAAGGAACTATACCCCAGTGGTCTATATAACTTCACAAACATACAAAGTTTTTACGCACTTATTAAAGCTGAGATTTACTAGAGCAATCAATTGATCTGTTTTGTCTTTCACTTTCCGGTACTCAGAGAAAGTATTTACAACTATTATCACCTTTACCCTATACCAATCCATAACCAAACTATCATCCCCCTGAAACCCTACATAATAACGAACTCGACATATCATCACTACGAGGATGCAGCATGCCTAAGAGTGGAGGGACTCTGTATCTACCACATAGAACAGCAAATATCTAAACAAGACTGCATACCAGACGCACTCTTGGGATCAACCCCAATGTCATGCAGCACGTTAACCGTCAACCTAGAAAAAGATATAGTGGAACAAATTAACAACGGCTATCTAGTAGCGATACCGGTGAGAAATATTACCATAGAAAAAAAATGTAACGAACATGGATTCATTACCATACAAGAACCCCATCTCGTCTACATACCCAAGAAATGCAGCGTAACAATCCACGGGTACACGTATAGGAACTCTATCGGCTTTACACCGGAGACACCTCTCGAGATACTACCTATCCATATGATCAACCCCGACTTGGACAGCGTCGAAGACAACATATCAACATTGACAAGCTTTCGAGCCTACAACAAGTAGCTGAACGGACACACCTACATCAATTAAAAACATTTAACACGAAAAGTGACAATGACAATTTAATTCTTTATATTTGCTTAGGTATAGTAGTTATATTTGTATTGATATTTCTTTGCAAAAGTTTGTATGTCAATAAGCAAAAAATATACTCTTCCCTTGCTTTTAGAAATAAAAACAGTAAACATGTAAAAGCAAAAACGGATGTGCACCTAAGTGACCTATCTGATGACGCCGAAAAAACTTCATCCCCTGTTTTTTCGTCTTAGGAGGGAGGCATTATGTACGTGACTTAGTGGCACACAATTATAAAGTTACTAAGTCAGCACTTCCCGGCTGACTTGATAACCACGTTTATCGTTTATTATAATATTCATTTTCTATTCAGTTGTATCATAACTGTTGTACATTACACATGTATGAAGCCATTTTATGTGTAGTGAATTAATAAATCCTGTTCAAAAAGTTAATTTTACTTTTTTTAAAAGTAGTTTCTCCTCCTAAGAACTATTATTACCTATCATATATAGATTTTAGATAAATATTTTTTATTTTATCGCTGATTCTTTTTTCGATTTTTCGTAACCTCGAATTTACTACAAACAAAACGGAAGGAATTCGCATTATTTACACAGTTGTGTAAATTTCTTGTAGCCCTATACTCATAGGAAGCCATGTTTCCCACTTCACTAGAGCGGTTGCATGATAAAGACGCCGGCGGTCCCGCTTTCCCAACCTGACCGGCCGCCGATACTGGGGTTTCCCTCCCCTGCATCGTAAACTCTTCCTCTACTTTTGCCATGGCGGCATTTTTTTTACCTATGAACTTAGCCGAAATAAATCATTGCCCGCCGTCACCACGTGGAAGTGTCCTAGTCGCAAAAATAGAAAAAAAAAAATAAATGGCACATGACAATCAAACAGAATAAAGAAAACTATACAATTCTAAACAGCTCTAAGAAAAAAAGTAAAAAATCATCAAGGGAGGTAGGGTATAGATAAATGTTAAATCCAAGCGATATTCCTCTCTCAACAGAGCCAACTTTGTCCGAAAATTTTTTCCTAAAAATGTCACTGTTCAGTAATATTTTCCTTTAAATTCTTGAAAATTTAAAAGTTACCCATCTCTGCTTACTAGGGTTGAGTAGTATATATGATATTTCTCTATGAAGTTTGCAGATTGCGCTTTAATTCTGACTACGGTATTGTGTTCAGCTCGTGAAAATACGTCGGAAATTATTGTTCGGATATTATGTAGAGCAAATTTCGGGATATGATTCAATCATTTTTGGGTACTTTTTCTTCCTAAATATGGATTTTACAAGATGAATATCTTGTAAAATCCATATTTAGGATCGTCGCGCATAAATTCTGACCTTGAATTCAGTTTCTGTACCCCAAGCTTTTATTTACTTGTTTGGGATTTTTCGGGCATTTTTTAGGTGTTTCTTAAGGTTATGTCAGAATTCCTAACTGATCGGCCAATTCTGACCTCAGATTCGGTCTCAGCGTCCCAAAATACGTATGAAAATGGTGGTCAGCTCATTTAAGCTTTTTATTTACTTGTTTGAGATTTCTCGGGCATTCTTAAGGTGTTTTTTGAGGATAGGAAAAATGCAAGAGCCAATCGGGCAAAGCGGACATTGGATTCATGTTCAGCAGGTTAAAATGCATGGGAATAATACATAGGTCTTCTCGCATTCGACTTTTTTTTGTCAAATAAATAGTATGCTCTCATCAGCAGAATTTGTTTAATATTATAATGGAACTTATTTTCCGGCAACATTCTGATATAGAGTGGTAACTTGTTAAAAAAATTTGGGCCATAATAATTTGTTGGATTTCGACTTTTTTCTAATCTAGTAAAATCCAAACAAACCTCATTTTCCTGCCTAGTATCGTGTTTATCAATTTCACCATGTGAAACATAGTCATTTAATTTTTTCTTCAAGATGCATAAGAGCTGTGAGAATGAAACATTTAGGAACACTCAGTCAAGATATTCAGCTCGCTAAATTTTTGTTTGACATCCTCTCTAAATGATAAAACCAACATTACTCTCGCAACACGTCTTTGAAATGAAAATATTCACCTCAGATGAGCTGAGTGTCTCCAAGTTGTTATGGCAAAGGAAAAAACACTTTGAAATAGCGAAAAATAAACCGTTTTTATCACATTCAGAGGCAACTCAGTTCTTAGACTCATAACCAGATAAATTATCTTCGCCAATTTACTAGCATAAATTGACAATATAACCAAAAAAAAACATAGAAAATGTTTATTACGTAGATAATTAAATTAAAATTCCATTTTTTTTTTTTTGTAAAAAAAAGAAAGTAGGATGAAGCATATTTTTGAGTTGTCTATTCATTCGTGATAAAAACTAATGCATTTTCCTATTATAATAAAACATGGTTTATATGATAGCTTACACGTCTCTGGTGAACTTCCTGAATGGCAGATATGGGCCAATAGGGAGTATTCTACCTTACCGTTTTATATATGTATCAAATCTTAAATAAGTTATTTTTATATCTATATTGCAATATGCTAATTTTACATGCGAGAATGGGAAATTTTTTGGCAAGCCGAGAACGCAAAAGCATTCCGTATTCGGGATACAATATTTTTTTGAAAACTATATAATATTAAGAAAAATTGAAATAAAAATTACTGAATTGTCAATATTATTTGACAGTCTGTATCTGAAAAGAACGTATGTCCAGAGAACTTATACCACAGAGAAGCGACAGCAAGGCTTCCTGTGTGTAACGTAAATAAGTTGTGTAGTTGTCAATTCCACATGTTTACATTGTGTCAAAGGCGACCCAACCACCATTGGTCTAATTCTCTGGGTTAGAGAACAGAGCACCAGTGGTGTGTCCCTTGCTCTGAAAGTTACCGTCAATCGGGGATATATCTAGTTATTTCTAAAGATTTTTTTGAATATTTCAAGAACGAATCTGCGTAATTTAAATCTGATTAAGCACGTTGATAGAAGTACATATAGGGAACTTATTTTAATGTAAAAGAAGTAAATTAAGGTCAGCAATATGTTTTTTTATTATTTTTTAAATGTGTCCGATATAACCTCTGGTTTGAAGATATATAGGAAAATTGTATATTTCCATTTAAAATGTGTATATTTTAATTTCTTTGCGATATAGAATTTATTAAACACCCGTTTCGAATAATTTTGTTTAAAAAAATGTAGGTAAATAAATGCTATTAAAAATTGACTGAGAGGGAATAGGAAAGAAATAATTTTAAATAACTTTAAATTTAAAATATATTTTATTTTAACACAAGTACAAATAGAAGTAAAAATCGATAAACAAAAAACCCGATACACATATTTGAAAGAACTAAAAATATTTAATAAAGATAACAAAAATATAACCAATAAAGTTAAGTTTCACAAATGTTGGATTGTAATCATAAATAGTGTTTTGAAATTTTGGGAAAAGCTTTCAAAATTAGATTTTATGTATTTGAAAACCAGAAGGCTTAATACTGATTGCACTGAAAATTTTTTTGGAAGTATGAGATAACAAAGTGGAAATAATGTAAACCCGACCCCCATACAATTTCAAAGAGCATTCCGTAAATAGTTGTGCCAAAACTATTTTCATTCTAATCACATGAATTGCAAGGATAATTTAGATACATTATTAATGACTATAAAATCTACCAACAAAACTACCACGATTATTGCAGAGGAAGAAGAGAAACCTCCTAAAGCCCTTGTTCTTCCTGATTACAGCTATACGAAAGAAAATATATCCACGCAAAATGCTTTCAGTTATGTTTGTGGATATCTTTTGAAAAAACCCTTGAAGTTCACTCTTGTAATATTTCTAATTCTTTTGGGAAGCAATGCGAGACACTAAATATAGATAACTTATTCATTTATTTCAAAGCTTTTAACACCGAAAAAAATATTTACGGAAACCTGCAGAGGAATTTGTCAATTTTATATACAAATTGAAACATATATTTAATTCTCAATTTGAGGAAATTTATACTGGACGAGCAGTTTCTAATGTTTTATTTAACATAATGAGCAACATGTTCAGAATTCCCTAAAGAATATGTTAAAAGTTGTTTATAAGAATGAAGATTTTTTATTCCATTAAATATACAAATCGTGATTTAAAAACTACCAAAACCGACAAAAAAGTAAACAGAAAAGTTAAAATTTTGTCACATTTATAAATAAAAATCTTTTTTGTTGAGACCGGCATTTTTTTATTATTATTATTTTGTCCACGAGCAAGGTTTCTTTTGCGGACATCTCTATGTTTATTGTATTTGTTTAAATTTAGATATATAAATGTGGGAGTGTATGTGTAAGTGTGCATGTATGTGTGCATGTAGTACAGTTTTTTTTATTTAGATTGCAAATAATATTTACCATTAGCTTTATTTCATAAGATAGTGCATATAAGCACACGTGACTATATTTATTCTATTCTATACTATTCTAAAATATTAAAATAGAATAAATTGCTGTATTGCACAATATATTTTTCTAAAATATGTTTTGATAATATATTCCTATACAATACCTTCTATTATATGTGATATAATATTCGATATTTAATATATGAGGGGCGTTTTAGGTTTTTTTATGTGTTTTTGGCCTTTTTTAGAAACTAGTAGTATTTAAAACATAAACTATTATTTAATTATATTTAATATGTGGTATAGTAACATATTATTCTGAATTACTTTCAGTGTACATCAAACTTTAAAGTTCTCTCAGTGTAAGAAGTTGTGTTTCATTCATGTCAATGTCATTATAACCGGGCCATAAAATATCAAAGGAACCGCCGATATTGTCGCTTCTCTGTGGTAAAAGTTCACTGGTATGCCATTGTAATACTGAAACCATTAATTTTCATATTGTAAAAAACTAATTAATTAACTATACTTATTATAATAACTCTTAAACTTGAAATTATAAAATAGATATATCGAAGCATTTTATTCAATAAATTAATTCAAATGTTCTGGACGTAAAGTATTTTTACGTTCTAGGCTGTTTGGTTGAGAGCTTGAGAGGCAAGTACACTTGACTCTCACCCAAGGGTTTGATTCCCAGCACTGCGATTTTTTCAGAAGAAGAAACTAATATCGACATACTCGGATATTGGATGTGTGTCTCTTTTCTTCATATGTGTAGCCCTTTCTGCATAAGGCCATTCCAGAGCTTTTAGGGATAAAGAGGTCTCACCATCTGTACTGTATGTGTTGTTATTATTAAAGAATGCAAAAGTTTTCGCATCCTGTTGAAGATGGTCCACTTCGCTGATTGAAATAAGAATGAAAATGCCAACATTTTAAGAATTTCCTAAAAAAATGTAAGTCTAACAATAGTTATCGTGTTTACAAGAGAACGTCTACACACGTACAAACATACATACTACTGTACCTACAGACTTATTTTATCCGATGTTTTAGTTCAGTGTTATGAAATCGATTTTAGTTCAAATATTTTGTTTCAACGATGATTAATAAAATTGTTTGTCCAGTTATAATACCTCTATTTGATTAAATCGAATAGTATATAAAGTATTTACTGTAGGCGAATATTATAACAAGTAACATAGAAAGATATGTAATTTATTTGTTGTTATTTGCAAAATTAATTTAATGGTAATATATTCCATTTAAATAAAAGTAATTGGTCCCTTTGCCTTCATATTTCACAGTTTACCTACATTTCCGGGAAAGCGTCAAGTCGGATTTAAAACTTGAATCCTTGTAATAAAAGAACTAATTTGCATAAAAAAACAAAGACTTTTAATGCCTTTGCCTGGAAATTAAGTTGCATAGTTATAATGTTTTACGAAACCCAAATGCTTCATTTTATTGCAGATTAAGAGTAAAAATGTAATTCCTTGACCTAACCGTTAATTTTATGCAGATGCAGATTTTTAAAACAGTCTTTAAACGGAGAGTTTGATTGATAATTAATTCATAAAAATGTTTATAGAAATTCTTCGGCATTACTATTATTGAAATAGTTAATTTCTCTTCCTCCAACATCTTGTCAGACGTTTTGTGGTTCATGAAAATTATTCTAGTTGGTTTCCGCTTGCTATATGGCATGTCTGGCGGCATCACGCCATCTGTCGTGATTGCCTGTTAGGCACACACTCTCATTAAAGCTCTTCCCCATCAGCTTTTCTCCAGGAAATTCTTAACAGGCGTTCCTAGACCCACATCCCGAAAACATTCAATACGCCATCTGTCTGTTTCCCCAACGGTCCACGTCTCAGAGGCGTAAAGAAATATGTAGGAAACTATGGTGTTAGCAAATCTGATTTTGGGCGTCTGCCACGGCAAATATTGGTCAGTTAGCAAGTTGTCGATCTTACCATCTGTACTCTTCGCTTAATCTCATATTCACAGCCGCCAGTATTATTCAATCTTGCTTAGTACCTCACAGTCTGTATCTGCGTGGTTATCATTTGCTCGGTCTACAATCATAATTGTAGTTTACACTGAGATCATAATCAGAGCTTATTATTGTCTGTCTTCAGTATTTGCTCTCTGGTACTGTATCCTTTAACAAGGCCTGCTTGCTCAGAAGGTATTAGCCAAGACAGATAATAGATATGTCCACAAAATTTTATAGTCCAAGAATTTTCATTGAAAAATTACCAAAAATATTAAATATCAGATAATTATTTATAATTTGGAAACGAATTTTTTTTTTCGAAAAAAGTCATAGTCCATTTTCTATTTAAAATCACTTAAGTATCACAAGTATTAAAGGTGTAGATGACGCTGATTTGTAGAAAAAGTGAATTTAAAAAGAAAATGAAGAATGACTTTTCTTCAAAATACAATTCGTTTAAAAGTTATTAATTATTTAATATTTGAAAAATATAATTTTAGGGGGCCGTAATTCGAACAAAATAAACCAAAATGTTTTTAAATTTGGATGCAGGGGTTCTAAAGTATGTTGATCAATAGTGTTACATTCGTTTCTCAATAAAAAACAACAGGCCCGCATTACACCCACAGTGCGATGTGCCAGCAAGGGGGAGACGTCATGCCTACCTTGGGAACGTTTCTTAGAATCGCTACGTTGAGGTGATTTCTGTTACGAATAACTGCAAAATAAAAATATTTATAAATAAAAAAATCTAATTTTGATACTAGGGGCTCTAATGTATGGTTTTAACTAATATTAACGTACATTATTTTTTTTGTGGACATGCCCATTGAAGAATATACAGCATTGTTTTACAAGAAATGACATTAGTGCCAGTAATCTGTAGTTGATTTAATGCTACTTATGCGCTTGAATATGCATTATACATTATTTTAAACAAAATTCAATCTTTCACATTTATTGGATATACAATATATATCCTCTATTAAAAACAATTTTACTTGCAGAACTCTTGTCACCTTGCTTGACAGAGCTCTTCGAGTAATAATGAAGATCGAGACTAGCATCTAACAATTAGGAAACATGGAAACTTCCAGCAGCCTGAAAGACATAAAGAAAAGCATACAAGATAACATAATTAATTATAGATCCATTAGTAAACTAAATCATAATTATGACTTTTTTTAATGATAATGTGAAGCCTTTTTATGATAGTGATTTACACATCACAAGGTAATTAAGAAGCCATAGTTTAGAGACAAAACTGTCACAGGTGAGTATACTGAAAAAATATTTAGTGCTACAAAGTCAAATTTTTAAATTAGAGTGGTTGCATGGTATTTAGGCAGATATATAAGACGAAAGGTCTTTTTGTCTTTTGAAATGATTAATAACAGAGGCCCACAAAAAAAGTGGCCTTTGTCGGGGTACTGACCATACCTGTCCCTTTTGAGCCGCAGAACACGAATCTGACCTAATTTTTAATACTAAAAAAGTCTGTTGGATCGTAATATTGCTTACCCAGCTCATTTAAATCAGGCCTCAAAAGTGATAACTTTAAAGCTTCACCCTAATAACATTGTAATGCTTCAATATTGACATCATAACTCAACGAAACTGAAAAACCCACAACTATTTAACCCCATCCCCCTCAACCCCATAACCCTGGGAATCCGATGAAAATAGTAGGGAATCTTGATTGGGGAATTAATGATATTGTGACCTCGGATCCTTATGCTTGAGTATGATATATCCACAATCTTATGATTCCATAACCTCGGCATCCCGTAACTAATTCTGAAGATCCAACGGAAAAAAAATGGAGATTCTAAGTGGGGGAATTCGCGATATTAGAATCTTGGAATCAAGCACTACCTGGAGGTTATGGAATCATCTCCTTCTCCCAGTAGGAAATGATTTTGATAGTATACATTTAAATTTTTTTCCAGAAAGAGAGAGAGAGAGTGCAAAACACAATAAATCGGACATTCTACCATCCCTGATGAACCTTAAGCAACTTTAATGAAGCTACTGTGATTATTTTACAAAATTATAGTAAATTACTGTATTCTCATGGCACACTATTGTCAATGCCATATTCATGTCAATTTAATCATTTATCTAAATAACTTTAAATAAGGCAATAACCATACATTTTAGCTACAGGGAATGCACATATAGCTCGAAAGGTAATAAAAGAGAGAAGCGAATAGGCTATTAAAATATAGTGTGTTCCATTTAAAGTAAGCTTTTTAATGGAGGTCGAAGTTGTCGAAGTGGGCCCTCATTTTCTGGGCATCCTGTATATTTTGGGGTAGTTATAACATGAGCCCACATGGCTCCAAATCTCATAGACACATGGGAGAAAAATTGATTATCGGAATTTACCATAGCGAATGTTATTAATTTCCAACTATGGGTTAGTTTTCACATCAGATTTCATTAAAATCGAAACATCTCAAAAACTATTGATTTTTTTGATAGGGAATAATATAGAAAGTTACCTTAATATAATTAATAGAATTCGAATCCTGCATAAAAAATAAGGCATGCCATTTAAAATAAGGCAGCTGATCAACTTCCGGTATAACAATATTTTCATTGAATAGAGCACCCCCGAAAACCTCTCATCCTAAAGAAGGATGCCAATTTTGGGCTCAATGCACCCACCTTATACACTGGCGGTACATGACCAGTCAGATGCAACGTTTTTAAAATACATGCCAATCATATATGTGAATGAAATTACCATGAATATGCCAGAAACGCAAATTTTAGGCAGTCGTCGCGTGCAGAAAGGTGTGCAAATCGTTTTTTTTTGTTTTTTTTTGTGTTTTTTTTATTTTAAAATGAATGCCAATAGTGCCAAACGAGAAGCCTTGAAAAAAAAATCCAAAATCAAAATCATCCAAAATCAAGAACACCAAAAAATTTTACGATTTAATGTGCGCATCAAAAGTTGTTTTGCACGCGGAAACTGCATGTCGATGAATTTGCGCTGGATTCTTTTTCACGGCTTTTCGTTTGGCACTATTGGCATCCATTTTAAAATTAAAAAAAAAACACAAAAAAAAATCGATTTGCACACCCTTCTGCACGCGACGACTGCCTAAAATTTTCGTTTCTGGCATATTCATGGTAATTTCATTCATATATATGATTGGCATGCATTTTAAAAACGTTCCACCTGACTGGTCATGTACCGCCAGTCTATTAGAAAAGTGTACTATCTTATGTTTTTTGGCATGCTGATTACAAATATGACCTTCAATTTTTCGAAAATTGAGCGGAAAAGGATGGGGTATCCACTAGAGCATTATTAACTGATATCTCAGCCACATAAAAAAAGTGGTCTGGCCTGCGGACCAGATTGATTGACCAGGGTGATTTTTGAGGTTAGAGGTGAAAAACGAGCGAATCTGACAATTATCACTGGATTCAGTTTCAGAGGGTCAAAATACATAAGGATACACTGGTATGGTCCGCAGGCCAGACAACTTTTTTGGGGGGGTGTTTTTTTGTTAGGGGTGAAAAAAGACTACACTGATCTGGGCCGCAGGCCAGACCACCTTTTCTTGTGTGTGGCTGTGTATTTAACGTCTTGACACACACATCTAACAAAAAAGAACTTTTTTGAAATACTTGAAAAATTCATGATAAGTAAGGCCAAACCTGAGATCATATTCAATTTCAGCGAGCTAAAATAAATGGGAATGCAATGGTTTAGTTCGCTGAGCATGACTTTATTCCATTTGTAGGCTAGTGTAATTTATGCACTTAAGCGGCTTCACAAACTAATATCTTAGAAATAGCTCAATTTTGGGGATTACGGCTATTGACTTTTTTGTTTGCAAGACCAAGTACAATAACTTCGTACACTTGGCGTATTGGGCCCAAAGTCCCATAAGACTTTGGCTCCCTTCTTTCAGCTTCAAATTATTTGCAGTTTTTCTGAAACGTCTAATAGGCCACTAACCGTGATGCACCCTGTATAATAACAAGTAATGATGCGTTTAAGTGTAAATAAATTCCTGATCATTGTTTAAGCGAAAATCAAAGATATCAGGTGGCAATACCTTACTAGTTCCGCTACTGAAATTGAGCTTAAATTGGATTATTGAAGATAGTCGAGAGAGTGATAATGTTTCCCTAAATAATTGTCAGCTAAGATAGGTAGATCTACTAACCTAGATAAATTTTGTAGCAAACTCCTTTGTGCGGTAACGTATTTAATATTGATGTACGTTTCTTGAATGATTTAGTAAGTATATCAATACAATAGAGATGTAAGTGGTTTTTAATTCATTTTAAAATAATAATTTTTAATCTATCGCATAGTGTCTCTCACATGAAATGAAAATCCTTTTTAAGATTGGTTTTGTATTTACGTATTAATTAATATTATATTTGTCAATAATAAAACCATAATCATCTGAGAATTGAAATTATTTCTCCTCATCACAAACCATTTGAACAAAAGGATCTGAAATGTTATATATCGTAAACTAAACTAGACAAAATATAGTATTGTTCACATAAAAATCTTTACGTTACGTTACATTGAAAAAATAATGGGAGTGACCCAAAGTTGACGTTTACGGTACTCCTTTAATAACATAACATTAGTTGAATAGTCTATGGTTGAATTAAACTAAACATCAAAAATTAAATGTAAAAAACTTTTTAAAAACAAGCTTTTATTATTATTTAGGTGTAGGTACTAAAACGAAAAAAATAAAAATAAAAAGATATATGTTCTTTAATTGGAGGCAAAACCTGATATATAATAACAATAAAATTAATAAACATTTCTAATATTTTGTACGATACATTTAATTGATGAATGTTGCAAATCTCATCTACGAAAGTTATGTATTGTCCGCATTAGGTATATTCTTTTATTGCAGTCCTACGTCAATTAAATGTTATCTATCGAAATATATGAACTCTGAAAGCTGCCTGAAAAACTACAAAGCACACTCTAACTAATGACAGAGCTGAAAATGCCTGTATTGCGACTTAATTCATTAGAATCAGTTAACAAAGATCAGAAAATTCAGAAAACCTTTGTTCTGTTTCCAACCTACGCAAATTTGATACCACTAGAAAAACTTTGAAGCCGAAGTGAAAAAACTTTAACAATACTTAGAAACTCTATTTTTGTTTGTACTTGTATTCACTTATTGCACATTTTTGCCACAGAAATATAATAAATTGAAAGTCTCTCATACTCAAATAGTTGACGTATTTCATTAGCAATTTCACATAACACAATTACATTTAAATGTGACCGCACGTACTGAGGCTGTTAGCAGCAGTTCACTCTGCTAGCATCCTCGGTATGTGGCTTCGATGCATCTACTGAAACTGCGGCCTGAACTTCTGATTGCGTAGCATTTTCGGCATGTTCATACTCTAACAGATGAAGTATACTCATGGAATATAATATGTCTTATACCGGGTGTCAACGAGATGACTTTGCGGTCGCCATTTCTTTATTTTTTAACGGTTCCAGATGAAACTAGGTGTCATATGTTACCAAAATGACATTTCTTGATCCATCTGTCAAGTTTCTACGACTTGACCTCAACTTTTGATTTTCAAATACGGCACCCTATATATTTTTACGGCACCCTATATATCATCCTTCATAAGAGAGTGCTAATTTTATGAACCTTTCCGCCATTTTGAATTTTTTGCAGCTAATTTTAATTTTTAAGCTAGTGTGCCGCGACCTTTGGAAATTATTCTAATATGCATAAATCATTGAAGACAAATAAGTGTTAATTTTTTTGTTGTTCATTTGTGTCACAGTGGTGGAAAGTTGATAAAATCACTTTTTCGAAATTTCTCAAAACTTTCAAATGAAAGTATATCACTTTTATATTACAGCTAAATGTAATTTTTTAATACGAATCTAATAATGTATGACAACACATCCTGGTGGATCAATTTCTGGTTGGTCATGGGACATTGGACTGAAAATTAAAATTACCGGAAAAATTTCAGAATGGAAAAAAGTGTCATGACATTTATATAATCATATACAAAACGACCTCTAGATTCAAAAAATGCAAAAATATACAGGGTGTTCTATTTAAAAATTAAAAGTAGAAACCGGAAGTCGTAGAAACTTGACAAATAGACAAAAACAAATTGTTTTGGTTACATGTAACACACGTCTAGTTTCACCTCGATCCGTTGAAAAATAAAGAAATGGCTCGCGGAAAGTGATCGTCACCCGGTACACCAGACAGTTCTATTTTAAACTATTTTAATCATTTATAAATTTAATAGAAATAAGTTCTGAATAAATGGTACTATATATAATTTATTTATTTATTCACATTATTAAGTGAAAATACTTACATTAGGTGCCAAATAATGAACAAATAAATATTTAACACAAGAGGTTAGAGGAGGAAAATCTATGATAACAGTATAAAACAAGCTAAAAACGTAGGTACTCTTCGCCAATAATTTACTGAGCTTTTTATATAATTGTTACACATTCTATAGCATACTTTTAGTGTTAGTTTTTGGACATTTTAAATTTTGTGATACAAACTTTGTTGTGGAAAAAAAACGTATGAAAAAAAAAATGAAAAAAAATCATCCAACCTGTGCGGGATTCGAACACACGATCTTTGGATTGCAGGCCAAACGAGAATCATTTATTTAAATGAAATATTACAAATTATGTACCTACCCGGAACCTGGCCCCGGAGCCAGCCAGGTAACCACGGCACGCAGCGCCGCAGTTATTGTAGGACTGGGCGGGACAGGTCCGGCTTGGTTTGACGACAAATAACATATATTAGTACTCCTGTCTGCCTCAGGTAGACTTAAAAACTAAATTAAAATTGAAAATATATTCACACGGACCTAAAGCTAATTAAAAGGAAACACTGTAAAAAAATTATCACTCACTAGGTAAGGCACTTATTTAATTTTGGTTGCTGGCACGAGAAAATAAAACTCAGCGAAAAAACCCGTTCGAAGCAATTCCACCCTGTTGGTCTTCCTGCCGCCAGGAAAATGTCGTGGAAATTAAAAAAGATATAGTTCGAAATATTTTGGTTTTTGAGAATTTATTGGTCAAGATGAAATTTAGGAACAAAAAAGGACAAAAGAACAAAAAGGATAAAACAAATAGAACGTATAGGGAATAGGGAAGTTAGTTATAAGTTTTAGTAAAGATTAAAGATGGGGAAATAAGAAGTTGTAGAGGATAGTATGGCTAGAGAGGTTGCCAGATAATAGGCAACGCCTGGTATGGTAGGGGGTGTCGAATATTGAAAAGGATTGCATTATGCTGTCTGATTCGGGTTATGTTGCGGGTTAACGGACTATCGCCTAGTTTGAATTCATAGAATTTTTGAAACATTTTTTGGACGTAGTCCGCTAGTGGGGTTATGTCGTGGCAACGAGCATATAAATCTCTGAGGGAGGTGTATCTGTCCGAACCAGAGATGAGGCGCATAAATTTATGTTCGAGGATTCGAAGTTTTCTCATTGTCGTGGCCGGAATGCTGTACCACACCGGCGCCGCATATGTGACGGCCGGCCTGATTATTATTGTGTACAACAGTTTTTTATTCGTCCTGTTAAGTCCGCTACCCCTGGCCAGAAGCGGATACAGACTCCTGGACATGGAGTAGACCTTGCGGATAGTCTCGTTAACGTGAGTGTCGAACATCAGTATTTTGTCTAGGTTAACCCCCAAATACTTCACGCACCGTTTGATTGGAATTTGTCTACTTGTCTACCCCCGATCGAAAGTGGCGTTAAATTCGATTTTCGATGAATAGGCGCGTGGAGAGAATCGACTCTGACTTATCGGCGTTGATCCGAATCTGCCACTTATCGTAATACGCCGTGGCGTTATGTGAATACACATATATGACTGTGTCGTCGGCGTACTTGGCAAGGTTCGTGTTCGGGAACTCCACTGGTTAGGCCAGTGTTGCAGTCTCAGGATTGCCTCGAAAATGTACGTCAATTACACAATACCTTTCCTCGGGAGATATTTGAGTAGCTTGTAATCGATAGCGTCCGAAACCGGGGCTTTGTCGTTAGGTAAGTTCCGGACAATGTTGGCCACTTCCGAGGGCTTAGCCATGACCTTTAAAAATTATCTTTGTGTCAATTGGACGTCAGGACCAATTAGTTCGTTAATGTCATTTTCATTGCGGTCGTGCTCAATATTGTTTGGTATTTGTACGTCATGTGTGTCCGCAAAATGGTTTGATAAGTCGTTCGCTTTCTGCGAGTCCGTCAAAGCCGTCTGCCCGTTGGCATTTGTCAGCCCTGGTATGGCCTCCCACGTACTTTTCATGGCCCTCGCTAGCTTCCACAGTGAATTATCCTGGGGATTCAGCGCTTCCAGCTTATCCCGCCATTTCCGTTTTTTGTGGTGTTGATGGCGGTGCTGATCTGCCGTTGCAGCCTGCCCATTTCGGCCTTGACGTGAACATCGCGATTTCGCTGCCAAAGCCGTCTCAGTCTATTTCTCTCTCGGATGTCTTGTATGACCGCTGCGTCGAGTCGGTCTTTGTATGGATTTATGGTTATCGTTGTAGCAACACTCTGTTTGGCATCTTGCAGTACCCTTGTAAACTCGCCCACTACATTTTCCAATTCGGCGGCTGTGGTGAAATCATTTGCAAGTGTTAAATGTGTGTTAATGTGTGTCTTGTAAAGAGGCCAGTCGGCGTCTCTATAGGAAGTGACTTTTCGTGTCATGTCTTTCCTCGACATATTTCTAAAAAGATGGGATTGTGGTCGAACGTGAGTTCCTCAAGCGCCACCGATGGCGTGGAGTGCCTCACATCCTTGTTGACCACTATGTCGAGGATGGTAGGCGTTGTACAGTTATCCGGAAAATGTATGGAATCTTCCGGATATTGCAACACGACATTACATTATTATTAATGTAATCGTACAGAGTGTTGCCGTTGGCGTTGTTGAATTGGCAGTTCCTGGATTGCAAGGCAAAACTTTAGCTACTGGGCCATCACATATTGCTATCAAAGTCGAATGTCTTTCGAGAATCATATTTTAACTCAGATATATTATTATGAAATATATGTTAGTAAAATGCTTAAACAAAAAAAATATATTATAGAGATAACATTTAGCAAGATTTCTATTTAAGTACAAACGACATAAATTAAGAAAATATATATTTTTTAAATTAAATGATTAATAACTTCCCATACAGCACACCAAATAACGATTACGATGTGTTCGCATTGTGACGATGTATCTAGATGCAGACACAATGTTACACAATTTGTGTAACCTTGTGTCTGCATCTAGATACATCGTCACAATGCGAACACATCGTAATCGTTATTTGGTGTGCTGTATGGGTTTCTTATTTAGTGATTGATTTTCTTCAAAAACAATAGGGTTCTTCCTCTAGCAAACACTAACTTACTTTCCAAATTTCAATATAATCGGACTTTTCTTTCTTAAGTTATCGTGCTTACAAGAAACGTGACGGACGAACGGACAGACGGACATTTTGAAAGTTGTTCAGAATTCAATCACTAACACAATAATATGAAATTTTTTTTCTCTACGAGCGATATTTACGGTATTAGAAATGTGCCGATCAAATGCAATATACTCTTCATTTTTGCGAAGAGTGTAATAATGGAAAGCAATCCAAATAAAACTAAATAAAACAGGGTTTGAGGTTAGAGCACAAAGAAATAATCAAAGAATACGTTCTCAATCATTTTCTCAATTGTAGAACGCATACGTAAAAATAGCCAAAAAGAAAATATTTTTTTATTTATTCTCAGTAGAGAAAATTGATTACCATAATATGTAAAAACTTACAGTCCAGCTTTATATTTATACCAATAGTTAGGTTTCAATAGTTAAATATGAAAAATAACGTACCAATCCTTAGATACATTTTAAGTAATTTATTTACTTAAAACACATGTACAGAAGGCGTGCTTCAAAGACTGCATGGAAAACAAATCAAATTAACCGCCTCGTGCATGACGTCACGATTATTACGGTCCATTAAAGCTTATTACTTAACAACATTGAGGTCGGTCCGACAATGGCGAATTCAAACGAAGCATTTATTTTACCTACCTACGCCTCTGCCTATCAAGCATCTGTTAATCTTATTTGCATATAAATTATGGCACCTGACCCGTGTCTGCCGATGCTGATTCTGCTTTAACTAATGGTCAGATCGATCTAACATAAGCTTCAACAAATAGATCTATACTTACTGAAAACGGACAATAATTTGATTCGGATTAATGCCTGTTCAAAGCAGCTAAGTCGTTGTCAGAATTAGTGATTAATTTCAGTTAGACGGTACCTACATCCGAAACTGCATAGAGATGGAAATTTAATATGCAAATGCGGAATGCGGAATTATTAAAAACAAATCGGAATGTTCCTCTTGCGGAATATTAATGAACTTAGAAGTAATAAACATTTCTTCACCGTTATACTGGCGAATATTGTAGATAATACACAATTAATTTCCATAAACCACAGTTGTGGTTCTTGGATGATTTTCTTAGCAATGTTCTTCTTAACCAGATTATAGTCAAATAATATTACCATTTATATTTGAAATAATATCTCTTATTAAACCTCTTGAAGCTGTTAAAATTAAGTAATCCAAATAAGTTTAACAATCAATCTCGTTCCAGCAAGTAACTATACTAAAAGCGGATTTAAGGTAGTTCTCCTTTTCTTTATTCATGAGGTTATGGCAGACGTTTTGTGATTCATGATCCACTCTAGTTGGTCTCCGTATGCTATATGGCACATCTGATAGCATCACGTCATTTGTCGCGGTTGCCTGTTACGCGCACGGTCTCATCAAAACTCTTTCCCATAGCTCCTTGGTGATACTGTAGAAGAACTCACTACCGTGCGTCCGAGTGACGCGACACCAATTTATTTATTAAGTCGCGTTCTGTCCCGTTTTTCCACTCCCAAGCGGGTCCGGGATAAGATATAACTCGATAGAATAAGTAACAGGCCAAGGCTGCACTACCGTAGATTACACAGCCCCACAAAAAAAAAGTTCAAAGCAACGAACCAGACCCATGTATTCCTATGTATTTTCGGTCGCTGAATCCGAATCCGGGGTCAAAATCATGAGCTAGAGCCAAAAACACCCCTGAAATGGGGTAAAAAGAATATTAAGCCGCGAGAATAGTTGTTACATCTTAATCAATCGAATTATACAAATTAAGGTTAAACAGCAGCGTACATACAATAGATATGAAACACACCCCCAGGGAGGGGCGAAAATTAGCCCCCATATATAAAAAAGTCGATCCAAAACAGCAGTGACTGCTGAGAAAGCTCAAAATGTCTTAGTTTTGTTAAAGTGATAAGAAACAGCATCAGGTCCGACGTAATCTTCATAAACTGCCCCCAAGTTTAAAGGACACGAGAAAAATAAAAAAAAACGTAAAATGCAACAGGCTTTCTATTTTCATGGATGCTATGATTGGCCAAGTGTAAAGGACACGAGGAGAAAAACAAGAAAAAACGTAAAATGCAACAGGATTTCTATTTTCATGGATGCTATGATTGGCTGAAATTGCGTAGTACTTTAAAATAGAACTAGAAACTTACGTACCATCAACATTCTACAGTGTCAACCCTCAAAGGGTCTGAAAACTACCCCCCATGTAAGGTTTGACTATAAAAAGTTACAGTGACTTCTATAAAAATTCGAAACATCTGCGTTGTGTGGAAGAGAGAAGAAACTAGACTATGTTCGACGCTGTGCTTGAAAACCACCACCACGGGAGAGAGACGCCATCTCTATAAAAAAAACTATGGAAATGAAACGAATAAGCAACAGTATAACTTTTTCGTTACATCTTGAATTACTGTAGTTTACATCCTTTCTGGGGGGTGTTACTTAATAACATTTATAGGACACGAGTTTCAAATTATGAATCGATAATTCACTACAGTGAATTATGAGTACGATTTTTCACCAAAAAAATAATAATTGTCATATAATTAAATATGTGTAAAAAAAGACAATTAATTCAACATAACTTATTTTTTCGATTTAGTACACCTAACTAATAATAAATGTTTGTTTTTAAAAAGTTTTTTTACATTAATTTTTATGAATCATTTCATCTCTCTCTTGGAATTCCTTGATATTTTAATAGGGATGATTCAAATTATGTGCATTCACAAGCTAGTAACTAATTGATTTAAAACTTATCTCTAGGCACATGCTGAAACTCTGTCCGTTCCCTTCGAGATAAGTATTATTGACTTTTAAATTACAAATCTTCTTTATTACTATGCTGTGTAAAACTATAACACTATAAAATTGTCGTTTTCAGACAAGAAGATATCGCTAGAAAGCACCAGCCTGGAAACTAACGCAGTGAAGCAATGTCTCATTATTCGTCAAATAAGATGATCAAATCACAAAGCATAAATTCAGTGGAAAAATAAAATAGAAGCTCGGTAGCCAAGTACAGGAATGCAAGATATTCTGGATGCGGAAGCAAATGAAATTGGCAAGTGGTTAAGGTGAAGCGGACTAGAACCAATGCAAAAATACTAGCTCCTTTTGTATCCTTTCCAAACTAAGAAATTATTGGTAAGATATACAACAGTTATTTGTTCTAGTAGAGTCCCATGCAAATTTATATAAATAATTAACCGCAGTGACAATTTTAAAGTTTTAGAACTAGTGTGTAGAAAAGGAAATATCTAACACATAATGTAGATTATATTTAATGTTTCTTTTTTTGTGTGTGTAAAATCTGACTCTACAAATAGCTGTTGGGAGAATAAAGAAATTAGTGCTGCTTTAAGTCTACATGTAATAATATGCAGAATAAGCTATTTAAGTTTTTATTATCTTTTATTAAAAAGTAAGGGAGACTAATACTTTATTAGTCATCCAATTCTTTAAAAATAGGGTTGTACTAAAATGTACAGCAGACAGCTCTAATTTTACATTAAATATTTCCAGACATAATATGACAAGAAGGTCCAGGTCTTTGAAGAAATCTACTATTAATCATGTTATCCCAGCTTATAGGCTGAAGATGAATTTATTTTTATCTTTCATTTCTGTAGGATTAACTGTTTTGAAAATATAGAAGTTGGCGTCCGAACGTTTATTTATTTATAAAGTATAGGCTAGTGCCAATACCTTTTTGAAAACAAAAATTATTAACAGGCAAAGATCAGCCGGGGATTTTTTTAAGGTTATAAAGAAGAGAAAAAACAAAATTTAAAGACGAGATAATGTGAAATCGTGAAATTGGTGTGCTGTTCAGGGGTTGAAAGTGGTTTTTTGCGATTTTCGGCGAAACGTGACCTCTTAGCGGAAAATGTCCTTCACAAAAGTTGTGGATATTAAAAAATCTAAAACTTTCATATACGGCATTTTTCATCATAACCTCAAATTTTCCGAGAAAACGGCGGAATATCGATTTTTCGGTTTTTTATTTTTCTTTCTCGTGAAAATAATTCAATTTACATGACATTTTGTGAAAGTATACTTTTTTGCATTGAATAAGCATGATTTTTTTGGAATCTGGGAAAAAAGTAGTTTCCGAGATATTTACATTTTTCGAAAAAAAAAAAAAACAAATCTTCCACGGAAAACTCTATTGGTGTTTTTTTCGCTTTCAATATTCTATCTGGGCTCATTTTAACCATTGGAATGTCTACTTTTAAATGATGTATACATGTTGGTGGTTTATTTTTCATGAAACCGCTTAAAATTGAGAAATACCAAAAAAATGACTTTTCGGATCACGAACTTTTCAGTATTATATATTATTTTCAATATTACTTCCACATCCAGTGAAAGTATAGCAACGACAAAAAAAATTTTTAAAAATTTGTATTGTTCAAATAGGCTTGAAATGTCATGAAACGTCGAGATTTTAAGTTTGAGCGAAAAAAAATTTGTCTGTCTGTCGGTCTGTCTGTAACTTTTTTTGTGCACACGTTTACTCTGGAACCGTTTAAGATATTGACTTAAAATTTGGTACACATATGTACTTTAACGAGATCTGGAACTAGATTATATTTTCATCTTGTTCCGTCGAAGGCTTGGGGGGTAAATTGGGGCAAATTTTGTGTAAATGGGTAAATCAAGCAGGTAAGAGTCATAAAATTGGTATTTAGTATATACAAGAGAAGCTAAGGTCTCAAAAAAATTTTTGGCATTAGCCACCCCCATTACCACCCCCACCCCATTATTAAATGGGATGAAAAAAAATGTGATTTAGTGTATGTACAAGAACCAGAAGCCTCAAAATATTTTTTACTTCATCCACCCCCACCCCACTACCGAAGTGGGGTATCGTTTTATGGGTTTTTGGGGTAGAGGATTTCAAATATTATATTATTAAAGTTCCATAAACAATTAAACAATGTGAGTGACTTGGATAGAGAATCTGGATGTGGAAGTAGTGATTCCTTGGGCAGCGGTTTTTTTTATTATTTATGTAAATAATGGATTAAATTTTAATGACAGAATTTACTTCATTGTAATATTACTAAAATTGAATGAATTTAATTGAAGAAAGTGGACAAAAACATTCTGAAACTTAAGTTTTTCATGGCAATGCACCGTACGTACTGAAAGTCCTATAGCCCAGTCGATGAAGCTATTTACCTACAAAAATTTGAAAAAAGAAGATATATATATATATATATATATATATTTTTGAATGAGTTCATGAAAGTGTATAGAATAATATTCTGAAGAGTTTACATTCCGCTCGGATGCAGAACATAAAAAAAGTGAACAAAAATCTTTCTTTCATCCATTTTTTTAAATTTTGAAATTAAGTCTGGGTAGAAAAAAATAAAAAATAGAGGTAGATAGACCACGTGCTTCTAAACAAAAAATGTTTTAATAAAATATATCGATGAAGCCACGGTATTCCTGAAAAAAAATAGTGAAATAACTTTGCCACACTGCGCGGCCAAGTGCACGGCTAAATGTATACTATGGAACCTCTAAAAATTCTTAGCTATTCTAACAATTACACATTTTTCTTAGTGAATAGGTGGATAAATAGTGAGCATGGAGGGAAAATATATAATTATGAACGCATACACACATGGCTCCTAAATTGCTCGCATTATGAATTTTTACGTGCCTTTACTGTATTATATTTATTACAGTTACACCTATCCACATTTCAGCTATATCCAATGGATTCCTTATACATTTGTTAATGTATTGGGAAAGTTCCAGAATTTATATTCAAAACAATCAAAGATATTTTCATAGTTATACGGATGAGATCGTGAAAATCACAATTTCTTATCATGATCTGATTGATCATATTTTCGAAAAATACATACAAAATGCATACAAATAAACGAATGTGTATTTGAACATTCGAAAAGTATACATTTTTTCCGAAATAGTGATATTTTATTTTTTCCAATGGGTCAATTTCTCGGCAAGTTACAGCCTCCAATACATATATATATTTATCAAGAAAACCATCAAGTAAGGGAATTAAAATCATTTGAGATGTACTTTTTCTGAATCCACGTTACTACAACTTAATAAACCATAATAACCAAGAAGTGTACATACTTTTTAACAATTTTCAATGAAGAAAGAATTTTGTTGAATGGTTTTTATTTTTTTTATATTTTTTATTGCGACGATTGCGTCCGAGCATGATAATATATATAAGTATATTTTTCGAATCCATCCTTTGCTTGTATTGTTTAAAACAAAAAAGCATCGGAAAGCTACAATTTCTATCTTTTAAATAAACCAACACTCAACACTCATATAGATTGAACAAATTCTGATTTAGTGACATGTAATTCAGTGCGCCGGTATCAAAGTCATGCGTGTTCAAACGCGCGCACGCATGTATCTCGTTCCGAGTTTTAACGTTACACTTGACTATTTTTTCCGAGAAAACCGTGGCTTTAGCGATACATTTTGTTAGGACATTTTTTATTCATAAATACGTGATCTATCCATCTGTAATTTTTATTTTTCCCTAGCTTGACTTAATTTCAAAATATTGAAAAACTGGATGAAAAAAATTTTTTTTCACTTTTTTTATGTTCTGCATCCGAGTGAAATGTAAACTTTTCAGAATATTATTCTATATACTTTCACGAACTCATTAAAAAAAAGAAAATGATTCATTTTGCAAAAAATACCTTCATCGATTGGGCTATACGACTTTCAGTGCGTATGGTGCATTGCCATGAAAAACTTAAGTTTCAGAAAGTTTTTCAATTAAATTCATTCAACTTTAGCAATATTACATTGAAGTAAATTTTGTCATTGAAATTTAATCCATTATTTACATAAATAATAAAAAAAATATTGAAAATAATATACAGTGTGTTTCACTTCTCATGAAGACACCCCTGTATCTTTTTTATTTGTGGCCGAATTCATTTCAAATTTTTATCAGCCACACAACTCCATAAAAAAATTTGTTTCACTTCTCGTGAATATTGAAAATAATATACAGTGTGTTTCACTTCTCGTGAAGACACCCCTTTTTTATTTGTAACCGAATTCATTTCAAATTTTGATCAGCCATACAACTCCATAAGACGACTTTATTCAACACATAAATTCCGCCTAGATCTAAAACGCGATAAAAAGAATATCGCTATTTTCGAGAAATCATAGTTGGCTTAGAGATAGACAAAAATTTTGTTAATAAAAGTTGTTCGGAATCACTTAATATGCCCCCTGTACAATTTTGTGAAAATCGAAATATTAAAAAAAAAAATTTTTTGTTTCACTTCTCGTGAAGACACCCCTGTATCTTTTTTATTTGTGGCTGAATTCATTTCAAATTTTTATCAGCCATACAACTTCATAAAACGACTTTATTCAACACATAAATGCCGCCTAGATCTAAAACGCCGGCCTACTGCGATAAAAAGAATATCGCTATTTTCGAGAAATCATAGTAGGCTTAGAGATAGACAAAAATTTTGTTAATAAAAGTTGTTCGAAATCATTTGATATGCCCTTCTGTAAAATGTTGTGAAAATCGGAATATTTTCAAAAAAGAAATTGTTGTTTCACTTCTCGTGAAGACACCCCTGTATCTTTTTTATTTCTGGCCGAATTCATTTCAAATTTTCATCAGCCATACAACTCCATAAGACGACTTTTATCTAACACCTAAAGAGAACTTTTTCCAACAAATGAAAGTTGTGAACAAAAATCGGCATTTAATAAAACGCTAAAAGGGACACTTTATTATTACACTATTACACATCAACTTAAATGTAATATTGTTTTCTTTTTTTCAATGGTTTTATAATACTTGGAAATCTATATGTAAGTATGTATTATGTATAAATCAATCAAATTTACCCACCTCCCGTTATCCAATCGAGCTGAAATTTTGCATATACGGGTAATTAAATAATAAATAATTTCAATAATAATTGTGTATGACTTTCATTTGCTGTAAAAAGTTCTATTTATGTGTTAGATAAAATCGTCTCATGGAGTTCTATAACTGATGAAAATTTGCATTTGAAAAATGAATTCGGCTACAAATGAAAAAGGTAAAAGGGTGTCTTCACGAGAAGTCAAAGAAAAAATGTTTTTTTTTAAATATTCCGATTTTCACAAAATTTTACAGGGGGCATATCTAGTGATTCTGAACAACTTTCAGTAACAAAATTTTCTCTCTAAGCCCACTATGATTTCTCGAAAATAGCGATTTTCTTTTTATCGCAGTAGGCCGGCGTTTTAGATCTAGGTGGATTTATGTGTTGAGTAAAGTGATCTTATGGAGTTGTATAGAAATTTGAAATGAAGGCTGATAAAAATTTGAAATGAATTCGGTCACAAATAAAAAAGATACAGGGGTGTCTTCACGAGAAGTGAAACAAAAAAATATTTTTTTGAATATTCTGATTTTCACAAAATTTTACAGGGGGGCATATTAAGTGATTCCGAACAACTTTTATTAACAAAATTTTTGTCTATCTCTAAGCCTACTATGATTTCTCGAAAATTGCTATTTTCTTTTTATCGCAGTAGGCCGGCGTTTTAGATCCAGGCGGCATTTATGTGTTGAATAAAGTCATCTTATGGAGTTGTATGGCTGATAAAAATTTGAAATGAATTTGGTCACAAATAAAAAAGATACAGGGATGTCTTCACGAGAAGTGAAACAAAAAATTTTTTTTTTTTGAATATTCCGATTTTCACAAAATTTTACAGGGGGGCATATCAAGTGATTCCGAACAACTTTTATTAACAAAATTTTTGTCTATCTCTTAGCCTACTATGATTTCTCGAAAATTGCTATTTTCTTTTTATCGCAGTAGGCCGGCGTTTTAGATCTAGGCGGCATTTATGTGTTGAATAAAGTCATCTTATGGAGTTGTATGTCTGATAAAAATTTGAAATGAATTCGGTCACAAATAAAAAAGATATAGGGGTGTCTTCATCAGAAGTGAAACACACTGTATAATATTGAAAAATTCGTGATCCGAAGTCATTTTTTTTTGGTTTTTCTCAATTTTAAGCGGTTTATGAAAAATAAACCATCAACATGTATAGACCATTTAAAAGTAAACATTTCAACGGTTAATATGAGCCCATTTAGAATGTTGAAATCGAAAAAAATACCAATAAAGTTTTCTGTGGAAGATTTGGGTTTTTTTTTTCGAAAAATGTAAATATCTCGGAAACTGCTTCTTTCCCAGATTCCAAAAAAATCGTGTTTATTCAATGCAAAAAAAGTATACTTTCACAAAATTCCATGTAAATTGAGATATTTTTACGAGAGAAAAATAAAAAACCGAAAAATAGGTTTTCCGCCATTTTCTCGGAAAATTTGAGGTTATGATGAAAAATGCCTTATATGAAAGTTTTAGAATTCTTTAATGACTACAACTTTTGTGAAGGACATTTTCCGCTAAGAGGATATTTAGCCGAAAATCATAAAAAAACACTTTCCCCCATTTCACGATTTCACATATCTCGTGTTTAATTTTTGTTTTTTCTCTTCCTAAAGGATACTTTTAAGATTAAAGGATGCTTTATGTCGATTATGGAACTGGCTGTTAGGTATTCAGAAACAGGCATAAATGAGTGACTAACTTGAGTGTGCTTCAAACCAAAATCTAGTAATAGAGGAACAATTGACACTGCAAATATTACCAATTTCATTTTATTTATTTAAGAATATTTATCATAACAACCTGTATTTCATCATTATTACATTCGCCTCAAAATTGATGGATAGAAAATGACAGTAGTTATTGCTAAAGAAATTTTAAGGCAAGAGTAAATCAAAATAGAGGAGATTATGAAGAATTTGTTAATCTTTCTTCTTGTAAATTTTCCTTTAAAAAGTAAAGCTTTTAAAATAAAATAACTTGTATTTTTCAATAGTTATATTTATTTAAAAAAATAAATAGTAATATACTACTGTAATTTATAAAGAAAATAGATTTTAGAAAAAATCATCACCTTGGCGCTGAGCTAATGATTTATTAAAAATCAAAACCAATATTGCGAGTACTACTACTACTAAAAAAGTCACCATACGTTACTTCTTGTTAATCGCTTAGTAAACTTCAATACAAATTCTGCACACCGACGCGACGGTTTACTAAATCATTTCACAATATCTTCCTGAAAGTAGATAATAATTTACAAATTCCTAGAAATCATCATCATCCATCATCGGCAGATTAGGTTATGTACACAGAAGAAATGTAGTAGCTTGGCCTACGGTAGTAGTCCTAGTTGTATATAATTATACCTTTTTGGCGTTAATATACACCTATACATATATAACTAATAGATATAATCAACATAATTATTAATATGTAAATATTTCACGATCCCTACTCTTCTTACGAGAAGAGGTACGGCAAAATTTCCAGGAGGTGTTTTTTGGGGGTTAGGGATGAAAACGAGCCAATTCTTCCAATCTTCGGATTCGGTTTCGGCGGATCCAAATATATAAGGATACACTGGTATGGTCTGCCGGACAGACCACTCTTTTTGTTTTGGGGGTGTTTCTTGAGGTTAGGTGTGAAATACGAGCAAATTTGACAATTCCGACTTCGAATTCGGATTCAGCAGGTCAAATTACATAAGGATCCACTGGTATAGTCCGCCGGTCAGACCACTTTGGTTTTGTTTTGGGGGTGTTTTTTCGGGTCGGGGGTGAAAAACGAGCCAATCTGACTTTGGTTTCGGTTTCAGCAGGTCCAAATACATCAGAATGCACTGATCTGGTCCGCCGGAAAGACCATTTTTTTTTTGGGGGGGGGGGGGTGTTTTTCGGTTTTTAGGTGAAAAACGACCTCAACTGTCAATTCTAACTTCGAATCCGAATTCAGCAGATGAAAATACATAAAGACACACTGGTATAGTTTGCCGGACAGACCATTTTGTTTTTGTTTTAGGGGTGTTTTTTGGGGTTGGGGGTGAAAAACGAGCCAATCTGACAATTCTGACTTCGGATTCGGTTTCAGCAAGTCCAAATATATAAGAACTGGTGTGGTCCCCCCGGACGGACCAT
Organism: Rutpela maculata; assembly: GCA_936432065.2. Taxonomy (NCBI): domain Eukaryota; kingdom Metazoa; phylum Arthropoda; class Insecta; order Coleoptera; family Cerambycidae; genus Rutpela; species Rutpela maculata. The sequence goes on from OW386291.2 coordinate 91,651,666, forward strand.
TTTTTTGGGGGGGGTGTTTTTTGGGGTTAAGGGTGAAAAACGAGCCAATCTAACAATTCTGACTTCGGATTCGGTTTTAGCGGGTCCAAATACATATGGATAAACTGGTCTAAGTCCGCCGGACAGACCACTTTTTTTTGTGGGGCCGTGTATCAGTAGAGCCACTAGCACTCATATGCTTTTGTGAGGAAATATGTCTATTAACATTTGTTTTAGATGTCCAAGAAATTATTTTGTTGCAACTACTACAATAAAGATCTGTTCCATCAAATTGCAGTTCTGGGAAATAGCGAATCCACAAGTATACTGCAGCCTTAGAAGCACTAGACATTTTTGTATACCGCCGACTCTGTATAATTTCACTCTAGGTTTGTAGATACATATGGCTAGATTTATACTACGAAACTGCGATCCCGGATGGTCTACCCTTTCTCTTTATTAAATGTTGACGTAAATGTCAAGAATTGTCACAGTATACCTAGGTAAAAAGGGATTTTGTCAAAACAATATTTCACAATTTCGGCGGCGTCGTTAATTAAAGAAGATAATAAAACCGCCTTAGTAAAAAACATATAAAAAATTTGAGGTTTGGCGCGGTGTTGTTAGATGCGGGCGGGCTGGGGATTGTGAACCGACCCTCCCGGAGAGAGCTGGCAACAGTGAATCTCTGGCAACCCAGATAGCACAGAGATGTCTTTAAGATGTCTTAAAGACGCCTTCCTTAGACATTCACTACGTCTTAAAGACGTCCATTTACGCCTTACAGACGTCTTACAAACGTCTTATTTAGGTCTTATGTTAAAAATCCAGACGTCTCTTCGAGGTCCATTGTTGGTCTAAAACAGGCCTAAAATTAAAAAAAAAAATACATTTGCATATCGGTTTTGTAAGCAACTGTTACCTTTATAAAAACCAACTAAAACTTTTCGCAATTATTTTATCGAAAAAAAAACGCGGTATCAGTAAGGATCGAACCGCAGACCTCTCGACTTGCAATTGAACTCTTTAACTCCGCGGCCACTGAACGGTTATGATTTATTTACTTAAAGACTGTATAGTTAGAAAATGTAACGGCTAGATTTTGCTGGGCAACTCGACTGTTATTTATTATGTTGTTATTAATCTTTCATTTAAATCTAATATCATTAATATAATTTATAAAAAAAAGATTAAAATTAAATTACTAATGACAAATTACAAATGCACAAACAAAATACACTACACATTTTACAGAAATATCGGTCAAATATAAACAAAAACATTGTAAAATTGAAAAAACAGTTTTGTTAACATTTTTTTGCTTCTATTGGGCAATACTAACATTGACATCGTAATTATGACGTCTTTAAAACGTCTTGAAGACGTAGAAATCAGAGATCTTAAGGACGTCTAAGGAAAGACGTCTTCAAGACATCTTTATAAGGAATAAGACGTTTAGACCTAAGTAAGATTTAATATGGACGTCTTAGAGACGTCTTGTGCTATCTGGGAACGGTCTACCCACTCTTATACGTTATCGCCTTCGGCCTTTGGGGATAAAAGAGAAGTCGTGCAACTATAAGGTAGGTGGTTGCGCTAGGGGTTTCTTATCCCTGTAGCCAGCAAATATGTACGGCATTGCTAAATAACATTGCTAAATAACAGATCCATTAAAACGTAATGATCCATTAAAACGTAATAATTGAATTGTATAAACGCCGTATAGTATTAAATCACATTTATGAAGTAGAAAATAGTTGCAAAAATAAAATAAAGAGGTGGCAAAATACTTTTCCAGCCATCTGGAACTATTCTTTTTGTATAGCATTTAGTTTTTATTGACTATTGTTTTAAGTATTAACAAACTAGGCCAATGCCGTAAACAAATTTTTCAGCCTAAAATTGCTCTTTCCGGAGGAAAATCAATTTTCTTGACGCAGCTATGTGTTCTATAAAAAAAGTACGGCATGGCAAAAAATGTCTTCATTTCATGAAAAAGCATTAAGATAATTGCATTTGATATTGGTTCAAATCACCACCACTTATACTAGTCAGGGGTAGTGGGTTGTGCTCTTGATTTCCCACCCTGTAACCAAATATGTACGCATAAAAATCTAATTGTACCAACGCCGTACAGTATTAAATTACCTATTTGCCTGGAAAAATTTTCGGAAAATCAAAAATTCTTCTGGCTTCCGGTGCCATTATTTTTGTACGGCAGTGGGTTCTAGGTGATTATTTTATTATAGACTATCAATATGAGGAATGCGGTACAAGCATATTTTGTCTGAAGAGCGCGCACTCTCGGATAGAAAATTCAATTTACCTGTGTACTCACCTATATTGCCCAAAAGTGACGACATAGTGCCTAAAGTTGTGGTTTCATATACCAGCATCGTACTGAATATAATTCATGCTTGACCACTTAAAAATTACGATGAGCTTGTAGTCTATTATTTATAATAATTTAATAGAAGACATCAACGTAACAATGATGGAAACATTACCAAAGAATAATATTTTATTTTATTAATATATTTAAATTAAAAAAAAAGCAATGAAACAATTATCATACAACAAAATATTTTTAAAAAATCCCACTTTTCAGCTTCTCGCACCAACCAATTACAAAAATATAAATATTAAAACGTTATTCAGGAACAATTTGCATGTAGCTGCATACTTTCATGATGAAAAAGCCTGCATTATTATCGCTGCTAAAAGTCTTCCGACTAATGCTGCAATAGAGTCTATACATGTATTTCTTTCAAATTAGCTGACATGTTTTAAAATGTAATTAATATTGTATCCCATTATTCACTGTCTAATAGATTCGGGCACTGGATTGCTAACAACATATTCCCATAAAGATCGAATGTCATGTTCGTCCATGTCTGCATCACCAAATAAAAATGGTTTAATATTCTGGGAATAATTAATTATATAATTTAGTTCTTTTCTTGACAGTAATAAGTGGTGTATATCAACATGATTGATGAAATTTATTTTATCTGCAACTATTCCGGTAATGAAAACATCATCAATCCAAAAATACTTCGTTTGCTGAGCTTCCTTGTACAAGTCAAAAATTACATCTGGAGAATATAAAACAGCCCATCCAAGACAATATGTTGGGTAATGTTTGTATTTATATTCATCAAATGATACCCTCCATTTTGATCGATAATTTCTATAGGGTTCAGAGTTATAAATCACAGGACACATAAGCAATTTCTTAGCACCAAGGGGTGATAGATCTTTTATCAAAAAATTTTTCATTAGCGGCATATTGACAAAAATGTCATCATCAGTTTTGAGGACATATTTGGTGTATGGACAGTGGTATACTACGTATTTTAGAGCCATCGTGTGCTTATATGTCAGATTGCGATATGAGTCCAGGAAGCTGCCTTCAACAATGTCCCTGTGTATATTGTTTTCATCTCTTACGCTTTGTTTAACTTCCTGGGACAAAGTGGATCCTAATAAGAATAATACTTTGACATCTCCGTCTTCTCTTCCCCAGGTATCTCTTATGACTTTTCTTTTAACAAAATTTGTAGGTGTGCTATGAATTAAAATGAGTAGTATGGGATTTGCATCTTCACATGCAAAGCTAATAAGAGAAAAATCAAAACTTATATTAATAAGCCTGTTATAATCTGTCTCTGGCAATACATTGTATGCGAAGTAAGATTGTCTTGAATCTGTGTTTAGGAAATAGTTGATATTTTCATACTTTTTTATATCAAATTTAATGCTTGCCGTATATTTGGGTAACAAAATTGTAATGGAAAAATATATCACGACCCATAGTCCTATTATTACCAAAAGCACTTGTATGCGAGGATTGAACTTCATACTAATGTGGAATAGCAACCTAAAAATAATAATGAATATTATAAAATAAATATTTTTTGCTGAAAGACAATGTATATGATTAATACCTAAATAATATTCTCTAATCATGATGAAGGCAAATAAATAATTGTAAAAGTACAATGTATATGCATTGCTTAATTTTTAATTCCTTAATACACCACCTTCTAGTATTAATTGTTATCCTCTGATGGAAAAGAGCAGTATTGACTTATATTATGCGTGTTTGTGTGTCGCTGTCTTCATAAATCGAAAACGGCTAGTATGTGGAGTCAATAGAGATTTTCACTTCGGAAAAATTCTGGGAAGTGGTAACTTTTGAGAATACATCTCTGAACATGTCAGGAACAACATACCAAAAGTTACCAACGATAGTCCTTGAGCGTAATTTGTTATTAAACAAATTAGTTACAAAATACCAGTTTTTGTCAAATATATTTTAATTTTTTTTCTTTCAAAAACTAATTACGCCATTCGAAAGTACGGGAAATTTCACTTCAAAAATGTATATGAAGTTTTTTTGTACGATCAAAAATGTAGGCTCCAGATTTTTTTGTTTAATGCACGAAAATGGAACGCGTAGACACGTAAGTACGGCAAGCGAAGCGCGCGCGGCCTCGGGCGCGCGACACTAAATTTGTTGTAACTTTTGAACTAATTAATGAAATTGGCCTCACAAAAGCTTAAATGAAAGAAGAAACATGTAGCTATTGGATTAATATATTTTCAAATATAAAAATGAATATATGTAGGAATAGTACATATGAAGAAGGAATATAAAGAGATTTGCGATGAAAGCGGTAACAGTATATTGTGTATTTAGGTGTGAAAGCAATACATTTCCGGACGACGCGACGATGCAAATTGTTGACCGAGGCGTTAGCCGAGGCCAACAAGCATCGAAGTCCGCGAATGTGCTTTCACACCGAAGTACACATACTATTTATTCTGAAATCACAATCAATACTATTATAAATTAAGGAATTTGTATTAATGCATAACATTTCTTCATTACAATCTAACTACTTACTAATAAATGCAATTTGAATGTGAGTTGGTTTGTCTGCGTGTATTTATTTACTGTCTAAAATATACAAAAAAAACCGTACGGGAATGTTGATCGTTGCTTGGCAATGGATCTTTTCCGGTCTGTTTTCTGATAGTTTCTTAGCAACGGACTAAAATACTGGAATTGTGCATTTTTCGATCTGAAATCGCGCCGAAAATGTAGACATTGCCGATCAATTTCAGAAAAAAACTCTACCATTTCTAAAATTTTTAAGATAAAAACCTGGGTCTTTCACATTTTATTCTTAAAGTAATATATAAAAAGAAAAAATCTCAAAAATTTATTTTCTCGTTTATTTTTGAAGTTGTACACTTCCAAAATTTCCAAATATTGAGAAAATGATAAAATTTGATATATTTATATGACTAACTTTAACCACCTATTCTCTGGTTTAAATCGCGTTATTAGATCTCTCTAGGTGCGATTTTTAAAGCTTGAAATGTGTAATTTAAGATGCTTCAAGGGGATTTACCCCAAAAATTAAATTAACCCTTTCACTTTTACGGAAATAAAAACAATTTTTTTTTGCCCAAAAATTCGTGAAATTATGGGTAAAATAAACGTTAATAACTTTTATAAAAAATATTTAGCATACCTCCCTATTCAGCATACCTTTATATAGTACAGTAACCGAAGCAGTAAAAATGGTAAAATTCCCGGCCCGAAAACCATGAAAGGAATTTCCTTTTTTTTTGCAATATGCTTTATAAAATACGTACATCAAAATCTATATTATCGCATTACCTGCTTTTTATTTTTAAGGGTGGAAACCTAGAAACTAAAAACTAAAAAATTAATAACTCTTCTAGTTTTACGAATAAATTAACAAAAATCCATATGCTTATGTTTTTAAGGTCGCTGAATATGACTGTGAGGTCAAAACTTATGAGACGAAAATATTGAGAGTTGAAATCACCCTTAAATACTGAAAAATTTTGTCTTCAAATTTTACGAATAAAATCTCGAAAATCCATATACTTATGTTGTTGAGATCGCTGAATATGATTATGAGGTCAAAACATAGGAAAGACGAAAATATTGAGGGTTGAAATACTTAAAAATTAATAATTCTTCTAATGTTACAAATAAATTGATGAAAATCCATAATATGTTTTTTAGGTCGCTAAATATGATTACGAGGTCTAAATTTATTTAACAAATGGTGGATTAAGAATGGTCACAAAAGGGTATAGTAATACCTCTAATTTTATTAAAAATACATATTTTTATACATAAATCAAATTAATACAATTAAGTAAATTAATTACATAATATTTTTAATCTGCACTCTAAACATTCTAAAATACGCTTTTTCTGAGGAGTCTTCGAAAAAATAGACGGCTATTGCTCTTTTCTCTACCTACTATAGACATTTAATATGCACGTACAAACTGAAAAGTTTCAACATTATTTAAAACTGTCATATCTCTGGAACAGTTTGTCGTAGGAAAAAAATAAAAATTCAAACTCTTCGTTTTTTTATAAGCTTCATTTCATTCTTATATCATGTTTTTATCAATCTTCTAGTTTTTGAGATATTTCAATTTTAAATACATCATTTTCTTGCGCATGCGCTCAAGCGCCATCTTTAAACCTTTATATCTCTGGAACAGTTTGTCGTAGGAAAATTAAAAAAAAAACTTTTCTTTTTTTTACAAGCTTCATTTTTGTCCTCTTACCATTTTTTATAAAAAAATGTTTTCTGAACAATTTCCCGATTTTTTCAAAAAATTATGAAAATTTTCATTATTGAAAATGGGTACAGAATGAAAAATAATTCTTCTAGAAATTCTAAAAAATTTGAGCATATCAATAATAATATGCATTAACAATATCTAGAAGGATTTTTAAAAAATTTGAATTAATAAGAAATTAGAGCAATAAGACTAAAAAAAAAATGGCGGATAAATTTTTAAATGCGCTACTTTTTTGTTTGTAACTTTTTTAGTTTTCATTATAAAAGGTCGTAATACGTCTCAATCGAAAGAAAATTTCAATATCTTTAATTTTTACAATTTTACAATTTTTCTCATTGTGTAGATTTTGAGTAATTTTAAATTTTAACATCGCATATTTTTTCTGAATGTTCCGGTGCCATTTTGAGAATGCCATATTTCCAATACTAAATATCAGAGAAAAAAAAACCATTCGATTTGTTTTCGTAAGGGTTTTAATTTTGTACCCTTGCATTTTTTTATTAAAGCCTACATTTTTAGAGTAATTAAAAAAAAACGTCTAGGAATACCGATTTTAGGGGGTGAAAATTGCAATTTTCAGTTCGCAATATCTCGAAGAATATGCATTAAAAAAAGTGTATAAAACCTTTCTTTAATTTGATTCTCTATCAGATTATGTGTATTTTTTGTTTTTTTTTGCGACAACTCCTAAGAACCAAAAAGCAGGAAAAATGACACCACAGATTCTTATCTACATTCTTTATGAAGCACGTTGAGGACAAAAATTTGGAAGTCATTACATCGTTTTCGGGCTGGGATTTAAAAGCTGTACTAATAGTAGAACCTCAAAGTAAGTAAATCAGATGTAAAAAATATTTTTGGAATATATATAAACCTATACATTTCACGAAATATTGAAAAAATCAAGTTTTTCGGTAAATCACTCAATGTTGATGGTTCCTAAAATTTGTATCCTGTTTAGAATATCGAAAACATACTGAAAATATTTACGTGGTACAGGGACATAAGTTAAATTATAATGCCTGAATATCAGAAATAGATTGAAAGTAAAACATCTTCGCGCCAAGCAGTACGCATCACCTGTCCCGCACGCTGCGCTGTGTGTGTGTGTGTCCGTAAAGCATTGTAAAAGTAGTGTGGGCACTTTTTAACAGGTCATCTTGTAATGCTATGTACAATATTACGTTTTCTTAGCTTCTTTTTAAGATTTTATTTGAATATTTAAATTGTGTTTTTAATTGAATAGTGTTTTGTATTATTTTATTGCTTGATGGAAGTTCTGATATATTGGATCAGCCATTTTGAATTACCTTTTGACTTTATAATGTGTTTCAGCCACCTTATATGTCAATTTGAATTAAATTCCTTTAAAATTTCTCAATTTTGTTAAATTTTTTTGTTTGTTTAAATAATTAATAAACAATTTCCTCACGATTATATGTTTATAACTTTTTATTTTAAGCTATGTAAAAGTGATATTAAATGGTTTTAGGAAAATCGAAGCTTCCCGTAATTACTCTGAAATAATGCATATTTTCAGCCTCTATTGACTCCACTAGTAGTACAGTCAATTTGACATTTGACCTGTGAACAATTCCTACAGGGAATTTTTAACTCGTATAATTTAGGAGGGGTTTCCACAATTATTAATTAATATTTTCCACAAAATTATTGTTGAGCTTACGGCTGCCATATTGAAAACATGACGGTCATAATAAGTTTTTACCCACGACTATCGTATAATCCTTGCATAATACATATACGAATAATAGTGGTCACAATTCCAACCTAACGTATTATGAACATTATCTCATTATAACGCACCTTTGACCAATCAGGAACTAGTAATTTATTAATCAACGGGTTAGTCTATTTTTCCAAAGGATAGTCCATATTTTCTTTTGACGTTTAATACGTCAAACAAATTTTTACTGTGAACTAATTTTGTTTTTTCACTTTTAAAGGATTAAAAAAAGTTAAAGTAGTCTGCTCGCGTATAATGGCTATTACACGTTCAGATGATTTGAGACACTCACCTTCGGCTCTCGCGAGTAATAGCTATCATTATACTCTCGCTGATTAATATACTATTCAGAATTATCCTGTTCGTTTTTTTTTCGATCATTATGGCTTCAAGAATTGCGCCATACAGCCAATAACAATTTTAAAATCCTGTCAATGGTGCCCTAAAATTATCTATTACCCATACTGTACAGAAATAAATAAGGAACATATTTTATTCAATCTATTTTTCTCTATTAATAAAAAAATAAAAATAAATAAAATATTATCTCAAGTGGAAAAAACTAATCAGGATCTGACTGATTTAAATGAGAAATTCGATAAAGTCCATGCTGATTTAAAATCTTCAAATCTGCTACCGAAAAAAATTCATCTAGTTATAAGATGAAAAAATGTATTTTATGTAATAGTGATAATGTACAATTATTATAAAATATTATTTTGGGTATTCAGCAGATAACTTTCAAAGAAATCATTCGTTCCTTTCATATATTATTGATCTAAATCTGATCAAGCTAGAATATCAACGAGTAGTCATCTTACAAACAAACTTGTCAATTTGAAAGATTTCCTCTTAAGGGTGGATTTCTGACAATATATTGGCATGATCAGACTTAGATCTTCAATATATAGAAAGAATGGTTATTTTCTTGTTTTTCATATTGAATGTTAGACATAGTAAATGTATAAAGAAATTGACAAGTTTGTTTGTAAGATGACTACTCGTTGATATTCTAGCTTGATCAGATTTAGATCAATAATATATGAAAGGAACGAATGATTTCTTTGAAAGTTATCTGCTGAATACCCAAAATAATATTTTATAACAATGATGTAAGCAGAAATACAAGATATTTATTTTTTAAAATGTACAATTACCTAATGAATATAAAACTTATAGAAACAAACTAACAAGAATTATTAAAACAACAAAAAATAATTATTATACAAATCAGCTTAATACATGTGACGGAAATATAAAACAGACTTGGAAAATAATAAGAGACGCTACAAACATAGAAAAAATAAAAGTACAAATAATATCAATATAGTGGACAAACATGGCAATATAATTACTTGCAATGAGCAAAAAGCAAATGAATTTAATACCTTTTTCTGTAATATCGATAAGGAGATTACCTATTCAATTCCTATTCCAGAAGATGTCCAAAACGATAACTTTATGACACCACCCCCAACTCAATACTTTATTCTTAAGACCAGTTGAAGAGAATGATGTAATAACATACATAAATAGTTTACGTAATGAGAACGCCACCGGCATGGATCAAATATCGGCCAGATTAATAAAACATTGTCATAGATTTTTAATAAAACCTCTAGTACATATTATTAATACTATTTTTACAACGGGATGTGTTCCTCATTAGTTCACGGTATCTACGGTAACGGCTATTTACAAAAATGGAAAAAACGAACTATAGACCTATATATGTAATTAATAATTTGGCCAAAATATTTGAAAAAGCATTAAAAAATCAGCTTGAGGAATTTCTAGATAAGAATGATATTATCTCTAAAAATCAATTCGGTTTTAGGAACTCTTGCAGTACAACGGACGGAATTTACAAACTAGTCAATGCAATAAACAACAACTTACAAGAAAATAAAAAATGGACTTGGCGAAAGCTTTCGACACTGTGTGTCATAAAAAAATACTACAAAAATTAGACACACAGTGTTGAAAGTATTCGCTGGTTACCTGAGGACAGACAACAATTTGTAAAAATAGGGGATAAAATAAGTGACCAAAAATTGATAACCATAGAAGTTCCCTAGGGCACCGTTTTGGCGCCAATTTTGTTTTTAATATTTATAAACAGTCTATGTAAATTAAATATATCAGACCAACTTATTTCATATGCAGATGACACAACAATTATTTGTAAAGATGATGATTGGAATGATGTGAAAAATTGTGTTGCGCAAGATATGAAAAAAATTAGATCGTGGCTCGACTTAAACCAATTATCGCTTAATATATCAAAAACTAAGTTTATTGCATTTTCTACTTACAATTCAAATTTACCTGATTTTAGTGACATAACTATTCAAGAGAGTAATGAAAAAATTCAATCCACTAGTAGAATATAGTATTTGGGTTTAATTATAGATAAAAACCTGAGGTAGTTGGAACACTCAAGCTATGTAACAAATAAAATTAGAAAGTTGATATATAAATTTTACCAGATGAGAGATATTTTATCTAAAAAAACTATATTAAATGTATGCAATTCTCTGGTTGAATCTATCATACGTTATGGCTTAATAATATGGGGTGGTGCGTATGATAATGCTCTAAATCCGGTTAAAGTCATACAAAAAACAACTCTGAAGATAATACTAAAAAAATACCCTACTTTTTCAAGTGATCAGTTGTTCAGGGAATGTAATTGTCTCAATTTAAAACAGTTATATATTTTAGAACGCTCTCTATTTATCAAAAATTATATATCCAAATTTAGTTTACCTACACATTTACATAATACTAGGTCTATTGTAAATAAAAATATGATTCCAAAATATAACCGAACTAAGCAACAAAACTTTATAGATTACCTTGGGCCTAATTATTACAATAACATACCAGGTTATATAAAAAGTATTAACAAAATATCCAGATTCAGAAAGATATTAAAAATTTATATTATAAATAATATAAATATTATTCTTAATACATAATGTTGTCTTGGTTTATATTAATTGTCCTCTTTCATTCTTCACCTAATGTGTCCTCGCAATATGTACCTCCTTGTATAATGATTATATAATATAACAAAAACTTCTAATTATTGTATGTATAGCAGTCACTAACATAAACATGGTGTTTTATAAATTATTAATATGTGCGCACACAATCCTTTTTGAGGATTAGGCGCAATTTGATGTAAAATTTATTTAAAAAGATTTTACATCATGTCGTATAATTATTAATAAATGTTTTTGAATTTGAATTTGAATTTTGAATATTTTACGATTTACAGTAGTCAGAATGATGCTTTGAGCTTCGCTGCAGATTCTGCAATGGGCCTTTTCAGCATATTTATTTTGTTGCAGAATCATAAATTTTATGAAAAATTAAAATACCCGTATTTTTTCACTTTTTATTTTGATGCAGATTAGAGCCAGAAAAAAAATAATCAAAATCACCTATTTACAAGTTCAGTTTAAACGATTATCCGTAACGCGCGCTTAATACGTCAGTAATCCCAAGCCAATAGTGTACAAGGCGACTCGGCAACGTTGAACAGGATCAGCATTCAATTGACGTTTGTAGTAGCTGTTTTCTTTCATGCTGAACAAAGTGAACACAATCAGTAAGCAACCAATAGAGATCAAAGATTTCAAAAATACTTCGATTTGATTGGTTGTCTAGTGATTGCAATCAGTTCGTTCAGCACGAAAGAAAACAGCTAGTGATGGGCGATATCGCGATTTTTCAATCACTCCTTATCGGCGACTTATATTTTTCACTTTCAGTGGTTTTAAACTAACGTGATCGCAATCTGCAAGCTGATATGTTTACCATTCGCCGTAATTTGTTTGTGTGTATGTATGGCTGCATTAAACAGCACTGGACAAAACGATGTAAATTACACTTTTGTATTAATATTTTATATAATCACGGTGATTTAATCACCGGCAGTGACATATCGCTCATGACTAGACGTTTGACAGCTTGTTGATTTTAACGTCTTGGTTTTGAGGTTAGCGTAAATTGAAAGCCTGTGATTTTGATTAAAATGTCTAGCAAGCAGTGTTTTGTTCCATACTGTGAAAATACGACTGAAAATGCCCCAGAAAAGACTTTTCTCACTGTTCCAGGAAATGCGGAACGCCGAGAGAAATGGTACAATGCAATAAATTATAGTAAAGTCCGCAGTGCTAGCCACAGACTATTTTGTTGTGAGGATCACTTTGACGTAAGTTTCCCCTATATATATATGACTTCCCGGTAGTTATTAAAATTATATTTTAGCTTGAAAACGATGCGCAAAACTGGATGTATTTCAAAGTGATGGGAAAAAAATTGGTTTTAAAAGATCATGTGGTGCCTCATAAATGTATTTATCAAAAGGAGCAACAGAAGACTGTTGTGCGGTCTCCACAGATTAGTACTTCAGCTAGAAAGCGCAAAGTGGAAACATTAATACAACTAGAAGGCCCTACAGTTAGTTCGGTGAAAAAAAGACTAGTTATTGAAGAACCACTTGCCACTGAAACATCAGAAAAAGCATTGAACGCCATCGATCCTGCCACCCCAACAAAACCAATACAATCTTATAAAACTGTGTCATCACCTTCAGGAGCCTTTACTATAACGAAAACAGTTAAGAAGTCCATGAAAGCTAAAAGTCATTTCAGAAGTGTTGGTACGATGACTCGTAAAGTTACATTAATTTCGAGAGCTTCATCACCTATGACTGAAATACCAGTGATTCAATCGACATCTAAAAAAACAACTCCCCCATTACATCTCATGTCGCCTTCTAAACTATCTACTTGGACTTCCTCATGCTCAATAGAGAGTGCAACAGGATCTATTTTCTCTGAGGAATACACACCATCTTCAGACAGTAGTATTTCAGAACGTTCTGGCCAAGAGTATTATGAAAATAGGGCGAGATTGAATTCGACTGTGTACTTCGTAGAAACGAAAAGTAGGTTTTACTTAGGGGTACCACAAAATGTGTACATGTTAGTAAGATGTTTATCACAAACCGCTAAAGTAGGGTACAGAGATGTCCTAATCACTTTAAAAAAAATTAGGCAAAACGATGTATATGCTAGATTGGGGGATGATTTTGGAATGAGTATTTCTAATATTCAACGAATTTTTACATCATCTGTGCCCAAGTTAGCTGATGTGCTCCAGGAATTAATATACTGGCCAGAGTCCAACAGCATAAAAAAAGTACTGCCTCTGCCTTTTAGAGCACGATACAAGGATGTCGAGTCAATAATTGACTGCCTCGAAATTGAAATTGAGAAACCCTCTGATTCTCTAAAACAGTCAATGACTTGGTCCAGTTATAAAAACTGCAATACATTAAAATATTTAATATCTGCTACACCAAATGGTTTTGTTAATTTTATTTCGGCTGGATAAACAAATCGTCGAAGAAAGTGACTACCTCAGCACATTACCCACTGGAGTGTCAGTAATCGCTGATAGAGGATTTAAGCACGTGGCTGCATCGGTGACATCGAAAAATTGCAAATTAATTCGACCACCTAGTGTCGTGGAAGGACAACCTATGACTAAGTTAGAAGTGAAGCAAAACAAAAGCATTGCTTCTTTACGTATACACATCGAAAGAGTAATACGCAGATTGAGGGAGTTCGGCATGTTAGGTCCACATGCATGCATCAATACAAATCTTTTTTATTTAATGAACTATATTATAATAATAGCATGTGCCATTATTAATGTCCAAGGTCCCTTAATAAAGTAGGTAGTTTTAGATTTCATAGATATTCAAATATATGTAAATAGAGATAGGTTATAAATAATAAAAGCATCCATTCCATAATTTCCTATATCATGGTTTCCTGGGGAGCTGCAAGTGATAGTGCAAATGTGTTCAAATTGCAAAAAAAAGTTGTAAGGTTTATCGTAGGATCCAGTAAACGAGAAAGCTAATAATAATAATAATTAATAATTTTCATTCATATGATACACGAAATAACCTAACACTTGAAATACCAAGATATAGATCAACAAAATATGAACAAAGCCCAAAATACCTAGCTAAAAAAACCTATAATCACTTACGTACCTGTGCAGTACAAAAATCTTCATTTAAAATATTTTAAATTGGAAGTAAAAAAACTATTAATAAATAACAATTTTATTATTCTCTGAATGAATATCTGGACGACAGTAGTTTATGATTGTTTTATTTTTTTTCCTTAACTTTTATTTATGACACTCATATAAATATTTTAATACTTTTCATATTATATTATATTTCCTTTTAAACATGTATGTAAATATGTGTGACTATATCCACTGGGCGTTTGTATGTACCTATATATTTTTTGTATTTTTCCTACTTGTGTACTTATATTATGTTTCTATAGATTCATTGCAATGTATCCTATATCATGTATTGTAATCGAAAGAATTAATAAATTATTATTTACTATTATTATTATTAGGCATCATTAATTATCATGTAAGCTTCGTCCATTGGTAGATACCACCAATTTATTTGTTATTGTGTTAACATAGGTTTTGGTTTGTGGTAAGTCAACCTTTTCCAGGACGAACCCGTCAACTATGGGCTCAATCATTTTAAATATAAAGATTTTGAATTTTATAAACGCAATGTTCTTTGCCACATTTAACACCTTTTCAAAAAGGTTGCTCGATGAGATCCCTCTTCTAAGCAGTGGCGGCTGGTGAAATTTCAATATTTTATTTTCTCGTCTGTGGCGCATGGGATCCATACGAAATTTGGGAAATAACATGTAGAGAAGCACTTCTCTAAAAAATTTTGAAAAAGCAGTGCGAAAAAATTTTTGAAAATTCGTTAGCCTCCCCTGGGTCTTGGGACTCCTGTTTATTTTTATTTTTTTTTTGTCATATGCATTTGACTTTTCATAAAATTACAACAATAGATTTTGGAGTTTGTGAAAATATTTTCATTACTAACTGAAATACAATGAACTGAAATTTTGTCATTTACAATTTAACAAATTACAATATTTCAATTCGTTGTATATCAGTTAGTAAAGAAAATATTTTCATAAACTCCAAAATCTGCTGTTGTATTTTACGAAAAGTCAAATGCATATGACAAAAAAAAATAAAAATAAACAGGAGTCCCTAGACCCAGGGAAGGCTAACGAATTTTCAAAAATTTTTTCCCAAACTGCTTTTTCAAAATTTTTTTAAGTGCTTCTCTAGATGTTATTTCCCAAATTTCGTATGGGTCCCATGCGCCACAGACGAGAAAAAAAATATTGAAATTTCACCAGCCGCCACTGCTTCTAAGGTACCTACTCAACGGAAAAAGCAGTTGTAAACTCAGTGTACACGAGCTCGGGTAGACTGTAGAAATTTGAATTCAATTTTTATTTGCATATGACTCAATTTCTGTTCAATAAATAATTTACTGGTGTTTATAAAGTATTTATTTAACAAAAAAATCGTTTCAGTAAAAATCTTGACATTTGTTAAAAAGGAGGTAAAAAATTACATATTATTTTGATCACATATTTTTCTCAAGATTAACAAAATGTGCACTAATTTTGGTGTTAAAAAAAATGGACATTCTCAGAACAAACAGGTAAAAAAAAAAACAGTGTAAAAATGTATCCCTTCTCATTAAAAAACTTTGGGGGGATTTTGAAAACCATTATTGACTTAAGTTACAAATTATTGTATGCTATTTGAGTTTACTAGAAGGGCTTCAAAGAAATCTCGAAAATTTGCGCCGTTTGGGCAATTTTGTTTATATCTATAAAAATTATAAACTTACCGCCGAAAACAGGATATGATAAAAATAACTTAAATCGGTGTGCTGTAAAAAGTACAACATTACAATAATTTTTAATATCCTATATTTGTTATTTTTAATACAAAAGAGTAATAATTATGGATAGTTAATTTATTAAAAGTGGGAAAATTGCAGTTTTCCAAAAAACTAATGAATGCTCCATCAACTCCTCACAGTATTCAGTATCCAACGCCACTTCATAAATATTTACACCTTTTGTTTGCTCAAAATTTGGTTGAGCAACACAAAATAACCCTTTATCTCTTTCTGCAAAATACATTTGCATTTGAATTTGGGCTTTATATCTGTTTTTAATAACACCACCTTCAACATAATTTGAAACGGTCTTCTGTTTACTGGGACATTTCACTTCAATTACAAATTCGTCACAAATACCGTCAGGTGAGGCACCAAATATTGGGAAATTCTTTTTGATTAATAAACCACATGGCGAGATTTCAATTTTTTTATCTTTGACACTTCTTGAATAACTTGTGGCTCCAACTCGCGACCTGTAATGATAGCCTGGGAGGACAATTACTCTGGCTTCTGGTCGACTTCTCCACATCTTGATAGAGTGATGCAGTAATTTTTTCTTTAAAAAAATCGATACAAGCAGTGGCATTTGTCTTATCACCGTTTGTTTCACAATACTGTAAAATCAGATGATAAATGGAAGTATTATGGTGTTTGGGTGTCTTGGTGAAATCAAAAATACCACCTGTGGCACCTTTGACATTTTCTAGAACTGTTGCTCTGAATGTGTTACCCTTTGGCTTCAGAGGGGGGATTTCTTTTGAACATAATTCAGCTAAGCTCATGGACTTCAGGCTTTTACCCACTTTTGATAACTTGGAAGGCAACCAATAACACTCGACTGAGGTAAAGGAAGGCTCTTCACTACGCCGATGAAGCCAGAACAAAAATGCTATGCCATGCTTACAGCCCCCTGAAACAATTAATTAAATGACATCCAAACTTAATCGTAAGTGAATAAAATTAGTAGAAATAATTGTGCAGATAAATGTTTCCGTAGTAGTCCAATAAATTTATACCCGTTTGCTAGGTGGTGCAAAAAAATTTTTTGGGGAAGCAGATATTTTCAGGGTTGCTCGGGGACAGTCTCCCAAGTATCCAACCAAAATATCACACTTGAACTGATGAAGGGAGTAATAGAAGTGGTTTCTTATTTATTAAAAAAAAATGACCTTAATAAAAGTTGCAGATAATTATATTGTCTACAACTTTGCCTTATGACATATTTTTTAACTTTGATATTTCAGACTGTACAGTGAATTAAAATACGAGTGGAGGGGGGTGGTTCTTCTTTTTTTGTACAAAAAAATGGCCCTAATGAAACTTGTAGATAATGAAATAAGTGACAACTTTGCTTCATAACATTTTCTTTTTTACTTTAGCATTTTAACATGTACAGTTAAATTATAATAGGGGTGGTTCTTATTATTTTTTTTTTACAAAATACCGAATTAACAAAAAAATGTTATAAAGCAAAGTTGTTGCTTATTTCATTATCCACAATTTTTATAAGGATATTTTTTAAATAATAAAGAAACCACCCCTATTATAATTTAACTGTACAGGCTAAAATACCAAAGAAAAAAAAATGTCATAAAGCAACAACTTTTATTTAAGTCATTTTTTATAAAAATAATAAATAAGAAACCACTCCTATTTACTCCCTTCATTACAGGTGTTTGAGTGTGATCTTTTCGTTGGATACTCGGGAGGCTATCCCCAAACAACCCTGAAAATATCAGCTTGCCCAAATCTTTTTTTTTAAATCATATCTTTACTGGATTATAGCACATTACTAAATGATTAACGTTACTTCTGTGGAAACATTGCCTCTTACTGACACTTTTTCTTTCATGTTTATTTTTAGTTTGCTAGTATGTTTTAAATCTTTTATGTACCTGCTGCAGCTGGACAACTAAGACACTTGCTGCTTAAAACTTTCTCCTCGACCTCGTCAATCACAGCAACCACATTATATTTTGCCAGTGACGTTTTATGTTCTGGAGTAATTTTTGCTTTGACCGTGCATTTAGCTCCCACTCGTTGTAACTGGACATGACCTATGGCGTTATCACCATATGATTCCCTAGTTGCCCTAAAAAAAATTAAAACTAACATTTATACATGTCCAAATTTTAAATTTTCTATGTACACTTTGCTTCCAAAACTTTCGCGTACACCTATTTTTTGCTGTATTAAATACTGACATTTGTACTTCTGAAAACTCAAAATGCCTCGACGACAAGACAAAGTTTTGATGCAAGAGGGGAGGTCCATAAGATGGATTGCTACTCATTTTGGACTAGATAAAAGCAGTGCTAGAGGCTAATGGGGCCATGACAAAATATTAAAACCTTTTTAAATATATTCGTGTTTATTTTTATGTTCGTTTTAATTCAATTTAAACTAAATGTCAATGTCACCTTTAACTTAATCTCAAAATAATTCTGTTCACAAAGCTAAAATTTTGCAAAATCGTTGTTACTTAATTTTGAATGTGTACGCGAGAGTTTTGAAAGCAAGTTAACAAGCAAGCAACATCAATAAAAGGTGCAAACAAGTTGATACTCACCGTAAATTCTTTATATTTCGGCGCTCTGCACTTAAAAAATCTAAATTGTTCTCATAAAACTCGTCAACCATCATCGTATCCACACATGGTAGGTTATCAGATGACCCTTTTTCGTAACCTTGTTCCATATTAAAAAATAACTTCACAGACACACAAACTATAAACACCACTATTAAATACGACAGCTCAAATGAAAGTTTAAGGTTATCCGCTATCCGCACGCTCGGCGATCGCAGTGTTGCCGGTTTGCAAGTTCTTCCGTTGCGTCCTCGACGATAATTGGTGGGATTACGTGTGCAATCAAGGCGCGTGAAACTCGAGCGTTTGAAATACCCCGTGAAAGTTGTAGTATTTCGCTAATTTATTTCTCATTGGTCCCTGTTCTAAGACGCCTCATTTTTAGATCAAAAATTATTTTATTTTCCCCAAATGACACCTACCATATTTAAATGTCAAAATTCGAATATACTGTAAAGGCCCATTATTGCTGCCCTCGTTGCTCCTACGTAGTAATTAGTTATTATGATTATTTCCCTCATAAATTATACACCAATGATATTTCGTGAATTTTTAAATTTCAACCAATGACAAAGGTTTTACACTAAATAAACGCAAGCTAGCTTTTTTAAAAATTACCAGCGAATAAATTACCTCTAGCTTTTAAATGCACATAATTGATTTAGTTTATTCAAGAATTTTTATTTTTGTTTGTAATTACTAGCAATTTTACAAAAATATTTTTAATATCAAACTGTCACAAACTGTCAGAATTACAACCACAATCGCGTAACAAAAGTCGCTTATAGAAGGCGTCCCCTTTCCAAATAAAAAATGAATCCTATTGGGAAGATAAAATTTGTTAAAATTAACAAAGAAAGAAAGCATGTAAGGAATTTGTTATAAACGGCTACCCGTCTTTTATAAAATTCAGAGCTCTCCGGATATAACCTATGAGG
The DNA here is from genome assembly GCA_936432065.2 of Rutpela maculata. Taxonomy (NCBI): domain Eukaryota; kingdom Metazoa; phylum Arthropoda; class Insecta; order Coleoptera; family Cerambycidae; genus Rutpela; species Rutpela maculata. Next base: position 91,671,402 of record OW386291.2, read on the forward strand.
ACTCGACTATAAGTAAGATTTTCCAAAATTATTGTTTAAATAATTTTATTCCACAGTCAATAGGCGTCTGAATTTAAGATGCCAGCGCCAAAGTGGAGAACTCGTGAACTAATTATAGGCCGTTTGTTCATTTATTTGGCGAATACTTATATCGATTTTTTTCTGTTTATTGTTATTTTTGGCGTTGAAAATAATAACATTAATAATATATGACCTAAAGGTTTGCAAGATTTTGTTGTAAGTGATTTGCAAGATGTTAATGCCATTATTCAGCAAAATTCATATTTTTTTAGGTTATCTGGTTTTCCCCTTGAAAAGTACAGTTTCTTCGACATAAACGGTGTCTGGCTAGTTAAATATTAATAAACTTAAATATTTCTTTAAATTTATGTACAGTTGTAGTTTAAATCACTTTTTTTTTCAGGAAACATGAGTGACATTTAAGTAAGTTAAGCATATTACAATGTATGGAACATTTGGGAAGCACTAAAAATGTAAAAATTCTAATTGTGTGTATGAAGGGGAATATGTTTTAAATGCAGGACATATTATTTTGTGTGGTACAATCCATATTCAACACAAAACTTAATAAATGTGTATGCTCTATGTTTACAAACAACACTGAGAAAATCTCCAGAAATAAATTCTTTGCTACGATTTTTTTAGCTATAATAGCCATAATTTTATTTAATCTAGAAATATCTGTTCACTACCTTCGAAAAGATCACTTTACTGAGTGTGTATATTAGCCCTTAAAAAGTACTTTTCAGTCTTTACTAGTTGCTTTACTAAAGCAGTAGATCATTTAGCTACCATTATAAAGAAGAATATGCAAAGAATAGTTTAACTGTGATAAATAAAAATTTTGCTACAATCGCAAAGTTCTTTGCTGAGATAGATAATCAGAACACCATTCGGGCACAATCGGTCAACTTTTATTCAGGCGGAACATCACGAATTGTTTCTCTGGTGCAATTTGTTTCCATTATGCGCTGATGGCGTTTACGTTGACTCCGCGTCATGCATTTAGTCATTTCTATAAGTATTTGTACAGATATTATGCAGTGTATTATTATTATAAAGACTTTGGTAAGTCCTTTGCTTTTGCTCTTGGTTTTTTAAACCACAGTATCTACTATCAATTTTAATAAGACGATCGCATCATAACTGCCCTATAAGACGCCATACTAATGTTTTTAGGTACCTTCGCATCAGGTCGTGCGTGTGACTTGGAGAGGCTAACTTTTATGTTTAAAAAACGGTCTGGTTCTCGTTGCAATTTTTTAGTGGTAGTGGAATCAAATTAAGGATCAAAATAAATGAATAAGGAATTCTCTACCTACAGTGACGTAGCCAGGGGGGGGGTCCTGGGGGTCCGGACCCCCCCCGAAATTTATTGACATTTGTATAATTGATAGACATGATATTTATATAAAAAACCGCTGCCCAAGGAATCACTACTTCCACATCCAGATTCTCTATCCAAGTCACTCACAACGAAAAAACTTTGTATGTGAAAATAATTGTTTATGGAACTTTAATAATATAATGTTTGAAATCCTCTACCCCAAAAACCCATAAAACGATACCCCACATCGGTAGTGGGGTGGGGGTGGTGATAGGGGGGTGGTAGTGGGGGGTGGATGAAGTAAAAAAATATTTTGAGGTTCTGGTTCCTGTACATACACTAAATCACATTTTTTTTTCATCCCCTTTAATAAGGAGGTGGTAATGGGGGTGGCTAATGCCAAAAATTTTTTTGAGACCTAACCTTCTCTTGTATATACTATATGTGAATCAAGATGGCTGATGGTTCAGTCACACAGTTAGTTAGTCTATGTAGTTATTGTGATAAACCAGTTAAAAAAGTAAAAGTAAAATGTGTAAGTTATGAAGCAGTGTTTCATAAAAGCTGCTCTACCAGAAAAGTATGCTGTAATAAACAAGAATTTAGTAGTCCAGAAAACCTAACCAATGAGGAACAAGATGTTGAAATGACAAATGATGCTCTTTTAGAAACACTAAAATTTGAAAATAATCTACTAATTCAACTCAACACAGAACTAAAAGATAACAATAAATTACTAAAAGACAAAATATTAACATTAGAAGAAAAACTACAGTTTTACAAAAATGAACAGAGTGGAAAAGGAGATACGGAAAAAATTACAGAAATTATAAGTAAGGAAATAGAACATTATTTTAATAAACATCACAAGACATACAAAACCAACCAACAAAAAACAAATGATAATGTAGAAAGTTCAGAAACACAAAAAACAAACTGTTATCAGATAGATAGTAATAAGAAATACAAAAACACAGGGCTAGAACCAAAAAAATACTCTGATATTGCAAGAAATATAAACATAAACAACTTGAATGACTTGGAAAACAAACAAATGCTGATTATGCAAAATGTCATTGACTTAGAGCAGCCAAATACTTCCTCCATCTCTAATGAAAGAACGAATTTTAATATGACTAAACCCAACCAAACCATTAATGCTAAAATGAATAAAAACGAAAAACAAAAAAATTCTAGCGAAAAAGAGGAGGTAAATGATTGGCAAGTACGTCAAAGGGACAGAAAACATTATGGAAGAGGCAGAACAGGACGAGCAGAAAATAACAGCAAATTTAGAGGAGTGCGGCCAAAAGTTTGGCTGTATCTGTATCGAGTCGAACCAGATGTGTTAGAAGAAGATATTATGAAATATTTAGAGGAAAAAATATCAAAAGACGAAGAGTTTGTTGTCAAAGAGCTTACAGGAGGAGGAAAATACAAGGAATATATGGTTGCAGCGGACTATAGTCACAAGGAGACTTTTTACGATCCTAGATTTTGGCCAGCAGGAGTTAGGTTCAAACGCTTTGATTTCGAGTTACATAAACAGAAGAGCAGGGCTAAAGAAGAATTACCTCGACCAAATTCTTTTTTAGTAAAATAAAATCTAGAAGCAGTCCGGAACTAATGGGAGAAAACAAAAATATTAACCCAGATAAAAACATTAAAGCAAAAAATGTCATAGTCCGGGAGTCTGACATATTTTCAAAACCAAACAATCCTCATGTGGAAAGAATCACAACACAAGAAAAAAGTCAAATGTGCATATTTCATCAAAACATTCAGTGCCTACGAAATAAAATATTAGAATGCGATATATTTCTTTCCACGCTGGAAAAACGTCCTGACGTGGTATGCTTTACTGAACACTGGTGTACCAAAGAGGAAATGGGAACAATACATCTAGAAGGATATAAGCTTGTCTCAGTTTTCTGTAGAGAAAAAAAAATCCACGGTGGATCCTGCATCTATGTTAATGAGAACACCGAGGTCCATGACATGGAAAATTTGGAAATAAAATCAATAGAGGAACATTGTGAAATTTCGTCTGTTGTTAGTAAGTCTAATAAAATAATAATTCTAGTGGTGTATAAAACACCGTCAGCTAGCAAGAGTGACTATGATGTTTTTTCAAATACCTTAATAGAGGTTTTAACTTCTTGTCGTGATAAATATCCTAAATATAAAATTATACTCTGTGGTGACTTTAACATAAATTTACTAGTCAAAAATGAATTTTCAGATAACTTTATAAACCTTCTTTTAACATTTAATTTACATCAAACAATATTTACTGCCACAAGATTTACAAAAAAATCTGAATCACTTATTGACAACATATTTATAAATTTTGATCATGAACAAGGAGGGCAAGTAGTAACATCGGCATTATCCGATCATGAAGCACAAATTCTAAACTTTGAATCATTCAAAAAGAAGTCATATAAAGAATTTTCATGTAAAAAAAGAATATTTTCTTTAAATAAATTGGAACAATTTAAACGGCTACTACAAGATGAAAGCTGGGAAGTTGTATTCCAGGAAAATGATGCCAATAGTGCCTACAATAAATTTGACAATATCATAAATCATGCTCTAAGATTAATTTTTCCTTTAAAAAATATAAAAACATCCAATCACATTCCTAAACCATGGATAACTAAAGGAATAAAAATTTCCTCAAAAAGGAAACGTTTTCTGTATACAGAAATGTTAGCAAATCGAATCCCTAGAGAATATTACAAAAAATATACGAAAATTCTAAAAAATTTAATCAAAACTGCAAAACAACTATCTCACAAGCACTATGTGGAATCTGCACAGAATAAAGGCAAAGCTGTTTGGGACATTGTCAAAAAATATACAGATAACTATAATGTAAAATCTGAATCCGTTCTAAAACATATACAGTATAAAAATCCTAAAGACGTATTAAACTATATAAATAATAATCTTGTCAACCAATGTCAAAACAATAGTAATAAAAAAAGTACCCATACTGAAAATATATCCATAAGCTTGAAAAACTCTATATTTCTAGAGCCTTCCACGCCACAAGAAATATTTAATATAATTGCGCTACTAAAAAATAAAAAATCCGTTGGTGATGATGAGGTACCAATGAAGCTATTAAAATATGTTGCGGATATCATCTGCTATCCATTGAACCATATTGTAAATTTAATGCTCTGCAAAGGAACGTTTCCAGATAGGTTAAAAAATGCAAATATAAAGTCTATCTTTAAAAAGGGTGATAAAACTGATTGGCAAAACTATCGTCCCATAGCACTCTTATCCAACATAAGTAAGATATTTGAAAAATGTATTTACAATAGAATTACAAAATATGTAGAAGAAAAAAAATTACTTTCTGATTCTCAAAACGGCTTTAGAAAAGGCAAGACGACTATCCTTGCAATTTTCAAAGCTTTAACGCAAATACTAGACTCACTAAACAACAATAAAGAAACAACTGCAGTATGTCTTGACCTGTCTAAAGCGTTTGATAGTGTTGAGCATGATATTCTCTTAAATAAATTATGTAATTATGGTATAAGAGGTACAGCACTACAGCTAATAAAATCTTATTTATCAAACAGACATCAACAACTAGTAGAGAGTGACGATAGTGGAGCCAAGGTCAAATCAGACAAAGAATTGATCAAAAGAGGTGTACCACAGGGCTCAATTCTCGGGCCCTTGCTATACATACTGTACACAAATGATCTACCACAAGTTGTTAATCATAATATGGTTCAATTTGCAGATGATACATCTTTAATATTTAGTCACGATTCTAAAAATAGCCAAGAAAAAGATATCCTTGATACGGTAACAACACTACAAAATTGGTTCACTAACAACAATCTGAAATTAAATGATCAAAAAACCCAAATAATAACATTTTCGTATTTCACCCAAAATGAAGAAACAACACTTACTTACAATGACATAAATGTCCCAAGTAGCCGCTCAGTAAAATTCTTAGGAATCACTTTGGATTCAAGGCTTGACTGGAGGCTTCATGTTGACAGCCTGGCTGGGGATATGTCACGGTATTGTTATGCACTTGGGGTAGTGGCACGTTTTGTAAGCGTGGAAGCTGCCATGAGTGCATATCATGCATATGTTCAGTCACGTGTCAGATATGGAGTGATATTCTGGGCAAATTCTATAAATGCACATAGAATCTTCAAAATGCAAAAAAGGTGTTTGCGACAAATATTTAATATGAAACCTACAGATAGTTGTAAATCGGTATTTATAAACAGAGGCATACTAACACTCACAAGCCTATACATTTATGAAGCAGCAATATTTGTAAAAGAAAACATCATACTCTTCAAATCTCTAGAGCATGATTATGACACAAGAAACAAAAATAAATTAACAACCAATAAAAAAAACTTCTCGTATATACAAAAAAATGTTGAGTATTCTATAATTAACATTTTTAACAAATTGCCGGACAACATAAAAAATCTCACTTTAAAAACATTAAAACTAGAACTCAAACGGATACTAATAAAAAAGGCTTACTATACGATGGACGAATATTTCACTGATGTTTTAATACATTAATAAAAAACTTATTTTTGTACTCTCAAACTAGGCTGTTCTCAAATTTATCATTGTATTGTATTGTTATACCATTTTAATATTTTAACCAAAGACATTTTTATCCAAACTAGGCATATTATCTATTTTAAAATTAATTTTAATTACTGTTGTCGTCCTCTATTTATTTTCACTGTTACCATTTGTTAGTGTTTTCAATTTTATTATGATATGTATTTTTTACATTAATATTAACTATATTCTTTTTTTTTGTTGTATTCTCTTAATGTTTTTGACGTGTTCTACACCCAATGAGGTATTGTATTTAAAAAGGAACAAATAAATGTATCTATCTATCTATCTATCTATCTATACCAATTTCATGGACTCTTACCTGCTTAATTTACCCATTTACCCCAAATTTACCCCAATTTACCCCCCAACCCTTCGACGGAACAAGATGAAAATATAATCTAGTTCTAGAACTCGTTAAAGTACATATGTGTACCAAATTTCAAGTCAATATCTTAAACGGTTCCAGAGTAAACGTGCGCACAAAAAAAAGTTACAGACAGACAGACAGACAGACAGACAGACAGACCGACAGACAGACAAATTTTTTTTTCGCTCAAACTTAAAATCTCGACGTTTCATGACATTTTAAGCCTATTTGGACAATAAAAATTTCTAAAAATTTTTTTGTCGTTACTATACTTCCACTGGACGTGGAAGTAATTATTATATTGATTTTATTTTCGGTTTTAGTCAAAAATTTTTTTTTGGCCGATTACAAATCCTCATTCCATGCAACCAGTCCCGTCGCAAATCGTAATTTCTTGCAATTTATTGCCGCAATATTCAGTCAAATGTATAAAACCTTGTGGAATCATGAGTAAATTCGATTTATTTTTATTACTAGCCAAGCGAAATCCACGTTACATTGCGCATAGTCGCCATCAGTTACTTGGAATATAAGTTGTTGAATAGTTCAACTAAAGGACCCCGCACAATTCTTATGCAAATTGGCGTAACTACAACAGTCAAATTAGCTGAATTTTTAATATGTTGTATATGTATATGTATGTGACTTATTTCCGATCAAAAACCCTCATCTCGATCTATATAGTCTAGTCTCGTCTAGTATTCGAGATACAACTATAAGTAAATTCTTGTAAAATTCTGTATATCTTGTCGAACTTTTAATTTATTGATGGGGTGTTTGTTGTTAGAGGTCAAAGAAGCAATTTCCGAAAGTTTTTCAATTAAAGTTTTTTGATCAGAAAGACACATACTTACTTACTTTATGTAAAAAATATTTTAGCCAATATGACCAAATATTATTTTCACTTGTTATTTTCTACAGATTTCCCGGCGCCTTCGCCAACATTTTTCAAACTTTAATTTTTTCTACGCTATTTTTATTAAGTAAAACAACAAATAATTTTAGTGCAAAATATTACAAAGGGCTATTAGAACGAATCACGCACCACAATATAAAATGTATGAAAAAAAATCATGAATTCGAAATTATTTAAATTGTACAAAAGGTCATTCTTGTACATTTCTTGAGCAGTAGTATCTCGGAAACTAGACATAGGATCGAGTTGGGCCCATGAGAGTTTTTGACCAGAAAGTCGAAATCTACAACATATTAAAAATTCAAGCAATTTGACTGTACGCCAATTTACATAAGAATTGTGCGAAAGCTACATAACAATACCTACATAATATATTTACAAAAAAATTTTCGGACCCCCCCCGAATAAAAATCCTGGCTACGTCACTGCTACCTACAGGAATTTTATTGTTTTAATTTGTTGTAGGTATAATAACAAGTGGTACGAGCAGTTTTGTATTAAATCCGTCCATAGCGTCTTGTAAAATTTTAACAATTTATTTTCCAGCACTGAAATTCTCTGTTATTTTCCTTATTATCTCCGATATTAGTAGTAATCGTATCGTAAAAATAAAAATATCAAACTGTTCACAATAAAATTATGATTAAGACTAGGTATATGAAGAAACTTTCTGATAATTTGTTAATTTGTAAAAAGATAAAAACCAATAAAAATTGCCTTTTTTGGTAATTTAAGAAATATAACGTACTTAATAATGCACCAATTTGAACGAAAGTTGATGGAACTATGCCCGTTATTGAACTAAACATTCGTGCCCAATTTTAATAAAATATTTATTCAAAGGTTAAAAATAAGAAAAGGTTTCGAAATTTTAATCGCTTATTGTTTGAGTGCATCAACTCGTAGGAGGACGTTATTTTTTCAAAATTTAGGTTTTTACATGTATTTTACAATGGTGTTAAGAGAAAAAAAGATTATGTTTATTTAGATTGTATTTTTTAAATTTGTTTATCATTCTCAAAATTATAGTTATAACAAATTATAACAAATTCAAATAACTCTGTGGATTTTTTATAAAACTAAAAGTGACAAACGAATTATGAAAGTAGATGATGATTACGTTTTATATATTTTTTACTTTTAAAGGTTGTTATACTAGGCTGTGTATACCTATGAAAATAAATGTTTATTATTTAATTGGTTTTAATCATTTATACAAAATCCTTGACCATAGTTATCAATTTCGTTTCAAGGTATACCAATTTTTCGCTTGCAGTATTAATTTAGGAAATTTAATATGCATTATTCATTGTCTTGTTTGGGAGAAAATTATTTTCTTAAAAAAAATATTCTTCATGTAAGGTGAATAATTATTTAGTCATTATATAACATTTATTTTTCATACTAGCAAGTAAACCTAGTGAAGGAGCTACAAATTTCATTTTTCAATTTCAACAGAAAATATGAACAAGCGTCAATCTTTGAAGGTAACCATTCACTAGGTTATTTTGATTTTTTCGAATGCATATAAAATTTTTTAAAAGTTAATTTAAATTACCTACAAGCAAAAAACTCGTATTACCTGGAATAAAACATTGGTCTGCCACAGAAATTTATGTCAGAGTTTAAGGCCACTAATAATATAAATTTTTTAATTAGACAAGATTGTTGTGCATTCTGTAAAGTTAAGTTTTAGGAATAAATATTTTCTGCTGAAACTATATGAGGACGTACATGTAGCTCAGAAATAACTGTTTATATAAAATTTTCTCGGATTCAGACTCGAATTCACATAGGTATGTTTAAATGGTTATTCTGTTATAGAGTTTATTTGCATTATCATCAATTAGTATTATGTACTTGGTAACTACCAGTTTCCATAATTATATATATACTCACGAAGTTATTTCCCTGAAAAAATTACAAAATTTAGGAAAATATAATTTTTTTTATTTTTTTTAGAGACAGAAGCATTTTATACCATCACGCAAGATGGTATAAAAAAATTGCTTATACTTAAGTTTTGATATTTTTTGTAAAAAAAATATTTTTGATAAAACAAATGCTTGTTTATGTGCGGTAGTTATGAAAACTGGCAATGACAAAGTATGACTAATTGATAGAAAAGTAAATCGACTTTATAACAAAATTATTTTCCTTCGTAAAACATGTTTCTATACGAGAAAATTTTATCAGACATTTTTTAGCTCCCTGTTTATTTTCCAGCAATGTTTATTCCCACAGCAGATATACTTTATAATAATAGCAAAATGGCCATTCTATTCTAATTAAGAAATTTTACTATTATTGATTTAAAACTTTTTGATATGACGGAATATCTTTTCTGAGGCAGGCTAATTTATTACTAAATTAGGAAAGCATATATGCTGCAATAAAAAAGAAACTAACTGGGGTACTAGAAAAACCTTCAAGTTCATGCTCTGTCTAATCAGTGTCTTTGCTACAACAAGAAAGGAGTTAATTACAGCACTAGAAAAACCATGGAGTGATAATAAAAAATGTTGCTGTAAGTAAAAAGAATTGACTCTATCGTAGCCAGATACTTTGCATTAGTAAATAAATATCTTTGCTACAATACTATTTCTTTACTGTAACAGTAAAGTTTATTTACAGTGGCTAGGTGAAACATTTTAATAATATTTTATAAAGTAACTTTACTATTGTACTAAAGTAATTCCAGTAAAACGAATTTTACTGCCCTACGAAAATTCTTGGCTGGCGCCTATTCAAATAGATTTTCTTGCTGCTGTAGCCTGATTTTTGGCTGTCACTGCAAAAATCTTCTCTCAGTGAAGTGTCAGATCATGAAATTAGTGGTACCTACATTGAATATAGGTAACTGAAAAGATATTTATTAATTCTTTAACTAAAATAACTGAAACAGTATTTTGTAAAATATGAAATAGAAATATTCAGGGGTAAAACATAATAGTGCATGATGCAATGGTATACATTACTTTTATAAATATACTGAAATTGCATATATTTACTTATTTCAAAAATTTCACTTACAACGTGTGATTGTTCCGGCTATTATTATTGCTACTCGGGCCACGGTTATTTGCACCAGCTTTTTCCCTCTCAGTGCCTGGTTAAAGGTGTCTACATCAAAGAGGGTATGCTGTGAACATTTTGTCGTGCCAATCTACAAAGGATAGCGACTAGGTTGGCTCCATCAAGTTGTATCTTGTGTAGCCCCTTTAAACGCTATCATATTTTTAATAACTTAGCATCTCAGTTTATCATTATTTACTTATTGTTGATATCATCGTACACTAAAGAGACAATGACAGAAATGCCTATAATTAGTTTGACTATAGATCACCAGGTGGCGTAGTTCTATACTTGTCACAATAATTATTCTTTGACCATAAAGAAACAATCAGAGTCGAATTATAGAATAAATTAAAAGGCTAGGAGGCATAATATCTTAAATCTCGATCCTGTAAGCGAATCACGTAGACAAAATGTACAAAATTTACCATTATTAACTGAAAATGAGTCAAATATTACACCCGGAAAGTAACTACGACTGTCTAATTTACCGCTTTAGTTCATCTACTTTTGCCTAAAGGAGTTTCGAAATTTGAAAAATATTCAGAAAAAATTTTCAGGCACATATTAAATATAATATTGTCAAATTAAAAGCTAAACGTGTCGACATTGTATGGAATGTGTACAAAAAGGACAGTTTAAAAAGTTATATGAACTAGAGGAGTAGGAATAAGAAGGCAAGTCCGTAGTAACAATATACTACCAAAGAATTGGCCAGAATTTCTGAAAAACGTTGAAAATAAAATAGAATTATTTTATTTATTGGCAAATGATATAACATCAAATAACTATAATTCTGTCGACATTGTGTCAACTGTTGGCGAAGAAATTGTGAAAAATAGTTATTGCAATACTGCTCTAAAATCCTACAACCAAGAAGAAGCAGATACAAGACTAATATTGCATATGAATGATTGCGTTCAACAAGTTAGAAGGACATTTGAATGACGTAGTAGTACTGGCGGTTTCATTTTTTTACTGTTTGTATAAAGAAGGGTTAAAGAGTTTAAATATACAATTTGGGCTAATAAATATTTTAGAGTATTAAAGGTGCATGAGATAGCACAAAAACTAAGAGAAAGCAAATGTGATACATTACGAGGTTTCCACTCCCTAACGAGATGTGATACCGTTTCCTTTTTTCTGAAAAAGGAAAAGTGACTGCTTGAAAGTTATGGACTACATATCCAAAAGTAACAGAAGCTTTCACGTTCATTTCGAAACCTCAAGAAAATATTCCTGATAAAATTTTAAAATTATTCCAAAGGTTGTTTTAATGTACTGCAATACTTCTACGTGCGCTGAAGTAAATCAGGCACGAAAGGAACTGCTTATTTCCAAGAACAGGACAACGTGTAACATCCCACATTCAAAGGATACTTTGGAGCAACACATTTTACGGGTTAACTTTCAAAGTGGGCACATTTGGGGATAGTCGCTGACATCAAATTTGATTTTGCCTAACCTTGAAAAATGAGGATGGTGCCGTTTGGGTGTCAAAATGGTCAACACTTTCGGAGGTATCTAAAGCCCTTAGACAATTAATTCAATGTAGTTGCAAAAAAGGATCCATTGGAACCAAATGTAGTTGTAAAAAAGTCGGCTTGTAATGCACGTTACTTTGCACAAATTGTAAAGGAGAATGCAATTAACTTAAAAAATGTATGTAAAAGTCTAAAAAAAAAATCTTTACTTATTTTTATTAAATTATTTTTAGGTTGAAAAATAATGTGTCTCGTAAAGGAATACTTAACAAGAACATTATAATTATTGATTTAGATTGTAAAATATACATAAAATCATTTTCTAGTATTTTTCGTGTAGCGGCTTTATTTTTAGTGTTAGGTAAATATATTGCGTAAAGTTTTTTATCAAAATTTTAATGTAAAATATTTTTCTTAACAATTTTTTTCTGTAATAATACTCATTTAGTTGAAAAACTTGTAAACTTTTAAATTATAAATAAAAAGTATTTTTTTTATATTTTTCTATCTACCGCCTTTATTTTCAGCTTTAGGTAAAAAGTTGCATTAGACTTTTTTATTCAGAATTTAATTTGGAACAATTTTTCTTAACATATTTTTTTGCAACATCAATAGTTCAGATAGAAAACTCGTTCTTTTAAATTTTCTAAATCGGCCGCCATCTTGAAACCCAAAGCCATTTTGATTTGGCGCTGCTCGGAAAAATAGTCGTTTAAATGACAAAAATCAGTATACCAAATAACTAAACTGTTTCACTAATAGCCGTTTTTTTCTGGGTTGCCGCTCTACTAATACTGTACGATTTATACTCGCCCAAGAAGGTGAGAATTTGTGTTTCACTGTAGATTTTTGCAATCATCTCTGTGCTCATCGCTCCTAGACAGTAATAAGCTGTTATCAATATTGTATATTGTAAAATTTTCGAAAACTTGTTTAAGCAATTTATTCCCACTATACTAATTGTTTGTAAACAACAATTGCTATTAATTGTAATTAGAATTTTAAAAAAATACATAATAATAAGTAAATATTTTGTCTGGCAGAATATCAAAAGTCTATTAATGAACTAAGTTCATAAAAGTCCGTACGTATCTACTAAAACATACACATTTTTAAATTGTTTTGTGAGGTTATCGAATGTTTTCTTTATACTAGTGGTGTCAGTTTTGTACTTTTTTACTGAAGAATATGGTTTAGAAAAATCGCTAAAGGTTTTCCAGTTGGATGACGACCCTGTATATTATTTTTAATGGTTATTTTCCTAACACTTGTGTCATTGTCCTCCATTGTGTGTTAATTAGTCATTTTTAGGGTGACCACCCTATGTTTTTTTTTCAAAATTTATTTCTCTGAGAATTGTGTTAACTGCATGCGAAATATTAGTCGGGGGGCGTAACACATCCCGAGGGAAATTTGATGATGAAATTGTGGGACCAATGTTAATACATTCCTTATGCCCTCTATAATCATGCCTTCCTTACCAGGGGCTTTGCTTGATTTTATGGCAGACGGCCTATATGACGTCATATATCCAAGATGACATCCACCCCAGACATCATCGAAAGTTCTCTATTAAAACTCTTGATAGAGCCACCCTATCAATATTTTGCAATGAACCTTTTTTATTTACAAGGAAATTCTCTATAAAGAAGGTCCTTAGGAATTTATCGATATCTCTTATCATTTAGGTGTTTTGTATAAAAACATTTTTAATTTTGTTATCACTCGTATCATTTCAAATTAACATAACACAAAAGAAAAATACCTTAACATGATTCTTTTTACCTCTCCTGAGCTGGCAAGACTTTCTACATAAACCAAAGCAATGATTGGAATTGCAGAAGAATAAAAACAAAACACCACCATTTGACACGATCTAGAGGAAAGCGACAACATGAAGATGTGCAATGTATTTATAACACTATCAGAACATTGACCAACCCTATAACATATAAAGGCAGTGAACTGATCAACACAACAACAAAGTGTGTATTTCATGAATCCATATAAACGGATACATTAAGCATTTTAGAAAAGGGTTGTGAAATGTACACCGCTTAAAAAAAAAAACGAATTGAAACTGGCAGTACGAATTTCTGGGATCCAATGTAGAAAGGAAAACTTAATTTATGTAAAGTTACACTCAAAACAACAAGTTAGCTGTCACTGTAGTACAATTAAACAATCATTATTCACACGCTTGCTAGTTATATCGAGAAGCCATACTGATATTGAACTAAAAACATCATTAAGTAATTATGAATTCTCGGCAGTTCCGTTCTCCATATTTAATCTGGATGGATCAATGAAGTTTTTTTGCAAATAAATCTAAACTAATGAAGATCTTAGAAGGGCAACACCCTGCAAAAATTGATAGTACTGTACAAACTTCTTTGTCTATACCTTTGGTGGACTCAAATATAACAGAGCATCTGAATGCAAAATTTCACTGTGTCGCTGTTCTTGATGGAATGGCAAAGCTGCAATCGTTGAAAAATTAGTGCAAGTCAAAACATGCAATGATCTAGCTTTGGAGTTTAACAATAAAATCAAGGGAACTCTTTTAAAATATGATGAAAGTCACTTGGTGTTTGACACATATCTTGAAAATTCTCTTAAATCTGCGAGTGACATAAAAGGACATCTACAGTAACACCCACTGAGTACAAAATAATCGACTCCACAAACATAACATTGCAAATATACAGATGAAATCCCTCCTTTCTCATATAAAAACAAAGGATAGCTAACAGCGTATCTTGCAGAAAAAGCTTTGTTGTACGCGCGCAATATTGAGAGAAGCCTAATCATAAGTTGGAGGACTGAAACCAAATCGTCTTTCGAAAGTGACGTAAGTGAACTTCAAAGTAGTCATAAAGAGGCTGACATTAAAATAACACTGCACTGCCTTTTTGCTTCCCGAAAATGAGCTACTGCGATTCATATATATTCGCCTGATACAGACGCATTCCTACTAGCATTGTGGTGGTCAAAATCTTTTATATGCCTAAGTATGTTTGTTACTGGTATATAAAATAATCGAAGAATAATTGACGTTGGCGGAATTTGCACCGTATTAGGACCAGAAAAGATAAAAGTGTTACTAGTTCTGCATGCTGTGTCAGGACCTGATGTCACAGGTTCACTTGCAAAGAAGGGAAAATCATCGTTTTGGAAAGTATATGAGACCACAAATAATGACATTTTTAAGAAACTTGGATCCATTGAAGAATTAAGGGATGAAGCTGAAACCTGAAACTATCATTGAAAAATGTATTCGTAAGGTATATATACACTAGGGACGAAGATTTCAGACATTGGGGAGCTTCGCTGGTTGATGTTCTCCAAGCACAAGACGCAAAGTGAAAATCTGTCTCTTACAGAAGCGTCACTATCTCCTTTTATTCGTAGAGCACATTACCAGGTTATCGAATGGCATCTTGCCGACCAGCAGCATCCTAATCTACCAACACTTCATTGTGCACCTGAACCCATAAAATTAATTTGGTGTTCATATTTAAAAGGGAAATGAGGTGTATCCTGTAAATGTAAATCTCAAAACATTTTATGCACTGAGCTTTATATGTGTGGAGGTGATAAAGACATGCGAGAATCATGGCCAACATTTTGATACCGATGACCTTTCAGTTGTTATTTTTCAACCTAAAAATCCAAATATCCTTTAAAACCAAAAATTAAAAATTGGTTAATACACTTTTTTTTTGTTTAAAATTTTATTTAGAACAAAATATATTCAGTACAAAAAATTGCTAGGGTGGGTCTATCAACAGTTATAATCGAGAACTTCCGATGATGTTTGAGGTGACCGCCATCTTGAATATATGACGCCATATAGGCCGCCTGCCATAAATTCAAGCAAAGCACCTGGCAAGGTATGATTACGGAGAGCATAAGGAATGTATTAAACTTACTCCCACAATTTCATCATGAAATTTCCCAGGGAGTATATAATTCATCAAGTATAAGAAATAACGGAAAATCAGGGGCGGCTTAAGGGCCGGGCAACCCGGGCGACTGCCCGGAGCGCCAGCTCGGAGGGGCGCCAGACTGAGGGCAAACATTGTTTAATTTTTTTTTAATGTTCCATTTTTATTACTTTTCATTGGAAAATAATATTAATTAATATCAGTATCTATATTAGCTAAAATGGTAATAATGCCGATTCGTCTAATAATATTAAAACCTCCTAACTAATTCAAAAATCTAACACAAAGGTTTTTGTTTAGCTATGAGACACCTCACTACTATAAAAAAATAAAGAAATATTTGAACTGGAAGATCTTACTGTTGAAACAGATGATTTCGAATGCTCAGACATTGTAAAAACAAATGACAATGAAATTAGCAATGCCGATGATGAGGATTCTGATTCTTATGATATTAATGACTATAATGTTAACGATGATGATAGTTTACAGTTTGAGTATGAGTCTGAGGAGGATTAATGTAATAAGAGTAGGATTATGTATATATGGTAGGATCGAGGGTAGGATTAATGTATATAGAGTACCTAATGTAATAATCGACGCAACTTTCATATATTAGGCCTACATACATAAAATTTGTTTAAATAAGTCTACTTTAAAGTACCTAAATAATAAACAAACCACTAACAAACACAGCAAGAAACTAGATTGGAGACATTATACGAAATAAAATAAACCAAAATGATGACATTGACTATATTCGTGCACGAAATCGTTTTATCGTGTATTAAACCCCCATCCGTTGCATCTCGCCCGAAATCAGTCGCATGCGAAATGTTGGCATCCGAGTTATAATGCTCGAAAATACGAAACGTATATTTTCATGCGAAAATCTCACATTTTCGTGCACGACTTCGCCTCTGTCAAGCTCGAAAATATGGCCCCAGACATGCATAGAAAAGATGAAAGGTGCCGACGGGAGTGTCGTATCTGTTCTTACTAATCTGTGCTTATACATTAACTTCACTAATAGAGTTGAGGTCAACTAATACAATAGAACATCAATAAAAACATTGTTTTTTCATTAATTGACTGACCAAACAAACCGCACATAAATGAATTCAAATTGCTCATCTATTCGTTAAATTTCGTTGGAAACCATAATATAAGTGACGTCAATCTCACGAGTAGATCTGAACGAACTAACTATTGTTTATACTTAATCACAGCAGCTAAAAGGTGTATAAGTACTAAATTTTTACTGTCAAAAATAAATCGTAAAATCCTATATACCTACATACTATTTTACGTACCTACACCAAAGACATATTTTTTAATAACAGTTAAAAAACATCACGTGTAACAAATATATAATAACTACATGTGTATTTACCATACAATACTGCCATTAGAATATTTATCACTTTATCTCTGCAGATAAGGAGATTATTCGTATAAAGATTACTACAATGTGTTTATTTATTTTCAGATAAACTTATTACTTGCGATATCAATAATAACAGTAAAAATGATTATGTTAAAAAAATTGGGTTGAAAAATTACCATACCATTTCGATATGTAGAAAACCATAATTAGTTAAAATAATAATAACGCGCTATCGCGAAATAGTTCTTAAAGATATCAAGAAAGAATAATTAAATTTCATGACGTTTTGTTAATCAAGAAGGATAGTTTATAACATCACTAATCATTAATAATCTAATTTCTAATTTATTATTTTCCACAAAGCCACTCATTTTTTGTTTGTTACTTTATATTATTATAACATATAGCAAAAGGGTACGATAAGAAGGGTAGTTTATAACATCACTAATCATTAATAATCTAATATCTAATTTATTACTTCCCAAAAGGCCACTCATTTTTTGTTTGTTACTTTATATAACATATAGCAAAAGGGTACGATAAGAGGGGTAGTTTATAACATCACTAATCATTAATAATCTAATATCTAATTTATTACTTCCCAAAAGGCCACTCATTTTTTGTTTGTTATTTTGTATAACATATAGCAAAATGAAGCTATGAAAGAGAGACACGCTCTCACGCAGAAATCCGCTTACCGCAGTCTCCTCCGTAGCATCACAACTAGTGCAGCGGTCAATTTTTTTCGAGATGTAAAGAAATGTTACCTTAACCGAAATGTTCAGAAGCTTATCATTCGATGAAATAAAAATACGACTCTTCTGGTTAGTCAACACAAAAGATAAAGACAAAATGTTACAAAATTTTAAAATAATGAAAACAATTATTTTCTTGCTTAACTCCAAAACGGTACAACGAATTGGATTAGCATGTTATTGTAGAAGAACTCGACATACGGCGTCTGAAGAACGCGACACTAATTTATTTATTAAAAGGTGCCAGTCGCGTTCTCCCTTGTTCGTAAGTGGTTTTCCACTTCCAGACGGGTTCAATATACAGTGTGTCTCCGGATGTAGTTAACAAGATGAAAAACATCTCTATTATTGATTTTACGACGAAAAGTCATTCTTTATAAAAAATTCTGCTTGTCGAAAAAATGAATTAATCATATAAAAATCTTAGATCAGATGTACCGGGTGTTGATAAATTAAGAAAACATCAAAATGTCTCAAGAGAGAAGTACCTTCATTTATTATTTTGGACAAAATGTTTATAAAATAAAGTTGTTTATAATCCAAAATAAAGCATAAATATAAATTATGAAGTTTAAATTTTGACTTTTACATTTTTTATGTCAACTTACATTTTTTTCAAACATAACATAACAACATTAACTTCAACGATTGTGGAAAAACAATCTATTCTACATAGCATCCTCCAACCTCAACACATTCTCCATCCTTTTAATAAATTCACCATAGACCTTACGAATGGTTGAGGGTACATTCACTTCATTCACCGCGTCTTTTAGTGTTTCTCGATCATGCGGTAGGTCATCTGCATAAACTTTCTGTTTTAAAACACCCCACCGAAAAAAATCCATTGTTGTAAGGTCTGATGATCTTGCAGAAAAATTAATTGGAGCATATCTTCCCATCCATCTGGCTCCGAAGTGATCTGTCAATCACTGCCGTATCAAAACTGAGGAATGAGCTGGGCAACCGTCTTGCTGCCAAAAAATGTTACGCCTTACTTCCGGTTGCAGAGTGTTTTTTAAATGGCAATACAAAATTTTGCAAAAGGTCCAAATAAACATGCTGATTTAAATTTTCTTATAGAAGGTATAGACCAACGATTCGATCATAAAAATCTCACACCATACGTTCACTTTTTTATAACGTTGACTTCGTTTTTGAATGACATTGTTTGGACTTTCAAAAGCCGAATAATGACTGTTTTGTGATGAAACGTGGCCATTGGTACAAAATGTTGCTTCGTCAGTAAAAAAAAACATTCTGTGAAAACTTCTATCTACGAGGTAATTCTCACCGACCCATAAACAAAAATCCAATCGCTTCTCTTTATCTCCATTTTCAAGTGTACGTCTGAACCTTGGCTTAAACGGTCGAACTTTCTTTTCCATATAAATTCTCTGTGAATGACTTTTACTTACTTCCAGTCTTTGTCAGCGTTTCCGTAAAGATAATTTCGGGATTTCTATTACTGAATTTATTGCCAAAAGTGTTGCCGCATCGTCTTCATTGTACTTTTTCCTTGGTTTTTTGACATCCAATACAGATCCAGTTTCATTGAATTTTTTTATAAGTTTGCGCAATGATTGGCACGAATCTGCTGTGTTAGGGAACTTTTGGTGGAAAAGGTTAATTGCATATCGATGAGATGTTTCCAATCCCGTAACATTTGATCAAATAAATTTTTTCTTGTTTGGTAAATATTTTTTAAATGATCAACAGAACACTAATGAATATAGATATAAGATGGTAATATTCTACACAATGTCACAATGACGTTTGTCAGTTCAATATTATCGACAGCACACTCTGTTTCTTAATTAGGATTCTTATTCATATTAATAAATTCAACGTAAAAAGATACACAATAAAAACATAAAAGTCAAAATACAGACTTCATAATTTGCATTTAGACTTTATTTTGGATTATAAACAACTTTATTTTATAAACACTTTGTCCAAAATAATAAATGAAGGTACTTCTCTCTTGAGGCATTTTGATGTTTTCTTAATTTATTAACACCCGGCACATCTCATCTAACATTTTTATATGGTAAATTCATTTTTTCGACAAGCAGAATTTGTTATAAAGAATGACTTTTCGTCGTAAAATCAATAATAGAGATATTTTTCCTCTTGTCAACTCCATCCGGGGACACACTGTATATTTATGAGATGTTCGACAGACGAGGAAGGTAAAAGCTGCACTTACAATAGATTTCTAACTGCGCTCTCCCCAAAATTGGATTCTCTCTTGATACACTGTATCTTATTTACCTAACAATTTAATGTATCTTGTGGCTTAGAGATTTTCTGATTTTCATTCATAAAAAAATGAGCTCTCGTGATGTAACCAGTTATTGAGTTACAAACTTGTGGGTGTCTGGAGACTCCGATACTCAATTTCTGCCTAACACACAAAAGCCTAACACGCAAAAGCCAAAGAATAAAATTGAAAGTCAACCATTCAATCAATAAAAATACGACAGTTCGAATAATACCATTTATTAATTAGATTTAAAATGAGTACAAATAATGATATTATGCAATTATCCTATCCAAGAGAATATATATTTCAATGAAACGCCTTCCCAAGTAGGACAAGGACGAGCGAGGACTCACTTTTGTTTCTGGGATTAGCAGACTTCGAGAAAATTGAATTTAAGCATAAGGAACGTGGTCATGGACGAAACAGTGCAGATAATGATGTAAAAACTATGCAAGTTAGAGTGTTGCTTAATGAATTCGAATTCAGAATTTGATTTGTAATAATTACATGAGAGAACACATTGATATGTCCCTAATTCCTTGGCATATTCCTTGGTATCTTTTTTAGAATATTTCTTGGCACATTCGTTAACATATTCCTTGGCATATTCTACGAAGGATTCTAACTCCGTCTTCAACAACCAGCTTAAAGGCCTCAGCTCTGATATTGTCAACCCCAGATGTTTTTAGTTTTTGCATAGCTGTCTCCATTTTTGATTTAAGTATTGAAAGTTCCTATTGCCAGCCATTTTCTACCTCAAGATGGTCATTTTCGAAAAAGTTTTTCACAGTATTAGCATTTCGCACTATTGGCCTTTTCAGAGTCGTGCCTCCAACGAATATTATTACATCGATTTGTACGTACATATAACAAAATTAATCGATAAATCATAATAGCAAGCAATGGAACAGGGACTGGTTGGATTTACTCGCCAAAAGTGGATTTAACTACATCGATATGTTTGCATACGTTACAAAAATTATCGACAAGACACCATATTCGAAATCACCATAATTTAAAAAATTATCAATAAAACACCATCGAATACAAACTTTTCCGATTTGCCTCTAACCGATTTATTTTTAGCAACCCACATCCGAAATGATCATAATTTAAAATACTGTCGACAAAACACCGTTGAACACAAACTGGTGCGATTTGACCTCAATCGATTTGTAGCCCAGGCAATGAAGGTTTTTTGTCGGAAGTAATTAGAGACAAGCTGAATTTTTGCCAGTTGTTAGAGCCTAATTAGAGAAGTATTTTCTCAAAAGTCCCCCCCTCACCCTTGCGCTTAATCCCCCACCCTCCCTTAAACATCAAGCCTTTTATTTATCATTCTTATCTCCGTCATTATTTATGCTAAATTCATCGGCATTGAAAAAGTCTACATCGAGGAAATCTTTTTAATATTGAAGATAGAGTACTAGTATAAGAGAGAGAAATGTAGTTTAAGGTCTGAATTAAGTTTTGAAAAACAAAAATATAACAGTTTGGTGGTACAGAAGTGTAATAAGTTTGGGTGCGGTACACGCTGCATTAAATCCTGGCTGACCGATGCAGCGGACCGTCAATTTAACCCCTAGTATCAAAAACGGATCAGCCATTTTTTTTAATTATGTGTTCATTACTTACGACGAACAATTTTAAAGATCTGCTGAGTTATATAGGAAATATCATTTTCAAAGAAATTTTAAAGTAACATTTTTGGCAGTAGTTCCAAAAATTTGATATAAAAAATTATGAAAAATTTTCTCCATAGGAAAAAAGCTGTGTTATATCGATGACTCAAATATTATTTACATAGAATACGTATTTTCCGAGATATAACGGACTAAAAGCTGGCATGGTTATAACATCCATAAAAAGTGGTACATTTTTCAATATAACTTAGCAGATCTTCAAAACTGTTCATCGTAAGTTATTCAAATTCAATAGACACTCATAATGAACAGATAATTTTTTCAATTCTATCAGGTCTTTAGACTTGAAATGGATTCAATACTATACGTTTTCCTGCATATGTTTACAGTAAAAATCTCTTCATGTTATACAAGTACGATTAATCACAAATCAGTTGAAAATAAAATTATTAATATATTGAATTAAGTATTAGTGGAGCGAAAAAGAGGTAAAATTGTGTCGTTTTTTTTTTTATGAGCTTAGAACAAGATCAGACGCAGTGGGTATTACCAACAACATCATTTTACACATAAAAACACAAAATACGACATTTTTTAGTGGTCACAGATATTCTAATTTAAAAAAAAGTGTAAAATTTAATTTTTTTTAAATCATGTTTTTTTGTACATCCATTGCCATATCTCAAAAATGAATTGAGCATCGATGTGAACTTTTTTTTGTTATAAAACACACACTTAAGCGCTTCTCTCTATTCATAGGATTGCTAATAAAAAAAATGTAAACATGCCAAAAACGTAGATTACCCTGAAAGTTTAGAGAATACGCCATCAAATTTTCACTAAGCGAGGAACTTTTTTGTTTTTGAAAATTTTGTGTAACATGCTGTGAAGAAAATGAAGTCTAAAAAAGTTTTTAGAAAAAAAATATTTTCATTATTAGCAATCGTTTGCTAGTTACGAATTTTTTAGTATGGAGGAATTGTCGAAACGTACGCGCGCCGTACTTAAGAATAATAATGATTATGTATTGTGTGTAACGGAACTTTTCATTATTATTTTTTTATGTTTAGGACTGTTTTATCACGTTTTAGGATCTGAAAGGATAACTTATTTTTTCCAGTGACACATTAAGGACTAGTTGAAGGCAAAAAGGAATTAAAAATCTTAAATGGAGCATGCATTGCATTGGGATCTTGGAAACGGTGAAAAATAATATTATAGTAAAATGAACAAAATGTTGCGCAACTAGGGGGTTAATAAAATCCCATAAACAGAAGTTTAGGAAAAGTAACAATTATGGAGTGTTTTGATAAAAAGTAAACTATTGAGTTTTCCTTTTTTTTGCATTATTATTGGAGCTAAATAAAAAATACGTTTCTTAAAGCACCTGGCAATCTTAATATTTGTATCCGACATTTCCTCTGTCAGAGTCCCTATCCGAAACTCCCATGCATTGCATTTTTACCCTAGATCCACACAATAACACAGGTCGACAAAAAAAACTATGCTTCTAGGTTTAAACCTAGCATGCCTTAAGTATTTTTGTATGCTGAATCCGAATTTTCCACTTAGATTTCGAGTAAACGTCAAACATTGTCAAAAAATCGTATTTTGACGATAAAAACCGGGATTTACTCGAAATCTGCGCGGTAAAACAAATTTTAAATTGAAAATTCGGATTCAGCACACAAAAATACATAAGGAATGATAAGTTTAGTCCTTGGAACAGAACTTTTTTTTTGTAGATCTGTGGCACAGGTGCACTTTGTACACAAGTCTACAAAAAAATAAATTCTGTTCCAATGACTAAATCTATCATTCCCTATGTATTTTTGTATGCTGATTCCGAATTTTCAATAAAAAAAAATTTTTACCGCGTAGATATCGAGTAAATCCCGGTTTTTATCGTCAAAATACGGTTTTTTTGACAATAAAAACCGGAATTTACTCGAAATCTGCGCGGTAGAAAATTTTTTTAATTGAAAATTCGGATTCAGCACACAAAAATACTTAAGGCATGATAGGTTTAGTCCTTGGAGAAGAATGTTTTTTTTTGTAGACCTGTGAATTGAGTAAACGTGTTATTTTCGCCTAAATTAGGTAACAAAAAAGAAAAAAACATCCTAAATTAAGTCTTTTTTAATTTCCTAATTATAGTCTCTAAACTCTGTTTCCATGGCTTGTGCGCAAGTTTATCGTTTTCCTCTATTACTACGCCACATAAAATTCACTCCATTTTATAATGAAACTTAGATTGCTTATTTATCTTAAATATTTTTTAAGTAGATAATCCACGCACAATTCGCACAATGACCATACGTTCTACAATATAATACAAGTGGTAATAAGAGAAAGAATATCGTTACACATTTTACTTCCACATTCAGCGGAAATATAGTATGGACAAAAATATTTTTGAAAATTTTTATTGTCCAAATAGGCTTAGAATGTCATGAAACGTCGAGATTTTAAGTTTGAGCAAAAAAAATTCTGTCTGTCGGTCTGTCTGTAACTTTTTTGTGCGCACGATTACTCTGAAACCGTTTAAGATATTGACTTGAAATTTGGTACACATACCATGTATTTTAACGAGATCTGGAACTAGATTATTCCGTTAAACGGTTGGAGGTAAATGGAGGTAAATAGGCAAATCAAGCAAGTAAGAGTCCATAAAACTGGTATTTAGTATATATTGGCATTAACCACCCACATTACCAACTCTCACCCCATTATTCAGGGGGGCGAAAAAAATAAAATCGTCATTTAGTGTGTGTACAAGAACCAAAGGCCACATTTTTTTTTACTTTATCCACCACTACTACCACCCCCCTTCCACCACCCTCAACCTCACTACCGATGTGGCATATCGTTTTATAGGTTTTTGGGGTAGACGATTTCAAATATTATATTATTAAAGTTCCATAAAAAATTATTTTCACATTCAAATTTTTTTCGTTCTGAGAGACTTGGATATAAGATCTGGATGTGGAAGTAGTGATTCCTTGGGCAACGGTTTTATAATTTGACCTTCGACGAAAACGAATAACGTTGATAGTACACCGCCCTGAGACTAGTTAGTTTTAGTGGACGCGGGCGTATTAATACTCAATTTCTGCAATTCGCGCGCTCTAAAAAAAATCACTGTACCTAAACTGTAAAAGACACAATAAAATTTATGCTATCAAACACTTTTTTGGTCTTTTGGCTTTATTTTCTTCGCACAAAATTTCCAAAAACAAAAAAGTTTGTTGCTTAGTGAAAATTTGACTGCGTATTTTCTGAACTTTCAAGGTTATCTAAGTTTTTAACAAACTTAAAAGTGTTTTAGTTAACAATACTATACACAGATAGAAGCGCTTAAGTGTGTGTTTTATAACAAAAAAAAGTTCATTTGGATAGCTCCATTCGTTTTTGAGTTATGGCTGATGTTCAAAAAAACATGATTTTAAAAAAAAAAATTTCACACCTTTTTAATAATAACAATGTCCGTGACCACTAAAAAATGTCGTATTTCATGATTTCTAATGAACATCGACCTACTTAACGAAATGGTATATATCTAGGTTTGTTCTAAGATTAAAAAAAAAACTCGAGAAGGAAGTGACTTTTCCCCTGTTTTTTACTCCACTATATAACAATATTTACAAGAATATATAGTCGAGTAAACTCTAAGCTGGCGCGTCCAAAGGTCGCTTCATCATATAAACTAAAAGAATAAGACATACGCAACTAGTTCATCTCTATGTCACTACGATAACTTTATGTGCATCGCATATCAGATCGTACGTCGTGTTACCAACTCATACAACGCCACCTTAGAGTTTACCGGACAATATTCTAAAAAAACAGACAGTAGTGAACAAATTCACATAGAAATGTAATAAAATAAAAACTATGTGTTGAACGATACGGTAAGGATTGAGCGTCAGAGCAATGTTCATGTTACAAGGCCTTTTTCTCACTTCCTATGCATTTTATAAAAAAATGCTCCAAACAAAAAAATTTCCTCATTTCATAATAGTCCACAGTATATTGCACTTTTTTTTAAATGATTAGTAACAGACTGAATTTTGGTGGGTAGCTTCGTTTTGACGAGACGCCCAACTTTTCTCTCTGCGAAAATTATCGGTAGTGGTAGCTAATAGCAAAAATTATTTTTTTTATTTCGCACGAATTAAACAATTCGACAACCTGTCAAATTATTTTGGCAATATATTTTCCATTCATTAAACGTTTGTTAGAGTTTGTTTTTCGATTGCCTTGGTTACGTTTGCGCGAGTTAATTATGTTTGACCACGACAACATATTGCCAAAATAATTTGACAGATTGTCGATTTGTCTAATTCTTGTGAAATAGAAAAAATAATTTTTGCTATTAGCTACCACTACCGAGAATTTTCGCAGAGAGAAAAGTTGGGCGTCTCGTCAAAACGAAGCTACTCACAAAAATTCAGCCTGTTACCAATCATTAAAAAAACAGGGCGATGTACTGTGGACTATTAGCTTACTCGCTTACAGTATACAGTTATTTTGAAAAATAAAAAAGTTACCTCAATCCACACTCTTTCACTGTAAATTACACAAAATCGCAACTTCTCCATTCATGTTTATCTATTGTTCAGTCATATCACAACAAATATTATTTTTGCATACACCGTTGAAAAGCGAAAGGACTGAATATTGTAATACTAAAATATCAAGTTTTTATGACAACAAATGACAAATATAGAGGAGTGGGAACATGAAAAATGTAAAAATAGTATTTTTCGTACAAAAGTTAAAAAAGTTGTGTTTCATTTGGAAGCGCAAGGGGGAGGGGCGGGGACTTTTGGGAAAATGTACCTTTAAGTGAGTTCTAAACAACTGACAAAAATTCAGCTTGTCTCTAATTACTTCCGACATATGATCATTTCAGCCCTTCATTGCTTGGGCTATTGTTATCATCAACCCATAACCGAAATCGAAATAATTAAAGTTATC
Source organism: Rutpela maculata (assembly GCA_936432065.2). NCBI lineage: Eukaryota > Metazoa > Arthropoda > Insecta > Coleoptera > Cerambycidae > Rutpela > Rutpela maculata. The sequence goes on from OW386291.2 coordinate 91,698,202, forward strand.
AACAAAACACCATCGAAAATAAACTGGACTGATTTGATCGACCGATCTATTTTCATCGATTCGACAAAACAAGAGAAATTAGAGGAACACATACTGACCTGATTTGACCCCAATTGACCTATTTTTATTGACCAATATCCGAAATTATCATAATTTAAAAAATTATCGACAAAACACCGTCTGACACAAATTGGCCCGATTTGATCGATCGATCTATTTTCATTGACCTATATCCGAAACCGCAATAATTTAAAAGAATATCGACAAAACACAATAGAAAGCTGTGGAACATACATTGGTCCGATTTGATCGATATCCAAAATCACCATAATTTAAAAAAATATCGATAAAAAATTATCGAACACAATTTGGCCCAATTTGACTCCGATTGGTCTATTTTCACCACCGATATCCGGAATCACCATAATTTACAAACATTTTCAGCTATAATATCCCAAGGACGTTGATAATACGAAATAATTTTATCACAGTTTCCGAAAGCACTTGCTTGGTAATATCCCGACGCCGGAGGCGGAGGGATATTACACTACACACTAAAAGCAACGTACTTGAGGAAGTTGTGATAAAATTATGAGCTATATGTCAGCGTTCGAGGGGTATTCGCATAGAAAATGTTTTGTAATCTATTTCATTTATTTGTTCAAAATTATTTATTAAAAACAATTATTAAAAGAGCAATTTGTAAAATTAAATGTAGATTAAGTATTATGTATTATTTGATGTGTTTTCCTCCATTATTATATTCATTAAATCACTATTTGCAGTTCCAAATCGATATTGTCAAAAAATAAATTTCAAATTATTGAACTTTCATTACTGTCAAATTGGGTGACATAAGTGAAAAGATCCCTCAGGGATCTTTTCAGTGTAATTCTGTTCTGATTGGTTGTTTCAGCACACGTGATTAGAAATGGACGAATTTAATAGGATTGCTATTTGAGCTAAAAATTTTCGGTAAAACACCATAAAGTAATGGAATACAATCTGGCCCGATTTGACCTCAATCGATTTGATTTCATCAACTCATAACCGAAATCGATATAATTAAAATTATTGACAAAACGCCATAGAGAACAGTAGAAAACATTTTTAATTGCTTATTTTTGGTTTCTCAAAATATATACAGTGTTTCCACAGATGGAAGCCGGAGAGGAAAATATTTTTAATTCTCGATTTTACGAAAAGAAAGTCTGCTTCACCAGAAATCTTCTTTTCGGTTATCGGATCCTTGCCAGCTCTATAGGGTTAGCCAGAAATTTTGATTAGATTGTGAAAAATTTCTAAATATTTTGAAAATGTTTTGAAATAATTTTAAATTGACGTTTTGTACATTATTTTATGAAAAAAATAATTTTGATCTCATATATCCACACATTAAAAAAAAATTGTTCGGAGCAAACAATAATTTTGTTGCGTATATACAAAGCAATTTCTTGGTTGATGTTGGTTGATGTTAATAATTTTTTGTTGCTTTAAACAATATTTTTTGAAGCAACAAAAACCAACAAATTTTTGTTTGCTCCGAACAATTTTTTTTTAGTGTGCATATTAAAAACCGAAATTTTTCAATTTTAAATAAGAAGAATAATTTTAATGAAAAAAACCGCTGCCCAAGGAATCACTACTTCCACATCCAGATTTTCTATCCATGTCACTCACAACGAAAAAACTTTGTATGTGAAAATAATTGTGTATGGAACTTTAATAATATAATATTTGAAATCTTCTACCCCAAAAACCCATAAAACGATGCCCCACATCGGTGGTGGGGTGGGGGTGGTGATAGGGGGGTGGTAGTGGGGAGGTGGATGGAGTAAAAAATATTTTGAGGTTTCTGGTTCCTGTACATACACTAAATCACAATTTTAATAATAAGGGGGTGGGAGTGGTAATGGGGGTGGCTAATGCCAAAATTTTTTTTTGAGACCTTAGCTTCTCTTGTATATACTAAATACCAATTTCATGGACTCTTACCTGCTTGATTTACACATTTACCCCAATTTTACCCCAATTTACACCCCAACCCTTCGACGTAACAAGATGAAAATATAATCTAGTTCTGGATCTCGTTAAAGTACATATGTGTACCAAATTTCGAGTCAATATCTCAAACGGTTCCAGAGTAAACGTGCGCACAAAAAAAAGTTACAGACAGACCGACAGACCGACAGACCGACAGACCGACAGACCGACAGACCGACAGACCGACAGACCGACAGACCGACAGACCGACAGACCGACAGACAGACAGACAGACAGACCGACAGGCAGACAGACCGACAGACAGACCGACAGACAGACAGACAGACAGACCGACAGACAGACCGACAGATAGACCGACAGACAGACCGACAGACAGACCGACAGACAGACAGAAAATTTTTTTTCGCTCAAACTTAAAATCTCGACGTTTCATGACATTTTAAGCCTATTTGGACAATAAAAATTTTTAAAAATTTTTTTGTCGTTACTATACTTCCACTGGACGTGGAAGTAATAACACCTCTTGTTAAATAAAAATGCTAATTCATCGGCATGGTAGCTCAGTTGGCCAAAGCGTATTGTGTGTACGCAAGGTCTATATACTATAGCAGAATTAGTGTTAAAGGTGGAACTAATTGCAACAAAAATGAATCCTATTGTAAATGGTAGGTAACATGCTCCTAATCAACATACTAAAAATATACACTCATTCTGTCGCGCAAAATGCGTTTATTTGCCCTCTATCTTGAAAAAATATCAAAAAATGTAAAAAAAATCATCAGTAATTAGGTAAGCAAATTTTGATTTTCTTTTGTATCTGTTTCAGGTAGGTAATCTTTGTTTTGAGTGAAGAAATCATCATAAGGGAAATGGACGAAGAAACCTGCTTTTGTGTTCCAATGTGCTTCGTGACGATACTCCCTATGTCATATTAACAGCTAAAGTCTTGACGGGAATTATCAACGCGAGCAAACAAAGAGATGATAAAATTCATGAACTTTTCAATCCTATGCCTACTGGTGCTGTTAAGGTACATACAGAATGTCGACACCATTAAAATTAAAAGTAATATAAAACTTAAAACATCCAAGAAGATATTCCTTCGACCAGCTCGAGAACACTACGAGGAAGTGTTGGATCGTTCAACTTCAAAGAGAATTGTTTGTTTTGTAGCCCGATTATTACGCATTATGAAAAGCGTAAAAAATGGCAGTTATTCCTGTGCTTACTTTCCAGTTTCGCGAGACGATTTTGAAACTATGCAGTACTAGAAGTGATCTATGGGCAGCAAATGTACACGCGAGAATGCCTTCAATCATAGATTTACCTGCTGCAGAAGCTCGATATCACCAAGTGTGCAGCGTCAATCTTAGGTGCGGCCAATCCATTCCTGTGAAGTATACTCCTTAAGGTAGGCCGCCCGGTTGACAATGATAGTTCAGATGCTTTTGTAAAGACATGTGGGTGGTTACAAGAAAACTGTGAAGAGCCAATATCTGTCAGTGACTTTGTGAAAAATATGCGTGGTTTTTTTATCAGAGGGAAGTGAGCCTTACACTTAGACATTTGAAGAAAAAATTGCAAGACTAGTTTGGAGACAACATCATAGTATCAGGCAGAAATGGGAAATGTAACATGATAACATTTGGAAAAACTGTATCGAACATAATCTTGGATTCACTAACAAAAAATACTCGATGACTCTGATGACGAAAATTTTAGATTAATCGAGTCTGCAGCAAAACTAATCACAACTGAAATAAATTTGTTGTACAAAAATAGGGACTTTTATCCTAATGCATCAGATATTGCATCCGTTGAAGAAAACCAGACATATTTTACTGACTTTTTTGGATATCCTAATTGGTGGCAAACGCAATGATCTGAAGCAGGTTTCGATAGATCAGGCAGTAATGCAAGCTTGCAGGCCTCCTTCTCTGATAAGGCCAATTCCTTTCAGTTTTTCGGCCACCATTTTGTTATTTCCTTTTACTTTTAAAAACCAATATCATATTCTTTTTCAGCATGAAATTTCCTGTAATTTGATACCACAGATGATGTTTTTAAAATTGTTTCATGTCTTTACAAGATGGCGGTCAAAAAAAAGGCATTTTGCGTAACAGTACGGATGTATATTTTTAGTAGGTTGATTAGGTAGGTAATCTTATAACAAGAATCATCTTTGTTGCAATTAGTTCCACCTCAAGGTGTTCTTTTGCTTATTTCTATTATACTACTACTCCACATCCAGGAGTCTGTGCTCGCTCTTAGGCAGGGGTAGCGGACCTAACAGGACAAACAAGAAACTGTTGACACGATGGTGTTTAGGTCTGCCATCACATACGCGGCGCCAGTGTGTTGCAGTTTATTGGTCACGACAATGAGAAAACTTCGAGTTCTCGAACATAAATTTATCTCTGGTTCGACAGATACACCTGCCTTAGAGATTTATAAGCTCATTGCCACGACATAACTCCACTAGCTGACTACGTCCAAGAAATCTCTCAAAACTTCTACCAATTCAAACTGGGCAATAGTCCGCTAACCTGCAACATAACCTGAATCAGACAGCATAATGTAATTCTTTTTGATATTTGACACCCCTTACCATACCAGGCATTGCCTATTTTCCAGCAACCTTTACCTTAACCATACTTTCCTATATGGCAACTTCTTGTTTCTCCACCTTTAGTATTTACCCAATCCCATATAACCTTTGTATTTTCTTTTCTCTTTTTTTTCCTTTTTGTTCTTTTGTCCTTCTTTGTTTCCAAATTCCATTTATACCAATAAATTCTTTAAAAACCTAAATATTTTATTTTCACGATATTTTCCTGGTGGCAGGAAGACCACCACACCACCACACGACCACACTTGCTTCGAACGGGTTTTTTTCGTTGAGTTTTCTTTTCCCGTGATAACAATCAAAATTTTATAAGTGCGTGTGTGCAACGACCAATTTTAAGCGTTATTTTTAATTATTTTTGAACATTTTTATATGTTTCAATAAATTGTTAATGATAAGTTTTTAGTTTTTAAGACAGGAGCACGGGCCCATTTTTATCGTCATTAGAACCAAACCGGACCTGCCCCGCCCAGCTCCCCATTTACCAAGGCGTCGCGCGCCGTGGTTGTCTGGCTGGCTTCGGGCCATGTACATATTTGTAAATCTTTAAATTAATTAAATATCTGTTGAGTGCGGTAAATACGCTGATCGTTTATCGCGTATTGGGTTCGATCCCAGATCCAGTATTGTCAACTCCGCGGCCCAGGAAGCATCATTTAACAAGAATTGAGTTTCGAACTTCTATAACCAAGTTCGATCAAATGAGAGGAAGATCAACCTACATGAGACGGGTTTCTTAAATCTTGAATTTGACCTTTTTTTTCAATTAATCAGTGTTTTATTTTGAATAGTGCGACGAAAACTAAAAATTATTTATATGACTTCAGAGTTATCTCAACTTTATACAATCATTTTTAAACATTGTATAATTCAAAACAAAATACTAATTTATTGAGAAAATGCAGTTCTAACAAAGTAAATTTATATTCCTGTTTGGCAAAGAAGAAATGCATTCCAAACAACTGTTCTTACTGAAATTCTTTCATATCTTAAAAAATTAAATTAATTTATTAATTCATATTTTCATACATTTTCTTATAAAACACCCTGTATAATACCGATTCAACTCATTTTTTAAGTACGTAGTTTTACACCAAGCAGGACTGAATTCCCAAATGCCAAAATTTTAAAATGTTTTCTCCATTACACTTCTTGTTACATTACACTTCTTGTTACATCCTAAACCTATATTTGGACACCTAAATTACCTTCCAGTGTCAACCGATGATGGATGTAGTAAAGTCACGCTTGTTTGAGCCGCCATTTTGAATTTCACTAAATTTTGAGGGAAACAATCATTTCTCCATGAGTTTTCTTGTCTACATTGAAGCATATACATGAAAGCTACATGTATGCTAAATTTCATCGAATTTTGAAAAAAATTTTCGCAAACTGCTTTTTCAAAAATTTTTAGGGGTCGTTAGACAAGTGCTTCTCGAGATGTTATTTCCCATATTTCGTATGGGTCCCATGCGCCACAGATGAGAAAAAAATTATTGAAATTTCTAGATCCGCGCTTGGTAGTATCTACCGACTAGATATAACTAAGAACCTTTTATAGAAATGGTCAATTTGTCGAAATCAAAGAGGAAGAAAATATCTTCCATCGGGCGCCGATATTTTATTGTGGGAATGCTATAGTGGAAAAGGTTAATCCAAAAGTTTAATCGCGTAAACTATGTCTATATAGAGAATATAATCCTTCATTTATTGAGCCATTTCACCACAGGTTCTAGTTTGAAGCAAAGGGATTCAGCGAGAAGGAATCCTATCCCATATGAGGAATCTGTTTTACAACTACACACTTTGCTGTCAGTGTACTATTCATTAATCCACTCCCAAATAAGCTACGGGGTTATACTCTGGGGGAACTCGAGCAGCGCTGTAAAAATATTTCGACAACAGAACGAGTCTATAAGAATTATAACTAGAGAAGGTTTCAAAGAACACTGTCAACCATTGTTTATTAAATATGGTATAATACCTACTCCTTGCCTATATATTTACTACTCTCTTTTAGAGATTCATAAAAATAAGAATGTGTATGTAACTCCATCTGAGCTACATAACTACAACACGAGGTCGGCTAATTTGTTAAAACCTCCTAAATATCGCTTAACAAAATCAATTAAAAACTCATTAAACTTGAACTTATATCATAAATTACCTGAAAATATAAAACAACAAAATTTTCAGAAATTTAAAATTATCATTAGAAACCATATTTTGAAATGTTGTTTCTAAACAATTGAAGATTTTATGACTACCCCCATGACCGTTATGTAATATACCGTGTAATTGACGTCGTTTGTTTTAAGGCAGTTTTTTATTTATTATATTATCCTTGTTTTTTACATTTTGTCTTTTTGTTTAAATTTGTAATATATTTTACATTTCATTTTTAATGTTTTATGTATATTATCTATAGATAATAACAAAGTAATGACTTGCTACAAATGTATTTGTATATGTAAAGTAGTCAAATAAACGTCTATCTATCTATCTATTTTTTCTAAAATAACATTAGTAGGAAAATTTTTAATTTAATAGCAACCCTTAAATAAAATATTAAATTAACCAAACACCAATCATAATGGGTGTTCTAATAATACCATAGTATTATCGGACATAATTTGAATTATGTATCAACCTAAAACAGTGAAAAAATCTAATAGATGCTCCCATTTCATATAAAACTGTCTGTTTTTTACTGTATTTCTTACGAGTTGTTTTCACATTAAATACTTTTTCAATTATTACCTAATATTTTCAGCTTCAAATTCTTTTTAAGACGATAAATGAAGACATGAATATTTTTAGTAATAAGTGTGTTTTTACGAAATAAAAGAATACAATATAACCCTTCAAGGGTAGGTAGCTCCGCATGTAGCGCCTTTTGTATGTGATGTACACAGAATATTGAAACACCGCCGAACGTGATGAGTCTACGTAGATACGTGTTTCATTATTGTTTTAGATATTCAGCTGTTGTTATATAGGAACATGGTTGGTGTAACCCTAATCCCCTTGTTTCCCAGTTTATCTTGTTTATTTCTATATACATACCCTCTATATAACTTTTGTGTTACCTGTTAACATAATAATAGTCTCAACTATATCAATAAACCTCATTAAATATACGACAAACTAACAATACATTCATTGCTCGAACAGAACTGATTTTTGCATTGCCTTGATTAAATCTCTAATTGATTACGGTGATGTCATATATGGAAACAATGTTTTCTTTAATGATAAATGCAGTTCAAAAAGTGCAGAAGTCTTATATGCATTCAATAAATCAAAACAGTTTATTTATTTACAATTTCATTATACATAGAATTTCCGGCACCCATGCCCGAAGCCTGTCAGACATCCAAGGCGCCAAGTGACATGTCAGTTGAAGAACAGGACAGAAATGTAGATACAAAAATGCTTAACTCCTTTCATTTTAGATGCATTAAAAAGGTATTAAAAATAAAATTGATAATAATAGTTATAACTTAATTGCTAATAAAATATGTCGAATACTACAAAAAAATTTTCATATGCTGATACGGAAAAAATGACGAAACAAAAAAACCCGCTTTAAGTAACTGATATAGTGCCGAGCAGATACCAAGCCGCTTAATTAATAATACAAAAATGTTATGATCTCAAAAGTTATAATCGCATACATTTGATGACAAAGAGAGCAATTTAGATTAAATAACAAGTAAGTATAGAAATAAGCGAAGAGGGGTTAGGGAAGAGTGAAATATTTGTAAATTATCGTATGCAATATCACCAGTGCTTAAAATTTTATCGAAAATTTTTTTCGCAAGCGTTGTTGCCTGGTAATATAAAGAGTGTAAATTGGTAGTATATTGTCTGATTTAATCTTTGATAATAAACTGCCAATTTGCACGAGTTATATTAACTTTTGGCAAATTAGCTTGAGAAAAAAAATTGTAGATAAGATTTAAAAGCACCAGTGGCATTTTGGGAAAATATTTCACGAATAAATCATTCATTAAGTATATCTTCAATATTATGTTTTGTAATTAATTGCCTTCAGACGTTTTCTTGTCACTTTTTAGTGTTTACTGAGCTTTATTTTCAATTTCATCATTTACATCACATAAAAATGCAAATGTATAAAAAATAAAGTAGGTATAAATAATGTTATGGCAATGACAATTAAGATACATTAAACCATAGGTATTGTAACTTATAAACTGATATTCCCAACAAGTCTTCTAGCACACTTCGACCAATCACACTACGAGTAAAGCCAGACAATATTGCATTTTACCAATCTCTCGCTTTTATGTTCTAAGGTGCGGTGACCAGATGAATTGGTACCACCATCTAGTAACGCTAGCTTAAAACTGTGTAAAGAGTTTATTTCTCAAGATATTAAATTGTGTCTTAATATATATTTATATATTTAATCCTCATTTTTAATATAAGAAGTTTAATAATTGAGTGAAGGTTTGCTTATTTAAGTAGAGTGAACTTTAAGTACAACGAATTATGACATATAGTGCTACTTATTCCAGCGTTTTGATTTTCCGAGTAGGTGTTAAGCTGTTTTGTGATGAATTACCATACGTAAGTACATTTATGTAGTTAACATGAAATAATTGATTTGTTTGTTTGGAAGGTATTTGTATTTAATTTTAGTTGTAAAAATTGTTTTGTAATTACGTTAGGTATTATAAGCCATTGAAAGCTGTGTATAACTTATCCCGAACCTAGGTACAAAAGGTTCAGCTTTCGCTTTGAAATTGGGAGTTGTTATCTTACGTATGTGGTGTTTTTAGGTTATTTTTGTATTATTATATTATTACGTATACAATACAATACTACAATTTACGTTAACAATTAGTAGTAAGCTAGAGAAAATATTTATAGACCAAATTTGAAAGCTCGAGTTGCCCTATTTGCCGAAAATATTTCACGAAACAAAAAATTATCGCAATATTTGCCGCTGCAGCGACATAAAAAATTTTGTATGTTGGTACTGTCGAAAGCCGATCTAAGTTGGATTAACACTAATAATGACGTTTGATTGGTTGTGATAGAACGGTCTCTCATTGGCTATAGCATTAATGAGTGAAATATTCGTAGGAACAAGTTTGCTGTATTGTAAGAGAGCATAGTTGTAAAGAGTATGACTACATGGGCTGCCCGAAAATCGGCAAAGCTTGGTATGGCAGGGAGTACTTTATTCGAAATGGGACATTATGCTCTGCTCTGATGTGTGTGATGTTGCTTGTTAACGGACTGCCGCTCAGTTTAAATGCATAAACTTTTTGAGATATTTGCTGAACATAGTCAGCTAGTGGAGTTATGTCGTGGCATGGCTATTTTGACGTAGGTTGTTTGGTAAGTCTTGGAGTCTGATATGATGATATGATACATTGGTCCTACCTTTCAGTTGTTAGACCCGCATCATGCGTATGGTGGCCAAAAACATAAGAGAAACTAACACAAGGAAAGCTGCAGAAACTGGAGCACCTTGCCGGTCTAGGGACTACAGGAGCAATGTGCTCCTGTCTCACGGCAGCTATGGAGGCAATGCTGGCCTTACTTCCTCTGCATTTGAATGTGAGGAAGGAGGCACCACTTAGTGCCATAAGGCTGCATCAGGCACTTAAATTTAGACCAGGAGACCTGGTTGGTCATTTAAGGATTTTGGAGCTAATCCAACGTGAGCCTAAGACCAAACCCACCGACTCAATGCCAATCAAGCACGACTTTGGCTGCCCGTTTGATGTACTGATTGAGAGCCGTCAGGCGAACAGGGTCAAAGTACTGCTATTGGAGAAATAGTCACTCATTTGGTACACAGATGGATCTAAGATGGATAAAGGGGTTGGTGTGGGTGAAGCGGAGTCTAAATGCAGGCTATCTAAAGCCCTTGGCAACTATCTTACAGGCAGAAATCTATGCTATAGATCTCTGTGCACAAGAATGCCTTAACAGAAGCACTCGAAGGGCAAAGATCTATATACTTTCTGATAGCCATGTAGCTCACAGGTTTTGTAGCATGCGTATTGCTGCTTCATAAATTAAAACATAATTTAACTCAAGCATGAAAGACCGCGGAGATTTCAAATATTGTTTCTTAAAATTTCTTTATAAACAAACACAACGGTATGCAACCAGAGTCACGTCAAGAAATAATTTTTTGTAACTGAGATCTGGCAACGGCCACTTTGCAGCAAGTCATGATATATGCTTCATTTCTTTCCAGGGCTCTAGATGCAGATTGTAGATACGCATTCTAGATATGTTTTTTTAACGTCGCATTTTAAATTTGGGTTGGAAACTTTCATTTTAATCACCTAATGGGGTTGTTTTTCCTCTCCTCTAAGTATTTTGGAGATGGGATGTACATATTAAACTAAGACTACCTTTTGGGGAGACCGAGATGGTAATATGGTAGGATAAATTTAAATCGTCCTTATGGAATTTCTGGAAGTGTCCAATACGGTATAGGGAACTCCCTGACTTGATATTGGGCTCATCTAGAACTCAGCGACAACATCATAGTGGGTTGGATTTCACCATCTTCATCCCTCACCTGGATTCACTACATTAATCCTCTGAGAATTCCAGATAAGTGTCAAAAATAAAATTTTTATCTAATGTTTTCTTATATCTCATATTTTTAAGTATTAATGTTTTTAGCGTTCTATAAAAATCAAATTGCAAATGTTTTTCTTTGAAATTATTTCAATTTTCGACTTTTATCTTTAATATGTTTTCAACAATCAATTAGTACATTTCAATTATTATTTATGTGTATATTATCTGCGTAACATCCAATTGGAAACAAATATGTGAAATGACCTGTAAAGACTTTGTGATCACAATTTCTACGAAAGTTTACATTTAAATACTTAATTAATACTTTTAAAACATTATATTTTCGGTTTCATGTTTAAGACAGTATTTTAAATAATTTCTAAGTAACATATTATCGTCCATACGTTTTCTCCTATTGTTCATAAATTTGTTTAATTTTAAGGCTTCAGTTTAGTCGTTTTCTAACAAAAACACATCCAGTTTTATTGGTTTATAATAAAATCAATTTTATATTTACTTTGTCCGCTTATGTCAGGTATTTTGATAAAAACTATACAAACCATTTAGATAATAGGGAAAAAGTACCAGAAAATACGGAAGAAAACAAGAAAAAAGAAGAAAAAAAAAAGTGAAAAAGCACAGATGACAACTAAAAGTATTTAAGACCCTTCCACATCAGCTGCATCACACCTCAGACCGACAACTCCACGAGAAAGAACAAGCACATATCGCTACCACACCCGAAGTGTTCCTAGTATGAATAAGCAGAAAAGACGTATGTAATATAAAACTTTATATCTGAAGACATAAAACTAAAACACAATAGTATAGAATAAGTATCATATCATAAATTTGCTATCTAAATTAAAAAATGGATCCCTTTGTACGCGATTTTGCACCTAGCGATATAACAACGCAAACAACCCAATCAATCAATGACTGCAAAAATATTTAAATCTCAAAAACCGTCAAAATAACATAAAAATCTATCACTGTAATATTCGTAGTATCTCAAAAAATTTTGATGAATTTTTAGTACCTATATATGTCGCAACTTGAAAATTGTTTTGACATCATCTGCCTAACAGAAACATTCTACATAACAAACATAAATAATTTCAACATACATGGTTTTAACCTATATTATAATGAGGCTACGTTAAATAGGAACGATGGCACAGTAATGTACATAAAAAAAAATATAAAATAAAAAGTAGACATTGTACAAATAAATGAAATTAAAGCACTAAAAGCCGTCATAGAAATTTCGAATAAAAAAATCTCAATTACGGCCCTATACAAACCTTTCACAAATATGGATGTAAACAATTTTAACCTAGGCCTTTACCATCACTTACAAAACATGAAATTTTATGACCATAATATTTTACTCGGAGACTTTAACATAAATATTCTAGATAGCGATGAAATAACAAATGAATATAAAGACATCTTATACCACTATGGTTATAAATCACTCATAAACTGCCCCACAAGGGTAACAAATGAAAACGAGTCTTGTATAGACCACATTTTTTATAAAGGAAGTGCAACAGAAGATCATCTAACCCCAATAGTACTAAAAACAAACTATACTGACCATTACAGCATAATCCTAAAATTACTCCTTACAGACGTCAACAAATTTGACTACATAAAGAGAAGTAAACATAAAATAATTATAGACAAAAAACTTTTTACAAACAACTTAAAACAACAAAATTGGGATAGTTACTATACATGTAACGATCCTGAAATTTTAAGTAATATATTAATAAGAAATATCAATACAGCAAAAGAAAAAGCCTCAAAAAAAATTAGAACAAATTATAATAAAAAAAGAAAGGAATGGATCTCTGCAAGACTAGCAAATACAATAAAACAACGAGATGAATTATATCAAAAAACAATAAACAATCCAAACAACACACAAATAAAACAACAATATATAAATAGCAGAAATAACATAAATTATCTAATTAAAAAAGAAAAGAGAGCATACTTTCAAAATCAAACAAAATCATGCCCAAATAATTCTAAAGTAATTTGAAATACAATAAATAATATAGTAAAACCACAAAAAAACAGCACAAACATTACAGAAATTAATATCCAAAAAACTGGACATAGAACAAACGACAAAACAAAAATTTGCAATGAATTTGTAAACTTTTTCTCCGAAGTGGGAGAGAAACTGGCAAAAGATATAATACCACCTGATACTCAATATGAAAATACAACGTCAGAGAGAAGCTTTTTCTTAAGCAATGTAAATAGCGACAAAATAAAAAAATATATATCGGAGTTAAAAAACAAAAAAGCCCCGGGCTTTGATGAAGTAACCGTTGAACTAATCAAAAGTGCAAGTGAAATTATCGCTCCGTTAATGGCACATCAAATAAATGTAATCTTCGAAACCGGTAACTGCCCACAACACTTTAAAATCGCGAAAATAAAACCTCTATACAAAAGTGGAAATAAATTAGAAACAAAAAACTATCGACCAATCTCGTTACTATCCAATTTATCAAAACTATTTGAGAAAGCATTAAAAAACAGGATCAATAGCTTTTTAAATAAATTCAATATTCTGTCAAAAAGACAATATGGTTTTAGAGAAAAAACATCAACAGACGATGCAATTGCGCACGTAACAGGAAGAATCTATAACTTGGTAGATAAAGGAAGACCATCGCTATGTGTTTTTATAGACCTAGCGAAGGCATTCGACACTATTAGCCACCCTTTAATGCTAAAGAAACTCTATGACCTAGGTTTCAGAGGAAAGATATATGCAGTTCTAAAAGATTACCTTAGTAACAGGACACAGAAAGTCAACATAGACAATCATGAGAGCACCTCGAGAATTGTCACATACGGTCTACCACAGGGAACAGTCCTCGCTCCGGTCCTATTCAATATATATTTGAACGACTTGCTGAAATTAAAAATTGACGGAGAAATAATTTCTTTTGCGGACGACAGTGTCGTCCTCTTTGATGGAGAAACGTGGGACGAGGTTAGGTCAAAAGTATCCAAAAACATTAAAATTATAAAAAATTGGTTTGACCAACATCTACTCACCATGAACATAACAAAAACCAAATATCTACCCTTTTGCTCATATAAAAACAGTCTTCCACCATACACCAAGATAAAAATTGAAAACACTAATACTGAAATTGAACAGGCAACACAAGTGAAATACTTAGGTATTATACTTGATGCACATCTAAAGTGGAACTACCAAATAGAATACTTATGTAAAAAACTGAGGTGGCTCTATTATACATTTAAACAAGTCAGTACAATCCTTGACGATAAACAACGGTTAATAATATACTACGGCCTTATAGAATCAATACTTAAATACGGCATAATCGGATGGGGTGGAGTAAATAAAACAAATTTAGATCCATTAATAAAATGCCATAAAAGAATATTAAAAATAATGTTTAAAAAACCCATAACCTTTCCGAGTAAACAACTATTCAAACAGTATAAAATACTAAATATTCGTCAACTATATTGCCAAAACTTGCTAAAATACCAAATAAATATAACCCTCCAATTACCGAACAGAGACATGACTACGAAACTCGACATAAGAACACGACACATATCCCGAGGGCACATAAAACGATTGGAACAAAATCATTCTCATATCTAGCTCCTAGATTATATGCGATAGCCCAAGAGCAACTAAAACAAACTGAAAACAAATCAACCCTAAAAACACTTATAAAGGCATGGATAATAGATTTACCAGAAAACTACCTAGAAAACTTCATTGACACTGGACAAATTATAGCACGATAAAAAAGAATCATTACTAACCAAAATCAAAACTATGGAAACTAGTATTTTCAAGTAAAAATTTACATTGCTGTGCCACCTGACCCTACTTAACTTTTATTCAATATACCTAAAATTACTATTACATATGTACAGATATAAACTTAATTAATTAACCATATATTTGAACATATATGAATACATACGTATATATATGTATGGACAATTCAAACAACACCGGCACTCAAGTTTTAACAACTTACCCGGGGCTTACTTAATATTTATCCCAAATGTAAAAACCATGTGAGTGCATATTTAGCTCTAGTATATACTATTAAAAAAATATTGTAACATGTAAAATACATTTTAAAATAAATATTATTATTATTATTATTATTATTATTATTAATACCTTCTGAATTAATTAATTAACGTTTATGTAAAAAATAAATTTAATACCTTTTAGGAATATTTGCAAGTATTAATCTAATTTTGTTTTTCACTAAATTTGGATTATTAATTTACACTTTTTCATAGTCAACAATTAATACTTTTATTATAATTTGATTAGTTTATCTTTCTTATAATAAAACTCCACTCTTAATGTAAATTTCGAATATAGATAAATTACAAAAACATCTGTCATTTATTAACAACAATCTACCAAACACGTAAGACCATTTGGAAAGTGTTTTCTTACCCATGACTCGTCTGCCGAGTTTCTCAGCTGCTGGCATAGTAACTTGTTTCCTCTAAGTAATATAAAGTTCAGTCTGAATCTCGAACAAATAATAAAAATTAATAATTTATTTAACAGCGAAGGAGCCATGGTACAGTCTTATACCTTCGAGCCTTAAATTGTCTGGGAATGTAGACAATCCGTGAAGGAACTGACAAAAAACAACAAGATTACCTTGATGTGGGTGCCAGGGTATGAGGGAATAGAAGGCAATGAATTAGTTGACAGCCTCGCAAGAAAAGGAACTGAAGCCCCATTTTTCGGACCCGAACCGTTCTGTGGCCTATCCAAGGGATAAATAACGGAGGAGGTCCTAAAATGGGAAAAGGAACAAAAGAAGTCCTACTGGAGGAATACTCCAGGCCAAAGACAAGTGAAAAGGTTTATAACCTATTCGACAAAGAATGCCACAAGGCTTCCCAAACTCGAAAAGTTCGACCTGAGGCTGATCACAGGCCTTCTTACTGGCCATTGCTCCTTGGCAAAAGATGACAAATGCAGATACTGTGAAGTTGAGACTGAAGAACATATACTTTGCGAATGCAAGGTATTAATCCTCATTAGGCCAGAATATCTAGAACAGGCGGAATTATTGACTGAAGACATGGGGAAATTATCTCCCAGGAAAATCGCAAGCTTTGCAAAAAGTCTTGGAACTTTGGGCAACTAGTTGTTATAGGGTAAATCATAAAAGATCTTTTAGGTCGAGGTGAAGAAAAGCCAACTCAGGACCAAGCGAATCCTTAAACAATCTACAATCTGCAATCTATGTCGTGGCAACGTCCAGGTAAAGGAAGTAAGGGAGGTGTATCGTGACGAATTTGAAACGAGGAGTATAAATTTATGCTTTAGGACTGTTGGTTTTTTAAAACTCGTGTCCGTCTTGCTGCACCATACCGGCGCCGCGTATGTTATGGTCGGCCTGATTATAACGAGATATTAATTTTTTGTTGTATCTACTGAATCTGCTATTCTTAGCCAGGAGCTTATACATCCTCCTCGACAATGAATAGACGGTCCGTATGGTTTCGTTAGTATACTTGTTGAACGTCAATCATTGGTCCATGTACTCACACATTTTTTTATAGAAATTTGGTTTCCCCCCACGGAAATAGGCGTTAATATTTTGTTTTATGTGAATCTACGTGTGAAGACTATAGCCCCTGATTTCTCAACATTTACTCGAATCTTCCATCGATTGTAATATGCCGTGGCATGATTCGTGTAGGCCTACTCTTGTATGCACTTCATTTATAATATTTCGTAGAGAAACTATACATCAGATATTGCTTATAATTCACTATTTGTGGTATATTCATGATTTTTTATGTTTGTTGGGTATTTTGCCACTGTAAAAATATTTTAAAATTTTGAAGAAATAAACCTCTGCGCCAAAAGGATCAGACAGAGGCTGGTTTTTAATACTTCTATTATGAAATGTCGCACACCTAAAAATATAAACTGAAACAAAAATGTTAAATGATAATGACAAAAGTTAAATCGAAGGCTGTTAACGTTTCGGAAAATATCTCTTTTTTCGTCTTTTTTCGTTTCACATTCGTTTTACATTAGCTTATCTACACGAGTTTCAATATTATATATGACATATATAGATTGTTACATGTGTTCACTTTTAACCTTTTGACCACAACAAATATTATACGATAAATTGTTGCATACTTTCCTTAAGTGGTATTTTTGAATAGTAGTAGACAGTACACCGCTAATACGCTCGACAAATATGTCATGTATAACAATGTTTGTCAACATTGAATAATGCCCATCGATACAAAAATTATTTGATAGCGTTGGATTTCACTGGAATCTATGTAGAAGACAAACGTAGTTTTTTCAAGTTAATGGCTACGATATACTATTTTAATGGAATGGAAACAAAAAAAGTTACTGCAGCCAACAGCAAAAAAATATGTTGGTGAAGTTAATAAAAAAGACCTAGACATTGTGTCTGGTGTTACTTTTTTTCACTATTACCATAAACATATGTTTTAAGCAAAAAAAGAATATGAAAAAAAAGTGTTTTTTTTTTAAGAAAAGAAATATACCTACATTATTATACAATCTTATTTGTGTGTTTTATTTCAAAATCTGTGACGAAAAGTAGAGAATTTCACATTTTCATTATTTTTCCTCATTTACTGCAAACTTTATTTGAATAGAATGGGTATTTACTAAGCGCTTGACGTCATGCGCAAAACCGAACGAAAATGAGATCGTTTATAATAAATAAATAATAGAAAGATAGTGATAAGTACACGAGATTAGCACGTCCAACGAAATGGTGATTGAATTTGGAGGGAATGCAATTAAAAAATATATACAAAGGCTTATCAAATCAACGTCACCCTGTTATATTTGCTGCTTGATACTCTTGGCAGTTCGGTTCAACATTCTCCTCTCATAAATTTAGTCATATATTATTTTTTATTGTATTATGGAGTGAACAATGTATATGTATTTCTTTATCTATGGATGTGTAGTGTAAGTATATTTATTACATTATGTACTTAAAAAGTTGACCGAATTTATTTTACAATAAATTAAGTAAGTGTAATAAGCCAATCGACTAATTATAGTATTCCGACACGTACAAATTTGTGATTATTCTCTTACGTAATGCATGTTTTTGCTTTATCAAATATTTGTTATAAGTACAAGGAAACGAATACACTGATAAAACTATATAAGAAAGCACTAAAACGCGAAGCTCGTAAAATGGGATTGCAAAACACTCTGAGTTTAAGTGCAAAGTAAGTCTATTGGCTTTTAGGGAAAATATGGCGGGACAGGCAACTATTTCAATGAATCTTTAGTGAACTAAGAAAATCAGTGTTTTTATAGTTAACTGTTTTGATACCATCTTTACTATGCATAACTCAGACGTGTAATTTTCGGTTTCTGCAATTTTTAATATATAAAAATTGTATTTCTCTAAAAACTGAGCATTATACCTTAGCCTTATAATAGCCTGATCAAATGGTGTTCAAAAGTGCCTGTCTCGTAACATGAGTCCGGTAGAAGGTTTCTCAACGGAATTATATGTTTTTTGGGGTGCTGAACACGAATCTGAAGTTTGCTGCCTCGTAGCAGTACCGGCTCAGGTCAAAAAACGCAAAAAAACTCGAAATGATCGTAGTTTTTCCGGTTTTCCGCTCATATCTTGCAAACGACGGGTCGTACGGAAAATATTACTGTATTCAAAGTTTAAGAGCATTTAATTCTGCGTCGAATGGCCTCCGTAACTTCCAAATTAGACCGATGCATCCGTACGACAATATTTGCGATTCTTACATTAATTACGTGAAAAAAAAATACAGTCCAACAGCAGTGATAATTTTTGATGAATACTCGGATGAACACATGCACAAAATTCATGGAGCGGTTGAGGAGATCAACCAAGAAACACTCAGTGGAAATACAATTCAGCCACATAATGATACCGACGGTGTCTCAAGAAAAGTTTCTGTCTAATGCCAAAAACAAAAGTCGCTTAATCAATGGCAAAGTGTAAAGAAGCTGGAATTGCCTGCAGACAAGCAAATGAGGATGCGGATACACTGATTGTTAGGACGGCTGAATCCCTGGCCCCAACTCATCAAACTGTTGTGATTGTTTGGAAAGATATAGATCTGCTGGTGATAATGATGGGTCTCAACACTTCTTCAAACGTCTATCTTTTGAAGTCAGGGAAAGAGAAAGCGCCTCAGTTGCTGTACCAACCACAGCCTGCAGTGAAACAAAATCTTGCTATGCATATGATGTTTCTGCACGCGATGAGTGGATGCGACTCCATGTCATCTTTATATAACCAAGGCAAGACTAAAGAGAGAACCGACCTCGATGAGCAAGAAGACGACCCTTCGTTTGGTGCACCACTGCCATAGGCAGGTGAGACTTCAGAAGGTAATTTATGAGTTATTTTACAACATAATAACTGGATGGCATTGCTTTCAGTTAAAGAACAGCCATCACAGCCTGCCACTCCGAGAGCTGAATAGCCTGAGCCTGGACCATCATCGTCCATTGAACATCCTCCGCCCGGACATTCTACAGTCCCAGCCAAACGAAGGAGAGTAAAATAAAATGGACATTGCTATCAGGTATTTTCTATATATCGCATCTTCACACTACAACTTACTCTTTTTTCTGCTCTTTTTTCCAGCTGACTATATGGTCTTCCCATGATTTTTCCTCCAATATATAGTGAAAAATTACTTCTTTTATCTTGTAAATCTAAATGTAATAAATGAGTAAATATTTTTTTGTAAATGGGTACTTATTACTTCTTATTACATCTACATAATACTTATAAATCCTCAAGTTTTACTTACAAAAAAGGAGGGGGAAGGAATTTGGGGTTAGAAAGGGGGGTTTGAGAGAGAGGTTGGTACTTCAATTTAGGTTGAGAGGTGGGGGCGTTCATATTGACAGCGCAGAGTTTTTATTATTGAACCCATTCATATTGGTCAAATAAGCGTTTAGAGGGAAAATGGAGAAATGATCAGTATATGCGTATATATTGATCCAAATTTAAAATTTCGGTGCTCACTGAACGCAAAATTTGATGCTTTATAACTTTTATTACGAGTTTTTTACGTAGAGTGGCTGTTTTCAAATTGCAGATGTCTAAAAGTGAGTTTATTGCAGTTTTCACAAAAGTTGGTAGAAATCGCCTTCTTTCGACTGACGATGGCGACCTTATAAATCGGTCTAGGAAGTTAGGGAGGTCATTTGACACAGAATTTAATGCTCTTCAACTTTGAATACAGTAATATTTTTCGTAAGACGCGTCGTTTGCAAGATATGAGCGGAAAACCAAAAAAATTCTGAAAATGTCGATGTTTTTTGCGTTTTTCGACCTGAGCCGGTACTGCTACGAGGAAGAAAACTTCAGATTCGTGTTCAGCACCCGAAAAAACATTCCGTTGAGAAACCTTCTACCGGCCTCATTTTACCGAAAAACTGCTATTTGATCAGGCTATAAGGAGGATAGTAATAGATACATATAATCAGATTGTGCATCGGATACTACTGGCGTTTTTCAATTTGAAAATAAGTAAACGAAAACATAAGTTTTACAAAGGTTTATCAAATCAACGGGGCCTTGTTGCATTTGACGTGTGACACTCTTGACAACTCAACTCATTACTATCCCTATATTACGGTTAAGATATAGACTAAATTAGTTAGGAATATAGAAGAGTTATTTAAACTTACCCAGAGCAGAAAATACAAAGCATATTTTTAAAGGGACATTGCAGAGCTAGTAGAGTCGCAATGTGTTCTTAAAATTAGAGAGCATCTACCATTATAGGTTGAGGTGAACAGAACTAAGGAAAAACATGGTTAATACTTATATTTGATGTAGAGGTAGAAATGACTTATGGTTATTACTAGAAAACGTAAACGTCATATTTGACGTTTATCAGCTGGACATTTCACCTCAGAAGACAAGAACTATACAGAAACAAAAGCTTGCCGCGGTACCTTTGATATCGGGTGTCTGATTTCTGTGACCTCGAAGTGACAGTAATATGCCTGCTTACTACACTCAGACAAATGATGTACACAAAAAATATATCAATATTTCGGTCCAATACACTGTACACTGGGAAAACTGTCTTGTTTTATATTTAGTAGATAGGTACATGAATAGGAATACGTATATATGATATTAATGAAGTTGGGGGCCCAAGTCATGGTGTATTGCAGAATGTTGAAAAAAAGTACACATTTATATTTATATCCCGTATTTCAGGCATCATTAATCATAATAATGCGGTTTTAAGCCAATGCATTTTTTTTTCATACTGCTACCAGAATAAAAAAATATTATCATGGAAAGTAGTACAATGTATAGATACACAATGAAAGAGACATTTATTATGTAGTTTAAAATTAAACACAAGATTTGATGAAGAATATATTTTCAATATTGTTGAATAGAATATTACAAATCAAATAGTACAGTGAAATAGTATATTGTGTATTTAGGTGTGAAAGCAATACATTCCCGGACGACGATGCAAATTGTTGGCCGAGGCGCTAGCCGAGGCCAACAAGCATCGAAGTCCGGAAATGTGCTTTCACACCGAAGTACACATACTATTTTTTCTGAAATCACAGTCAATATTATTATAAATTAAGGAATTTGTATTAATGCATAACATGTCTTCATTACAATCTAACTGTTTACTAATAAATGCAAT
Organism: Rutpela maculata; assembly: GCA_936432065.2. Lineage (NCBI taxonomy): Eukaryota > Metazoa > Arthropoda > Insecta > Coleoptera > Cerambycidae > Rutpela > Rutpela maculata. The sequence goes on from OW386291.2 coordinate 91,720,169, forward strand.
TTTAATGTGATTTGGTTTGTCTGCGTGTATTTATTTACTGTCTAAAATATACATAAAAAAACCGTACGGGAATGTTACTGTCCCGGCCTAGGCCGGGAAAGTAACATTCCCGTACGGTTTTGTTGATCGTTACTTGGCAAAGGATCTTTGCCGGTCTGTTTTCTGATGGTTTTTTAGCAACGGACTAAAATACTGGAATTGTGCATTTTTCGATCTGAGATCGCACCGAAAATGTAGACATTGCCGATCGATTTCAGAAAAAAAATGTTTACGTAAAATAACAATATACGTGAATAGGGCATGTGCACGTGTGACGTCACGTGCACATACCTCAAAAATACATATTTCTTAAGATTTATGAGTATTTCGTAGCTGTTATTAAAATTTCAGCTTGGTTTCTATACTTTCAACTAAAATGTAATTCAGTGTAATGTTTATGAAGTTCTAAATACTTTCTCCTAATAAAATAGGACTCTTTTGTTGGAAATCTAACCTGTAATTAGCAGTCTATTTTTATTAACCAACATTATTGAAAAACTATTAGCCTGAATTTTTAAATATTTGCTTGGAGCCAGTATTGCTCCAAGCTGAAATGAGTATACAAACATTAAAAATGAGAATAAACCTGAAAAATTTAAAATTTTAGGTTATGTTAATTATATGATGCACATGCCCTATTATTATTTTTTTTAATCGATACAATGAAAAGTTCTTTAGTGGTACGAATTGAGAGTCATTACTTAATTACCTTATTCATGATCACAATACAATTCTGTTTATTAGAAACTCATGAACATATTCTGTAACTTATTGCATTTCTGATAAGAAAATATTTCCTTTCATATGACTTCTTTTCTACTACTAATTGTTTAGTATATCTAACATTACCTTCTAGTTGTTTCAGTAACATAAATTTGTACATACCTTTCAGGATCTTTGGGAAATAGAAAGAAGCTTATTGTTTCACCTTCGAAGGGCATGGACGATAAGCACAACCTCTATACCCTTTAGAACCCATTATAAACAAAAATCAAATAAATAAACTTAGAATAAAAAATTGTCGAAAATAGGAAGAGAAAGCCACGAAAATAACCAAGCACCGTGTAAGAGTTTCAAAGATTGTCAATCGCACAACCTCAAGAATTGTCATATAGCTTTTGACAATATACCTTATCGTCATGGCGACTATGAACAAATTTGGTCCCGTCAGAAAGGCTTGCTTTCGCTTTTGTATAGTTCCTGTCTCCTGTGACTTCACCACGTTGATTGGATTCATTTGTCTAGTAGCTGAGGTATGAGTTTTTCGTGATGAATTGACCAACTCGATTTCTGTTGAGTAAGAGGATATTCTTACTCAGTGGAATTTGATAACGTCCTTTCAACATGTTAAAGGTCTCACAAAAGAAGGTACGTTTACCGAATATCAGTGCTCTATTCCAATACTTGCTGGAATTTGAAGTATCCCCGCCACTAGCAAAATTTGAAATGATGTCCTGACCTTTTAGCCTAGTTTTCATTAGTAGAGTCAGCGGTCGTCAAGTAATTTGGGCTCTAACGCTAACTCTAACTCTAACTCTATCAATGTAAACTTAATTGATATGGTAGAGTACTAGATCATGGTAGAGTGTAGAATGGTATAGTAATTCGCCCACATAATTTCTCTTACCACCGCTTTCTACTCTACTCAATCGGCGCTATACTAATGAAAACAGGTTTAGTATAGTCGAGTGTATGTACTGTTTATGTAGACATTGCGTGTTTGGTTAGTTTTGTTATCTTCAAACATAATTTATATTATTCTCTGTCCTTTTCAGCAAGTTCTCTCAAAAAGAGAGCAGATGGTCCATAAGTATGCCTTCTTTTTATCCAATCTCTCGTCCGTATTTTCCTGGTTCTGTTTTGTTCTTTCTCAATAGCTAAGGTCACTTAGTTATTGAGGAAGAACAAAACAGAACAAGGAACAATCACGTGTAGCCTAGTTAAAAGAGTTGCCTTTTGTGTTTTTACATAGAAAGAAGTACTGCTGTTTTGTGTATTACACTCGTACCAAGTAGACCAAACACCAGTGCTGCCTTATGTCCCCGGCGAGATCGAGTTCGTTGTCGAGAACAAGAAGTGCCGAATCTATTGGAACCACTCGTTCTCTACGGTCAGGCAGATTCAAGCAAACAGGCCTGACATAGTCCTCCTCGACCACCAAACCAAGATGATGTATGTCATCGAGTTCTCGGCACCTACCGAGACAAACATCATCTTGAAGGGGGGGGGGGGGGATTAAATACCGAGATCTTCGGTATGAGCTCCGAGTGCTATACCCAGACTACTCGGTCAAGATGGTCGTCCTGATAATTGGTGTACTTGGTGGAATGAGGCCTACGCTGCTCTCAGAATTAAAGGCCATACCATCTTGCCAATAGTCGGCCGAGTGGTTGGCAGGCCAAACGCAGAAGGCAGTTATCCTGGGGTCCCTCCGTCTTCTTAGGGCACACGAATCTGGAATGTACAGTCCCTGCGGGATGCGTGGAGTGGCTGTGGATTTTCCGCTGGAGCTTTTCCCGTGAGAATGTCGGAGACACGAGAGAAATGTCCAGCATCGCGCACGCGAAAAAAAAAAACACTTTATTCAGTAATGACATGCGAAGTTCAGCTTAGTACAGCACAGACGCTGTAAAAGCTGTTCTTTCACTTAACCCAAAAAAAGAAGCAACAAATTTAAAAAAATATATATATACAAATGTTTATGCACACTTATCTAAACAACAGAAATACACACGCAATTTTCATTTCCTTTTTCCTTTCCCACAACACTTTATAATAGGCAAATTCGTTTGAATTTTTTGGAAAAAGAACATAGATAGAGAGACTTAACTGCCGGTTTTATGAATGTATTAGACTACCATTATATCTAATATTTATGTTGTGTATAGTCCGAAATACAATTTTTCTGAATAATTCTCTATCAGTTCACAGTTGGTTAGTTGGTTACGTTATCACATCTGAGGTTTCGAATCTTATAATATCACTTTCGCATCAAGACCTCTGCTTAACGAAGTCTTCTGCTGAAAAATTGGTTTATCTTATCTTAACTTTATTACAATCTTCTTTTCCTTACTTGGATTTCGATTACATTTACCTTTGCTATATTTTTTGTATATTTCATTTGTTAAAATTTACTACGTTAAGTAGTTTAAAAATTTTCTACTCAGTCATAAAATATATCTATTCAGTCTATAGTATTTTAATTAAATATCGAGGCATTTAAGGCCTAAAAGAGTAATTTTTTTTTAATATCTTAATGCACCATAGTTATTTTGGTCAACTTAATTTTCAAAAGCTTTTGCTTAACGTTAAAATTTTAGCTATTATAGAGTAATATGGTAATTAGTATTCGTTTATCTTAACGCCATTGCTCTAGCATATATTTTAATTTTTATATTTCGTAATTTTTACAATTCTTCCTGTATTTCCCCAACTGTTTTCTTAACAGTTGTTTCCTTTTTGAACCAACCAACATCAAGTGCAACTGCAAAGAGGCTCATCTAATAATAGTCTGTTGTTCTGAAGCTTTTGGATTCACCGAGTAAATATATCTTCACTGAGAATAGACAAGCGCATAATTCCCGATTAAGCACGAGTTTTATCCAGCAGTGCTTCCTGCAAATCCCTCTCCTAATAACCTCGAGTACCCGCAAGTCATCTTCAGGGACCCACCATCCAAGTTACGTAAGCATTATTGCACTCTTCTAAAAAACCAGTTATTTTATTCATTTTATTACATTTTATTAAATTCATTTCATTACAATTTTCACCTAATTTTTGTTTCTAAGGTAGTATACCTTTAAGATTTGTAATATTTATCTAGTCTTATTATTTTTGTTGTTTTACCATCTTGTAAAGGAATTGTAAACCAAAATCTAATTATTATCATTATATTGATAATATGTTATATTGTTGTTTAATTGTTTTAACCGGTCATGTATATTCAAGAATAATAATTACCCTACCTAAGATTTCTGTTTCTCTCTTGACAGTTAAAATTAGAAATACGCTGGCTTCCATTTGGCCTAAAATAAATTCAATTATTAAATTCGCATAGGTTACCTACTCCCTATAGAACTAGTCTGGAGCTAAGTTAACGTACATCTTTTTTAGGCTGATGCTCCGATTAAAGAACTTATACCTAGATACATAACAGCTATCTCTTCACTATGTACCTTGTTTGCGCCTAACATAGTCACATTATATGTATTATACCGTGTGTGTAGTCGCGGGCTAGGCATGGGGAGTAGAATTGCAACATCGCGTGTGCCAGCTGGCTGAAATGAAATAACAGAGCTGGAATGCTCCACCGATGGACGAATTTACGGCTGCCGGTGTTGTCATATTTCTCTCACTACGTGAATGTACATGCCTAATGGGAAATTACACGCACGGTATATATGAGGATAGATAAACATAACATCCCATAGGCAACAGCGGCCGTATATGTAGAAAGGTAAATATTTTCATTAAAATGAATTATTGCAATTTCTGCATTACCGGCTCTTTATACAACGTGACGTAGGCATGCAATATTACAGTAAGATGATACATTTCAAATTTAATTAACGTAAACTTTGAAATATATGTATTGATACAAATCTATAAAATTTCTCATCATTCATAAAAATTACATTTCTCTATTCTTTCTGAAAGTTTACAATAATAAGAGGGTAAATATTATACATTAGGGTGCAGCGTTAGGTAAGTGATATTAACTTTTTTAAATTTTAAAAACGCAGCACCCATCAAAAGTGGAAACAAATCCATTGAGCTTTTGCAACTTACGAAAAAAAAATTTTTTCCCACCCCCGCAACCCCTTCGAAATAAAAACGAAATATTTAAAAACGGTAATAGAGATTAATATTTTAGATATGATAAAATATAGATTTTAAATATTTTCTACTTTTTTTTTTCTTTCAATCTTTCACCCCCGCCACTCCCCTTAAAAATTAAATGCCGAATTTTTAAACGCAAAAGGTCTCTACAAGGAGGTTATGATAAATGAACAATTTTTGTTCTCTTTCATATTTTAGTTTGATATCATCTTCCACCTCCGCCACTGATATTTGGGCCACTCCCTCTTAATTGCTATCTGCGCACGCTTGACGAGTGGTGGTGAATATCACTTGATGCATGTTTGCATATTTAGTATTTAGTAAGCTGTCGGTCAAGTAGTGCCGTGCTCGGTCACTGATTTGATCATCGGTTTATAATATCTTCTTCGGTAGCCACACGCGGTGTTGTGAAAGTGTGTCAGATTTTTGGTAAATCCGAAGAATTATGCCGGTATACATTGCCGACAATTGAAGCATCTTTAAAATACTTTTTGTTTGTCCAACATAACCTAGTACAGAAAGTGAATAAAAATTGTATAAACTCTGAAGCATTCAAGACTGTAGCAGGCGTAATCGAAGAGATTTGGAAGCGAGCTTCTATTCCGATCGTCTCTAGGTCAAGAATAGTCCTAGTAGAGAATTATATTCTTGCTTAAACAGTATCAAGACCGCTAACGAAGGCTAGCGTTACTTAAATCCTTGAAAAGGGATATACAAAAAGAATCTTTTCAAACTGCACTTACATATTTTAAAAAGTCGACCAAATCTCTGTTTAATATTGCTATTTGCAAATGAGTTGATTATTTAAAATGTCGTTGTGAGAAAAACTGCAAGGTAAGTTTGGTTAGGAGGAATTTGAATAATTATGATTTAAAATACTTTCATTTTTTACAGATTCCGCTTATGGAACGAGATTTTATTTAGGATCAAAGGTCGTGTCGCAAAATGAAGATAGGAGGAATTGATAAAGAACATTGTAAAAAACTTCAAAAACGCAAGGCTAAGGAACTTCGCAAATGTTCTGATGAAAATTGACCTAGTTGTAGCAGTCAGTACTCAATGAAGAAGAAATAAATGAATCACCCGATGAAATAACCGAAATGCAAAATGATAATGAGTTTGCTGCTAATTATGATTCTGCACAATCTGATCTTGACACTCCGGCTGACAATGCCAATATTACTAAAATACAAAAACGAAATTGTTTGAAGCTTGATATTTACCCACTGTATTGGATAGATACAAGATATCTGATAGGGTTGGTGCTGCAATTGCTTCTGCTGCTCTGCTCGATGCTGGCGTAGTTACTAAAGAAGATCAATCCAAAGTTTTTGATCCGATCCAAAATAAGAAGGGCGAGAATAAAGAAGAAAAATGAACTACAAACCGAAGCATCGATTAAGTCAACTCGAAGGTCATATTTTGATGGTCGTAAGGATAAAACCATGGCACTATCACAAGATCAGAGACACCGCACGCTTAATGTAGAAGAGCACATTGTTTTAATCGAAGAGCCAGGATCCTGTTATCTAGGACACGTATCATCTGCATCGTCCAGTGCTTTAGACATTTTCACGAGTATTAGAGAACTGTTTGATACTTCGTCCAATTCTCTAAGCAAAGTAGAAGTAGTTGGCTGCGGCAGGACCGTTACTAACACAGGCCATATGAATGGCATTATTGTACATTTGGAAAAGACATATCAAAACCCCTGTTCAATGGTTCGTTTGTTTATTGCATGCGAATGAACTGCCATTGCGCCATTTGATTCAGCACTTAGATGGCAGTACACGAGGGTCCAATAATTTGTCAGGAATAATAGGCAATGCACTTCAAAGCTGCGAGAATCTTCCCAGAGTTAATTTTGAAAAAATAAATGTTACATTGCCAAAATCGACAGGAAAACTTTAAGCACAGACCAGGCTTACCTCTTTGGCTTATAGGCGAATTTTAAAAATTCGCAAACAGTCACAACCTCAGACCATCATTCGGACATTCATCCTGCCACAATTTAATTTTGAAGCTACCGAATATTGGAATCTTCTAGGGGACTGGCAAAGGTTTCCGCTTACTGAACCGCCCCTTTTGAAAAACGCATGTGAAGATGATTTGAAAGAAATTGTCACAATTCCTTAGATTCTTTGCTTCTTCAGGAAATTAAGAAGTTTCCATGTCACAGTCAGGCTGTAGAAAGGGCAGTCAAGGTTGTTACAGAATCCTCGATGATAGTATGTGATGAAAAGAAGCGCGACGGAGTTATTAGGAACATCCTTCTCTCCAGGAATGTTATGCCAAAATTTAATACCAAGAATCATTTTTCTGCCAATTAAATTAAATAACCTTTTAAATTTATACATTTTTTGTTAGTTTTTGTAAATGTTCTCGCATCTTTCGTATTAAATAACTGATTCTGTAGCTGATGGTCTAATTCATTTCCTACAAACCTTGGTATTTAAACTTTTATGTTCTTGCGGGGATGCAAAATGTAACAAAGAACAAAAATAATGATGGTCTGTTTATTGCAAATTCTTAATTGCGGGGGTGGAAAAATCGATAGAAATAAAAAACGTAAATGTTATTTTAATTCTAAATCCCATGTTTTGAGCCCTGTTGCATTTTTCTGATCGAAAATCAATTTAAAAAAAATTTAAGTTATTGCGGGGGTGGAAAAATTGATCGAAAAATAAAAAATATTAATGTTATTCTAATCCTAAATCCCATATTTTGAACCCTGTTACAATTTTCTGATCAAAAATCAATTTAAAAAAAAAATTAAAGCTATTGCGGGGGTGAAAAAATTGATCGAAAAAAAATAAAAAATGTTAACGTTATTCTAATCCTAAATCCCATGTTTTGAGCCCCATTACAGTTTCCTGGTCGCAAATCAATTTTAATGCTACACCCTATTATACATATTTACATGGCTAAATTGTTAATATTTTTTATTTGAATGTTGGTCATTATAATTTATTCTGTTTCTGCACTATTGAATGGCATATTGATAAACATACCACAAATTAGACAAGCCTTAAATTCAATGTTAAGATTGTCTGTGTGGGAGTTACATATTTAACATAATAAATACATGCTGCTTTCTGAAGGATATTAAAGGAAATGTGTATTGAAGGGATATTAAAATTTAATTGCTATTCACCTTATTACAACTGTAAACTGAAATCCATCATGTTACGACTATGAAGTATATACCTACTTATGAAACGATCGATTTTCTTCTTTTCTAAACTGCTTTCTGCAAACAGCACGGCACTTCACCATTTTGCACTAAATATATTGTCACTAAACTGTGTAAATATGACTTCTTCACAACTTCTTGTTCGGAGAACACGAAAAACTTTTATTAACATTAATGACGGACACGTCAAAACTGAGATTGTGATAATCGAACTGAATCCATCATCATGTCCGAAGCGGCCGCGAATAGAACGACGAGCCAATCGAGAACTTATGGGATGTTTGCTACTGAAGTGCCTTAGGCTGTGATTATCTCAGCAATAAACAAGCCAATACACATAATATACCTAGGTATAAGTTCTTTAATCGTAGGGTTGATGGCAGAAGCTGGTAAGGTATAGTTGTAAGTTTAGGTTGTTTAAAACTGTAATAAAAAATAAAAATTTTTATAATAATTAATTGTATAATCGGTATATTTTGTCTACAATTATTTATTTGTGGCATTTGTATGTTGTCTTTTAAACATGTACCTATGCATGTACCTTATTATTATTATTATATTTTTAAAGAAATACTGCCTAGAACTGAATTTGAAATCAAAAGTTAAACTACCCTGTATTAGAAGGTAATCGAAGTGGCATCAAGACGCCTCAGAGCCACCTCGTTTATTGGATTGGAAACTGTCCTGCACCTTTTCCAGTACACTAGGTCCGTGATGTACGGCGACCATATCCTGATATTCGCTTAGCCTGCTTCTTACTGATAATGTATGGCTGTACATTTAATACCGGCATACACGGGATAATTCCTCACGTCGCCGAAATCCTTAATGCGAAGGATTACACGCAGATTTACCAGCTAGCCAGATATGAGAAAGCAAACTGGCGAGTGCAGAAACGGCTGCTTGACCGATGATGTCGTAGGGAGGAATTTTCTTTGCACAATGTAATTGCTGGATTTATGTAGCAGCATTTCATATTTCAAAGCAGAGTCATGTAGACATTAAAGACATTAAAAGGCCATGTTAGCATATAGGACATTAATAGGCAATCTAATTTTATTACTTTTTTATTTATTCAATAAACATGAAATAAAATTGTAAAGAGATATACAAGAAAATATATAAAAAAAAGGTTGGCCCGCGAACATCGGATGCGCAGGAAATTCGTTGTGTTCGGGTGGGGAGAGCTCAGTTTACCTAGCGTCTAGCGCTCTCATCTGGTTTACTTCGGTAGTCTTCATAATTTCTTTGGCTTGTTAAATAGATTAAATAGATTTTGTTATACATGTTGCGCAAAACATATAAAAATGTAGATTTTTAATATTAAAAGATTATAAACCAATCTTTCTGAAGCATTAAAATTAAAGAGTTAAAAGGAGTAATCGAAAAACCAAATAAATTTTGTTCATGAGAGTTATTGGTACTAAGATATTTGATATTAAAAATTGAAAATAGATTTTCTAAAATTAAATGTGAGAGAAAAGTCAATATTTATTTATTTAACTTAATAAAGTGAGGTAAAGACAAGCAGTAACGTTTTTTTCATTATGAAACCTTCCTACGTCAACACATTTCTTCATCCTTTTTCGAAATTCGTTATAAACATTGTGAATAACATCTGGTGTTACTGTAGCTATGGCATCAGTTATTCTGTTTTTCAAATTGTCAATATTATCTTGCATGTCATTAAAAATAATCAATTGCAGTGAGGTCCGGAGACCGCGCTGGCGAATATATCGGTCCATGGCGACCCATTCATTTTTCGGGGAAATGTTCATTTATGACAGTCATCTTGTTGGAATATCATGAATATCATATTTCTTCTAAATTCCAAAATTTTCTTCATCCAATTGAGGCAAAAATTATTCATTAAAAATTTCCAAATAATAATTTGCGTTCAACCTCCCGTCCAGGAAAAATGGACCAATTACTTTGTTGAACGTTAACGCACACCATTGGCTTTCTAAAATTTGTGGCTGTTTGTACAAATCCTAAAGTGAAGATTTTCGTTTGCCCAATAGCGACAATTTTGACTAGAGATTATCTAATCAGTATTTTTTGTTTTCTTCATATCTTTAACCATAAACATCGAATTTACATACCAAAATTCTTACCGTATATAAAGAAACTTGTGCACCGGGACACTTCCAGTGGTGGTGGTGGTGGTGCATAATTATAGGATACCTCATCTGCAACACTGCAACACTTGATCAAATAAATGCGCTAGCATCTTTCTGAGGATATTAATTGACAAATAATGTTAACAAATGAGAGTAATGTCACCTAAGCATTATTTGACAGCAACAATCTTAATTTATATTCATAAAATGAGATAGCGGTCCTAGTCCACGCAAATTAGATATTTTAGAAGAAATAATTTGTAAAGTAATAATATTTGGGATACGTACTCTAGATGGAGTTAAAAATAGATACCCGAAAAGTTCCCCTCCAATTTAGGGGTGGGACGTCCTTTTTCTTGCAAGAAAACCACCCCCAATAGTGACTTAACGCTGGTTTTTCACTTTTATCTTGTAAACCGTTCGTCGGAAGAGAAAAAAGTATAGGAAATAAAAAATTTGTCATAAATTCTGCACAAAAAATGTCCTATTAACCTTGTAGCTTATCCTCATCTATTTCGCGCTAACAGCGTCCAAACAAAAGGGTAGTTTGGGGCTCAGAGGCAAAAATCGATCTTATTCCAAGTTTCACAGCGAATATCTTAAAACTGGTTACTTTAACGAGAAAAATACTCAGGAATGAATTTATAGAGCGGAATTTTTCCTATAAGATACATACCTATATAGCGGGTTTTGACGCAAGTGATTTTTATGTGTTTTCCACCTTTTTTTTTCCGCAAAGCTGTGTTTTTCAATTTGAGCTCGTTTCCACACCACCCACGAGTTAGAGCTCTCGGTGTGTTTTTTTTAAAGGTGGTTTCCCCTGTAGGCTTATTCTACTAAAATTCTTTCCAATTTTACTCATTAAGGAGTTCCTCATCAACGAACACTTGTTCGAATTCAGAATTTAAACATCCTTGCCCATGGCAATTAGAGCACATTGTTGAGCAGCGCAATCCAACATTAACATAGCTGCATCCTTTTCCGCAACCCTTTTTGCAGCTGCAGGATATTAGTTTTATTGTAGAAATTGGTGATGGTAACTCGGTGGTATAAATTGGTGCTAAAATGTTGCCTACTTTCTTCCAACCCCATTCCGTTAGTTCCAAGTTTTCTCCTCGCTAAGCATGAATTTGGAGAAATACTCTGTAAGAATGTTGATGTAATGCCTCGGATGTAGGTGGCAGTCTTAGTAGAATCCCGGCAGTACTAGATTGACCGACTAACTTATTGAAGATAATGAATCTTTGTTGACTGATTGAAGATGTCTCTTTTTTGGGGGCTTTGTATACTGCTAACGCGAATTGCTCTCCAGCACTTGTAATTTCTTTTTTCGTTGATCTACGGTTGTTGAATATACGGACAACCTCTTCGAGACTTTTTCATTTATTGACCACTGTATCGTTTTCATGAGAATCATTTAAGGCGGTTTGAACTATGAGTACGTCACCGTCATTTACATCAGTAATTGTTTTGATTTCCTCGTTTTAAATCTTTCCACCAATTGCGAAATATACCGCTCCTTGTTTGTGAGATTGTTTATCATTTTTGTCATTGAAAATAATTTCCGGTGAAATGCGTTTAAAAAGTCGCTGCTGTCATTCGACACAGTCACTTCTTGGCCGTAATGATTACGAATAAAGCGAACGTAGGCTATATAAACGTAGAGGTGCCCTAATTCGGCGGGCGATACTACATGATGAATCAAATTGCCGCCATCAACAATGAACTGGCAATTGGAAAAATCTATTGGCCTCTCTCGTACAGCATTCAAATATCATACAGAGACGATTTCTTAGTTTTTCTCATTAACTCTTTCTCATCGAAGAGAGGAAGAGGAACTGAAGCAAGCTCAAAGTTGAAGCATGACTCCAAATCTTCTTTTGAGTGAACAGTACAGATTATCCTCTGATATAATTGCGTGTAGTCGAAAAACACAGCTTTGTGGAAAAAAAGGGAAAATACATAAAAATCACTTGCGCCAAAACCCGCTATATATGCATCTTATAGAGAAAATTCCGCTCTATAAGTTCATTCCTGAGCATGTTTCTCGTTAAAGTAACCGGTTTTAAGATATTCGTTGTGAAACTTGGAATAAGATCGATTTTTACTTCTCTGTTCGGACGCTGTTAGCGTGAAATAGGTGAGGATAAGCTATACTTTTTTCTCTTCCGACGAACATTCCAAATATTATAATATATAAATTATTTCTTCTATTCACTGTTTTTTAATCTAATTTGCGTGTACTATCCACTTCTAAAAATAATACGAAGTTAATTTAATCAAGATAGGGCCTGAATCGAAAAACTTTGAAACAACTCTTTTAACTAAACTTACTAATAATAGTTACAGACAACGTTTCATTACAAGTAATATATAGTCTTTAGTCTTTAAAAAATAATAATCCGTAATAAGACGTGGAAAGAAAAATCGATTTAATTTTTAATATCAAATATCTTAGTAACAATAATTCCCATGAAAAAATTTACTTGACTTTTCAATTACTCCTTTTAAGCTTTTCAATTTTAATGATTCAAAATGTATGAGTTTTGAAAATCCACATTTTTCTATTTTTTGGGCACCCTGTTTAACAAAATGGAAGTTTCGTAACGTGAATCGTATTACGAGCAAACGAAATTACGAAGAATAACTTTTTCTCGAGAAACTGGAAGTAAAATATTTTACAGGTATAGTTAAGTCCATCCGTGGATACACTATATTTTTAAAAACTCAAACTGAAACATGACCGTAATAAATTTAGAAAAATTTTTGTATGAACGTAAATTTATTTTCGTAACGCCATATTCTAAAATGACATTTATTTGACAGTTTCAATGAATCAAAACAATGCCATTATTGACAAATGTAAAATAAAGAAAAAAGAGTTAAATAAAGAAATTTTATATCACAGTGTGAATCAAATAAAACTTATTGGTATCTATGGAAACAGCAATAGGATAGGGTGTTTTCACTTTTTTTTTTAAGTCGAAAAATACAAAATACTTATGGTAAATATTACAGCTGAAACAATTTTTCGGCAAAAAAATGTTTTTTTATAATTTTAAAAGAAATATAAATTCAAGTTAAATATTTCCCGCCAAAAAAGACAAATCTAGTATTACTGGTCATCTGTGACGTCACTGCCTATGTATGTCAATGATTATAAAATCTAACCTTACTTAATGACTTTTGTTGTCATTGTAAATTATAAGTCAAAAACATGAATAGTGAACCAAATAAGTGGTGTTTTGTGCCAAGGTGCAGAAATACTTCAGAAAATGCTCCAAATAAAAAGTTCCCATGTGTTTCTATAGCGAATTATTCACGGAAGATTATTTTAATGTAAGTATATGTTTATCTTTTCTCATCATGGTAAAAGTTAACCGATGATAGCTAGATGGATGGATTATTACCTTCAATATTATAAATACATCATATATACTTACCGTAAAATTATGCTTGTAATGGTATGAGATTTATTTTGAATTGAAAGTAATATATTATAGCTTCTAGTATTACTGAACATTTGTAATGAAATTTTGCTAGGTTATGATTATTAATTAAAATGACCAAAATATCAAGCGATGCATGTCATGGCTAGTGATATTCGACGTCACAAATATATAAAAATACTTGTTTATTATTTTCAGCTTGAGGAAGTCATGGAAAATTAGGGTACATCCGATACAAAATTTTGAGAGGAAAAATGATTCTGAAGGAAGATGTAGTTCCACACATATTTAACTGCCAATCAGACAGAAAAGGAGCAGCGTCTGCATCAAAACGATCTCTTAAATATTTAGAATCTCACTCTGTAATAGATCATAATTTGATTGCCCACACAGACAGTGTTATTGCATGTGATGTTATTAATTTACAACCTTCCATCATTAAATAAAGTAGTTTGTGTAGTAAATATGAAACTGTAGTTTTCCCCTATAAAGAAAAAAATCAATATACTAAAAATACAAATGTTGGTTTTTATTATTCAGATAGACATATTTTCAATATATATAATTTTAATTGCCAACAACAGTTATTTATAGTTATCATAAATCCATGTTTAAAATGTTCACAATTTTGGTTTTTTCAAAATTTTTGTTCGCAACACAGAAAAGTCCTTTTTGTTGATTTGCACATAACATTTGTAAATATACTTGCGCTTTAAAGTCTGTAATTTGATCATTTTTTATATAGTTCTCCACATACTCTGAAATAATAGGTACCGTCAGGTAAAGCTGCAGAAACGAGATATAATGGCGACAAGAAAAGTCCACAATCTTTCACTTTTTAAGTTTCAATTTTTCCTCCACAACGGCCACCACCTTCTCTAAATTGCGGCCCTTTTCCATATATTTATTATCCCTTATTTTGTATGCACCTACTATAGACTCGACAGCTAGCGAACGATTACCTTCTCAGTTTCCTCACACAATTTCTCTGACATTTTATTTTTAACAAATTATAAAAATCACCACTTTTTACTACTATCAGAAGCAAATTTCAACAAAAGTTTATAAACTGACAAATTTGCAAATTTGTCTTGAACCATACATCTGAATTATATTTCATTATTTGTACACCGAGAAGATTTTCTATCCCAATATTTAATAATTCTTGTCTAACAGTGCTCTGGGCAAATTCTTCTTTCTACAGTGCATAATGAGTCTTCTGGTTTCAACTCCACATACCCAAAAGCACTATTCACGTTGTCCTCAAGATGAGCTGCAAATAAACATGTAATTATATCTCTAGCACAGACTATTAATTCTACTTTCTTTTAAGGTTACCTATGTTGTTAATATAAATAATCGTAAATAAACCAAATTAAATATATAATAATGTGTAATAATACAAAAACTAAATCATAAATTTAATAACTATTAGGCTCAAGTTGCAAACAACTAATTCATTAATTTATTTTAAATACTTACGCTGCTGTTTTTACGCCCTTCAACTCGGTTGAATGAAATCGATCATCATTTTTAATACAGAAAAATATTTAAACTAGGTAAATTGTTTGTAGAAGCTTTCACAAAATTGACAGTAACCATTTTGCACTTTCTTTAATTTGTGAGAAATACTAGGAACAGGTTTCAAATATCCAAGCCAAATATGGTAAACATGTAAACAATAATGGGTCCGTTCGGACTCTACATTAGCTGCACTAGTGCAAATATTAAAAGGAGATAGATTATGACTCTACATAAGTTGAAGAGAGACAGATTTGCACTGGTGCAGATAGTGGAGAATGTTTGAACAAAAAGCGAACAAAGCTATTTTGTCTTCTGACAGATATATGAAGCGACGTCACCAGGATCATTACCCAATAAGGTGACGTTCTCGAAATTATTCAAATATTTGAATTTTAAGTCGATTTGTTTATTAAATAATTATTTTAATCTGATGATATAATTAATATGAATGCGTTTAGGCTTTCATATTTATGTATAACTTCATATTAATGCATCATTTGAAGTGAATTGTTATATATGGAAAACACCCTATTTAGTCTATTTTTACAAAATTATATTGTTTTTTAATTTCGAATGGCGATACAAAAAATGTTGTATATAACTCAAGACTAAAATGTGTAGTTTTTTGCTCGTGTGGTTTATAGCACTCGCCTTCGGCTCGTACTATAAACACCCCACTTGTAATAAAAACACCATTTTAGCCACTTGTTATATAAAATACTATTATGAAACTTTATTTTTTAACAAATTACGTAATAACCCTATAAAAATAATTTTACAATCCCTCATTTATGCAGAGGACTAATGATTTAAACAGATTATCCGACAGCAGACATAATAAGTTCCATCTGAAAATAATTTAACAAGCCTCCTTGTACTCTGCCGGAAAATTTATTCTTCCCGTTTTATTATATCTCCTTTGGAACACTAGCCAAGAATAATAATATTCAATGTCGCGTTCCAACAGCAATCGTTAGTTAACGTCGACGACTTTCTTGAGTGTGGCATGCCGTTTAAATATGTCTGCCTGAGCGTTCGTTTGTAAATTACGTTTATTACGTTAAAGTGCGTGCTCCGGGCGTTGATAAGACTCTTATCTGCTGCGAGCCACCCGGACTAATTACATTGTTCTAGATAAAATTAACTTATCCGAAACAAGTGTATAGAATTCTTGTTTCGTTTACATATGTTTAGACACAGGGAGGTCCGTTTGTTCTTGTATTAATTTGTACTGGTAGTTTTTAAATATTTTTCAATATTTTTGATCTTTCATTAGATAGATAGATAGATAGATAGATCTTTATTGGTCATATATAAATAAATTATGTTTTGACACGTCAAAAAATATGTCAAAAAATATGGCAATAAAAACCAACAAAATAGAAAAAAAAAGTACACTATAAATAAAACAAATAAATAACAAAGTAGAGTAAATACCAATAAAGCACATAGAATAACAAACAAGCATTATCACACACATATCAAGTTTATAAAATTAAACGAGAAAAATCAGTTGACAAGAATTCGTCAAAATCATAGAATGCATTTTCAAGGAGGAAACGTTTAATAGCATTTTTAAAGCGAGTACAGTCAAGTGTTTGTACAGCAATCGGTAACACACTGAAAAATTTTACTGCATAATAGCAGGTGCCATTTCTGGTTTTTGAAAGTCGGAAAAAATCCAAATATATATTGCCCCTATTACGAGTTGAGTGCGTATGTACACTTTCACATGTTATCCAGTTATTAAGGTTATTTTTAACATGGACAAGGCACTGCAGTATATAATTACAGGGTAAAGTCAGTATCTTAAAGCTTATAAAAGCATCCCTACAATCATCTCTATATGATAGCCCAGCAACGATTCTGACAGCCTTTCTTTGTAGTGAAAAAATTGTTGAGGTATGTGCCGAGTGGCCCCATATTAAAATGGCATAAGTGAGGGAAGATTGAATTATTGCATGATATGCCATTAAAACCGTTGACTGTGACAAACAATTTTTTAAATTGCGCAATAAGAAAATATTGCGTGATATATTCTTGCAGATGTAGGACGTGTGTTCCTCCCATGTTAACTTACTGTCCAAGATAATGCCCAAAAATTTAACGCAATGAGAGGTTATTTGTACAGAGTGCTGTCTATTTAACATCTTGAAATATTTAGAAAACAGTAAAAGAAAAAGATTTATAACCTCTTAAATATATATAGGGGTGTATCGCGAGCAAACAGATATGGTTCAATGACAGATAGAGGACGCCGAGAGTAATCAGAATCACCCATGTAAAAAGCTAGTTTGGTCTTTGTTGCTGAAATATTTTATATATTTTTGCCAAAATATCTTCTGGTTATTACTTACGGATTTTTGTGCAAAAATGTTTTTTCTGCGATGATTATACAGGTTTACAAAAAAAAAAGATTTGATCTGGGAATGGGACCTATCATTTTATCGTCAAAATACGTTTTTTTTGACAATTTTTGACGTTTACTCAAAATCTACGCGGTAGGAAACTTTTTTAATTGAAAATTCGGATTCAGCACACAAAAATACTTAAGACATGATAGGTCTCATTCCCAGATCAAAACTTTTTTTTTGTAAACCTGTGTTATTAAAAAATATTGTCCGGTTATAATATACCTATTTGATTAAATAAAATAATAAGAAGAAGAATTCTTTAAAAACCATGAAAAGCAATAACCATTTCTTCATGCACTAGCAGCCTAGAAAAATAAACATCATTTCTTGTACGAAAAGTAAGATTTCAACTCGTCCTGCAAGGAAACTTTTCAATGTTCTCTTTCACGAAACTTGGTCTCTAGGGTTTCTGGGGTCTCTTTGAGTCCCTTCTCTTGAATTTTAAGCCCAGAAAATG
The DNA here is from genome assembly GCA_936432065.2 of Rutpela maculata. Classification (NCBI taxonomy): domain Eukaryota; kingdom Metazoa; phylum Arthropoda; class Insecta; order Coleoptera; family Cerambycidae; genus Rutpela; species Rutpela maculata. The sequence continues at coordinate 91,738,204 of OW386291.2, forward strand.
ATATTCAGAATGGCGGATCCACCTTGGCGGACATTAGGCTGTTTAAAATTAATCAATCACTAGATTCGTACAAAACTTGATCTTCGGCTTTTCAATTTCCATTTTAAATTTAGCCAACGTATTTCAACAGAGAGGCTTAATATTCACTAATATGCAGTCAGATAGAATAAAATCAGCACAACACAGAAATTCATATAAAGGGTATATATGCCTGGTAGAGGAAAGTGTGGAATACGGCAACCACGAAGACATCGATATCATACGGTATACTGACCGACTGAAAACGTCAAGTAGTGCCAAAACTGGAGAACATGGGATTAATCAGAGACCTGGTTAGAGAACTTTCGAAGAATATAATGTGGCTAAGTTAATAAATTCTATTAAAACTCATGCCACAGGGGAAGATGGCCTCTCAATTTATGATATTAAACTTTTCATGCATTTTGTCTTCCTGCAATAACACATATAATAAATTTTTCACTTTCATATGGTAAACCTCACTATGGAAAAAAGCCGTAGTAAAACCTATAGCTAAAAAAAATAATCCTGTAAATTTCAAAGATCTAAGGCTAATTAGTTTACTCTGTGCGATATCAAAAATAATTGAGAGGCATAAACAAATATATAATCAAATCTATGAATATCTGCAAAAAAATAAATTATTGTCGACTTGTCAGTCAGGGTTCAAAAAAAAATCATAGTATAACTACAGCATTAACACACACAGTTGATGATGTTATCAGAGAAATAGACAATGGAAAGTACACTTGTCTGGTACTGCTGGATTTCTCATTCACTACTGCTATCAAAATTACATTATTTTGGATTTTCAGACATTTCACTGCAATTAATATATATTATATCTTAAAGAACGCAGTCAATGTGTTATAAATTAAATGTCTCAATTTGAAACTTTAAAGGTGGGTATCCCACAATGATCAATCCTACTATTTTCACTATATGTTTGTTATTAAAAATACCACTCTCCATCAATATGCCGATGATTCACATATTTATTGTTCATTTGATCTAGCAGATAATATCTCGATACAAGTTAAGATCAATCAAGATTTAAATAATATACAGTGTGTCCCAGGATAGATGTAACAAGAGGTGTACTGCCCTGCTATGACAATAAGTCGTATCTGAGAAAACGTAATTTTAGAGAAATCAACTATTTTCTGAATTTGTGTTATGCCATCTACATTTCATAATTCATGATTTTCATTTTTGGCAAATAAATATGTGTCCCTTTTTTCAGTGTAACCATATAACAAAACATTGTATATATGTTAAGTTACGACAAATAAATGTGGTAATGATCGGATATGACTTTTGAGCTTAGTGAGTAGGTATATTTTGTAGATATGACACATATTCGTTATGTATATTCACTAGTTTTGCTTTAGATACGACTTCTACATTTTGTATAGTGAGGATCACTAATGCAATTAAAATCTCAAAAATTAATTTTTTGCAGTTACGACATCTTGTCAGGGCAAGTGTAATGGACCAAAAATCTTGGAATGGTATTTGGGGATTGAGTCCTGCTTGTTGTAAAACTAAAGTATACCAAAAATGACTTGATTTGGTGTTCTACAGGGTGTTTTATAAGCAAAGTTGTAAAAATCACCACTAATAAAGTACCTTTATTTTTCAAAATATCAAAAAATTCCACTCAGAAAAATTATTTAGAATGCAGTTTTATACCTCTGCACCAAATTTCAGGAGTATAAAATTATTTTTTTCAAACTTCCCATTTTTTCAATAAATTAGTATTTTATTTTGAACCATTCAATTAAAACTGCATAGAAATTATTTTTTGTGAATTAATATTTAAAGTTGTGTAGAAGCTAAAAGTAGGCTATGAGAAAAGCAGTGGATACACATTTATCATTTATTATTGACATATCTGTCAAACGTAGTCAATATTGTCCTTAATTTCTGTTTCAAATTAACGAACCAAGCATACAAAATTAAGTGAAAATGGTACTCACAGTGCGTGAAAAAATTTATATTGTGCAATGCTACGGAATTGGCGGTGAAAACTCGCTAAAAGAAGTGGTAAGCCAATTTAATTTGAAATTTCCAAACACTGCTTTGTCACGTACTCAGGCTATGAGAATAATTAAAAAGTTTCTGGCTACTGGTAGTGTTCTTAACATGAAAAGAAAAATAAAAACATATGATGAAGACAATGTTGGGGCTATTATAGCTCATGCCTCTGTTATAGAAAATCCTAGGATGCCACTAAGAGAGAGATCAGTTCTTATTAATATTAGCAAGTCTGAACTCCAAAGAATTTACAAGGCAAAGAAAATTAGGGCATATAAAACAAATTATAAACATACGCTTGAAGAGGGAGATGACGGCCGTAGGTTGGATTTTTGTTTGACCATTGGAGAAAAAATCATGGAGAGAGATTTTTTCATCATTTCATCATTTTCTCAGATGAATCCACATTCACAACCAATGGTGTTGTTTCATCTCAGAATTGTCGGTTTTGGGCTTCTAAAATCAAAGTTTTAGAATTCATTGTAGAAGACAATATTATAAAAAAGTGAATGTGTGGTGTGCCGTTTCTTATCACGTTGGAGTTATTGGACCTTATTTCATTGAGGGAAGGTTAAACCAGCACACTTATTTACAGCTTCTTGAAAGATTTTCTGAAGAACATTTAAATATTTTAAGAGATATGCCTTTAGTTCACTTTCAACATGATGGTTGCCCTGGCCACTCCAGAGAAATGGTTAATCGGTGGTAGAATTTAAATTTTGGAGAAAATTAGATTGCCAGGAATGGACCGATCAAGTAGCCGGCGAGATCCCCAGACCTATCAATATTGGATTTCTTTTTATGGGGTCGCCTCAAGCAGTCGGTTTACGCTGAACCACTTCCTAACGATGTAGCAGTATTGAAGCAGAGAATTACAAATGCCGTAAACTCCATACCGTTAGATAATATTCGAAACAGTTTTAAGGACTTCAGGCGAAGGATCGAAATGTGTGTGGATGAGGGTGGTAGCTACGTCGAATAATAAAAAAATTGTAAACATTGTTTTGTATTAGTCAATAATTAATTTGTTTGTGAATCTGTTATGTTTTTGACATTTATTACTTGTTATAATTTTTAAACCTCATTAATCTTCTGTTAGTAATTGTTTCTTGTTTTACAATTAGTTCGATTAACATTATACCTTCCTGCATCTCGTATATTCAATTTTTTATTTATCAATAACCTACTTTTTAAGATGATTAACATTTGCTCCTACACTCCGTTAAATATGAATTCAACTCTTAATTCGCAAAAAATGGGAAGTTTCAAAAAAATAATTTTATATTCCTGAAATTTGGTATAGAGGTATAAAATTGCATTCTAAATAACTTTTTTTAGTGGAATTTTTTCATATTTTGAAAAATGAAGGTACTTTATTAGTGGTGATTTTTACAACTTTGCTTATAAAACACCCTGTAGAACACCAAGTCATTTTTGGTATACTTTAGTTTTACAACAAGCAGAACTCAATCCCCAAATACCATTCCAAAATCCAAAATTTTTGGTCTTGTTACATCTATCCTGGGACACACTGTATATATAAATATGCATATGACCATAACCTAAAATTAAATGCATCCAAATCACAAGTCATTTTAATAGGAACAGTGCTAATGAATAAAAAATTTCAATCAATGTATTTAATTTTCAAAATAAATAATGAAATAATTCCAGTGTTCAATGAAGCAAAAAATATGGAGATATGGTTTATGGTAATACGCTGTCTTCTTTAATAAAATATGCCATACAAAAAGTTCAAAACTCTTGTATGAGGTACATTTATAATATTCTCTTCCGCAATCACATCACCCCGTATCTAAATGAGCATAAAATGTCAAATACAGAAAACAGAAGATTATATCATACGTATTGTTTTATAAGGAAGATCATTAAAACAAATGAGCCAACTTATTTGAGTTCTAAATTAAATACACATAACCACGATCGTGATACCAGAAAAACCAACCTTGTAATAGTCCCTCACAGAACGGCCACTTTTCAAAAGTCATATACGTATATAGCAGCCCATTTATGGAATGAACTCTCAAATGAAATAAATAAAACTTGAAAAATATAAAAAAATTTCAAAATATATTGAATCTCAATTGTTGCTAATCCAGCGTCAATAGTTCTGTGGTGTCCTCCTGTATTTTCAGTTCTTTATTGGTTATGTAGAATATTTTTCAGAGAATTTTGTGCGGAGACCTCGTGCACACCTCTGTTAGTTTGTGGTACGTCATTGTTATGAAAAGAGATATTTTAGTTTTAGTTTTAATTTAGGTTTAGTTAGTAGTGCTGGGCAAATGGAAGAGGGCAGTATTGTCGAATTTGTACCATTTCATTTATGAATAAATGTATTTATTATTATTAGTACCGCAGTGTTTCTAGCAGAAATCACGACCATAGGAGTCTGTGTACAAAAAATTGTACGGAATTTATATAGGTAGGAGAATCCGCCATGTTTGACAGCCAAACAGCTCTTAAAGCTCTAGTGGTATCTTCTAAAATAGTAAAAGGCTACCTGGAATACTTTCCGAAATTGGCTGAACACAACTACGTACAATTCTAGTGATTCCCAAGACGCCAAGGCAATGTAGGCAATACAATGTAGACATGTTAGCCAAATAAGGCACAAAACTGTTTTGACGGGATATACTACAGTACTGCAAAAGAGTTGGTGAAGAATCTGCCAAGGTAGAAACATTACTTGCATGGGATGGCATTTTGGGAATGTGGCAATGAGACTAATTTTGGACGATCGCTTTACGCTTTTACTTCTATTCATGTAATCCTAAAAATACAGTAGTGATAGTAGAAACAAACATTATTTTTCCTTTTTAGTGCATTTTTAACAGTCATGTTTTTTTAATTTTCCTATATTTTTCGCTATTTGCCTTGTCGTCTTTGTGATGTGTAGTCAATAAAGTCACTGCCTTACTTTTCTATCTTGCCATAACAAATCAAGGAAGCAATTAACTTTTGCTGGTTTTTTTTCTAAGGTGACTAAATTTTTTTATTCATTAAATATCGAGTCAAATCCAAAGAAGCAAAAATCTTTTCAGTCTTCATATTTCAGTATTTTCAAGTTCTTTTACTCTAGCTTCTTTCACCTTCCTTTACTTACCTAAGTAGCATAAGAAGCTGTAATAAAGCTGCGCCAACATTGCGGCAACGAGAACTGGCAGTTATTTAGCTATAGCAGCTACCACGGAAACCTCATAATAAGATTGCGATAGCGCTGCAACAGTCAAAGTGGTGCAATATTTTCTTGCTTTGAAAATGTAGCCATTTGACTGGTGGAAGAACCAGATACAGCCTTTTGGCTGTATATTTTTGGAACTACATATGATAAACATTTTGGCTGTAAAATAGACAGACATTATTGAATACTAATATGAAAATGGATGGATATACCTTATTGTACATGTACTTATAAAAATATCAAGACGATTTTGACGACGAATCGTGCATAAAATTGAATGCGGTTATCACTATTTCATTAAATATGTATGTAATTCTTCTGTATGTTCGAAGGGCTTCGGACATTCTCTATTTTTATAAAGCTATTAATCTCCTCCGAATTATAATTTTCATGTATATCGCCAGAAAATTTTTTAAAATTACTAACTTCTTAATGTTTATCCACTAGAGATACTAATTACAACACTTTTTTATTACAAAAATTAAAGCAAATGGTAATAAATGTAAAAAAATAAATATTGTTCAAAATGGCTGCCCCTCTCAGTTCTCGTTATTTACAAGAAATATGGCCGCTAATTTACCTAATAATTGACAGTAAATTGGCTGTTAAATGCAGTTGTAAATGCGAATCTCCAGCCCCAAATGTGGAGAATATAGTTTAGCCATCAAACTGCATTTTTTTAGCTTTAAAGTATACAGTATAATCAAGAATCACTACTAGTTGTTCCGACTGTTAGTAAGCTGTTGCTAGAGCTCTAGAAGGTATATTTCAGGTGACCAGAAATCTAAATAACAATTACAGGTTGTTTAATTTTGTTAAAGGTACCTATAATATTATAGGTACCTATAATATTGCCGTAACAAAATTAAACAATCAAATGGCTGTAATTGCTATTTAGATTTCTGGTCACCTGAAATATACCTTCTAGAGCTCTAGCAACAGCTTAATAACAGTCGGAACAACTAGTAGTGACTCTTGATTATACTGTATACTTTAAAGCTAAAAAAATATTTGGAATAAAAGATTCGAGATTCCAAAGCCAAATTCTAGCTAAACTCCGGTTGTCCCAACGTTTTTGCAGTTACAATTTAGCTATGAAAACTTCATACTTTCTTTACCAGCAGAAGTCTTATCACACAATAATTCGATTTCTCACAACTTTTCAACTTTCTTCAGCTGGTTTATTTAAAGTAGGATTGTTTAATTAAAAATTTCATATTGACCTTATTATCCTAAAACCGTTATCGAATGTTTAAGATATAATTAAATATCCGTAGTAGTGTAGTCACTGAAAAGCCTCTAAATATCGAGGTCCCTATGAGTGTTGTACACTATACAAAACCTAATGTGTGTTTATAACACTTCAATTTCATCATTTATGAGCAAAATTAGTTACTTAGTTAGCAGAGAGAAAACCATTTAAAGATATTTAAGGCCCACTAAAAGCTGCAAATTTGTTTCCTAAAATCTTTCATAACATGAATAGGGACTAGTGTCGAGCAAGGCTCTTTTATCAAAAACATATTATTGGAAAATAGTATTGCTGGCAATGGAATTACCTTTAATATGTGTTTATTAATATGTATAAAATGTATATGTCAATTATGTGTGACATATAATCAAACATTAAAAAATATGCATTTGAAGTCAGCCGATATCCACCATAAATGTAATTACTGGCGGTAAAATCGAATAGATTAGTTTTGCTTTCACTTGTATCACAGAAATAGTAACCCATAATGTCATATCCATTTTAGTAGTCGCATATGGTACCAATAAATTTAAAATGATATTCAATAATCCTGTGAGTTAGGCTGTAATAGGTTAAGGTTACCACCGATAGGTAGGGAGACGGGTTCCCATCAATATATAATTGAATGAAAATAAATATTAAAAAATGAAGAAAACGATGTTACACAGAAATGCAAACCATTTCTTATATATATTTATAAAACTCTAAAAGGATTTGACCCGATTTTGTGCTTTTAGCCCAGAATCTAAATGATAATCCGAAATGCTGGACAGTACAAACTACATGTATTTGCGGTAGAAAATCTGGTTAACGGTAATTACTGATTTGAAGTGAAGTGAAGTGAAGTTTGCATTACAAAGTACAATACAGTATAAACTACAATTACAATTGTACAAATGTACAATGTACATGTCATCATCGCATCCAGTTTTGTACATTTTTTTAAAACACGTCAATTCCCCCATACTTCAATAAATATTAACCTTGCTGCTGAACCTTATACACCAAGATTTCGATGTCATGTCTTCCAGACACTATTTTGGAGGAAAATATAATACAGCATCACAACTTATAAACGCGTGGCACACCTTCAGTTCTGACGTTTCACTCTTCTAATACATTAGCTATCTGATGTATTAACAGGTTTCCAGTTCTAATAACTATACATTTAGCACCCTATTCAGTAACATACTTTATGTATAAAATGAATTGTAGTCTAAAAAATTAAAAATCACGCTTTTATGAGTAGCTCACTAAAAAGCTAATAGTATATTATTCAACGAGCGGTAACGTACGTAATAAATCACGTAGACGAAGTTTACAGCACGAGCCGCACGCGAGTGCTGTAATTCATCAAGTGAGTTATTACCATTACCGTAAGTTGAATACTATACTTTATTTACGATTATAACAATAAATATTAAATTGAGAAAATTTTGTTTAAATTACTCAGTTTGTTTATTAATAAAATTAACCGTAAAATTTAATTTTTGTACACACTTTTATATTACTTGTTCTGCGATATTTCGGGTAATAAATTATGTATTGTATCATTAGCTACTTGTCTTCATTCTTGTGCTATACATATTAGTCCATCTTCACTAACCGAATTCATCATTTTTGGCACAATTATTATTATTTAACTTGATTTGAAAACGTCGAAACTATTCAAATATGATGAATCCACCTTCTTTCCCTCAATAATAACACAGCCCCACAAAAAAAAAGTTCAAAGCAGCGAACCAGACCCATGTATTCCTATGTATTTTCGGTCGCTGCATCCGAATCCGGAGTCAAAAAAAAAACCAAAATCATTAGCTGGAGCCAAAAAACACCTCTGAAATGGGATAAAAAGAAGATTAAGCTACGAGAATAGTTGTTACTTCTTAATCAATCGAATTATACAAATTAAGGTTAAAGAGTAGCGTACATACAATAGATATGAAACACACCCCCAGGGAGGGGCGAAAACTAGCCCCCATATATAAAAAAATCGATCCAAAACAGCAATTATTGCTGAAATAGCTCGAAATGTCTAAATTTTGTTAAAGTGTTAAGAAACTACATCAGGTCCGACGTAATCTTCATAAACTGCCCCTATAGGGTTGAAAACAACCACCTTTATGTTCAAAGGACATGAGAAAAACAAGAAAAAACGTAAAATGAAACAGAATTTCTATTTTCATGGATGCTATTATTGGCTGAAATTGCTTAGTACTCTAAAATAGAACCAGAAACTTACGTACCATCAACATCCTACACTGTCAACCCTCAAAGGGTGTGAAAACTACTCCCTATGTAAGGTTTAACTATAAAAAGTTACAGTGACTTCTATAAAAATTCGAAACACCTGCGTTGTGTGGAAGAGAGAAGAAACTAGACCATGTTCGACGATGTGCTTGAAAACCACCCCCACGGGGTTGCGAGATACTACCTCTATATCTGTAGGATGCTGGAAAAACAGAGAGAAACTAACCGGATTTATATTTTTATGGATGCTATGATTGGCAAAAATCGTGTTGCACACTTAGAGTTTGAAACTCATGTCCTATAAATGTTATTAAGAAACACCCCCAGAAAGGATGTAAACTACCGTAATTCAAGATGTAACGAAAAAGCTATACTGTTGCTTATTCGTTTCATTTCCATAGTTTTTTTTAGGGGTGGCGTCTCTCGTGGGGGTGATTTTCAAGCACAGCGTCGAACATAGTCTAGTTTCTTCTCTCTTCCACACAACGCAGGTGTTTCTAATTTTTATAGAAGTCACTGTAACTTTTTACAGTCAAACCTTACATAGGGGGTAGTCTTCACACCCTCTGAGGGTTGACACTGTAGAATGTTGATGGTACGTAAGTTTCTAGTTCTATTTTAGAGCACTATGCATTTTCAGCCAATCACAGCATCCATGAAAATAGAAATCCTGTTGCGTTTTACGTTTTTTCTTGTTTTTCTCGTGTCCTTTAAACTTGGGGGTGGTTGTTCTCAACTCTATAGGGGCAGTTTATGAAGATTACGTCGGACCTGATGCAGTTTCTTATCACATTAACAAAACTTAGACATTTTGAGCTTTTTCAGCAGTCATTGCTAATTTGGATCGATTTTTTTATATATGGGGGCTAGTTTTCGCCCCTCCCTGGGGGTGTGTTTCATTCTATTGTATGTACGCTGCTGTTTAACCTTAATTTGTATAATTCAATTGATTAAGATGTAACAATTATACTCGTAGCTTAATATTCTTTTTACCCCATTTCAGGGGTGTTTTTTGGCTCTAGCTAATGATTTTGGGGGTGTACGATTTTTTTTGACCTCGGATTCGGAGTCAGCGACCGAAAATACATAGGAACACATGGGTCTGGTTCGCTGCTTTGAACCTTTTTTTTTGTGGGGCTGTGTAATGGACCATTCTATTTCACCGTATCGGAAAAGAATTTCTCTCGGACAGAGCCACCTTCGTGTCGATTGAACAGGCTAGGCTTGAAGGTGATTGGTTCTGTACCTAGTGATTTATAATAACTCACTCATTATACCCCACGCTGTTTGTTTATGGATATTATTAATTGTTCAAAAGCAGTTCATTAATTAGTATATAACCTAATAAGAGTAAATAAAAAAAATTATTATTAATTAATTTAATTCAAAACCGTGGAGCAAACTTATAGAGCAGTCGAGGCATAATAAACAAAATGTAATATATTTACCTACCTACCTATATAAGTGCGCACCACACTTTTAAATTTGATTACCTAATAATTATTTTCAACGTTTTCGTGTGCTACTCATAGAAGTGCGTTTTTTAGTTTTTTAAACTATAATTTATTTTACTGCTACTTAGTTTCATATTCATTGCGTCGTTCTTACTTACAAGTCTAAAACCAATTAAGAAACTCCCATGACCACCTCCCTCCTCCATCATCAGACCCTCTTTGTCACAAGATGTAATCAAGGCCACACAGCTAAAATAGTGTAATAAAAATTAAATTAATAGTACAGTAGTATCAATACATTAATTATTTTTTATTTATTTGCTTTCATCATGATTGGAGAATATTATTTAGATATATTAAGCAAATTACAACTTACACACTTTAATATTTATTATGAAATTACCTACTTTCTGTATATTGTTGCCCTAATCTGGGCACGCTAATATACTAGTTAGGTAAATACTTCAAAACACTCATCGAAGAACCAATCAAAACAACTTTAAATATTTTCAATATATTTTTTTTTGCTTTAAAATGGTAGGAATCCTATCATGTAATTCAATACTTCGTCAGTATTAGCTAGAAGAGTAGTTGTTTAGATTGGCGTGCCCAGATTAGGGCAACAATATAGAGAAAGTAGATAATTTCATAATAAATATTACAGTGTGTAAGTTGTAATTTGCTTAATACACCTAAATAATATTCTCTTAGCAATACTTATTTAACCTTTAATTTTAAGAACATAAATGCTCCAAGATAATGGTAGCAGAGTCCAAATATAAAATTATAGTTTAAAATACTAAAGAACACGCTTTTTTCCTACAATATTATTGTATCATTTCCAAAAGTGCATAAATTTCCAAAGTTTCAAATTAATTCGACAATTAGAAGTGGGTGAAAAGTGAGTTGTAAGATTTGATTACAATGTTAAAGGTCAAGTTTGTGACGCACTTTCCGGTGAGGCCTGAAAGCGTCACTTTTGGCACCTTAGCAACAGCGGTATTTACGGATCGGTTGTTCGGGCGCCAATTCCCTATATTACGTGGGGGAACGCCACGTCCCTAAAAAAGCCAGCATAGCAGGGCTGGAGAAACTACAGTGAAGAAACGGTAAATTCCAGTAGATCAAATAGGGAAAATTAGACTCTCACACACACATCAGTAAAACGCAGAATTCGTAATACAATTAATCTTTATTACTATTATTTACAAAGTAACTTACTAACTTACGCGGCTTATTTGCAACTCTAGGGCGCGCCTGGCTCCGACCTGCTGGACCTGCTGGAGCACGTTTTCCGCGGTTGGTCGGTCAGGCGGAACTGGCACACAGCCTTGACTCCAACTACTAGTTCTCCTAGCTTAAAACGGAGGTCAAGTGGGGGGAAATGACCAAATGTGATGCGTACCAGTAATGAAATGACGTCAGCGGAACTTACAATATTTCACCACAGCGGGCTTGTGGACTTTGTAATTATTTTCGGTTTCGGTCTTAGAAAAATTCACTGTCACACTTATTTGGTTCTATATCCTGCTCGGCAGGTCTGGTCAGTAGTGAAGCTCGTGGGGAACTCTCTGTTCGTTCTCAATGTTCTCATCTCAACTGGTAGCTAGCCCATATCCATCACAGACTGAGAAGAGGGAGATATGACCAAAACTCAATACGTACAAATATCAAGTGACGTAGGCTGAACTTAGAATAGTTTTATGTAGCTGCAGTATTTCCTCTTACGTTTGCGGCTGGTCTGATGGAGGCACTGCTGCACGCTCGCGATAGTTGCTTGCGCACGCCTTTTATGTACCCAAAAATGTATCGGAGTTTGATAGTTTCACACTGCAGTATTTTATTATGGGGAAATTATATAAAATATATACCATATGCCGCAGATTTTTCAAGTAATATGTTAACTGATGTAAACAATACAACATATTTGGGTGCAACTAGGCTGGTCAAAATGCGCTTCGTTCCAAGCTAATAGAAACCTGTTAAGAATTCGACCATCTGCTTCTTCCATTGTGGCACACAAAGCGCCCTTTAAAGATATTTCGATGCCATGAAAACAGTGGAACTGACGTGTAATTTACACAATTGCCAAGGAAGAAACCTGCTATATTTTTAGTGAAAAATATACAGGATGGACACTGTTAAAAATTAACGACAGAAATGTAATAGAGGATGATAATTGACATGTAATTAACACAACTGCCAAGAAAAAAAGCTGCTATACTTTTACTGAAGAAATGTAGCTCTCACTATTGCCAGGAAGAAAATATGGTATATTTTTGGCTAAAAAATATACCAGGTGGTCGTCCAAGAGAATAATTAAAGATTAAAAGGCGGGAAGAGAACGGGACGAGGACGAGAAATCTTGTGTAAATAACTATAGATTTAATTTATGTGATTTGTGACGACATTATTTATAATTACACTTTTAACGTTTAATTCAGTAAAAATAAACTCAAGAATTACATAGAATAGAATAGAATAGAATAGAATAGAATAGAATAGAATAGAATAGAATAGAATAGAATAGAATAGAATAGAATAGAATAGAATAGAATAGAATAGAATAGAATAGAATAGAATAGAATAGAATAGAATAGAATAGAATAGAATAGAATAGAATAGAATAGAATAGAATAGAATAGAATAGAATAGATATAGGTATATAGGTATATATGTAACAAAGTAATTTATACAAATAAATACATGTTACTGTCAATATTTTATTCTTTTTAAATGTCTCACGATAAGATTCCGTTTTTTTCATACAAAAAATGGTTCTTATAATGCGTTTTTGGAGAACGAAAACCTTTTGCACATCTGAAAATTGGCCCCATACAATGATACTATATGAAACTTTGGAGTAAAATGGAGCATAATAAATATTAATCAAAGAGCCTTGGTCTAGACTACTTTTTAACACACTTACAGCAAAGCAGGATTGTTTCAGTTTGGAACATAGTTTATCAATATGCTTTGACCAGTTGACATTCTCATCTAGAGAGATTCCTAAAAAATTTGTTTCTGATTTAATTACTTCCACATCCAGTGAAAGTATAGTAACGGCAAAAAATTTTTTAAAAATTTTTATTGTTCAAATAGGCTTAGAATGTCATGAAACGTCGAGATTTTAAGTTTGAGCGAAAAAAAATTCTGTCTGTCTGTCGGTCTGTCTGTTACTCTGGAACCGTTTGAGATATTGATTTGAAATTAGGTACACGTATGTATTTTAACGAGATCTAGAACTAGATTATATTTTCATCTTGTTCCGTCGAAGGGTTCGGGGGGATTTGGGGTAAATTTGGGGTAAATAGGTAAATCAAGCAGGTAATAGTCCATAAAAATGGTATTTAGTATATACAAGAGAAGCTAAGGTCTCAAAAAAAATTTTGGCATTAGCCACCCCATTACCACCCCCACCCCATTATTAAAGGGGATCAAAAAATTGTGATTTAGTGTGTGTACAAGAACCAGAAACCTCAAAATATTTTTTTACTTCATCCACCCCCAGTACCACCCCCTATCACCACCCCCACCCCACTACCGATGTGGGGTATCGTTTTATGGGTTTTCCACATACAAAATTTTTTCGTTGTGAGTGACTCGGATAGAAAATCTGGATGTGGAAGTAGTGATTCCTTGGGCAGCGGTTTTTTTAATTAATGGCCGTTAATAGAAATTTTAGTATTATTATCACATATCTGTCTTAATTTAGTTTTAAAATACATGCACACAGTTTTTTCGTAATTTATAATCAATCTATTTTGTAGCACCATACGTGAAACTCTTGTAATACGAAATTTACTCTATAGAATAAGTCGTCCAAAGTTTTCGCTGATATCACAATAGATGTGTCATCAGTATACATGAAAACTTTCCCGTAAGTTATATAATCAGTTAATTTATTAATATAGAGAAGAAAAATCAGAGGACTGCAACACACTGCCGTACGGGATTCTTAAAGACACATCATGGGCATCTGACAGGGATATTCCTATTTTAACAAGCATACGTCTGTCTTTCAAATACGATATCATCAAATTATTTATATTGCCCCGTATACCAAGTTTTTCCAGTTTTTCACCAATAAATGAATTGTCTAGCATATCGAATGTACTGGAGAGATCGAAAAATATCCCCATGATATAATCAGTTGAGTCTAAGCTATCATTGACGAATTGCACAAGTTCAGTAGTTGCAGTTTCGGTCCATTTTCAAGAAAAATTTTATTTCTTGACCTTAGTCAAGTTTATTTGGCTATACTATACGCCAGATTCATTGTATAATTTCATGCTCCTGTTTAACTTTAAGCAAAGTCAAAGTGATTGTTTTCTAAAATGGTGCTTGTTAATTACCTCTAATAGAAATGCAATATATTTATTTTAAATTCCTGTCACCTTCATCTAGATTCCATATGGGTGTTTACTTAAATAATATTTATTAATTATCCTCAATTGAATTGTGACTGGCTTTGCTCTGTGTCAGCGTTATGAATTCAGTGCAAGTTCTTGTTATATATCACTAGATTTGTGGTTAATGTTTGATCAGAACATTTTCGTAATAAGTACATTAAAAATGGAGATTGACTTGGTTCTGTTTATATTTTTTGTACTACATATTTTGTGTCTGTTTACCGATCAGTTTTCAAAACATAGTTAATACTTGTTTTCGAATAAGGAACAGTAACGCATTAGAGTCTTTGCAAATTTTCGTTAGCAAGATCAAATCTAATATACTCGGTCACAACTCTAGATGATCTCATGATACAGTAACTTGTGAGAATAAAATGTGTAGTAACGTTTTTTAGAGCACAACAACTTTGGTTACTATTACCTATGCTACACGTACACATACACATTGAATATCGTGAAAATAAAATATGGTACGTCGGGTACACCAAAGAAAGCTGCACTTTTTGATTCGAATATGCCACTTTCTGTGGTCATAGTTGATGCCAAAAGGTAACTTTCCAAATAGGGAGCCACTCGAAAATCCCTGTAGAACACCAAAATGACGGCCATTAAAAATGACCGCTATTCGCCAATTTTTTTGTATCTCAGCTCCTAATGGTCCGATATCGATTTTTTCTGTTTGAAAGCTCTTATGAAGAGGACCGTTTTTTGTCCCTATACATTTATCAGTACACCTTAAGGTGTACAATTTTCAGAAAAGCAAATAATTTTTAATTTTCACGGACTTTTGGAGAATACTGTGATACAGGATTCAAAAACAGAATTTTGAACGATGTTCAGAGCTTTGATGCAAACAGAATACACATTTATTGGGATATTTAGTCAAAAACATGTCTGAAGAGCCGTGCGGGAGATAAAGGAGGCGTTGGTCTTTATAGCCAAGTAGCACAAGAAAATATGCTACCAAAAAATTGGAATGACTAACTCTGCTACAATCAGACTAAGACAGAACTCTACAAGTTACTTGGAGAACACACATTATTGAAGTTTGATTGCGCTAACATCAGTACTGAGATTGATGGCATAATTCATTAATCTCGGCCGGATTAAACTTCAATTAATGGAGTACAATGCAGGCAACAGGAAGAAGCAGACGGCATGGCATGATTTTTCTCCACGTTAAAGACAGTGTTGAACATGAAGCAAAAAAAATATTTACACAGTAGAACTGATGTAAGTGTTTTAACAATCTTTTTCTTTGACATTCTCAAAATTGCGGGACTTCAGGAGATGTGGATTCTCGTTGGTGCTGGGAAAGCTTAGAGATACATGAGCATTAATGCCATGTTTAAAAATATGGGTGAACATAAAGCTGTTGGATTGAGAGGATTCCATGTATTCATTATTTGCAATGAAAGGGAAACAGACTGCCTGGAAAGTTTGGAAATCATTTCCTAAAGCTGCTGAAGCCTTCCAAGCTATCTCTTTACTACAACAGTCTATTGCTGACGAGACTTTTCAAGTTCTGGAGAAGTTTTGCTTTTCTACAAAGACGCAGAAGACTTCTCAGTCAATCATGTTAGAAAGCTTCTCTTTACTTAAAAAGTCACAGTCTACAAAGTCTGCCCCCAACAAAAGAGGCACTAAGGCAGCATTGTCTTCGATCAATCTACCAGGCGTGACAAGTTTGGGATCGTGCGTGCTCATTTATGGACAACATTCCATGGCCAGAAGTATGGGGATGGACCATGGTTGCTGGAAAGTGGATGCCGGTCTGGTCTTCTCTTTCTTCTAATAAGGCAGCCTGCAGAGAGTTGGTTAAGTGTAGTTGCTCCGGATGCCGTAAATGATGCTTCTGTTCAAAGGCCAAGGTTCCATGCAAGCTACTTTGCACCGACTGCATTGGGGGTCGACAATGCAGCAATAAATATAATAAAAGGTATGCGTTTAAATGATTATTTTTAAATTAGTTTCACGGTTTCAAGATCATATTTCTTTGTTGATGCAATGCCTTAATATAATAATAATATATAATTATTTTGTTCCAGGAATGAATTGGAAGATGAAAAAGATGATTACGTGATCTAGATTTATAGAAGCTGCATAGAAGCAGTTCATTTACATGGGGTATTTCTTAGTATTTAGTCGTTTTTTATGTGTAGAAATTTGTAGAAATTTGTTTCCTTAATGTAATAAATGTTTTCAAAATAATTAAAATCACTGTTGTATATGAAAACAAGTCTTTCTTGACATATTCGGAACCCCATAAACATAAACCCTTTTTTGTAGGGAAAGAAAGGGATATTGAGCACAATTAAAAACTTACTAAGTAATAAAATTCATGAGAAAAGTGAAATCAGATTTTTGAAAATTGCGTAGAATACTTAAGGTGTAGATACATGTATAGGGACAAAAACCCTTTCAAACAAAAAAAAAGAAAATCGAAATCGGACCATTAGGAGCTGAAATACAACAAAATTTAGTGTGGCTAATGGCAGCAATCTTTAATGGCCGCCATTTTGGAGTTCTGCACGAGTTTTCAAGTGGCTCCCTATCTGAAAAGTTACCTTTTGCCGTCAACTATGACCACAGAAAGTGGCATATTCCAATCAAAAAGTGCAGCTTTTTGGCTTTTCTAGCCGTGTACCCGACGTACTGATACAACCTTTTTAGATGCTAAAAGTATATTATTATGGTAGTAAATACTGCATTTGTTAAAAAGTAGAGTAATAGGATAATACATTGACAATATTAGCGTCTAGAAAATAAAATTACATTTCTATGTCATTTCTTCATCTTATACCGCGAATTAATTTCCGCAAAAGTTAATAGTAGTCATTGTGAAAAACCGTAATAATAGTCGCATACCCCCGTGTTTGGGGTTGCGGCTTTTTATGGCCGACAATTAACCATGAACTCTGATTGCTGGCGCGACTCAAACCGTTACATTGGGATTACGCGAGCTGATAGAATATCAACTAGAAATTACACCGAAGCCATATTGTCCGGACAATTCCATTCATAGTAAATTGTTTATCTAGACGACAGTTGTAAAATTTAACGGCCATGCATATAGCTGTTACCGTTGCACTATAGCGTCGTGGAGCACTGATAATAAACCCATAAAATAATCAATCCCCAAGTACATTCGAACAGAAAAAGACGTATTTGAAAATAACGACCCTAATTAAAATAAAATGAATATGCATTGGGTTTTAGTTCACCGTGATAAGAGTTACTAAGAAAATGGATCATATAATTTGTTTATTCATAACCCACTTTGCATGTGTTTTTCTTTAAATTTTATTCTTGTGATTATTACCACATCGACGTAGTGGAGTAGAAATATAGTGACGGTAAAAAAAATGATTTTTTTTTGTTCAAATGTAAATAGAATGGCATGAAAGTCCAGATTTCAAATTTCAGCAAAGAGAATCTGTCTGTTTGTTTGTCCGTCTGTAACTTTTTTTGTTAGCACGATTACTATGAAAAAGTTTATGATGTAGACTTAGAATCTGGTACATCTATGTATTATAACGAGATTTACAACTATATTATATTTCAATTATGCTCTGTTGAAGATCTTAGTCCAATCAACGAAGGAAAAGTAGGAGAAATAATTCGTGTATAGGCCAATTTTTGTATAGTTGTCGGGGTGAGTGTTCTGAACAACATACTAAAAGTCCTGACCGGCGGGTGATGAGCGGAGAGGTGGGGGGTAGTTTAAAAGTCCCCTTTTCAGGTTTCTCTTGAATAACTTGAAAACTACGGCCTATAGCGAAAAAGGGCCTATATGCAAAATTAAACTAGATCAAATTTCCTAGAAATAAGTTCCTTATAAATTTTTTTTTAGGATCGAGATACAGAAGGTGGAAAATTGCGAATTAGAAAAAAATCGAGTTTTAATGACATAATTTTAATACCAAATGAATTTAAAACTAACAAAAAAACCACGAATACTATCTTGAATCTAAACATTTTAAAAGTCAGCTGAATCAAAATCAAAATCACCATCACCATTGTCGTCCCTTTTTTTTTTGAAATGCAGTCCATGAAGAACATTTCCTCGGCCGCACTACAGAACTTGTTAGAAGGTGGAAAACCGTAGTATCATACGCCATTGACTGGATATCTTCCAAGAGAATTGCAGCAGCTCTTCTTACGATTCTCTCACGTTCTGCTTGTTCATGTTCGCACCTTGAAGAATACCACATAGAAAAGACTATAACTACAAGGTAGTTATTATTTTCGATACCTCTATTATTTTGTTAATTATATTATTATCTATTTGAGTTGCGCGGTTGGGGGATGTGAAGGCAGTATATGTATTGTTTTAGTCAAAGATATTTGGGAATATGAGCAACATCTGTTGCTAATGAAGAATGGTTTTCTAAAGATCATTACAACAAATCTCTTTTTTTAATTTATAAGAAAAAATAAAATATATGTAGATTTAAACATGTGTTTATGTGTCAAATAGTTTAAATATGGTATTTGTTTTTAATATACGGGGTGATTCTTTAGTAAGCGATGAAGAATTAACTGAAGATATGTTTTGAAAAAAACAAAGCGATGTTCAAATAAATTGAAAACTCTGACAACTCTATTTTTAATTTGTTGTCAAATCATGACAATGATCTATAACGTTACAATGGATTCCATATTATTTATTTATTTAACTTCAAACTTTATGTTGTTCAGGGCACCCCCCCCCCCCCCCGACAACTGTACAAAAATTGGCCTCTACACGAATTATTTTCTCTAATCAGCCTTTTTTGGACTTCAATGACTGGATTATCTGGGGGGGTTAATGGGGGTAAGCAGGTAACAAAAGCAAGGAACAGTTAAATTTGGATTTAGTGCATGTATGAGAAGCCAAACTCTCAAGATGTTTTTGGCGACCACCCCCATTACCACTCACACCTCATCATTAAGGGGCTAAAAATTAAATTGCGATTTAGTGTGTACAGGAACCATTTTCTAGGTAGCTGATATGGTACCATACAAAATTCTAATTGTGATTATGCAAAACTGCTTAGGCAATCATTACAGGCTGCTCATTTTAACCTAGAAGTTCTTTTTTGTGACGATGAAAGACAGTTAAAGTAAAACTAATTCAACATTTCAACTGTGGATTGATATCATTTATAACCAACGCAATTGTTTCTTCCTTAGAACACATTTTTTGCTTCCCTTCCACTAGATGTTGATACATTATTTATTTGACTATCCTAGTGATTAAAATATGTACATTTACAAAAAGAGTAATGAACAAAGTTCTTCATTACAACATCCTTAAATCACTGATTTTATTACTCTAATTGCTGCGAGTGAACACATCATCTTTGAAGAACTTCTTCTCTCAGTTTCACAAATCTAGTATATACTATAATCTCCTTAATATTTCTTTGTTCCGTACACAACTGACCCTACTATATGTGGTATGTGTTTATGTTTATACTATAATAACACAGCTTAATTATGTAACGGTTAACTTTTAAGTATTCATACATTTCTATTAAAATTCGCTAAATTACATTATTTTATACCTTCATTACCAAAATTACCTATTTTGTTAATTTTACCAAAAAAAGATTTAACACCGGCCCTGACGGACGGTTAGTTAGTATTGTTAACATTCCATACCAGAATGCGGGAAACGTTCTTTAGCAATTGCGAAACTACTCCAATAGTAGACTATGAATTTGACATAATGCCTAGTTGCCTTTGTTACAGCCACCGAAAATTGTTCGTTAAGGCGAGAATATAAAACCGCAAATTAATGTCATATATTCATTTTCTCGTTGACTCTCAAAGTCGTCAACTCGATGGTAGAATATGAGCCCCCAGAGTTGTGTAATAGTGTTGTTACCAAATAGTTAAATAAATTATTAACAATACCATTTATCTTGTAACTATGTGCAGAATTAATCAAAATCTGTGCCAGTGTTTAATATACTTAAAAAGGTATAATTTGGCTGTTAATTGTGGTTTCATCTGATTCCAATCTATATCTTTGTACTGTAACCATCCATATAGTGATGCTTGCAGTACAGTATACTAAAATGTCCAGCAGCTGTTGTAAGTACATAAACATTTATTTCCCTACTTACGTTCATCAACGATTCCCATTATCAAGGGGTTATGAGCCCTTGTCTTCTGTGATGCAGCTGGCAGTTTGCCGGCTCTTTAACATTTCCACCGGCAGTGAAGTACGTATTTGTTACTTTGCATCCCACTTTTACTTATCTGCTTGCGTCGTAATAAACAGACAAAATAGTTTTCGCGAGGGCTACGTCTTGTTTATTCAAAACTCCTAAATATATTCCTTTAAAATAACTTATGTAACATGTAAAAAGCTTTTAGGCTCCTACTTCTGAACGATTTAGTTACGATTATTACACTGCTTTGCAATGCATAATTCTTGGTAATTAGTGGAGTCAATAGAGATTTTCACTCCGGAAAAATTACGGGAAGCGGTAACTTTTGAGAATATGTCAGGAATAACATACCAAAAGTTACCAACAATAGTCCTTGAGCGTAATTTGTTATTAAACAAATTAGTTGCAAAATACCAGTCTTTGACAAATATATCTTTTTTTTCTTTCAAAAAGTAATTGCGCCATTCGAAAGTACGGGAAATTTCACCTCAAAAATGTAGATGAAATTTGTTTGTATGATTGAAAATGTAGGCTCCAGATTTTTTTGTTTAACGCACGAAAATGGAACGTGGAGACATGGCGCGGTCTCGGGCGCGCTACACTAAAGTTGTAACTTTTAAACTAATTAATGAAATTGACCTCACAAAAGCTTAAATGAAAGATGAAACATGTAGCTATTGGATTATTATATTTTCAAATATATAGATACATGTATGTAGGAATAGTACATATATGAAGTCGGAACATACAGAGATTTGCGACGAAATAGGTAAAAGCTCTACCATTTCTAAAAATTTAAAGATAAAAACTTGGGTCTTTCACATTTTGCTCTTGAAGTAATGTATAATAAGATCCGATGAGTGAAAAAAAATCTCAAAAATTTATTTCTTCCAAAATTTCAAAATTTTGAGAAAATTATAAAATTTGATACATACAGTGTATCCCACTTTTCACGGTAACACCTACGTAGCTCAGTTATGGTTTTAATCGCGTCATTAAATCTCTGCAGGTGCGATTTCTAAAGTTTGAACTGTGTACTTTAAGATGCTTCAAAGGGATTTACCTTAAAAATTAAATTAACCTCCTTTCTTTACGAAAATAAAAAAAATTTTTGCTCCAAAATTCGTGAAATCATGGATAAAATAAACGTTAATAACTTTTATAAAAAATTTATTTAGCCTACCTATACAGCAGACGTTTATAGTAGGCCTTCAAAATAAGTAAATCTGATGATGAAAAAATTTTGGAATATATATAAACCTATACTTTTCACGATATATTGAAAAAATCAAGTTTTTTCGGTAAATCGACTCAATGTTAATTGTTTCTACAATTTTTATCGTGTTTAAAATATCGACAACATATTAAAAATATTCACGTGGTATAGGGCCACGGGTCAAATTATAACAATAGAGAGAGATTGAAAGTAAATCTTCGCGGCAAGCAGTACGCATCACCTGCCCCGCACGCTGCGCTGTGTGTGTCCGCAGAGCATTGTAAAAGTAGTTTGGGTACTTTTTCACAGATCATCCTGTAATGCTATGTACAATATTACCGTTTTCTCAGCTTCTTTTTAAGTTTTTATGTGAATATTTAAATTGTGTTTTTAATTGAATAGTGTTCTGAATTATTTTATTGCTTGATGGAAGTCGGTCATATTGGATCAGTTATTTTGAAGTTACCTTTTTTTTTTTGACATCATCAGCGACCTCGAAAAACCCCTTATATGTCAATTTGAATTAAAATACTTTAAAATTTTTTAACTTATAATAATTTAGTTTAAAAAAAGTTTGTTTTTGTTTAAATAATTAATAAACAATTTCCTCACGATTATATGTTTATAACTTTTTATTTTAAGCTATGTAAAGGTGATATCAAAAAGTTTTAGGAAAATCGAAGCTTTCCATAATTATTCCGAAATAATGCATATTTTCAGCCTCTGTTGACTCCATTAAATATATAGTTATTCATTCTTAAGCAAATTGTTTATAGTTTTTCTTATATTAGGCAGATGAATTGTTCGTTTGTAATATTTAAATTTATCTTATATTACTCGGAATTGGTCAATTTCCAATCTCCTGGTCAAAATTGACCTGGGCCTAAGTTCGAAATAATGAAATCAATGATGGCATAGATTTTTTTTAACAATGAGGAAAAACCGTAAATCTTAATGTTTGAGAGAATCCTTCACTTGCCGTAGTTCGAAAAGTTTACCATAATAACCATTTTTGGACTAATGGCTAAAATTAGGATGTTGACTCAGTGATCCCCATTAGTTTTCAAATCCATGACCAGAGCCTATGCAAAAGGACGTACACCAGTCTCTATCGACAAGCTGCGATCCACCGAAGATGAACTAAAATTCGTGATATAAATGATAATATCTTGAATTCGAAGTCACTAAAATGAATTTAAGTCTCATGATATATTTTGTACTACATTGAATATGAAATCTGAGATCGTCATGCAGGTTTAGATGACATAGGTGTAATTTTAATATATTAGGTATTTTTTGACATATGAGATAGATAATTCTAAGGTTAAGGATTCTCCTGATTCCTGGAAGGCGTTTTATCCATAGTACACTTACAAAAATTTCGTCAATCAAGATGGTATCATTGAGAGATGCTTAAAATGACAGATAGAGTAAATTTTACCTGAAAATTAACCTGTTTTCACTGCGAAGACTATATGTAGAATTTTTTACAATTAATTATTTTTTATTTATTTGCTTTTATCATGATTGGAGAATATTATTTAGGGATTATGCAAATCACAACTTACACACTTTTTTATTTATTATGAAAATACCTACTTTCTGTATATTGTTGCCCTAATCTGGGCACGCTAATATACTAGTTAGGTAAATACTTTAAAATACTTATTATTGGAGAACCAATCAAAACAACTACTCTTCTAGCTAATACTGACGAAGTATTGAATTGCATGATAGGATTCTTAGCATTTTAAAAAAAAAAAAAAATATTGAAAATACTTAAATCATTTATTTGCATTTAGTAATTCACACTTTTTTATTTAATATGAAATTATCTACTTTCTGTGTATTGGTAACTTAATCGGGTCACGCTAATATACTACTTACGAAAACACTCATTATTGGAAAAACAATCAAAACAACTACTCTTCTAGTTAATACTGACGAAGTATTGAATTACATGATAGGATTCTTGGCATTTTAAGGCAAGAAAAATATATTGAAAATACTTAAATTATTTATTGAAATTCAGTCATTCACAACAATTACTGAACCTTACATTTGATATCAACTCTAGAAAAGTTGTACAAGTTTTTTCGAACTCGTTAGTTCTCATCAGTAGAGTATAGAAACATTCATTCATTAAAACAAATTTCTGTAGGTATTTTCATAATAAACAAAAAAGTGTGTAAGTTGTGATTTGCATAATCCCTAAATAATATTCTCTAATCATGATAAAAGCAAATAAATAAAAAATAATTGATTATAAAAAATAAGTCAAGAATAGGCTTGTAAATAACGAATGAACGTTTCTATACTCTACTGATGAGAACTAACGAGTTCGAAAACGTAGTACAACTTTTCTAGAGTTGAAATCGAATGTAAGGTTCAATAATTGTTGTGAATGACTGGATTTCAATATTTCAGTATTAGCTAGAAGAGTAGTTGTTTTCATTGTTTTTCCAATAATGAGTGTTTTAAAGTATTTTCCTAAGTAGTATATTAGCGTGACCCGATTAAGTTACCAATATACAGAGAGTAGATAATTTCATATTAAATAAAAAAAGTGTGAATGACTAAATGTAAATAAATGATTTAAGTATTTTCAATATTTTCTTTAAAATGCTAAGAATCCTATCATGTAGTTCAATGCTTCGTCAGTATTAACTAGAAGAGTAGTTGTTTTGATTGGTTCTCCAATAATGAGTGTTTTGATGTATTTACCTAACTAGTATATTAGCGTACCCAGATTAGGGCAACAATATACAGGAAGTAGATATTTTCATAATAAACAAAAAGTGTGTAAGTTGTGATTTGCATAATCCCTAAATAATATTCTCTAATACCGTGCGTGTAATTTCCCATTAGGCATGTACATTCACGTAGCGCGAGAGATTTGACAACACCGGCAGCCGTAAATTCGTCCGTCGGTGAAGCATTCGAGCTTTGTTATTTCATTTCAGCCAGCTGGCACGCGCGATGTAATTCTTCTCCCCATGCCTAGCCCGCGACTACACACACGGTATATGTAGAATGTGCAACAATTAAATAGAAAATTCAGTGACGGCGAAAAGTAAAGTGATTACATCCAGTTAATCCTTTCACTTCATACCAGCATACATTTGAATTAAAATCAAGCAAATAAAAAATCAAAAAGAACTTGTCTAAACATTTTCTTTGCTATATTTTTTTTCGATGTTTGTGTTTCTCATCTTTTGTCAATATCTTTAAAAACAATTAACAGTACACTACCTAGGGGTAAAAAATATGTAAAATTTAGGAATAATCTTATACGTAATTATTTTTCTTTATGAGTTATTATTGTAATAAGATGTATCTTCAGGTTTTATATTGTCCAGTCACTTGATCTTATCCTTAAAGGGTGAAAAAAATTTAGATATTTAATATTTGAAAAAGTATTATTGATTTATTTTTTAAACATAGCATATTTATAATTTTAGAATCGCCGATTACGAACCTGATGTCAAAATAAAAAAAATCAAAATGGCGGCTCCATTATGGCGGATTTAATTTGTTCTGAAGTAAGCATTTTAAGCGGAAAAAAAATTGAGCATATAGGTGATGCTATATATTAACACTAAACAACATTTTTGAAAAGAAAAATTATTTACAGGACCATTACAATTACAAAATTGTTTAAAAAAAAATGTATAAATTGAACCAAAATCTTCATTTTACGAACGTTCGGATGCCATCTATAAACTTAAATATCTATCAAGCTATTAATCCTACGAGGACGTAGAAGGATCACTGATTTTTTTTTTTTAATCTCGCAATTCCGAGATTAAAGTCGGAATTATGATTTCATTTTAAAATACGTTGAAGCGATAAAGCCACGCCCAATACCACCACCAACCCCCATCTCCACCAACGACGTGGCATATCGTTTGATAGGTATTTGGGGTAGACGATTTCAAATATTATATTATTAAGGTTCTATGAACAATTACTTTCGCATAGTGGAGTGCAACTATAGTAACATGTTTTTCCGTTCTAAGAGACCTGAATAGGAAATCTGTGTCAGCGATTATTCAATACAGCAATAATAATAAAATAATTTCTCTCTACTATCGCCATCATCATCATACTAACAAAATAGCACTAAAAATACAAAATACAAAATACCGCGCACAAAGTCATGAGCTACAAATTTGAAACATATTTCTCTTTATTTCCGAATACAGGAAAGAAACACACTGTGCCATCAAAAGAGAAACATGTACTATATAACCACCAGAAACATGCGTCGAAAATTAGTCGCAACTAGGGTTGCCAGGCCTAAAATTCGAAAAGCCGGACTTTACTTATAAATTTAGCCGTACATTTGGTACAAAAAGCCGGACAACATTCGTTCGCCATAAAAAAATTACTAAATCACAAAATCAGTCTTTTAATATTTTTTATTAAACTTAATTTAAAAATGAATATTTGTTACATGGAAACAGAAAATTCATCGCAAAACAATAAAATACTTACATCAAAAAAAAGCAACTAAAAACGAAAAAATTACGTATGAAACTAATTCATACAAAATCAAATACAACTTTGGTAAGTGTATCACATAAAAAACTGAATAATTTATTATAATAATTATAATTCATATAAAATAAAATAATATTTATTAACAAAAAAAATACTTAAAAGCGCAGAAATTATGTATATTTAAGTTTAAGTTTTTTCATATGGTAGAATTCTTGGCAACTTATTTTTAAATTGCACTGTAGGAATATCATTTTGGCTATCGTATCTAGATGTAGTTTATTTTGTTCTTTCGACCATTGGGCATTTATTAATGAAAATACTCTTTCCATATTTGGCATTGTGGCCTGTAATAGCAACATAATACTCTGGCAATATTAATAATTCGGAGTAAAATTCCGTATTTTCCAGAGAGTTAAAGCAAAAAGCCGGACAAAAGCCGGACAGGCCGGACATGTTAATTTTTAGCCGGACAAAACCGTAAAAAGCCAAACATGTCCGGCTAAAGCCGGACGCCTGGAAACCCTAGTCGCATTACAAACTCTCCCATATTGTACATAGGAATAGACACTTAGAAACATTTGCGAAAATGCTACTTAAAACGTCAGGGTTGCTAATTTGATAAATGATAAATATAGAGTAAATAATATAAAAAGTTTGTAATATAAATACTGCGTTTTATGTAGCGTTAAAAAGCCTTCTTTATGGCTTTTCAGATGATTTGGAAATATACGGGGTGTTAAATTACAAATAGCCGAAGTGAAGCTCATATCTCCAAAATGAGATGTTCAGTTGTTTTTCTGACATGATTTTTGAAAAATACGTGTGATTTCTACATTAAGTTTTATTTTTAAAACTTTTTTACATAAAACAAAAACAATTAAGTTAAATGGGGTTTTAATGTTCGCGAGATCACCTTGTACCTACATTCTAAAATAATGTTTCCAATAAAATCTGAATAACCCCGTATACAGCCGGATTGTGTTTCAATGTTTCAATAAATAAACTAAATTTATTTGAATTGTTAACACAGTGGCCTCTATACAGTGGTGTGCAAAGGAAATAATGAGGCAAGGAACTGTCAACCAGTCAATTGCCATTTTCTCCGACAGCCAAGCGGCGCTAAAGGCAATCGATTCCATGCAGGTCGACTCAAGACTAGTATGGGATTATATTAACACCCTTATGGACCTAGGAAGTCAGAATAAAGTAACCGTGGTGGGTACCAGGACATGAGGGATACAAGCGAAATGAAAAGGCTGATGAACTGGCTCGGGAAGGCGCATCTAATGCCCTGGTAGGCCCCGAACCCTTTTGTGGCAAACGATCATCCATTAATAAATGGGTACCGGACAAATCTCTAGAATGGTGGAAGAGTTTCCCGCGACAGGAACAGGCTAAAGAGTTCATTAAAGAACGGTCGGCCAAATTCACGGAAGATCTACTATGCCAAAATAGAAAGGCCATTAGGATAATAGTGGGTATTCTAACTGGACATTGTAGGCTCAATAAGCATATGAGTCTAATGGGCCTGGCAGATGATGCAACATGTAGATTCTGTCAAGAGGAAGAGGAAACCTCAATACATATGCTGTGCCATTGCGAAGGCCTAGCCAGACTGAGATTCGAAATACTTGGTGAGGAAAAACCAAGGGCAGATAGCTATACCAAGGAGCCCCTATCAAGGCTATGGAGTTTGGTACAAAAGATAAAGATGGATAAAGAACTCTAATTGAATTAGATTAGGAGCGCCACAATAGATCTAAAGGGATCGAGGTGGTCAAGGCCAGGCGGCCAGCTCCTCCCTTCAATCTAATCTAACAAAATAAGAACGATAATGCATGTTTCCTTATGTGGATTTTGATATTTACTTAAAAAAAATTAAAACTAGTGTTATAGAAGATTATCTACATCTTTATATTAAGGTGGCGGTTTCGTGAACATAATTCGAGAATTTCTCCTGCATCCCTGAACCGATTGAAAAAATTTTTTAATATTCTTTTAGAGACAGCTTTATAGAATGGTACATATGCTGTGCTATTTAAAACTAAAAAAAAATTTTTATTTTTGCGAAAATCAAGAAAATTTTTTTTTTTCACTTTTCAATAGTCTGGTACCATTCTATAATGTTGTCTCTAAAAGCGTATCAAAAAATTTTCTTAAGCACGGCACCGGCACCCTTAACTATGTGTTCTAGGAGATACTAGAAACTGAATACCGAAAATAAACTTATTTTCAGTGCCATTTTGTTACTATGATGGTGATAATATGATCGCCAGAAAGAAATTATTTTATTTTTATTGGCGTATTAAAGAATAGCTAAGGAATCAGTACTTCCACATCCAGGTTTCCTGTCCAAGTCTCTTAGAACGGAAAAAAATATATGCTATATTTGCACTCCACTAACTCCACTATGTGAAAATAATTTTTCATATAACTTTAACAGTATAGTATTTGAAATCGTCTACCCCAGAAACTCATAAACAACGTCGGTAGTGGGAATGAGGGTAGTGGTGGTGGTATTGCAGGTGGATCCATTGCTACACGAACTTATTTTCAAATGAAATCATAATTCCTGCTTTAATCTCGGAACTTTAATCTTGAAATTCCGAGAAAACTCGAAGTCCCGGAATTCCGAGATTAAACTCGAAATAAAAAAAAAATCAGTAGCTCTTCTACGCCTTCGTATAGTCCTACTTATTATAAAAAAGAAACAAATTCTTTATCATTTTATAAGCTTTATTTTTGATCTACCAATTTTTTCTTAAAACTAATATTTATTGAGATATTTGCAAAGAATAAAAATTCTTACATTTTTGAGAAAATCCCCTTATAGTTTACAATGCAATTTCTTTCTGAAGCAAATGCTGTAAACGGACGAAAAAAATTGAGTTTCTAGGTCATATCATATGCCAGCGAAAAGCAGTATTATGAGAATATACTTTTTTAATTACTGACTGCTTGCATTAACAAAATGGCGACGTTTATATTACAAAAAAAGTGAAGAAGTACATTGTTTCTGTCATAACTTCTTGGTTTTTATGCTATAGAAATAGTCAAAAAATAATTTATTAGCCTAACTAATGGTATTTCATTTTGGTTTTTACCATTTTTGACGTATGTGCCATAGTTTATAAGGTACTTAACATTTAAACTAAATATTTCTTGTTATAAACGTTCGGACGCCATCTTTATACATTTAGAGCTCCGAAACCATTAAATCTGCAGAAATTGGAAAAAAAAAACAAATTCTTTCTCAATTTTGTAGCTTTCCTATTTGTCTCTGGCATGGTTTCGCTCACTGTAATATTTTTCGAGTTATTTGACAAAAATCATTTCGAAATACTTCTTTTCTCATGCTAATAATTACAACCTAAGGACTATCAATTTATATGAAAAGTTGCATAGAATCTTCTCCTTAAAACTTGATTTCCTTTCAGCCCCAAGGTTTTTGTTTTTTTTTCACCCCCTATAAATTAGCAAGCCATCGCATAATACAGAAACTTTCTTTTGATGCATTTACTATTATGTTGCTAAAAATTAACGAAATCTAATTGATATAACATAATTCCGAAGGTAAAACCTCTAGTTATAATAGTCCAGTCAACGAATGACCTAAAGGGTGGTGTAGAGTGCGTGAGCAGGGACCTAAGCGATTACCTTAGAAAGTTGTTCGGGTGTTTAGGGAGTGAACATACTGAAAGTCTTGACGTCTAGGAGGTAAGCCGGGGGCAAAGAAAATCCCACTTATATCTCTAAAATGGTGCGTGCGTCGTAGGGAAAAATAAAATCTCATGGAATTCTCTACAACTTTCATTTTATATACTTTTTTCGAATTTGCAACCGTTTTCGAGCTACACGCTCCGGAAAAGTGAAAATTTTCGAAAAACAGATTTTTACCTCTTCAACTTTAAGGAAAAGCAAGGTGGACTTCTCAAAATTGTACTTAAGTCAGAAATCATCAAGGAAGCGGCAGTAATCTTTTACAACTCCTCCTCCACTCAAGGCGAGGTTGAAAAGTCTGGGAAGATTTGCTTCCTCAAATGGTATGGGGCACCAGCAAGACAGACCTCCCTCAACCAGTACGGCTTCCAGTTGTTCATGAGGTCAGTGGCAATATTAAGCCTGACATCAGCTCCCTCCCACCAACTGAGAGCGCAGCTAAACAACATTCCCGGCGCACCTACCACCAAGTGCAGCAGTGGCTCGGGAATGAGCTGCCCCCTCGAGAGTGGGGGTGGAAACATGTAGGAGACACCCGAGGTCCTACTTTTTTTTATAATCTTTAAAATACAATTTTCTATTTTGCAAATTCGAAAAAAATATATAAAACGAAAGTTGTAGAGAATTTCATGAGCATTCATTTGGTATAAGAAAATTTTTCTCTGCGACTCACCGTTTTCGAGATATAAGCAAAAAAACCAAAAGTGGTACTTTCTTTGTGCCCCCTCCCCCCTCCGGCTCACCTTCCAGACGTCAGGACTTTCAGTATGTTCACTCCCTAAGCACCCTGAACAACTTTCTAAAGGAATCGCTTAGGTTTCTGCTCACGCACTCTACACCTCCTCTATTGATTGAACTATTATTGTACTAAGGAGGTTCATTTTTTGCTAAAAAATATTTATCTTATTTCTTGCAAACCTTGTATATCCCAATTCAAAATAATTTATTCCATAGCGAATAATTTCCATTTTATAAGAATGTTATACACATTTTGGAACACCCTGTTAATTAGGACTAAACGGTTTGTCGTAGATACAGACAAATATCAGTCTAGACCAAATTCAGTGGAATAATTGTAGAAGATTTCCCTGCATACTAATTAAATTTCGTGAAGCTATTCTTTAAGTAAGCAGGTTTAAAATTCAGCTCTTAAAATGTAATGTTGGGTTCCAGAATATATAATTTTAAAATATATTACATTTTATAAGTAATATATAGATTTAAAGTGTCACATTTATGATTATACCATACTTTATAGGGCAATTTTTAGTTATAGTACTGTAAGTACCAATAAACTGATAAAGAAAAGTGCTTTTACTTCACCCATGACCTACTATTAACTACAATGTTGTTACTAAATAACTTCCTTCAATGTACTATGAAATAAAAAATAAGTGTTTAGTTTGACACGATAGACTCATATTAAGATATTTTCAGTTACGCCCTGGAATTTAAGATCAAATCAATTTATTTTGTTTTAGGACAATTACAAGATTGTACAACAATAGTCCGAAGCAAGGGCGGATCTGGGCCGTGAGCTAAAATAAAAATTTATGAGAGGGGGGGGGGGAAAAATCTCAAAAAAAAAATTATAAACACAACTAAATAAAATATATATTCAAAAATATAAAATAAAATAATAAAAATTATGCTATTTTAAAACAAAAGTTGATAGTTTACGGAATTTTGGGGGGGTAATTACCCCGTTCCCCCACCCCATAAATCCGCGCTTGGTCCGAAGTGGTAAAGGAGAAAATAATATGATATAATAAAAACTAATCTACCTTAACTAAGTAATACAAAATTCGTCTAAAGAATAAAAGCACGTATCTACCAGAAATAATTAAAATTTTTTTTTGAATTAGTGTGATTAAATATTTTATCTAAAATCATTAGGCAAGTTATTAAAAATTTTTAATCCTAAATAATTAGGTGATTTATTAGTAATTCACAGTTGGGAAAAGGGTACATAGATATCATTCTTATGCCTTGTATTTAACCCGTGTATATCTTTATTAAGGGCAAACATCTGTCTATTTTTAAAAATATGTATACATATTTCAAATATAAACAAAGACATTAAAGTTAAAATTTTATACTGCAAAATGGTTGTGCAGGAGTGCTTGCTAGGCACATTCGCTATGTAACGTAAGATACGTTTTTGCGATATAAAAACGGTTTGTGATAGTCTGGACACACCCCAGAAACAGACACCATAACGTAGTCGCGACTCTAGCTTTGCATAATATGAATAATTAATTGTTTTTTAAAATTCTCTGAGTAAGAAGTTGATTGAACTCTTATAAGAAAGAGAAGTGCAATGAGCTTTCCAGTTGAGACATTCATCTATATGAATTCCTAAAAAACTAATACTACCAGTACCATCGCTTCTAATTATTAATAATTATTAATATTAACCGTTACAGTATCACACCTTTTTTGCCTATTGTGAAATCTAACTATTTATGTTTTATTTGCATTGAAATGTAAATAATTCTGACTAAACCAACTGCAGACATTTTCTTAAGTTTTGTTCATGTCTAAATGTAAATTATTATCAAACAATTTGTTTGAGATAATTAAAGACAGCATACATAGTGAAAAAGTTTTACCTAATACATATTAGCATACTCATCTACATATTAATATATTATAACCATCTCTATAGATATTAAAAAATAACAATATAACAATAAATTACATTTCGAATCTAAACATTAAAATCTTTTAAAACCGAAATTTAAATTTATTTAATAGCCAAAGATGCTATATTGGCGACCACGACGTGTACTCATCTACATATTAATATATTATAACCATCTCTATGGATATTAAAAAAGAACGATATAACAAAATATAAATTTCGGTTTCAAAAGATTTTAATGTTTAGATTCGAAATATAATTTTTTGTTATATTGTTATTTTTTAATATCCACAGAGATGGTTATTATATGTAAATGAGTACGCTACAACATACTCTAATGAGTTTACATAAAAGATTAATAATTTATATAATAACAATTAATAAAAGTACAGGGCCCAGGACGGAACTTGGTGGTACGCCCATATCTACTAAAGAAAGATTAGAGTTAAGACTGTTTACGAAATCGTGACTACTATATTGTATAGAAACACATTGTTTCGGAAAATGTATACAACTCAAAAAAACACCCAGTATGATGAAATCGTAAAGTTTATTGAATAATGAGTATCGAGTAATTGTGTAAATGTATACCGCATTAAGATAAATAAACAAGCAACTAAATGCTGTCAGAAGTGCTGTACAGTATGGGAAGGACAGTTGGAGTGATACGTGGATAGCAAAATGTCTGTCAAGACATAAATAGGAAGAAAATTCCTTTCATCAAACAAATTTGACAGAACAAGACTTACATGGTACTCTTTGTCCATCAAAGCAAAATGGCGTATGTAATTAAAGTCAATATCACCCTGAATGAGTAGGAAAAACATGTTATGCTGAATTAGTAAGAAGATAATAAATGCACGTGATCATCACGTGCAGTAAGTTCTGTCGATATTTGAATTTGACGGGGATGAAATTCAAAGTAAGATTTATAAAGGCTTTTCAAATTACTGTTGCTCTGTTACTGTGACGTGTGGGAGATGAGTAACGTTTCTCGGTTTGAATTCTAACTTTTCCCAGGCCCATCCTATGTCATCACTATCTTCCTTTTACTGGTATGGTATAGATATCGAGATATCTCTTAGACCTGTAATGTTATCATTTTGAATAACTAAATATCTGGAGAGGATTGGAACTTTCATTGTAACGCTAACTTTGAATAACATGAACATAAACATAAATAGAACATGCATAGTAGAAAACCAAAGCAAAGGCTGCCTGGAAGAACGTTACACATTTGAAAAAAACGCACACATATATTTATACCCACCGACATTACTCCACTGTGTTTCTTATAAAAATTCTGGCTACACTCGAGTGTGTACACGAAAATATTAAACGACGATATATGAACCAGCAGATCTACATTGCATCAGACGGTCAGGCGATACTAAAGGCATTAGCTTCTAATAAGTTGTCTTCCAGACTGGTATGGGTCTGCTATGAAGGGTTCAAAATTCTGGGTGAGCGGAACAGACTCAGACTACTCTGGGTGCCGAGACATACCAGTATGAACGGCAACGAAAAAGCTGATAAACTTGCTAGACAAGGACCAGCTAATATATTTTATGTAGTAAAGCAAAAATTTTAGACTTTGCTTCTTTTGGGTCAATATATTATCATGCAAAATATTTGTATGTATACAGCAGACACTCTGTATCACGAAAAACAATTATTTTGATTTAAGTTTCGCTTTTATTTACGTATTTCATCAGTATATTCATACAATTTAAAAACAAATATTATATTGTCCTAAGTCAATGTTTTGACAAACTACCTTGTCTTCTTCGAGCTCACTGAGGTCGTGGTTTGCAGTCACACCAAATTTGAAAATACAATGGGCTCATTTAGCATTATTTTTTTATTACATTTTCTGAAAGATCTATTAATTCTAGAGCGAAATGCAAAAAAAAAACATATCAACATGTGGCGCTTTCATGTTATAGCTGTGTGACGTCAATGTCTCTATCGCATCCGGAGACGACCCGCTTACCTAGTAGTCTAAGATCCGGCATAAGAAATTAATACCCTCATCTGTTATTCAGATAAGAAATAGTTTATATAAAAGATAACATGTAGGTTGATAGAAAAATGCCAAAAATGTCAATTTTGATTCGTTCGTATCGAGCCGAATTTTCGAATTTCGGCGTGCGATTTACGATAGGGATCAACTACAAGTCTTCCTCCTTCCGTATCGACATGGTACGGGCGTCGCGGTATCGTATTTTTGATAATATGAGTATATTTAGATGTCGGGTTTTCGACGAAAATTTCTAGGTACTACTGTACTATAATACTAACACATTCGATTGCGGTGGGCAAGGTTATTAGGTAAGCGAGGTAGGACTGTGGAGACATTTACGTCAGCGATTCGACCGCCTCAGCTTATGAAGAATTAGATTTTAAAGCAGTATATTTCTGGAACTACATATCGGATCGAGCTCAAATTTTCAGTGTAATAATTATTTGATGACTACTTCTCACAATTGTAATAAAAAGTGCAATATTAAATTTGACTAAATGACCTCATTATTGTGAATTATAGTAGGTAGAACCGAGTTAATTCATGAGCTTTTTAGAACCGGTGAAATTTTTCAAAATAAAAATAACTATAAAACAAGCTAAAAACGTACTCTTCGCCTGTTCACTTTTTATATAATTGCTACACATTCTATAGGATACTCTTCGCAGTTGTTTGTAAATAATGTTAGTTTTATATATTTTTAATTTTATAGTACGAACTTAGTAGGTAAAAGACTCAGTGTAAAATAGAGTAAAAATAAAAAACAAACTATACCACACCCCATTTGGGTTTCGAACCCGGGACCCTTGGATTCCGAGTCAAAAATTACCAAATTAAATATTCCTTTATTTTATTTAAATATCATAACATGTCACTAAATAAGTCATTAATATATCAGTTTTACAATAATAATATATTCATTGTGTTACATATCGCGGCCGAGGCGCCCGGAATGACACAGCGACCAGGTGTTCCGGAGAATGACTTCCAAGATCATGTATTATATTGATAGCTGGTCTCTATATAGTTAAACCATATTTGTTTATGAATATCAAGCGATTTCAAACTTAATACTAATTCATTTTTTATGTTATTGTGGGTAATATTTGATTGTGTAGGGAAAATGAAATAAAAAAACCCTACTTCAGATGTCAGTTGTTAAAAAAGGTTATTTGCCCATGATGGACAAATTTTTTGATGTGTGATAGATTTCCGTGGAGGGTCAAGGGGGGTAGAGGGGATTCGAGTCAAAAGCGTAAGAACTACACCACCACCTAATACGTAAAAAGACGTACATTTTTACACTATAAGAGACGAGCAAAAATCATATTTCCACGGTTGTATATTACATTATGAAATGTATATTTGTAAAATATATAAATATTTATATATTAAAATAAAATGTCATTTCAACAGATTTCTACTCAATTACAAAAACATAAAAATCAAATTTTTTTTTTTTCAAATTTAAATCATTAATAACATTTTTATTTACTGATCGATTTTGTTAAAAAACAATAGGGTTCTTCCTCTAACACTAACTTACTGTCCAAATTTCAATACAATCGGATTTTTCTTTCTTGAGTTATCGTGCTTACAAGAAACATGACGGATGGACAGACGGACGGACGGACAGACGGACATTTTAAAAGCTATTTAGAATTCGTTCACTAACACAATGATATGAAATTTTTTGTCTGCGAGCGACATTTACGGTTTTAGAAATGTGCTGATCAAATGCAATATACTCTTCGTTTTCGTATTTGCGAAGAGTATAATAATGGTGACCACAATCTGTTGTTTAATCTACAAATGTTTTGAAATGATACCGTTTTAATAGTGTCGTATTATTGAAGAAAAAATTATAATATGTAATACGTCATGGATGAAATTTTGAACTGATTTTAAATTATTGATATCTTCAGTATATATTGACTGATTGATTGATTTACCAGCGTGTGGTAGGCATTGCTGCTAGTCCCAAAAATATAGCGCTGAGCCGGCTACGTCCACGCCGGGTGTTAGGGTCCTGCTTGTCAGCAGCGCGAGCCACACAACGCATGGTACAGGAGCGGGGAATGGACAGGTGTTTGTGAAATGCGTTGCCGCATTGTGTAGTGATATGGGCTCCTTTTTTCTGTGTTTCCGGTTCTATGATTCTATTCTTCTTCCTATTCTTCTTCTGAGTCTTCTGATTCCTCCGTTTCTGATTCGTGTAGAACGTATATCTGTAGGTGTTTGAGAATTGCGTCGCCGCATTGTGTCGTTATATGGAGTGTTTATGCTCCTCTTTTTGTATTTCTGCTTCTACAAATCTTCTTGTTCTTCTGAGTCTTCAGATTCTTCCGTTTCTGATTCTAGTACAGTATATATTGTTGCGATTTCTTTGTGATTTTCTTTCCCAATATGTTTGGTCCTTTCCTAGTTTGTTTATGATCCTCGCGATTGTTGTTCTCTACGTATAGCGTCTCCCTATTTTTAGTTTTTGCTGTTCAGCATTAGCGCTTTCTTCAGTAGATGTGTAGGTTCCCTTCTTTGGTCATGTCCCCAGTTCTTCATTGCGTATATTTCTATTTTTTCCGACGTACTTCTCTAATTGCTCGAGCAGGAATTGTGCATAATATTTGTATCCTATGCTACAGAGTGTTATTTTTCTGTAATCACGTATGTTCTGTGGCGAGTGGTTTTGGGGAGGGCCCTGTTCCATTCCGTAGACAAAGATGTGATCTCTATCCATACTCTGGTGATGATTTTTAGGGTTTGCTCCTTTGGCCTTTCCGGTCCGTAGTGTGTATTAACTCGTTATTCATTTTGTCTTCTCCAAGTGCAATATTTCTCCTAGCTCTGGGCCAATAGTCCGTTTCTTTTATTAGTTCTGTTCGTTCTTTCTTCATCTTGGTCCAATGTTGCAGTGATATTTATCTCTTCTTGTGGGTATTAATGTTTCTTCTATATTTTTGCAGATGTCAGAAGGTTTGATTTAGTCATTGTCCTTTCAGGAGTATTTCTATGTTTTCAAGAAATGTTCTACATTTTTCCTCGTTCTGGTTTCTTTCCACCTCTCTTTTTTTGTTTCAATGCTTCTTTTAATTTTCATTTATGTTCTACGTCGGGTGTTGCGCCTTTGTAGCTTGCATCTTTTTTAGCTGTTCGTACTCTCTTTCTTATAGGGTGATTTTTTAACGTTTTTCTTGTCACAATTTCTATTTTTGAACCCGTTGATATCCAGTCTAATTCTTCTCCTGTCAATTTTTTTTTTTATATTTCTTCGCATTATTTCTTCTGGAAGTCTTCGTGCTGTAGTAGGGAGCTGTTCCAGGTGTTTCAGTTTTGGCGCGATATACTAGTAAACTAACAGTACGCCACTGACTAGTTCGGGCTCAGTTCAGATTCAATATCTACAGCCAGCCAATAAATATAGTACATTAAGCATCGAGAATGGTAAGGAACGTTTACCGGTCGTCGGCAATGTTTCGTGGCTGAACGATAGCGAAGCCTCCAATTTTGGCAGAGACCGTTCGCCATGCTTATACTGTTTTTTGCATGATCGTATTAAATTACTCCTTAATTAAAAGAATTTAATTTCTATTAAATAAACGAAAAGTCAAAACTAATGTTTATACTTCGCGGCAAGACCAATTTGTCAAATATGATATTTATATTTTATTATACAATTAAACGGCTGTGCTATATGTTTCCAAGACATAATTTAGCGTTATTTTCAAACAAACAATAGCTATTTACACTACAAGGGAGGTAAGTAGTTTTTACCAGCCGAGGAAGATTTTGCGCCAGAGCTAGGCTGGCAATAGAGTCAGAGACTAGTCAGTTATGGTTTATGAAATAACAAATCAGATTTCACATTTCGTGATCGATTTATCTTGACAGTGACACTAAGTAATTTTTCTAACATTAATGGATGTCAGAATATCACGTAGTCTGCTTGAAAACATTTATTTAGCCAAGGGAGATAAGTGGCTCACTGTCGTCAATAGCAACTGCCACTTTCCCGGTAAAATCAACTTACCTGTTTGAATACAATATGATAGTAGTCTACTTACCACAGTGGTAGGAGATAAATACATATATAATATACTAATTTTACTTACCGTTCAGACGTTGGTGCTTACCGAGTGTTAGGCCTAGCGATCAGTAAATATAACCTACCATCTTAACAACAGATATTGTAAATAAACAAAGAAGCTCGATCGTGGAAAAAAGTAAATAAAGTAAAGTAAAAATTAAAAATTAATATGAAATTATTTGACATCTAAGAAAATGGGCACTTATTTAATACAAGTTAAGAATATAAGGACTTATTTGTTCCTTTGGTTCCTGCTCGAGTTTCTGCAGGTATAAGATGTTGGATCCACTTAAATGTCGAAGGTTGGATTGCACTGGTTTATCCTATTTTATTGCACGTTGCACGTTGCTACTAAATAACTCCGCATTAGTTATTCTCAAATACTAATTCTATTTCAAATTTGTTTTTTGTTATGGCACGCCGATTTGATACAGTTCACTTAAACTTTATCAAATTCAACGGAGTTTTCCCGGTATTTTCGCGTTTTACATGGGAGCATTTCGCCGCACGACGTATGCCTTCGAAAACCGACTTAACACTCTCCAAATCATATAAGAAAGAGTGATAATATAAAAATTATATTAAAGATGTCGAATATGCCATTTTGAACTGAATTTTAATAAAATAGTTTTGTCACATTTGTCGGCAGCAAGCAAATTCAGAAAGCGCATTATACACAACTTTAACTTAAGGATAGCATTTTGCAGAGTGAAAGGGAAATGTGTGTTTATTTTCGGTTTATTATAAATATTTAAAAAATCATAAACGGTATAATCTTTAAAATAGTTTCAGATACTTCCCATTGCTCTAAGGAATACAACCATATACAGTTTTTATTAAATTTTGTATATATTAGGGTGGGTCGAAAAAATTAATGTTCATATATTCAAATGCTCTACCTGTCAAAACGTACTTATAGGCTAGCTTATTAACCAGTTTTCTTTTTAATTTTTTTATTCGACCCCTTCTGCCTCCAACTCACCCCCAAAATTTCAATCTATTTTGATAAATTTGAAATTAACTTGAATTGGTTATTTATTCTCT
Organism: Rutpela maculata; assembly: GCA_936432065.2. Taxonomy (NCBI): domain Eukaryota; kingdom Metazoa; phylum Arthropoda; class Insecta; order Coleoptera; family Cerambycidae; genus Rutpela; species Rutpela maculata. The sequence goes on from OW386291.2 coordinate 91,778,224, forward strand.
CTTATAATATAGATACTTAATAGAGTTAGTTATGATCACATATAAAGCCAAACTTGCGCTACGCTACCGTAGATAGCACCACAATGCCATGATTTTGCTGATATAAGTGTTCCATCGAAATGCATAACCTCAGTTGTGTGCAGATTTTATTGCAGTGTATTCCTTTGGAGTATTATTATTGTTATAAAGTTAATTTGTGTTACTACTGTGTGTTTTTGTTACTGGAAACGGTATTTGAAAATAACAATGGCTGTTAATGTTATTAATACGTGTTTGGTGTCCCCCGAGATTTTAATGGTAATGTGCTTCCAACCCACGAAGATCTTATGAAATGTTACTTGTGGTTGCGCCATGAATTGAAACAAGGCTCTAATAAAGAACCAACAATATTTCAAATCTCCACAGTGCTTTATGATAAGCTACTAGTGATGTGGGAAAAGGCTTCGATCCCAGTGCTGTGCAACGCTCGTATTATGACTCTTATTCGTACATATCACGAAAAATGCATGCTATTATTAAAGCAACCCAAAGCCAAACTATCTAGTGGACAGTACAAGAAGAGAGTAGAACAATTTAAGCAAGAGTCCCGTGGAAAATTATTCGATATTGCATCGTGTAAGTGCGATTTTCTTTCGTGCAAGTGCGAAAAATTTAAAAAAGTTCCAAAATCTGAACAGGCACTCCTCCTTGACCAAAGAACATCCAGAAAAATATTTATAGGCAACATAGATATTGCTACAGCCCAAAAAATGCGAATGGCAGAAAAGAGAAAATTGTAGAAAGAAGCCAGGAAGTCTACAGTGGTAAGTGCAATGCAGAATACTGGTTTGCCTTGCAAAGACACTGATGGTTCTATTACTGACGAAAGCGATACGGAAATTAGTGAACCTCTTACATCACACTGCTTTGTTCCCGAGCCATCAACGTCAAGTGGAAATACATCTGCAAAGGAAGAGTCTTGTAAGCAGATGCGCGTGAAATTGCCAACTGTAGTCAAGATCTGCGACAGATATGGAGTATCAAGTAGGGCAGCTGCAGCTATATCATCGGCTGTTTTGAAGGATATCGGTTTGATATCGACAAATGCAAGTTACAGAGAAAAAGACAGAAATCACGAACGCTGGCCACAGCTACGCAATTAGACTTACATCTCATACAATGGTTAATCTGCCCGCTGCATGGAAACGAGCTGCCTTTGCGCCATCTATTTCACCACATTTTCTGGACCCATAGGCAAGCTCTTGGAGACCTGCGAAAATTGCCTATAGTTGAATATCTCCCCATTAAAGTAGATTCTGAGATGACTACTGCCAAGAGCACAGATTTGAGCACAGATCAGAAATATCTTCTAAATATGTGTCAAGCAATTTCCAGTGGTGAGTGTTCCTTAAACCTCGCTCATCGTCAGCCAGGAAAACTTTCTCACGCTAGATGGTTAACTACAGCCAATCGCTTACTGAGGCTATATGTATCGACAGAAAAATCATCCTCTGCCCTTAGAGATTTGGTAGAATTTGTGATGAAGGTTTATGCACCAATCTGGTTTAAGATAAAGTCTCAACCTTCCTGTAAATATGGAGCCCTTCATTTCTGGCTGACTATTAAATTATCCCGCTATCTCCATGATGACTTAAGAGCGATAATTGATCCTGTCATTGCTAGAAACGCTTACTTTGCTCATCCTGAGAATTTATTATTTGCAATGTTGACAGATGGCAGACAACACGTGAGGGAACTGAGCTTGCGGCGCATTTTGAAAGCTAGAGAAGTTAAAACTAAAAGTATTCGACAGTTTAAAGTTCCTTCACTTAATTTGGATGCCGATGATTATGTAAATCTAATTGACTGGCCAAATATTAAAGTCACAGAACCTCCAATTACATCAAACATATCTACTGAGGACTTGAAGAAATTTATTAATATTCCTGCTGCACCCACGGTGGATTTTCCAAAATTTCCCTGTCATACACAGGCAGTGGAAAGATGTGTCAAAGTGGTGCCAGAAGCAGCAAAGTCTGTTATGGGGTCAGTTGCAAGAGATGGCTCCATTCATGCAAGAATTCAGGGAAGGCAAGAAATGCCGAATTTTGAATATAAACAAGATTTCCACGTTTAATGTATTTGTAATAACCTTTTGAGCGGAGGGTGGGGGGTGGACGAGGGTGGAACTATATTGCAGCTGCCTCCACGTGGTGAGTTCTGGGATGGTTGGACCAAAACCATGCGAAGAGCTGCACGATTGAACCTTACTTAAGACTGTTACCATGTTGTGGTTGAGAGGCCTATATGTGTTATGAAGAAGGGCTGGTTGGAGGCAGAAAATGTGATCAGAAAAATATGAAAAAAATTGGGAACGTAAGTTTCTATCACTGTAAACTTATTAGGGGTAGAGCGTTTCGCATTTCAAAAAAAATTTGGTTGATATTGAATATTAAAATAGTAATTTCAAATCAAAATTAAATTTAATTAATCTTCCTATCAATAGGTGTCCCTAGATATAGGATTTAAGTATTTAAATTGCTCCATCTTTTTTCGATGCAAAACATAGTTGTTGGTTGGTTTTTGTAGACGATATACATAGATAGGTTTTAAAACGATATAGTTGATATAGTTACATCGCCGCGCTGTGTAGAATCTAACTCGAAATAGTATTTTGGAAATTAATTAATTATTAGATAGAAATTCATATTATCCTCTTAACCCTTCCCATAGCCCTTATATCTAATAATTGTGAAGTGTATCACTGGATAGGATTTTGGTTATAGTTCATCTCAAACTTATAGCAACATGAGACCCAGTATTTCAGTGCAAAGTTAAGCACTTTATCCTACAAATAAATTAGCTAGAAGTTTAGAATGTGCTTTTATTAAACACTTTTTTTTATATTATATATATTATTATTATATTTTTTTTAAGTTAATTTCCAATTTACCACTTGTGTATGTGTGAGATTACAGTCCAAATTTACATTTTTCTAATAGAAATTAACAAACATGTTTTGGTTCCGTTCGAGCCTGATCATTATAGTTAGATTTCGAGTTAGATTTATTCAGTTCAAAATATTTTAATCTTACATATTAAAGTATTTTTAGTAGCAAATATCCTCTAGATTATAGTTTTTTATAGTTATTCTTTTTATGGTAGTTTTTTCTTACATCTAGTTATTTTCTCTTAGCAATTATTCTCGTTAATTATTTAGTTGTAATCACTAATTTAGTTTATACAAATTATTGGTAATAAGTAGTTTCTAGTTGATTTAGTATTGGGTAATAAATACTGGTGGTAGTTTAAAATGGCACCAACAAAAAAGGAAAATCAACTTAATATGCTTGTGTCGAAAAAAGAACAATATTTTACTAGGGTACAAACATCATATGATTTGGGTCGAAATATTGATGATAAGGCAAATTTGAATAATTTCCGGATTAGATTTAAATCTTTAGAGGACACCAAAGTGGTATTTTCGAAAATTATAGATGACATAAATACACTTAGTTACGAGATAGATGATGATTACACACCGAATTACCAGGCTTTGGACACATTTGATGAATTATATTGTAATATTCTATCTATAGCAGAAAAGGCTCTTGAAAAAACAGAAATAAAAGATGGCGTCAGTAACAGTGCACGTTCTAGCACACCTAAAAATATACCTAAGTTACCAAAACTAGAATTGCCGGGGTTTTCAGGAAATCCTAAGGACTGGCCAACATTTTATGAATGTTTTAAAAGTCTTATTCATGATTATAAAGATTTAAATGACGTAGATAGGGTACATTATTTAATTGGGAAATTAAGTGGCAAAGCTTTAACTGTCTGTTCTGGAGTTCCACCTGTAGGTGATAATTATAATATTATCTGGCAGGCCTTAGTAGACAAATTTCAGGATAAACGTTTATTAGCAAACACTTATTTAGATCAAATATTTGAACTGAAACCAGCCCAAGTAGCCTCTGCTAATAGTTTAAATAACTTTTTAGAAAAATTTGATAGTGCCACAAGAGCTCTTAAAAAATTAGAAATTACTGATTTATTTGATTTCACTTTGTCATATTTAGCTTTGAAAAAACTTGATCCGGAAACTAATCGTTTATTTGAAAATTGCCATAGAGATTCAGCCATACCGTCTTATCAGAAAATAATTGATTTTGTTAAAGAACAAACAAAAATTCATTCACGCACTTGTTCTTTTAGTAAGCCCGTCTTAAACAATAGTAGTAATCCTAGGAGTACTAATGCAAGTAATAGTAGTAAACCTAAAACGACGCATAGTTTTGTTACTAATCATAATTACAATCAAACAAAATGTCCGATGTGTAACGCTAGTACACATTTAATTTCTAGTTGTCCTAAATTTCTAGATCTTTCTCCTAATGAACGTTATAAAATAGTGAAAAATAGAAATTTGTGTTTAAATTGTTTAGGTTTTCATAAAATTTTAGGATGTAAAAGTAAAATTAATTGTAAATTCTGTCAACTAAGACATCATTCGTTGTTACATTTTGGTAAATCGTCTCGCGATAATTACTCCGATGCGCAGCCTGAGTGCGAAACTATGGTTGATAGTGTAGTGGGGTCATCGCAAATCTTAATTCTCATAACCAGGCGGCCGCGACATCGACATCTAATAAATATTTTGATAATTCTAATTTAAATCCTACATCATTGATGAGCATTTGTTCTACCGTTATTAAACCAACATTTAGTTTTAATTCAACTGTGTTATTATCCACCGCTATTGTTAATATTTTAGATCAAAATGGGGAAATACATAAAGCTAGATTTTTGTTAGATTCGGCCAGTCAATCGCATTTTATCACGGTTAAATGTTGCCGGCGCTTGAGGTTACCCATTTTGAAAATGCATTCGACGGTGCGAGGCATTGGCGTAGCATCGTGTTTAACTAGGGGTCGCATTAATATAATTATTACTTCTTGTTTTGACCCAAACAAACGATATCCACTAGATACATTAGTAGTAGATAGTATAGCCGAAAAGTTACCATTTTCTGTAGTTGAAACTAATTCACTTAATTATATTAATAATATTCCGTTAGCTGATAGTACCTTTTATATCCCAGGAGAGATTGATGGAATTATAGGTGCGGATTTATTCCCACATTTACTAGGACAAACGCGTATAGTAGGACCGCCGAATTTGCCTGTAGCTATTGAAACTAGTTTAGGTTTTGTTTTAATGGGTACAGCACCTGTTATTTCAAACAGTGAAATTCAACAAAATTTTTGTACAATTATAGATCCTCCACTTGAAAAATTAGTTAGTAAATTTTGGGAAATTGAGGAAATTCCACTTCAAACTTTTCAAAATCCAGACGATTTAGAATGTGAAAATATTTTTAAATCTACTTATAAACGCGACCCTTCTGGTCGGTATAGTGTAGCATTGCCTTTTAAAAGTACTTCATCTAATCTAGGCGACTCATATTCGGTTGCATTTAGAAGATTTATGTCGTTAGAGAAAAAATTTAAACTTTTTGATGATTATAAAAATCAATATTCGGAAGTTATAACTGATTATATAGTACAGGGGCATATGTCGAAAATATCTGAGAATTTTATTTCTCCTTCATATTATATACCACATCATGGTATTTTTAAATTAGAAAGTTCAAGTACACCTTTAAGAGTTGTATTCGACGCTAGTGCAAAAACAGATAGTTCATATTCTTTAAATGATTTATTGTACACTGGACCTAAATTACAATCCGACATTTTGAGTATGTTTCTTAATTTTCGGTTGTGTGAAATAGCTTTTACCGCAGATATACGTCAAATGTATAGACAAATAGTTTTGCGTCCGGAACATAGATGTTTTCAACGTATATTATGGAGATTTTCGCCTAATGAGCCGATTTCTACCTATGAATTAAACACTGTTTTATTCGGAGTAAAGTCGTCTCCCTTTTTAGCTTTGAGAACTATACGTCAGTTAGCTATAAATGAAGCAAAATCATATCCATTAGCATCAAAAGTAGTTTTTAGAGACATGTATATGGACGATCTTGTTTCTAGTATTTCAAACATTAATGAGGCAAAATCCTTGTATAAACAGTTAATTCAATTATTTAAGTCTGGTGGTTTTGATTTAGTAAAGTGGTCGGTTAACGCTAAAGAACTTTTAGAAGAAATACCGATTGAAAACCGTACGATTAATGTGGTTAATTTTGAGACTGATTATTTAAAAGTTTTAGGCCTACAGTGGCAACCTAATTTAGATATTTTTAATTTTAAAATACATTCGGAGTCTCGTGAATGTACCAAACGAAATATTCTTTCGGTAGTAGCTCGCTTTTTTGATCCCTTAGGTTTAATGGCTCCAGTTATCTTAGTAGTTAAATTGTTCATTAAACAATTGTGGACTTATCACTTAGACTGGGATGAAGTTCCCCCCGATAGTTTTGTAAAACAGTGGATAGATTTTAAAAATGAATTACCGCTTTTAAGTGAATTTCAAATTCCACGTCATATAGGAGTTTTTGAAAATTCTAGCGCTATATTAATCGGATTTGCCGATGCTTGTGAAACTTCATTTGGCTCTGTTGTTTATTTACGGACAGTAACTGATGCTCAAGTCCAAACTAATTTGATATGTGCAAAAACTAAGGTTTCACCTTTGAAAACTCTTTCAATACCTAGACTTGAACTTTGTGCCGCACATTTGTTGTCCAAACTTATAAATTTCGTAGTAGAAACATTTAAATCGCGTTTAGAAATAGATAGAATTTTTGCTTTATCTGATTCGACAGTAGTTCTTACTTGGATAAAATCATCTCCGCATAGATGGAAAACATTTGTTGCAAATCGTGTATCAAAGATACAAGAATTAGTGCCTTCAAAAAATTGGTTTCATATAAGTGGAAAAGATAATATTTCGGATTGTCTCTCTAGAGGGTTAACACCCTCACGTTTTATGGCCACTAAAGAATGGACTACTGGACCTAGCTGGTTGAGGTCTGATGAGTCTTATTGGCCCATTAAATCTTTTAACGAGGAGGATTGTACTCTACTGGAACAAAAATTGGTAACATTGGTGGTCACTAATGATTTGGTTCATCCTTTGAGTTCTGTAATAGAACGTTGTTCATCTTGGTTGAAATTACTTCGTTGCACAGTTTACGTTTTACGTTTTATTAAAAAATTACCACATCGAAAATATATATCTGCTGCAGATCTAGAGACTGCCGAGTATACTTTGATAAAAATTGTTCAAAATATTCATTTTTCTCGAGAAATTTCGATGATAAAAAATAAAGAAATATTATGTTCATCTTTACGTAAACTTAGGCCATTTTTAAAAGATGGTATTCTTAGAGTAGGCGGACGCTTAGTAAATTCAAGTTTAGATTTTGATAGCCAACACCCGATTTTACTTCCTAAAAAGGATAATTTAGTAGATTTATTGATAGATCATCATCATTACCACAACCTTCATACAGGTCCTAATTTAGTTTTGTCACTATTAAGACAACGATTTTGGATTTTAGCAGCGCGTGGAGTAGTGCGAAATCGAATACATAAATGTAATATTTGTTTTAAGGCCCGACCTCAACCACAATTTCCATTGATGGGAAATCTTCCGCCTTGTCGGGTTCAACAAGCTAAAGTTTTTTTGCACACCGGAGTGGATTTCGCTGGCCCGCTTTATATTGTACTTAACCACAGAAGAGGCGTACGCTCTCAAAAGGCATATATTTGTCTGTTCGTCTGTCTTAGCACTAAAGCAATACATTTAGAACTCGTCTCTGATTTGTCAACTGCTAATTTTTTACAAGCCTTCAAACGCTTCCTAGCGCGTAGGGGCCTTTGTTCGGTAATGTATTCCGATTGCGGATCAAATTTCATTGGCGCTAAAAATGTTCTAGATGAAATTTATGGTTTAGTTGAGTCGAAAGAATTTGTAGAAACTATCTCCAGTGAATTAGCTAATAGAGGAATTGAATGGAAATTCAATCCGCCGGCCGCACCACATTTTGGATCTTTATGGGAAAGTAATGTAAAATCGGTTAAATCACATTTATACAAAGTAGTAGGTAATCAGTTGTTGTCATATGAAGAAATGAACACGTTGTTAATACAAATCGAAGCTTTACTTAATTCACGTCCGTTGTGTGTCTTAAGTTCTGATCCCGCTGAATCTCTAGCACTCACACCGGCGCATTTTTTAACGCTTACTCCGCTTAATAGATTGCCAGCTCCTGATCTTACTAATGAAAAATTAAATCGTTTAGATCGGTATCAAATGATAGATCGTATGGTTCAGGATTACTGGAAGCGATGGCATTTAGAATATTTGCACACATTGCAGGCACGCGAACGCTGGAATACTCCTTCTAATCCAATTAAAATTGGTACTATTGTTTTGATACAACAGCCTAATACCTCACCTTTACAGTGGCCTTTAAGTCGTATTGTAGAATTATTTCCTGGACGGGACGGTGTGGTTAGAGTCGTCTCCGTAAAAACTAAAAATGGAATTTTTAAGCGCCCTGTAGTCAAATTGTGTCCATTGCCTACCCAGTAATTATTCAATAATAAAATAGTTAAATACTTTAGTTTTAGTTTAGTAGTAGTAATTAGTGTAGTAAAATAAATTAATAATAGTCTAGGGAAAATATATACTTTTTGTGGTTCTTTTACTACCCGGTTTCTGAAACATTCTTTCAGGGCCGGGGGAATGGTTGATATTGAATATTAAAATAGTAATTTCAAATCAAAATTAAATTTAATTAATCTTCCTATCAATAGGTGTCCCTAGATATAGGATTTAAGTATTTAAATTGCTCCATCTTTTTTCGATGCAAAACATAGTTGTCGGTTGGTTTTTGTAGACGATATACATAGATAGGTTTTAAAACGATATAGTTGATATAGTTACATCGCCGCGCTGTGTAGAATCTAACTCGAAATAGTATTTTGGAAATTAATTAATTATTAGATAGAAATTCATATTATCCTTTTAACCCTTCCCATAGCCCTTATATCTAATAATTGTGAAGTGTATCACTGGATAGGATTTTGGGTAAGTTAATTTCCAATTTACCACTTGTAGAGATTACAGTCCAAATTTACATTTTTATAATAGAAAATAACAAACAAAATTTTTTTTTGGGATTTTCGACCCACCCTAGTATATATGTTAAATGCCATGCTCTAATAATTCAATTCAATTCAATTCAAAAAGATTTTATTCAACATTTTGGAACATGAAATGTGCCTAGTCGGAACCCGCCTCGGGGCCAGCCAGACAGCCACGACGTGTAGCGTCGTGGTGGACGTGTGGATGGGCGGGGTGGGTCCGGTTTGGCTTAGAGGCAGTGGTTTGTTGACCAGAGCTCCTATCCACCGCAGGTGGATTTAAAAACTGGACTAAGATTAAGGAAATGTGCTCACATGAGCCTAAAACTAATGGAAGTAGCACAATAAAAGCTAAAACTCGTTGGCAAGCGCACTGTGAAAAATTTTGGTTTCTGATACGGGAAGACAGAACTGAACGAAAAAACCCGTTTGAGCAGATGACGACCTCGTGGTCTGATCGCCGTCGAGGAAGATAGGGTATTAAAACGATGTGGTTTAAAAAGGTTGGGATTTATGAGATGTTATTGGTCTAAAGGGAGTTGAGATGGACAAAAAGAGACAAAAGTACAAAAAGGATGAAACAAAAGATGCCTAAAAATAGAAAAAAAAGGAGGAGAAAGGTTGAAGATGTAGAGTTGGCGAAAGGTAGAGAGTAGGGGTAGGTTATCGTAGAGGGGAGTGTGGCTAGGGGAGTTACCGGAAAATAGGCAACGTCTGGTATGGTAAGGGGTGTTTTAGATTGAAAAGTATGGCATTATGCTGTCTGATTCGAGTAATGTTGCGGGTTAGTGGACTAACGTCCAATTTGAACTGATAGAACCTTTGTGAAATTTCTTGGACGTACTCCGCTAGTGGGGTTATGTCGTGGCAACGTGCATAGAGATCTGCGAGGGAGGTGTACCTACCAGAGTCTGAAATGAAATTATTAACAAACTGCAATATTCAAGTACAACAGAAATTTACACTAAATATATATATATATATATATATATATATATATATATATATATATATATAGTTTTATTCGATAGAACAATAGCAAAAATACCTAACAGTTTAGAAGATTACACTATGATTGGTTTTTTAAATATTTATAATAAATCGAAAATAAACGCATATTTCCCTCACATTCTGCAAAATCCTATCTTTAATGGTAATATTTACAAATAAATCTGTAGCTACAAGCATCTTCCTATAGCGTACAATTAAGTTAGTATTTACTTGGTCTCTTCAATCCTAATCTTAATCATTATTATTGAGCAGAACGTTCCGGTTAATGGTTTCATTTAGATTACGGTTAATAAATTCAACGAGGCTATTCTGGAACTCGATCATCAACTGTAATTGAATTTATGTCAAAGACATTAGTGGCTTAACAGTGACAATTACATAAATTAATTGTTTGGTAAATTGCTTTCGCTCAACGCCGTTTAGCAATTTCACAATATTAACTAATGTATATTGCTGAAAGTAGCCATTTAATTTTTATGTGTTAGCGCCTGAACAAAAATACAATTCTCTTAAGAAGTAGACAGCGTTAGAGGGGAAAACTCTGTAACGTACATCAAATATTAAGAGTATTTTTTTTTCTTTCATCAGTATCAATTAAGCAGCATCATAATGACAAGAACAATCATATCTGATTCAGAATATGTCGGAGAAAGAATATATTTTATTTTAATACTTTATAGTTTAAACTATTTTTGAATTTTATATACATAATAGACTGAGAGCTGGCTCCCATCTGAAATGGAAATCCGGCTGTCTGGCACTCCAAAACGGTCGGACATTAAAATGGGATTTCGAAAAAAATACTGCAATTTAACCGGGAAGATTTATTTTTGCTTTAGAGTTTACTTGTTAGATTACTACCTCCTAAATTAATTTTAACTGATCTGCCACTCGAAATCGGTCATAAAATGGCGGCCAGATCAACTTACACTTTAAGAAAATTGATATCAATTTAACAGAAAGTATCTAGTTTTAATTTTTTAACCAAATTACAGGTCAGTGCGTGGCTTTTACGAATTGCTCGGTCTGGCAGTAAAAAACAGCCGGATCCAAGATGCCAGATCGGTTTTTGTAAGGTAGCAAAGCTTGTTAATCGTCGATTATGAGTGAGCTACATTATTTTTCGGTTGATGGTATATTAAAAAATTGATGGAAATGTAATTTTATTGTATGAAAAGAATTACAAGTTTTTCGTCAACATTAGTTTTTACATTTAATTAAAAAATAGCTTGAATTTCACACTCATAGATTTGTCAGTGATGCTATAAAATCCAATTATTTTTGTAATATTTTCTGTTCGATACCACGTCACGAGTATTTTCATTATTCATCGTCTTCGTCCCCGTCATCTTCCAAAGGGACATCAGAATCGGTATCTTCGTCGTCTAAACAGTTAAAAATTAGGTAATCATTACTATATTGTATTCAACATACTTGAAGCTTCCGCAATTGCGTCGATAACAATAGGTGGAGCAACGTCTCCATCAAACCACACAGGTTCGTATATCCCAGAAGGACCTATCTTCCAGCCATAGTCTTCGGGATTTAATGGCTGCATCGGGTCCTGTTTTTTGGCGTTCATCCATATATATGTTTGAAATATACTTCTTTTCACATGTAGCAGCAGTGATGATTGGCACGGGGGAATTGATAGGGAATCAAATGAGGCGAAGCTCTTAATAAGAGGCTCATTCATTTTTCTGGGCTTGTAAGCCATTTCAAATTTTCTGTACCTTGCCTCATTAACTGTTGGACACCTAGGGAGATTGTACATGAAGCAAACAAATTTCTCCGCCGTAGTTATGGGAACAGAATCTGGTTCCGGATCTTGGTAGAATGTTTGAAAATATTTTTGAAATTCGGAGCTCTTTTCCATTTGTTTAAAAGGAGTAACTTTATATTTATATTTATATTTATATTTTTATAGAAGCAAGATGTTGTGGCACATCCTGTGAAGGCACGCAGACCAGGTAAGGCAAGACATACATCAGGACCGAGTTCGACGAACAATTTCCCTACGTCTAAATAACGAAGTGAGTTGTTGTTATAAAATCCAACCTCCATCAAAATTTTGGATTCAGCATTAATTTTATGGAAATTACCCAATAAAATAACAAGTACATCGGTGTCATTGCATCGCACTACGATATTATTTGGAGACTGGAATTTAGATATTACATACAATATTCTCGTGGGGTTCACTGGTCACTGCTTCGATAAATAAAACAAATGAAAGTTGTATGGTAGGTATTGTTATTTTACTGAGCAGGTACAAAATTATGTTTACAAAAATATTCGACTTTAGTCCATATTAAAATTTGATACATTTATATTAAATGAGAACATATTTTGAGTTCGGATTGTTCCACCAGATTGCATAGGTTTGGGTAAGTGACAAACAATATTACATTTTCCTACAACCCGCCCTCCTCTACATTGTTTTGTACGTAGCCAGAGAGTCGTACGTTATTCGTCGTTCAATGAAATGCAGCGTTGCAAGATATTTGATCTGGCACCCAGTACCCTGTTGTTTTTGATTGCCATACTTAACAATTCATGAAAGCCATTCAGTGAGCTGTAATTTGGTTCAAAAATGAACATTAGATACTTTCGGTTAAATTGACTTCAATTTTGTTTAACTTTGGATTGGTCTGGCGGCGATTTTGCGATCGATTTCGAATGGCACACCAGCTCGAATTTATTCAGGAGGTAGTAATCTAACAAGTAAACTCTGAAACAAAAATAGACCTTTCCGGTTAAATTGAAGTAAATTTTTTCGAAATTAACAACGCCGCCAGTTTGACGACCGGCCGCATTGGACTGCCAGACCGCCAGATTTCTATTTCATGCTAGCCCCAGACTTGATTAGTATACGTAACTGTATTAGATCTTTCCGGTTATATCAAATGGGAGCTACCTCTTAGACTATACGTAGTTTAAGTTAATTGGCATTATAGTAGTCGAAGTCGAATTAGTAGATCGACGGGTGAGACGCAAGACGCAAAACCTTTGTACGCGCCGGCTAATTCCTTTGTCGGCATACCCGGCGCTTTTGATATTTACTAAGAGGAAATATCCTATATCTATTACGCTAACTATACCAGAAGGCCAACCAATGAATAATAGGCAATAAGAAAAATTGTAGAATAAGTAAATATATTACCAGAAAATATTAGTAATTATTTTAACTTTTACAAAAATCTAATCACAGATAATAGTCGAGCCAATGAAGCCTAAAAATCGTCAAAACCTCTTAATTCTCAGCAATAGCTCCGATTTTCAACATTTTTGTTTAAAATGTGTGTTTTTTAATATTATTCAAAATGAGAAACATCGCAAGTGGCGCAAATAATTATTTATATTGTTTAAACAATAATAACAATATTTACAAAAAATTGTATTTTAAATTTTTTTCTTTGCGAAATTTATAAAACATTGAGTTATTTTTATTGAAAATATAAGTTGAAAAATGTTTCTCACAGTCAGGATTGATAATTATTTATATTGTTTAAACAATTATAACAACTTTTACAGGAAAAATCTATTTTTTTATGTTTTTTTTCCCGATATTCATGAAAAAGTTAATTTACTTCAGTGTTTGAAGGTTTTTCGCTGAGAATTCTTTCGAATAAAACCAATTCTCGTGAAATTTGGACAGTAATTAGGAAATAACTCAAGGAACAAAAGTTATATTGTGCCGATGTGCGCTTTTATCCTGGGGGTGGATGCCACCTCTTCTCGGGAAATTATTATGTTCAAAGTAACTGCAGCAATCGATAGAGGAATGAATTCTAAGCAATAAATGTTCTATGAAATTTTTTCGATGAGTCAATACTTTTTGAGTTAGTATTGATTGAAAATGTTGATTTTTCATCTAAAAAATGCTTGTTTTAGGGCGATTTTTCACTAATAACTCGAAAACTTTTACGTTTTACAAAAAAAGCTATTATAAGTAAAAATGGAGCCTATAAAATAACAAATCGATTGTTTTTTTTATTATTATTTATGTAGATGCAATACGAACGGTGTTATGGCTCGTTGAAGGTGACTTTTTGTTCGCCGAAAACTGAATTCGATCCTTTCAACGTTAAATAACGGAAAAACGGAAAATTTTTGCAGGAAATCATATAATACATTTTTAAAAGTACTTGAAAAGACCTTTAAAATGAACTTTGGTAAAAGTCGTTAGCATAAAAACTAACGGAGTTATATTGAAAATAAAATGGTTGTCTCATTTTTTTCGGAGAAAAAGTCAGCAATGAAATCAATGGCTTCACCGCAAGAATTGAAATTGAACGTAATCCATTTACAACTTACTTTATTTAAGTACTAGCAATATGTTCTAGAAGTTTGGCTCGTTTAGGATGCCAATATTTGAAAAAAAGTTTGATTCAAATTTGAAACGATTTATGAAATTTCTTAAAAAATTTAAATTTTTTCACAATAATTCAAAGACTAAAGAAGATACGTAAAAAATGCTAAAGTACAAAGTTTAGAAGTCGGTAGGTACTGTACAATAATACTGTATGGAGCTGCTAAAGAGATACAGTTAAAAAAACTGAGCCGTGTCGAAAACTTATCAGCGTTTCTCGAGCAGATGCGCTATGATTGGTTCTTCAATGATAACTACCTTAATTTTTAAGCTATTCAGTTGCTCCAAAAATCATTTTTCAGGGAACTTTAAGGGCTACAAGGTAGGCAAAGTTGAACTTCCTCGAACCTTTCGTTTTTGAGATTTTTGAGTCTCGGGAAAGGTGGTCATCGCACTCAAATGCAAACTTATAAAGGTGATATCTCAATTAATTTTTATCCTAGAGAAATAAAAAAAAAACAAAATTTTCAGTAAAAAAGAAACCTAAATTTTTGTCTTTAGTCTTTGAATTATTATGAAAAAATGAAACATTTTTAAAGAAATTTCAAAAATCATTTCAAAATCGAATCAAACTTTTTTTTAAATATAGGCATTCTAAACCAATCAAAGTTCTAAAACATATTGCTAGTACTTAAATAAAGTCGAATTCAGTTATCGACGAAAAAAAAGTCACCTTCAACGGGCCATGACTCTGTTCGTATTGCATCTACAGAAATAAAAAAAAAAACAATCAATTTTTATTTTACAAGCTTCATTTTTGCCTATAATAATTTTTTTGATAAAATTAGTGGAACGACGTAATAAAAATGGCTCTAAAAACTTTATTTTTGAAACGCGACCATATGTTATGCGAGGGCATATGTTGGTATTGCTTCAATTCAGCCAAACATGGTAAAAAAATTGAAATTCATATCGTGAAAAGTTAAGCACTACAGAAGTCGGAACTTTTTCAATTCTGCCTTGTTCCGCTCGGAAAAAAAATAACTACAACTAAAATTGAAGGTGCTTTCTACATTAAAAATTATATACTCGTTCCATACCCAATAGTACATCAGTGAAACAAAAATTAGTAATTTACGTTACTTGGCTATGGAGAAAAAAAAACATCAGTTTGCGGAGGAGGCCCGTACGAAAATAAACATTTTCAAGATTCAATCGCTAATATTTTTTTTCAGTACCACCCAAAATTTTCGTAAAAAGAGACTCTGATGCGTTAAACATTTCTGAACAAGATGGTTTTTATCCCATATCTTTCTACTCCGAAAATATTTTTAATGAGCTACGACGTTCTATCCGTTCCACTAAATGTAAGGTTTTCGAGTTATTCGTGAAAAATCGTTCTAAAGCATGCATTTTTTATATGAAAAATCAACATTTTCAATCACGAATAACACAAAAAGTACTGACTTACTGAAAAAACTTCATAGAACATTTTTTGCTTAGAATGTATTCCTCTGTCGACGACTGAGGTTATTTTGAATGTAATAATTTCCACCCCCGAGAAGGAGTGGCATCCACCCCCAGGGTATTTGCTCCACTTGGGAAGTTTCTGATTTTGAATAGTATTAAAAAGCACACATTAAAAAAAATGATCAAAATCGGAGCTGTTGCTGAGAATTAAGAAGTGAAAACCTTCATTGACTCAACTATTATGTTTAAAAATGTAGCTGTTTAGATAATATTATATAGAGGAGCGGATCTAGTTTTGAAATGAAACCAACATTTTTTTATTTTTTTTTTTCTTGACAATTTGGTTACACGAGTTCTCATTTATCATGTTATGAAGTTAGTTCAGCTTAATCACACGGGGTGTGGGAGGAATTCGCATTTAAAATTCGCAAAAATACGTTCTTCCATGATAATTTATTATTATTGACTTCACGAAAAAATTAAAAAATAAATTGAAAATTGAAGAAGAAATTGTCGCACTGAGTAGACGTACATAACTGTGCTCCGGCATTTTTTCATTGATTTTGTTCAAGTATTATTTGTTCAGAAAATAGTGCTAGCATTTTTTGTTTCCATAACTAAGTTTGTTTTTGATTTCCATATCAACCAAAAATTCTACTTAAAAATATAATAGTCATTTTCGGTCAATTCAAAATAATAAACCGCTACTTATCACCCCGCGACTGCCTTGTGAACCTTCCCTCATTGGAGATCTGGAGATTGTTGGGCCCAACTTGAAGAGTACAACATCAGGAAAGTGCCGATACACAAGGCATTTCAAATTCAATAGTCTGTAATTTACCATGTTCAGTTTGTCAGCATTAGGCTGACTGGTCCTTCCCGCGTTGATAAACAGTATTTCTCTTACAAGCAAAACAAACATAATTTTACATCAAAAAAATTGCCGCAAGAAATAGAATAAGAAAGTAGAGGTGCAAAATTTAAGTAAATAAAAGGGCCAGAAGTAACAGATGCAGTTGCAGCCGCAATATCCCAAGCACTAAATTCTAAAGAGTTTGTCGAGAATATTACGTCTGTGGTTATGAATGCAGAAGGTACAAAACTAGATAAGTTTATGGATGAGCAAAAATCTGTAATAAATAAATTAATCGAAGAAAACTCCAAACTGAAATTAGAAAACAATCGTCTTAGCACTCGTGTTGATGTTACAGAGCAGTACTTACTTAGAAATAATATTCGTGTATATGGTGTACCTGAAAATAATACAATTTTTTTAAACAACAAAATAGTGGAAATATTTAATAACCATCTCGGCCAGAATTTAATTCAAGGTTGCATTGAAGAATGCTATTAGCCCAGGCAATGAAGGTTTCTTGTCGGAAGAAATTAGAGACAAGCTGAATTTTTGCCAGTTGATAGGACCCAGTTAGAGCAGTATTTCTTCAAAAGTCCCCGCCCCTCCCCTGGCGCTTCCTCTCCCACCCCGTCTTGAAGATCCATTTTGCAAGCCTTTTAGTTATCGCTCATATCTCCGTCATTATTTATTCTAAATTCATAAATTTGCCGTTTTATTTCTTAGCATCTATTCTCCAAAAAAGCTATTATAACATTTTTCTGTAAACATAATACTTTCACAAGAATTCGCTAAAATAGGCAAAATTTTCGCTTTATATTTGATTTTTTTGTGGTTTTCAGGGCACAACACTTTTATTTGCGATAATATCACAAAACAGTTTAGTTGTAGCGCAGTTTTCAGCCTTCCAAACGATATACATACTTCTACTGTTGGGGTGTGGAAAACACGTACAGAGTGCAAGAGATGTCCGTCACGGTTCTAAGCCTAGCCTTAACGTGGGGGCCCTCGCTGCCTCCTGTAGTCGAAGAAATATGCAAAATAAAAGTGGCCTATGCAACTCGAGAACATACAAAAACTGGAGCCATATTCTCACGTAACTGCGTACCTGCCGAAATCGCACTTTTTTCCGAAATATCTTGGAAAACAATATTTTACATTTCCAATCCCATAGTTTTGTTTCTAATCATTGAATAGACATGAGAATTTGAACACATGTATTCTGAAACATAATGAATCCATTGCCATACATAAAATTGTACCAAAGATAAAATATCTAGTAAAAAAAATATTTTCATTCGGAATTGAATAGATTCTTCAGTAGCGGTATTGAAAAAGTCTACATCGGGAAAATTTTTTAGTACTGAATATAGAGTACTTGTATAAGAGACTGAAATGTAGTTTAAGGTCTGAATTTTTAATTCAGACCTTAAACTACATTTCACTTTAAACTTCATTTAACTTTTTTAAAAACAAAAACAAAAATGAAAAACAAAGTTTGAGTATGGTACGTGCTCCTTTAAATCCTGAAGGACCGATGCAGCGGAAATTTAACCGCTAGTATCTCAAAAACGGAGGAACCAATTTCTTTTTTAATTATGTATTTATTATGCGTCTATTGTAAATCACTCGCTGATATTTGAATAACTTACGGTGAATAATTTTAAAGATCTGCTAAGTTAGATAATAGAGAAATATCCCACGTTTCAAAAAAATTTTAACCCACGAAATAAGCATCAAGTAACGTTTTTGGTAATAACTCCGAAAAGCTAAGAAAATTGACCCCAATATATGACAAAAAATTTAACCATTATTTTTTATATTTCTCATTATTTTAGTAATACAGGACACTAACTTAACGCTATAATAAATTAAAAGTAAAAATGACTACGTTTTCTTCACGTGAAAAATCGACAAACTGAGATCAAAATGGTTTTTTTTTGGAAAATTGTACCCTTTTTTTACTATATCGAGTTTTTTTAGATATGAGCCCATTTTTTTAGCATGGTAATTTTTTTACATGTTGTTCTTTAGACGTCAAGAAATATAAAAATACAGAAATTAAACTTCTAAAAAAATGCGCTCATGTCTAAAAAAACTCGATATAGTAAAAAAAGGGTACAATTTTCCAAAAAAAGCCATTTTTACCTCAGTTTGTCGGTTTTTCTCGTGAAGAAAACGTAGTCATTTTTACTTTTAATTTATTGTAGCGTTAAGTAAGTGTCCTGTATTTTACTAAAATAATGAGAAGACCTTTGATATAAAAAATTATGAAAAATTTTCACCATAGGAAAAAAGTTGTGACTAAAATATTATTCACATAGAATACATATTTTCCGAGATATAACGGATTAAAAGCTGGCACGGTTAATATATCCGTAAAAAGTGGCACATTTTTCAATATAACGTAGCAGATCTTTAAGACTGTTCAACGTAAGTTACTCAAATTTCAGTGGTTGGTTTGCAACACGCACATAATGAATAGATATTTTTTTCAATTTTACCCGGTTTAGGTATTCCGTTTTTAATATATTGACGGATAAAATGAGGGTCATTTTGTAAATATGCTCTCAGAATATGACAAAGAAAATGCGCTTTTCGTAGATGGTAAGCCTCGAATAGTAATACGTATTAATTTAAAAGGCGACATTTTAAATTAATATACATCTTGACAATTATATACAACTGATATTTCTTTTATTGAAAAAAGATATTTATTTTTAAATATTTCTTTATTATATATTTTAGCTTGGAAATGAATGGTCTCCAATGATCCATACTTTCCATGAATTCTGGACGAAAATATAATAAAGATTTGAAAAATACTACATACTTTAACAAGCAATCTTTAATGACGTATGCGCCATTTTTATTAATTTCACCAAATGACGGGATTCCAAAAAATTACTTTTTTAGAAATTAATAGAATCTATATTTTGCGTTTTCCTGCATATGTTTACAGTAAAAATCTCTTCATGTAATACATGTACGATTAATCCGAGATCAGTCGCGGTTGTGTTTTTACGGGATCGGTCGCGTCGTGGTCATTTTTACCGAAATTGTTTTTAACACATTTATCCCCACTATATGGTACTTTAGCAAAATAGAGTAACCTATAATTATTTTGAATTGTTTTTATTTGATCCATAAAAAGTTATTAAAAAAAAAACACAAAAAACAGTAAAACACTACGTTATCAGTCGCACATACGGTCAAATGGACCACATTTTTTTCAAATAAAAAAGTTGGTAAATATTATCATTTGTACAATTTTGTTATATTTATAAAAGTGTGCGTAACAAGAAAATTGAATTTGTAGTAGAAAATCTTATTCTACACATGGATTTAATTCAGTTTGCTGTGGAAAACACTCGTAACACATTTTCATGGTATGTTCTGTGCAGATACTCTTGTCACAAATAGAACAACGACTTGACGTTTTCCTGTTCCTTTTGCTTGAACAAAATGTACATCTTCCTGGACTCTGAGTTGAACCTCGAGGAATTCCTTCTTTGATTCCAAGATGTTGACAAGCTTTTAGATACAATTCTTTTGGTATAAACTTGTGAATGCGATACATTGACTTACTCAATATAAAAATACGGTCAAAAGCACCACAAATTTGAAACCGTTATCAGTCGCGATGCGGTCAAATGTATCTAACTTGTGACTCGTTGCAAATTTTGCCTCAACCGACCTATGAATGTCAAACTACACGATATTTAGGAAGATCGATGGAAGGAGAAAGTTCGCATTTGTGCAATTAGAAAACCGTCGCTATTTAAAGGTATCGTCGGTCATTTTGACCGTGAAGCGACAGATCTCGGGTTAATCATAAACCAGTTGAAAATAAAACCATACGTTTTTTAAATAACAATATTTACAATAATATATCCTAAAAAACAAACAGTAGCGAACTAAACACACCATATTCACATAGAAATGTAATAAAATGAAAACTATCTGTTGAATGATACGGTTAGGGATTGTTCATATTACAATGTTCATAATACAATGCCTTTTTTTCACTTCCTATGCATTTTATAAAAAAATGCTCCAAATAAAGAAATTCATCATTTTATTTCATTCATTTCAAAAATCGCAATTTCTCCATTCATATTTATTTATTGTTCAGTCATATCACAACAAATATTATTTTTGCATACACCGTTGAAAAGCGAAGGGATTGAATATTGTAATACTAAAATATGAGGTTTTTACGACGAAAAATGATAAATACAGAGGAGTGGAAACATGAAAAATGTGAAAATAGTATTTTTCGTACAAAAGATGAAACATTTTTGTTTAATTTGGAAGCACACGGGGCGAGGGGCGAGAACTTTTGAGAAAAAGTACCTCTAAGTGAGTTCTAACAATTGGCAAAAATTCAGCTTGTCTCTAATTTCTTCCTACATACGTTCATTTATGGCCTTCATTGCTTGGGCTATATGGAGTAGGAAGCGAAAGGAAGACTGAAAAACCGCGAGCCGTTTTAGTAAAATTTTCTACTTATAATAAGAAAAAGATCGTGTTTCAGAATAAGGCAAAACTAAAATCGAGTGGTATTAGTGTAAAAAAAGATTTAACGCGCCGCAAGAATTAAAACTTTCATGTATGCATGTGAAAAATTCAATTATCGCAATATCTGGACCAACGATGTGAGTGATTTACGCTAAAGACAAAAATAAAATTGTAAAGTTAAGGGATATAAATGATATTGACAATATATCTCATAATAATTAACATGTTATTTATGCTTATTATATCCATATTAAATACGAACCTGTTAAATAATTTTTTGTTATTATATGCCGTTCGCACTCTGCATGATATTTTTATCTCGATTTTTTAAGCGAGTTCTTTGATAGGATCTTTTTATAGGTATAGAATTAATTAAACGGTTAACCGTATATTCCACTATTTACTTTATTTCATAATTAGTATTTGTAATCTTCTTAATAAATTTGAAAACGGCAGTTATAAATATTCGATCTTTGTCACCAAAATTTAATAATATAAAAAGTTTTATTTTAGATAATAAATATGACTTATTTGCACTAAGTCAAACCTGACTAAACTCTTCTATTTCAAATTTATCTATGGATTCGTAAAGATAGGCAAGGCGGCGTAGCATTTTATCTCAATAATTCATATAATTTCAACCTAATTGATACTAGTGATAACATTGAGCAACTGTGGATTTCTGTTCCTATAAATAATAATTCTTTTATTCTTGGTGTTTGTTATATGCCACCTCACATGAATTTTAAATATTTTACAGATCAATTAGAAGAAGCAATATTAGTCTCTATGCAGTACGGAAATAAATTTTTTTGTTTTGGAGACATTAATATTAATTTACTAAACATAGACCTAAGTGCAACTCAATATTTTATATCAATGTTTGAATCACTCGATTTCCATCAAATTGTCAATGAAGCCACTCATATAACTTCTAATCATTTATCACGACTTGATATTGTATTATGCAATGACCTGAAATTTGTCTCGTCTCTAAAAGTTTGAGATCCGGACATATCTGATCATGAACTGGTTCAATGTAAAATAATAACGAATAGTTCTAAATTTAAACCTAAACTTATATAACTTACAGAGACTTTAAGTATTTCAATGAACATGTATTTTATACTGACTTACAAGGGCTCCCTCTACAAGACATGTTTTACATGAATAACGTTGATGCTAAAGTAAATCATTTAACAACACTTTTACTACATTTTTTCAATACGCACGTCCCTTTGAGAACAGTCCAGTCCGTATGAGTAAAAATAAGGCTCCTTGGTTGACAGATAATCTAAAGCTATTGTATCGCTAGAAATAAAAATTTTAAAAAGCTCTGGGGCGAACTTAGGTCATTAAATATTACGTCTAATAGCAAACAACAAATACCCACCAATTTACTAGATCCAGATTCTATTAATAATTATTTTATAGACAGCATCCCACAAAATAATAACAATATCACAGATGTAGTAAACTATTATGAGTTAAATAAAATCACTAATTCAACTTTCAATTTCAGTTTAGTTTCCGCTCAACTTATTCAAAGAGTTCTTTGTAACTTAAAAAATTCTACATCAGGATCTGATTCGTTAAGTATTTATTTTACTAAATTATGTTGTCCTCACTTACTAAATTTCTTGGTTCATATTATTAATAGTATGTTCATTGAATATCGGTTCCCTACTGCTTGGAAAGTTGCTCTAGTGACTCTTGTCCCGAGAAAAATTGAGCCAAAGACATTTTGGGACTTATTGGTATTCTCACACAAATTACACTAAAAAGTAGAAAATAATTTTTAACTTTGCAAATAGAAAACCATTGGGTGTGTTTTCTAATAAAATAAGGGAATATTGAAGCGGGGATTTTATTCTACAGATTTTTTTCCTAGAATTTACGGTGGCATAAGAAACATTTCATAGTCTTGACGTAAATAAAATTTTCAATACTTATACGGCCTGATGATGCATTTTACAGATAAATGTTGCTTGTTGTAAAAAATGCAAATTAAACAAGTTCTTAACAAAAGTATGTAAACAGTTCCATTTATCTCCATTAATTGTAAATATGAGGTGTCCAGCGGCACCCCGTTCCTTTATTTTGCCTCAATAATATTATACAGGAATTATTCTTTCATCAAACTGAATCATTTGCACTGGTGGAAAATTAAAAATTCCTATTTCGAAAAAAATGGGCCACGCTAGTATACACGGTTTGCAATTAAAGCAATTTTATTGTTTACGCTTGTAAATAATAGTCTTAGTGCATAGCTGCATCTTGGCATTGCTAGAAAGTTCTTTGATATGACAGTTCCAAATTAGTCCATGATCCAGCGTTACTCTCTGAATGATAAAGGTCATTATGAGCGTATTTCAGAATTTTTGTATGTTACTGTAAATTTATTTTTCCTTCAGCAAATTTAATTAGTTGTGTCTTTTTAATATCTAGTGGTAAATTGTTATTGGAAAACCATTTGTTAAATTTGCTTAGAGATTCCCTCATTAATGCATTAACGCATAATGATGTTAATGTTGGCTCCGAATACAAAATCATACTTTGCTAAACTACATTTGGTAGTTAATTGACATATCAGGTATACCGAAGAGGTCCAATTATGGATTCTTGTGGGACACCTTTTTTATTACTCTCTCTTCTGGTTTTATTATATCCCAAGCTTCATTGTACCCTACCATACGTTATTTACTATTGTGCGAATATGATTACAATAGGCGTAATGACACCCGTAATTCTTTAAAGTTCCAGATTCTTGCATAATACCATATAGTGCTCCTTTATCATTATTTAATGAGTCTAATATCACGAATCAAGCCCTCGTTGTGGATTTTCCCATTCTAAAGTCATGCTAATTGTCAGATAATAAAGAGTTAGATTCCAGAAACATTAACAATTTATTATATATAATTTCTTAATAATTATTATTTACATTCGATAACGGCTTATGTAAAGTGTTCTAAATATATTGTTTTGAAACATCTAAACACAGTGCTTTCTTGAAATTAGATAATTATTTTCAACACGTTTCAGAAGGAACATGCCACAAGTTCTCTTCATTGCATGAAACCAAATTGTTAATAAATTACAAATAATTTTGATGTGAATTATTGGAGCTCGTTTTTAAAATTAGTCTTAAATATCTATCTATTTTTTTATTGATTCAATCAAATGTTTATTTCCGTAAAAGCAAAAATGCATATTATTTTATATTATTAGAGAATATTATTTAGGCATTAAGTAAATCAGAACTAATATACTTTTTTATTTATTATGATATTACCTACTTTCTCTCTATTGTTGCCCTAATCTGGGTACGCTAATATACTAGTTAGGTAAATACTTTAAAACACCCATTATTCGAGAACCAATCAAAACAACTACTCTTCTAGCTAATGCTGGCGAAGTACTGAATTACATGATAAAATTCCTACATTTTAAAGGGAAAAAAATATATTGAAAATACTTAAATCATTTAAATTCAGTTATTTACACTTTTCTATTTAATATGAAATTATCTACTTTCTGTATACTGTTACCTTCATCTAGTCATGCTAATATACTACTTAGAAAAACACTTTCAAACATTCATCATTGGAGAACCAATCAAAACCAGTACTCTCGTACCTAATACTGACGAAGTATTGAATTACGTGATAGGATTCCTAGTATTTTAAGGCAAAAAGAATATATTGAAAATACTTAAATCATTTATTGAAATTCAGTGATTAACAACAACTATTGAACCTTACATTCTATCCCAATTCTAGAAAAGTTGTACAAATTTTTTCGAACTCGTTAGTTATCATCAGTAGAATATAGAAACATTCATTCATTATTTATAAGCCTATTCTTGATTTTTTTTACAATTAATTATTTTTTATTTATCTGCTTTCATTGTGATTAGAGAATATCATTTAGGTATTGTGCAAATAACAACTATCACACTTTTTTATTTATTATGAAATTACCTACTCTCTGTATATTGTTGCCCTAATCTGGGCACGCTAATATACTAATTAGGTAAATACTTTAAAACACTCATTATGGGAGAACAAGACAAAACAACTACTCTTCTAGCTATTACTGACGAAGAATTAAATTACGTGATAGTATTTTTAAGCAAAAAAAATGTATTGAAAATACTTAAACCATTTAAATTCATTCAAAGTAAGTAATTTCATAGTAAATAAAAAAGTGATTTGCTTAATACATAAATATTCTATAATCATGATGAAAGCAAATAATTAAAAAATAATAATTAATTGATATTCTTATTATAACATTTATCCATTGAAGCTTTAAACAGCCATCTGAACTATCTGAAATATAAAAAGGAAATTGTATTCGCTTCATCACTGCAGCTATACATACATATGTTGGTATCGTATCCGTTTTCCTTTTGTTCAATATTTGGAAAGCTACAACTTATTTCCCATGTGTTTTCTGCTATATTTGAACCGAACAAACTGATTACCCGATGTCATGAATATATGATGAAATCACTCACGCTGATGACCATTTGCAGTTCATTAAACTTCGAAATTATGCAAAGGGTGACACAATTATTTAATTTATTTAAATAACAGTATTCCATATTGTAATACATCTCCATAGGTCAACAATGTAATATAGTATATTCTGTAAGCGTTCTGGGTATAAATTTCCCTGCGAAAGAATGTATTGAATTGAGAAAACATTTCATTCTCTCTATCAAGATAATTAGTAGACTGGGTATTATATTTGTTTGCGCCACTCGTTAATTATTAGAGGTTTTTGTCAAAATGTATAATGTATTTTTCTACTCCCTTACTTAATTCGTTTATTAGTTATTCTCTACTTTACTTTAATGAGATTCATTAAGATACAAATTTACCATTAAGATAGAAGTTTATAACCAATAGAAATGCGACACACATCAGCAAAATTCTGTCAATATCAACTATTGCCTTGAACATCTGACAGATTTAAAATTTATCAATTTTGACAAGCTATACTTACTAGATATTGTTTATAATTTGGGGGCATATTGTGGTTTTTATACTTCTATTACAAAATGTCTCACACCTAAAAATATATAAACTGAAACAAAATTATTAAATGATAAATTGAAAAATTAAAACAAAGGCAGTTGACGTTTCGGAAAATAGTTCTTTTTCTGTTATCAAAACTTTCACTTTTGAGAATGCCAAACCAGACAGTTTGTTGTTTATGTATTTCCATAGTCACGTGAGACATTAAATTATATTTATTTTATTTTTACTTACTTCATCTCTGAGGATCGGCAACCAGCTGGTACAGAAATCTATAGAATAATTAGAAACACATTTATCCTCATTTAACAAAATAATAGCGGATTTCTTAAGTTTTCTTTTAGTTGAGTTGCTTTCTTTTTCCAAAATTTTCGCGGAGTCCCACTGGATTCTATGATTGTTATCCCACGCATGTTCACAAATTTTTGATTTTTGAAATTCTCCCTTTCTAGCATAATCTCGGTGTTCACCAAGCCTTACGTTGAAAAGTCTAGATGACTCACCTACATAATGCTTACGGCACTCACATGGAACACTATAAAT
The DNA here is from genome assembly GCA_936432065.2 of Rutpela maculata. Classification (NCBI taxonomy): domain Eukaryota; kingdom Metazoa; phylum Arthropoda; class Insecta; order Coleoptera; family Cerambycidae; genus Rutpela; species Rutpela maculata. The sequence goes on from OW386291.2 coordinate 91,805,077, forward strand.
ACAATCCTTGGAATTTTGAATAATATTCACCGGTTTAGTCTTGGATAAAACAGATCTTAATGTGGCTCCTGTTTGAAAAACTATTTCCGATTTTTCGCAATTTATCCGTAAACCCTGTATATATGGAATTACTGCTAAAGATCTAAATTCAGGTTGTAAATGTTGAGTGGTTACTCTACTTTCAATGCTTGCCATCAGTATCAACGCTAAAGTTTAAAACCATGGCAATTGGAATATTAAAGAAGATATGTATAGTTGTGTTCGCAAATTAAATGTAGCAATAAAAATACCTTCTGATTGTTTCGCCTGAAAAAGAAGAAAATATGTAGAACAGTTCTGTTAATTCTATCAAGGTGTGACTAAGGTATAAATCAATCGAAAGTAGGATATTGAAGAATGCAAAGTTGCGTTTGTAAAAGTAATATTCAAAATACCTTTGTATCATTCTGCTTCAAGTTTTTGATCTCATCCTCGTCCATGTCAGCTTTCTCCAAGTTGACGCGGTTTCCTTCATAGTTTAAATAAATTTGCGAACAATATAGACCTGCCTTTCTACAGCCGCAATTCCCTCGGCAGCCTTTCTTACATTTGCATGAAATGTGATTTAATATAACTTCTGGAGCGTTTTCCACATTCCTCGGGATTTTTTTCATACACATGAGATGATACTGTCCATCATATTAAGTTAGGAACTGGCCCAACACGTCATAGTATGGCTCGTCCATATTCATCATTACGTTTTTCAGCGAGTTGTATAACGTTTTCTCTAACTTTTAACTGCCTAACACTATACACAGGATTTCGCTTAGAAGCAGGAAGCCTTTTTTGTTCCTGTGTAAACTCTGGTGTTATCAGCATTCCAAACAAAAGACAGTGATCTTTGAAGCCAAGACCAGGTACAGATGAGTGTAATTGAAGCGTTTGACCCCTGTGTTGTGCTCTCTTCACATGGGCAGCAATTATTTTTTTATTGACGTACTATTTTCTGCATTTTTCGTGAACTTTCACTGATCTTTTTCCATTCAAATGGACTCCTTTTCCATCTTTCCTTTGCTTACTTGCTTCACTAATTGTATTTAACCGCTTTTGTTTAACTACAGTCACTTTACTTCCATCTTCTAATACACTATCACAAATAAAACACAGGGGGAAGTAAAATGTGGGAGTGAAGCCGGATCAAATTGTAGGAAATTTTGCCTATTGATTTTCTTCATAGTACTTTTATCAAAAAGTGCATGGTTTAAAAAAACAAAAAGATGCATTTTTTCTTTTTTTTTTTTTGTTTTTTTTGATATTTCTCGAAATTTCTTGAGGTGGTAAAGTGGAAATTCGTAATCAGCACCCCAAAAAACATAAAGGAACCAAAAAGCAGAACTTCTCCAAAGCTTTCCAGATAGAACCGATCTCGACCACTAAATGATTAGACTACTAGCAAATTTTCAAACTTTGCGCTTCTTTCAATTAAAATCAGTGAACATGTGTGATAGTGAAAGTGGAATTGAAATAATAATCCGTAATAGGTACCTTATTAAAATTAACTGTTGGCGTTTATCTTTTAAAAATACTTTTATTATTACAAAGAATATCGTTACGAAATGATTAATGGCGAAAAAAATGAAAATCTATGAATTATTATTTCTGATTAATAAAAGAAAATAGCACGGCCCCATTAACAAATCTTCGAACATGAATATGAAAAATAAATTCTGTCTTTTGAGAAAAACCTAAAAATAGTCATAATCCAAATAACTGTCTTGTTCTTTACAGATAAGCCTACCTTACTAATAATTTTCATAGCCCACTTAGCAATTTTCTTACGGTCCCGTTCATTTGACGCGGCCATTTTGAAAAAAATTTAAAATTGTTCTATGTTACTTATTTTTTTTGGAATTTTTTAAATCGGAAAAAACTGTTATAGGTACTTAGAATTTCATGCTTAATAAGACACCATAAAAAAACATAGTCATTCTATTTAAGAAAAAAAAAGTTGATGTCACTTCCGGTTGAACCAGAGGTGCTATTTTCGTTCCTGTTAGTTTAAAAGTAGTCCACTTTTATCTAATTTATGAGTACCAAAAACGAAATTTTTAAATTAAAAAACAACCAAAAAATCGCACCAAATTTTTACATTGGCTCGTGGCCACCCGGTATACTCTTTGTCTTCGTATTTGCGAAGAATATAATAATGAAGCTTGATAAAATCTAATAAGGATTAGAAGTGTAAGATGGAAATTATAGTCAGTAGTGTATACTGTATCTACCATCCTATCTATACGTATTTTCGCAAGTCATTATGATTAAAAATAAATTACCAAGAGTTTCCATTAAATTTTTATAGTCACTTATACTACGAAATAAAATTCATGTCGATTTAAAACTGATAAGATTATTTTATTTTCATTTTAACTGCTCAGTATGTTATGAAAAAGAAATATGAAAGGTTTATGAGAACATAAAATGCTAAGTTGTTGATGTTCGAATTCTGTGTTAGTAGCAGAGTATTTATAGGGTTCTAGTGCATTGTTGCATGTACCTGATAGGAAACTGCAAAATTTCTATTGGCAATTCTTTATCGCCCATTGACAAAATCAGTAAAACCATAAATGAAGATAAAAATTATAACACTATTCTTAAATTAGAATGTATTAAAAGAAGATCGTTTGATGTCAGAATATTTTGTATGTTGAGATATGTGGTGAATGAATTTCTGTATTCTGTTTAATTTTTAAACGACTTTTCTTTGTGTGTGCAATCATTACTCTGGACTGGTTTAAGAGATTTCTATGAAATATTTTGCAAACTGCAAGGAACGTCTCAACGGTGGTTTCATAATAATTTTATGAAGAGACGAATAAGGTAAGAAAAAATTGGAAACAAGATTTTTAGTCACAAATTTGATAGTGATAAATTAGCAGTTAGATATATTAGGAGCTGAAGCCTAATCTGATATCAAAAGTTAACAAATCCAAATGGTGCGTTCAATATGGCTCAATATTCTTTTGATAACCTGGATTTATCAGAATTCTCTGATAACAGCCTCTACGTTAAAGCTTAAAAATTCAAAACGATGTATGTCTTATTTTACTGTGAGAAGCTAAATAAAGATACCACTAAAAAGGGTGCAAACAATAAAAAAAAAAAATTGAATCGACCTCAAAAGAAGTCAGTGTAAAAATAAGCAAATAACGAATTTAAACATATTTTTAACCAACTTAAATATCAATATTAGGTAATGATGTTCAATTAACTGAGTGACGGTAAAATTTAGTTTCATAATTGTTAGCGAACTTTTTTGAAAAGTTCAATTTACTTTAAAAAAAATTACTCTACTCAATTCTTAACTTTCATACCTAACAAATGCTTCATTGATGATGAGTTTTGCCATACTATGAAGAATCCGTTAAGTACCACTATATTTTTTATGGTACTTTCTCGAGGAATCTTATTAACCTTTTCCAGACAATTATATATTAATATGTTTTAAGAGTGGTGTCATAGATTACACAGCTCCACAAAATAAAAAAAGTTGTCTGTTCCTTGAACTCCATTGAATGATCCCTATCTATTTCGACGTGCTGAATACGAATCAGGTGTCTATTTAGCTCCATCCACCATCCACCCATTTTTTTGTAAATCGCGAAAATAACCTAAAAAAAACTCATAATTTAGGTTATTTTCACGATTTACTAATAATTGGTGGGTGATGGAGCTAAACGGACATCTAATTCGTATTCCGCATGTCGAAATACATAGGACTTACCCCATGGAGTTCCAGAAACAGCCCACTTTTCTCTTTTTTTGTGTGTTTGCGTAATATATTTGCATACGCGGTTTTCCATAAAATGGCGGAGGATCCGATGATATTCATACCGGGGTAACAAGATCATGGTACACTCCCCCTTTTCTCCTTTAGTTTTGAAAATAATTGATTGAAATTTGGGATATTATAATAAGCAGCAATTTTTGAGATACAAGTGATTTTTTTTTTCGGTTTCGCCGGAAGTGGCACTAACTCTTGATTTTTAAATGGAACACCCTTAGGCCAGGCTAGATAAGGGTTGAACAACAAAATAATTCGTTACAGCACACTGATAGCATAATATTTTAGAACATATCACAACTAAAGGAGAAAAAATAATCCGAACCACCTGCGGTTATCTGGGGTGAAATGGGGTGGGTTTTTAGGGGTGAAAAACGGTTTTTTGCAATTTCTGGGTTAATTGCGCATCCTATCGAAAAAAGTTGATTATACAAGTTGTAGGTAGTAAAGAAATCTACAACTTGTGGGGAGAGCATTTTTATCCTAACATCAAAATTTTTCGAGATACACGCAAAAACCCCTTTTTCTGTTTTTAATTTTTTTCTTCCACAAAAATAATTCGATTTAGCTCAAACTTGGTGAAAGTATACCTTTTGGTGTCCCACATAAGCATTATTTTTTTTTAAGCAAAATATTTAACGGTTGTTGTTTAATTCAATTTAAAAAAAAAAGTGAAATTTTCAACTGCGATTCCTCATAAAAGTACTTGTCCGATAGAGTTCAGACAGGGCTCATTTTTTTTGTTTTTATGTCTACTTTCAATAAATAAAAAAATATATATATAGTGCAATGGAAAAAATTGCCGGAAAATCGGAAAGTCCGAAAAAATGTCTTTTTTCGTTGTATGTTTTTTAATTATTGTCAAAAATTTGTTATTATTTATTACAATTAATATAATTTTGTAATATCAATGTATGCGACAAACAATAAGTAAAATAATTAATAATTAATTTCATTCCTCAACCACGTTTGAATTATTAAACAAACAAAAAAGTATGATCCTGATTTCTATGCCTTCTATTATAACGGTATTAGTACGGCGTATAAATGACCGCATTTTTATTTATTTGATAATCTAAATATATTTACTTTTAATTTTGATTGTTAATAACTTTTAAATTGTAAAAATTGACAAAATTTGCTTTGTTAATTTTAATTATTAAACATAATACAAATAATTTTTTGTAAAAATAGTAAATGTACTTTTTAATACATGATTCTAATATATTTACATTTTGTAGTAAACATAAAATTAATAATAATAATAATAATAATAATAATAAAATTTCTTTATTTATAATTAAATTTACATCATATTTCTAAACTAAGGCGAAGTCTAGCTTAATAGCTACTCAACTTAACTATTTACATTATAATAATTTATGTGTGTAGAGTTTATGTCAATTAATAAATGTGTATAAAAAAAAAAAAATTAAAATTAACAAATTCATAACAATATCAATTATGGTAAAGTCCAATTTTATGCCGATGATACTCAATTGTTTTATAAATTTCCTTTTGAAAACACAATAAATATTCGTGATTTAATTAATTCGGACTTAGACTCTATGCATAATTATGCTAATCAAAACAGTATTAAACCAAATGCCACCAAAAGTACAGTATTGTGCTTTACTTCTAATAAAACACGGGAATACATGAAGGCAAATCTAAAGATCGCTATCAATGGGCAAAACTTGCCCATTCTAAATGAAGCAAAAAATTTAGGTCTTATTTTCGACTATAAGATGCGTTTCACGGAGCACATGGCAGTTTTATTAAAAAAAGCATATTACTCATTGAAAATGTTTTATTTTAATATAAGCATTTTAAATTTTAAAGTAAGAAAAAACTTGTGTGAAAATCTTGTGCCCATTTTAAATTATTGCAATATAGTATACTTTCCATGTCTTGATAAGATTACGCAATATCGTTTGCAAAATATGCAAAGTAGCTGTTGCAGATTTGTATTTAAACTCAAAAAGTACAGTCATTTGTATATAACGTAATTTCGATCTACAATAATATAGATGACCAACTGAAAACAACTTCTGGAAATAAATTTCGCAAAACGATAAAATCTCATTTCCTCTCTCTCCAAATTTTATAAGATAGCAATTGGTTTTATAAGTGCGGATGTATACACATATTTGCCTTTTCTTAGTCTTTAGTTTTAAAAAGTACATTTATTATTTTTACAAAAAATTATTTACATTATGTTCAATAATAAAAATTAACAAAGCAATTTTTATCAATTTTTACAATTTAAAAGTTATTAACAATCAAAATTAAAGGTAAATATATGTAGATTATCAAATAAATAAAAGTGCGGTCATTTATACGCCGTACCAATACGGTTACAATAGAAGGCATAGAAATCAAGATCATACTGTTTTGTTTGTTTAATAATTCAAACGTGGTTGAGGAATGTAATTAATTATTAATTATTTTACTTATTGTTTGTAGTATAGATTGATATTACAAAATTATATTAATTGTAATACATAACAAATTTTTGACAATAATTAAAAAGCATACAACGAAAAAGGGCATTTTTTCGAAATTTTCGATTTTCCGACAATTTTTTCCATTGCACTATATATATTTTTTATTTATTGAAAGTAGACAAAAAAACAAAAAAAATGAGCCCTGTCCGAACTCTATCGGACAAGTACTTTTATGAGGAATCGCAGTTGAAAATTTCACTTTTTCTTCTTAAAAATTGAATTAAACAACAGTTAAATATTTTGCTCCAAAAAAAGTAGTGCTTATGTGGGACACCAAAAGGTATAGTTTCACCAAGTTTGAGCTGAATCGAATTCTTGTTGTGGAAGAAAAAAATAAAAAACCGAAAATGGTTTATTTTGCGTGTATCTCGAAAAATTTTGAGGTTAGGATAAAAATGCTCTCCACACAAGTTGTAGTTATTTTTTTTACCTACACCATTTATATTTAATTTTTTTGATAGGATGCGCAGTTAAGCTATAAATCGCAAAAATAGTAGATTGTAATACAAGTGTGGCAAGGGCTTCATTGTAAAACGATGTATGAAAGTAGGAACACGAGAGCAGCGAGTGTTCCTATCATACGAGTTTTGCACGTGTGTTACATACTATTTTTTCTACGGTTGTGAAGTTATTTCCCTTTTCAAAGTCTTTCCAAAATATTAAATTTGCTGCTTGTCAGATTTTATTTAAAGTGACATTTTCCGCTGTCATTCTGAAATAAGAAAATTTGACTTTGTAATTACAATTCATGTGTAATTAATGTACATTTATAGAATTTAATTGTTATTACCAGTAAGTAATATAAAATTCTTTAAGGTAAACACACTATTTTATTCCGGTGCGTGAAAATGTAATCAAGGCGTGTGGCAAATTGATATTGATATTTTCTGCACTCATTTTGAAGTTAGAAAATTTGACTTTCGGCACAATCGTAGAAAAACCGTTTTTCACCCCTAAAAACCCACCCCATTTCACCCCATTTCACTCCAGATAACCGCAAGTGGTTCGGATTATTTTTCCTTCTTTAGTTGTGATATGTTCTAAAATATTGTGCTATCAGTTTGCTGTAACGAATTTTTTTTTTTTTAATTCTGGCACTTATCTAGCCTGGCCTACCTATATATTATTGCATTTTTGAATTATGCATAATTTTCTGAATCTAACTATACTGAATAAGTGTCATTTCAAACGTCAATATTTTTATAATATAACTAGCTGACCCAGCAAACGTTATTTTGCCATATAAATTATAATTTTTTTTCCAAAAAAATAAAAAGAAAAATTCTGGATGGGGCTACTCTTATCACCTAGGGGTATAAAAAATAGCCTACGACCTATTCTCAGACCTACCAAATATACACCAAAAATTTCATAAAAATCGGTCAAGCCGTTTCGGAGGAGTTCGATAACAAATACTGTGACACGAGATTTTTATATATTAGATTTTTAGTTTCCCATGACGGTTCCGATTTATTCTAAATGACCCGTGTAATGGTAGAAAAATCGAAATCCCGTCAAAAATACTAAATTACCTGATTTATGAGCAAATAAATTTCATCGAAATGGTTTTTGGGACAAAACTAAATTTTTTCAAATGGAACCATATTGGTACCGTGATACCATTTATTAGTACTATTATTAAGGAATTTATTCATATGTCGTATTAAAATGTGCGATAAATACAAACAAAAATATAGCTAAAAGAAAATAAGAAAGTACAATTTTGTTCTAATTAAATGTTAAGAAGTAACTAACTAAGGTGGCTTTGAAAACAATGAATTATTTAGCTTGTCAAACAGTTGTTGGTTTACGTATTTTTATTGTCTTTAAAAATTTTTTAAAATGCATGTTAATTGTGTTCAAAATGCCGCGAAATACAAGAGATGAGAAAGTGGACATGTTAATTTTTTACGGTGTGCTCCAAGTACTTATCCCCCTAGTGAGGTTAAGTAGCTCTACCCGGTTTTCGTGAATTTATTGGAGGCTGGGTCGTGGTTCGAAACTATTATTAATAACAGCAAAAGATTACTCAGGGCGCCAATAGCCAAACTACAAGGTAACTATGTGGTACTTGTCATTACTCGATGTACTGACCGTGGCTATTCAGTGTTCTCAACAATACATACGTTACCTTAAATTCACTGTCACAATCAAACAAAATATTCTACAATATAAAATGTATATTAGTGTAAATGACAAACAAGATAGTAAGTGTATAATAAACTCTTTAACGTAATCGTAGCCAGACCTAACTGGTAACAATTAAATATGGCATGAACACGTAGAACATAGAAAACAGCTATTTTCTTTACAGTAACTTACATTTGGTACATGTGCTGAAGGCACTCTATAAGATTCGTCGATTGTGAAAAGTGACTAGATGTAAAAAGCTGAAGGCTAGAAAAAATTAGTAAAATGGTGCTGAAGGCTAAAATTAAACATACAAGTATAGGTGAAATTTGAGTGTTGATATTACAATAATCACAGTGATGATATACTCAAGGATAATATACTCTCACCACATCCGACAACCAAACCACTTCCTTCCATTTCACTCGTCTCCCATTTTCTTGACACTACGTGACTACATGGGTGAACTAAACTCCATAAAAGGATGTCTGCTGCTTCTCAGACGACTATTTTATGCTGGATAATGACCTCCTGCGACTGCTGCTAACAAACAAATCCCTCCGGGTTAAAGCTCTGGGGTAACTTCGGGGTTAAAACTCGATATTTAAATTTCACGAACCAAAATTCTGGGGGTACATTCCAAGTAACAAGTTCCAGAGGAAAATTCCCACGGGACAACTTCAGGGCAAAAGCCTCAGGTGAAAACCCTCAGGGGAAAAACTTCATATCTATTTATCCCAGGATGAAGTTTAACAGGTCTTTTGCGGCAAGACGAAAGCAACAATCATTGACGAAAGTTGACCAACGATAGCCGCGAGTGCCGGTTTAACACAGTGCTGCCCTCTCTGGCAGTTTTGCACGCATTATTACCAACCGTTTGATCAAAACGGATAATTACCCAATAAACATGAATTGGCTTAACGTATGATCCTTTAAACTCCCCATAACCCTAATAACGTCGATATTAGTCGAAAATATTGGGTCAATATTAATGACGTTGAAACTTGTTACATTGCCGGTTTCTACACGGATTCACACACCTCGCGACGTACCTAACAAGTGAGACAACAAATGTCGCCCGGTGTATAATTTAATATTTTATGTATGCATATAATAGAAGAATTCTGCTTGCTGGCTGTGAACAAGTGAATGGAAGAAGGTGGCGTCGTTCGGAAGGAATCTGTAAATTGTAAACACAATTAAAGGTGGGTTTACCCACTAGATGGTTGAGTAAAAGCAACTAAATGTGCTGCCATCACATAGTTAAACTGCAACCGATTCTCGGTGCATAATTCAAGTAATTAATAACATTGGCGGGTTTAAGACCCTCTAAGCTACACATAAATGGAGAATTTAGCCATGTAGTGTTCAGGTTAAAGTGAACGCTACAGGTGAATGTAGAAAAAATGCTGCTGGATACCTTTATGCCGAACGATATCCTGATAGACAAAGTCCAGCGAGAAATTATTTTAAACGTCTTGAAAATCAATTCCGGAGAGAGCCCAACAATGATCCCGAAGAAAGTTTCATTCTTGACGAAGGAACGGAAATTAATGTTTTGGCTCGATTATTAATAAGTTGATAAGACTGTCTCTTTAAGGCAAATTGGGTTTGAATTGGAAATCAGTCCCGAATTTTGCACAAATACAACTATAAATATTTTAAATACCAATTGCACCAGCACTTGTACGAAAATGATTACTAACGTAGGATGGAATATTGCAATTGGATCTTGCAGAATAACGTGCAGCCAAACAATGATTTCTTGGGAGTGATTTTATTTTCGGACGAGTCTAGATTTACAAATTTGGAATTATTTAACCGACAGAATACAAAATATTGGTCACAAGAAAGTCAACATTTATTACGGGAGGGTAACTTTCAAGTGCAATTAGGTTTCAATGTTTGGCTTGGAATAATCGGTAGTAGAATCATTGGTCCAATAACATTTGAAGGAACCCTGACTGGTGCCAAATACTTGAGATTCCGGCAAAATGAGATTGAGGACATTTTAGATGTGTTACTTTTGAATTTAGGACAGGAAATGCATTTCCAACAAGATGGTCCTCCTCCCCATAATTCAAGGATAGTAATTGATTATCTTTAACGGAGATTCGGAGAAAATGTAATTTCGACGAATGGTCCTCTGAGGTGGCCTCCAAGGTCACCTGATTTACCTTGATTTCTTTGTTTGGGGTCATTTAAAAAATATTGTCTACGCAACCGCCGTTACAACCCGTGAAGACCTGGAGCTACGAGTAAGACGCGCAATTAATAGCATAACGGCCCAGCAATTGGGGAACGTTCTTTGAGAAACAGCTATGCGAGTTCAGAAGTGCATTGACGTTAATGGACAGCATTTTGAACAACTGTAATGTTTTGTGTTCATTTTTTATATTCCAAAGCCACCTTATGTATACCAAGATAATTAGAACAAAATTGTGTTTTCTTATTTTCTTTTAGCTGTAATTTTGTTTGCATTTATCGCACATTTTAATACGACCTATGAATAAATTACTTAATAATAGTACTAATAAATGGCACCACGGTGCCAAAAATCATTTTGATGAATTTTATTTGCTAATAAATCACGTAATTTAATATTTTTGACAGGATCTAGATTTTTCTAGCATTACACGGGTCATTTGGAATAAATCAAAACCGTCATGGCACACTTAAATGGAAAACTAAAAGTTATATTATAAAAAATATTGACGTTTGAAATGTCACTTATTTGGTATAGTAGGATTCAAAGAATTAATTATGCAAAATTAAAAAATGCAATAATATACAGGATGTTCTATTTAAAAATCGAGAGTTAGTGTCACTTCCGGCGAAACCGGAGGTGAAAAAAAAAACAGTTGGATGTCAAAAAGTGCTACTTATTATGTATATAGGATATCCCAAATTTCAATCAATTATCTTCAAAACTGAAGGAGAAAAGGGGATGTACCGTGATCCTGTTACATCCGGTATATTAGACAGGCACGCACAAGAAAAAATTGTATGTCTCTGTAGACGGGGATCCAGAGTCCATTTACACTCAGTCCTATGCATCTGTTGGACATACTTTTAACATTAAGTCTATGTTATGTAAAATTTTCTGCCGAATCCATTTCCGGAGGGCGATTTGCGTTACAAGCTAGCGTTCATCCTCTATATTAATTTTTCACCCCTTTTCGGCGATACACAATATTTAACATTTTTCAGATATATCTCATGTTATCTCGGAAACTATAAAATCTACGAGTATCAAATTTTAGACGGAGATTAAATAAAGTATGGCGATTACGATAGTTATACTAAAATGATATTTTGATTATTGATCTTCTAAGAAAAAAATAAAAACTGCGGGGATGCTGAAATATTGTAGGAAAAATTGTAGCATCTAGGTACTTTTTCTATGTGTAGAAATATTATATCAGTTATGTGAGCAGTATTGTAGTAAAAACATCAAATTTAATTTTAGTGAAAAAATTTTTACAATCGGATCAGTCTGGCGGAAGATATAAATTATTTAATATTGGAGAACTTAGTGCGCGAAAGTAAAAAAATATTTTGAGGTTTCTGGTTCCTGTACATACACTAAATCACAATTTTTTTTTCATCCCCTTTAATAAGGAGGTAATGGGGGTGGCTAATGCCAAAAATTTTTTTGAGACCTTAGCTTTTCTTGTATATACTATATACCAATTTCATGGACTCTTACCTGCTTAATTTACCCATTTACCCCAAATTTACCCCAATTTACCCCCCTTCGACGGAACAAGATGAAAATATAATCTAGTTCTAGAACTCGTGAAAGTACATATGTGTACCAAATTTCAAGTCAATATCTTATACGGTTCCAGAGTAAACGTGCGCACAAAAAAAAGTTACAGACAGACCGGCAGACAGACCGACAGACCGACAGACAGACAGACAGAAATTTTTTTTTCGCTCAAACTTAAAATCTCGACGTTTCATGACATTTTAAGCCTATTTGGACAATAAAAATTTTTAAAAATTTTTTTGTCGTTACTATACTTCCACTGGACGTGGAAGTAAAATAGCACAACATTTTCATTCCCACCATGATCACAAAACACCCGAAACCGGAACAAATGGATGTGATAACCTGCAAGTGTAAAAATAATAGCTGCAGTATTAGGTTTGTTGTAAAAAACTAGGAGTTGATTGCATAATAAGCTGCATATGCATGAGAAATTGTAAATCTGACTAGAGTGTTTATTGAATAAAATATTTTTAATTTATTTACATAGATAGCTTCTTTCTGTACGACATTAAATAATGAGTTGAATTAAATTTTAACTGTTTGGTATATAAGCACATAAATATATTCCCCATACAGAATAAATAATTGTATTTAAAATTAATGATGAATTTACTTTACATTTTTGTTAATCATAAAATAATATTGTTTAGGTGTTCAGCAAATCAAATTTTTTACAATTTTTTATGAAATTGTATATCGTTTCTTTTTTATTAATTTTATCAAGAAAGTAATGGGTTTTAATAAATCATTTTAATTATAACAAATCTTTAGAACTTGCCACTAAAATATATGTTTATATGAAGAGTTTGTTAATTGGCGCTTATATATGAGACGAAATATTCTTGATTCAAAATTAATTTTATCTTTGTACACAGACAGACTTATCCCAATGTCACAATTCTTTCCTTACATTAAATTTGCAAACGAGCATTTTGTATACACACGTTTCTATTTGCTATTTCAATCGTATTCAAATAATGCCTTGCGTTGTCGAATGATGCGAAGGGCGCGTTCTACCACAGTTTACAACACTTTATGCATGTGCGATCAAAGCGCAGGGTGTCGCTCCCGATACTAAATAATTTATATCTTCCGCCAGACTGATCCGGTTGTAACAATTTTTTCACTAAAATTAAATTTGATGTTTCTACTACAATGCTGCTCACATAACTGATATAATATTTCTATATATAGGAAAAGTACCTTGATGCTACAATTATCCCTACAATATTTCAGCATCCTCGTAGTTTTTATTTTTTTCTTAGAAGATCAATAATCAAAATACCATTTTAGTACAGCTATCGTAATCGTCATACATTATTTAATCTCCGTCTAAAATTTGATCATCGTAGATTTTATAGTTTCCGAGATAACACGAGATATATCTGAAAAATTTTAAATATCGTGCATCCCAGAAAAGGGGTGAAAAATTAATATGGGGAATGAACGCCAGCTTGTATCACAAATCGCCCTCCGGAAATGGATTCGGCAGAAAATTTTACATAACATAGACTTAGTTTTAAAAGTATGTCCAAAAGATGCATAGCAATGAAGAAATAAGCGGAATTTAGTTTACTGGATCCCCGTCTACTGGGACTCTGAGACTCCATTGCTCTATGTATTTCGACGTGCTGAATACGTTTAGCTCCATTACCCACTAATTTTTAGTAAATCTCGAAAATAACCTAAATTTTGAGGGTTTTTTAGGTTATTTTCGCGATTTACAGAAAAATGGTGGGTGATGGAGCTAAACGGACACCCGATTCGTATTCAGCACGTCGAAATACATGGAGGTTATACAAAGGAGTTCCAGGAACAGACCACTTTTTTATTTTGTGGAGCTGTGTTATTTTGATTAAAATACTAGTCTTCACGGGTAAGATCAACAGTATGCATAATAGTACAGTACCTAGAGGTAAAAAATATGTATAATTTAGAAATAATCTCTTATGTAATGATAATGTTATAGGTAATTAGCGTAGTAATAGGTATCCTCTTCAGTTTCTATATGGTCCCAACACTTGCTCTTATAACCAAGGGCTGAAAACCGCCTCTTTTAGATATTAAATATTTGAAGAAGTATTCCTGATTTATTTTTGAAACGTAGAATATTTATGTCTTCAGGATCGCTGAAGTCAAAGTTAAAAAACTTAAAATTGTCGCCAATATGGCGGATTAACATTTTTTTTTAAAGTAAGTATTTTAAATGAACAAAAAATAAGCATCTAGGTAAAAAATTTTTTAGTTACTAGACAGTTACAGTAACAAAATGGTGGTGACATTTTTGTTGTTTTGACTATAACATCCTTGCTTTTATGATACAGCATAAATATAAAAAAATATATTAATTCCCAGTTTATGAGCTTTATTGTTGATATCCTTCTAATATTTATTGAGACATTTGCAACGAAATGAAAAATAATTGAGCGTCTAGGGCATGCCATGTTAACGAAAAAGAGTAATTGAGAATTATATTTTTTTTTTAATTGCTAACTACTCACAGTAAAGAAATAAAGAGGTCTTTCTAAGAACAAATATGAGTGTCACAATGTTGCTGTGATAACTTCTTTGTTTTTCATGCTATACAAAAACTTGATAAACCATTTGAAAGTTATATAAATAAACTAAAATCTATATATAAATATTTTTCTATGTAACAGAGAACACATGTCCAATTTATGGATTTGCAAGTACGTGTAGGTCTATCCTGAATTCAATTGACGTAGAATGACGCTTCCATACCTGTAAGGTAGTACACTACACTGAGAGTAAGTGAGAGTTATGCCTACCTTGTAAAAGAGATGGCAGATATGAAGCGTTAAGTTAACATGTAGTCTAGTAAATTCCAAGAGGTAATATTAGTATTCAAATACTTTAAGAGTTCCATTCACTTTGAGATCTGTATCGACACATGTTTCTTGTATCTGTATCGCAGTACAAATCTCTATGTGTATTTGATTGCTTCAATATAGATGTGTCGATATCAGCTGGAATAACCAACTGTTTCACTGTCGTGAGATTTCCATGCCACGCGTATCCAACTGGTACGTACGAAAGCTCTGAAGGGTCACATTATAATTTTTTTAAAAGTTGAAATTTCAACTTCTTTTCTTGAAATTTCAACTTTTTTCTTGAAATTTCAACATTTTAAAAAGTTGAAATTTCAACTTTTTTTCTTGAAATTTCAGCTTTTTTCTTGAAATTTCATCTTTTTTACTGATGAGATTTCAACATTTGCTGCTGATACGGCAGTCTCAACTCAGTGTTGCCAGAGTCTTTTGCAAGCTGTGGGGTAAGGCTCGGCAGTGGTCCCATTATAGTTTCATCAAACTACATCTAGAGTAAGATGATCAAAAATCGAGGATTTTTTTTTACATTACGCAAATTTGGCGAATGCTCTAATGATAATTGAAAACTATTTACAATAATAATGGTAATGCTTTCTTACAAACTATAGAATATTATTACTTGGCAGTGCCAGCGGTCCAATTGTAGTTTTTTGCAGCCCAGTGCAGGATGGCCCAGATTCTCAAAAACTGAATATAATTCATATTTCATCGGAATTGCATTAGAATTGGTAGTTGAGTGATACTGATAACGTGTGTTTTGCATTAATAGCAAAAGACTGAATGACGCCAAAGCGACGATTCGAAATAATAATTTCCCCGTCATACCCAGTTATAGTCACATTTTGCCCAGAAATACTACAAGTTTACCCACTACTGTTTTGCAACTTGGTCTACTGTTACACTGTTCTTGGGCGGATATCTACTTCATTTTTAAAATAATGGGAAGAGAAAAAATTTTAAATGCGCTAGTATAAAATTAAATAACCATAACCCTGAGCTCTGTCTTCATGCGATCTAATTTGCTGACAATAGTGGTAATCATGACCTTCAAACACAAATAAAATTTGGTTAGTTGATTAAGTACTTTTATACATTATTAAAAATGAAACTGAAATTTTAAGAGTAGATATGCCAAGTGCGGACAATTTTCAGAAAATCGGGGCAACTACTTTACATTTTAATTTTTATCATTATATTTTCTAGTTAAGTAAGTTACAGACATACAATAAACTTCAATTAGTTAATATTTATTAATTATATAAGGGGATTAACATTAACAAGCCTTTAATCTATGAGAAAAATATGCACTCGAGGCGCAGCCGAGTCACATTTTTTCGAGTAGATTGAAAGGATGTTAATCCCCGAATGTAATTCAACGTTTTATCCACGACCACGACCAAATTAGGAGCGTGAAAGCTGTATGAGAACAGGTGAAAAAATCTGATTTTGAAAAACGTCAGATTTGACAAGTTTATTTTGACTAAGAATCTTTTGATTTTGAGAAAAAATAGAAGGTCTTTGAATCGTTTCTATGACATGAGTTTGTTTATTAGTTGACAAAAACGAGAAAATTTGCAAAGTCGACAGACAAAATGTGTGAGAATGCTGAGAATTTCTTCACTCCGGCTGGAATCATGCAAGAAGCTCAAGAAGCAGCATTACGTCTGTTATCAGCGAATGGCAAGAAGATCGTTCTTGATATAAATGTTAATAATGTTAATATTAATAATAATTCTAAATAAAATTCTATAAAATCGAAGAATTATGAATTCTAATCCACTAGTGTATTAAAGGGCCTTTAATCCACGGAAAATAGACGTATTATACCTTCCTAATGTAGTGGTCGTGGATAAAAGCTATTTTTTATTTTCGTAAACAAAGATAATCTCCAAAAAAATGCGATATGATGTACTTTTTCTTGAAATTTGAACATTTTAAAAAGTTGAAATTTCAACTTTTTTTTCTTGAAATTTCAACTTTTTTCTTGAAATTTCAACTTTTTAAAATGTTGAAATTTCAAGAAAAAAGTTGAAATTTTAAGAAAAAAGGTTGAAATTTCAACTTTTAAAAAAATTATGATGTGACCCTTCAGAGCTTTCGTAGGTACGAGTATCTATCTACTTGTAATGTGTATTTTCCTGTCTCTTATAGCACGCTACCAAGGCTCATTAATAAATAATAATAAGGTAACTATGTCGGCTGATCGAGAGTTTTGGGAGAAATTTTTGAATATATTCCGACGAAGAATTCCTCAAGTTTTTGTGAATTCGGATCGCAGTCTTGTTACAAAAAATACGTAGTTTTCTTTACCATTATTTACTCCATATTATTATACTCTTCGCAAAAACGAAAAGTATATTGTATTTGATCGGCACATTTCTAAATCAGTAAATATCGCTCGTAGAGAAAAAAATTTTATATCGTTATGTTAGTGAACGGATTCTGAACAACTTTCAAAATGTCCGTCTGTTCGTCCGTCACGTTTCTTGTAAGCACGATAACTCAAGAAAGAAAAATTCGATTGTATTGAAATTTGGAGAGTAAGTTAGTGTTAGCTAAAGGAAGAACCCTACTGTATTTTAACGAAATAGATTGGTAAATAAAAAAGTTATTAGTAATTTAAAATTTAAAAAAATATTTCTTACATTTTTTTATGGTTTGTAATAAATAGAGATCTTGCGAAATGTTATTTCCTATCACTATTTTTTTAAATACATTTTACTAATGTGTGTTTCTTAATAATCACAATAAATTTACTAATAGTATATATTACACTCATTAACGATTTTAGTAATAAGAAATGGTGGTGTAGCGACAAGAGTTTCGTCTTGCAATCCAAATCCACGACACTTTCCTGGCGTCAGGAAGACTACCAGGATGGAATTGTCTCAAACGGGTTTTTTCGTTTAGTTTTGTTTTCCTGTGCCAGCAATCAAAATTTTCAAGTATTCGCGTGTGCGCGAAATCGATAGTTTTTTAGTTTTAATTTTAATTATTTTTAAGTATCTACCCTCGTGTACTACGTTGCACGATATTGTTAAATTTAAGCCTTTTTCCATTAGGCAGGAGTTTTAACTCGCCAAGTAATTTTCGTCACCGCCAAACCGGACATCCCCGACCAGCCTCACACCCACCTCGGCGATGTTCGCCGTGGTTGTCTGGCTGGCTCCGGGCCGGACTCCGGAATGGCGCATATTGTATCATGTAACATTAATAAATGCTTGTTGTTGTTGTTATTGTTGTCTTGTAATCCAAGGTTCGATCCCTCACATCGTGATTTTTTTTTCATATATTTTTTTTTTCACTACAAAGTTGGTATCACAAAATTTAGAATGTCCAAAAATTAACACTATTTACAAGAAAAATGCTAAGAGTATCCTATAGAATGTGTAACAATTATATAAAAAGCTCAGTAAATCGGCGAAGAGTATAATGCTTCCACTAGTTTTTCGATGCCTTTGTTTTTTTTTTAAGATTCTGATAGTACTGTTGCAACTGCTATAATCACGGGTTGGAGAGGTAACATTCCAGTTGCGCGTATTAAACTGAACTGATGTTTTATGACTCCATCTCAGTGTGTTTGTGATACTTCATACTTGACTAAAATCTCACATACATGTACTGACATTTGAATCGATACATATATCGATACAGATCTCAATGTAAATGGAGACCTTAAGAGAAAAGAACTTAGTAAACATATACAGTCTGTATCTTTTTTATTTGTGACCGAATTCATTTTAAATTTTTATCAGCCATACAACTCCATAAGGTGACTTTATTCAACACATAAATGCCGCCTAGATCTAAGACGCCGGCCTACTGCGATAAAAGGAAAATAGCAATTTTCGAGAAATCATAGTAGGCTTAGAGATAGTCAAAGATTTTGTTAATAAAAGTTGTTCGGAATCACGTGATATGCCCCCCTATAAAATTTTGTGAAAATCGGAATATTTTCAAAAAAAAAATTGTTTCACTTCTCGTGAAGACACCCCTTTATCTTTTCTATTTGTGGCCGAATTCATTTAAAATTTTTATCAGCCATACAACTCCACAGGGCGATTTTATCTAACACCTAAAAAGAACTTTTTCCAACAAATGAAAGTTGTGAACAAAAATCGGCATTCAATAAAACGCTAAAAGGGACACTTTATTATTGCACATCAACTATAATGTAATATCGTTTTCTTTTTTTCAATCGTCTTATAGTACTTGGAAATCTGTATGTAAGTATGTATTACGTATGAATGAATCAAATTTACCCACCTCCCGTTATCCAATCGAGCTGAAATTTTGCATACACGTGTAATTAAATAATAAATAATTTCAATAACAATTGTATATGACTTTCATTTGCTGTAAAAAGCTCTTTATGTGTTAGATGGAATCATCTTATGGAGTTCTATAGCTGATGAAAATTTGAAATGAATTCGGCCACAAATAAAAAAGATACAAGGTGTTTTCACGAGAAGTGAAACAATTTTTTTTTTAAATATTCCGATTTTCACAAAATTTTACAGGGGGGTATAACAAGTTATTCCGAACAACTTTTATTAACAAAATTTTTGTCTATCTCTAAGCCTACTATGATTTCTCGAAAATTGCTGTTTTATTTTTATCGCAGTAGGCCGGCGTTATAGATTTAGGCAGCATTGGTGTGTTAGATAAAATCGCCCTATGGAGTTGTATGGCTGATAAAAAATTGAAATGAATTCGGCCACAAATAGAAAAGATATAGGGGTGTCTTCACAAGAAGTGAAACAAAAGTTTTTTTTTTTTTTTTGAAAATATTCAGAGTTTCACAAAATTTTACAGGGGGGCATATTAAGTAATTCTGAACAACTTTTATTAACAAAATTTTTATCTATCTCTAAGCCTACTATGATTTCTCGAAAATTACTGTTTTCTTTTTATCGCAGTAGGCCGACGTTTTAGATCTAGGCGGCATTTACATGTTGAAGAAAGTCGTCTTATGGGGTTGTATGGCTGATAAAAATTTGAAATGAATTCGGCCACAAATAAAAAAGATACAGAAGTGTCTGCACGAGAAGTGAAACACACTGTATAAGTATGACTACTGCGTTCTTGAAACACGTGATTTACAGGTACGCATGCTTCTCGCAGTGAAGGTAAATATTCAATGTTATTCCGTTATTGGTGCCACAAAGCATTACTGCTGCTCAAACGAATGGGGTTTGCACAGAATAATAATAATTATATTTCTGTATGCTCTCGCTCGCTTGGCCAGTTTATTTGATTGCCAAAGAAGCTCAAATACCATTTATACGATGCTACTTGGTTTACATCACTTTCTTTTTACAGTGTAATGTTCGCGTTTAAGTTCTGCCATTACGTCTCAGACTTTCGCTGTAAATGCCTTTCTTTTGTTAAATACTTCGTCATCCCCTGAAGCGTGTTGTCTCCTCGAGATAATACTGTTGATTTGTCATGTTTACGTTTGGATATCTCCACAGACAATAGAGTTTGTTTGTCTTAAGTATTATATTAACAGTAATAATATTATGCAGCCAGAAATCGATTGAATTTTTTTTTGTAGAGGAAAACTGAGATTCCATCTGCTCAAAAAAAGGACAGTCGATGCTGTCATAAATTTTACTGAAAAAATATGTAATGAAAAATTATCATATTTTGTCTTTCTAGTGACACCATGCTAAAGATGGATGTACCTCTTGGCGAGTATGCACCAAAAACAGATACTTTAGTAACTTTTTATCAACAGACCCAATATTATTTATGTCACATAGATAAACGGTTCATTAAAAGTTTACTATATTCTAATTTTCATTGAACATAAGGATAAAATAGTAATATGAAATTAGATGTTTTACTGAAACAATCAAAATTCCTTAATAAAATCTACTTCATATTATGATCCCGAAACAATATTATGCATGTGGGTTCTGAGTGTTAACTGGTTACCAAAGAAAATATCTATACTATAATTTCGATCTTTCAGCCCGTTGGCGCTTTTAGAGTAACAAATATTACCTGGTCAGATATGTGGCTTGTAAAAAAATCGCATTGTGTATAAGAGCATTAATTAAAATTTTCTAACTAACTACACCACGTGAGAAAGTCAATCATGAAGCGTATTTTATTCAAAAATTATTGAATTCTCTGTATAATTTCAATTTCTAAAATAAATAAATAAACAAAATTTACATAGGCTTGTGTGCCAGTAAAAATTAAAAAACCTCACTTTTTCCATCCTATTACCGCAGAAAATTATTTTTTTCCTTCCCTGGGCGATATCTCCCAAAGTATTTATTAATTCAAAAAAAATATTGTTTATGAAATATTCTCTATATTTTTCAGATTACTATGGTTCTTAAATAAGATTTTTTGGAGATCTAATTACCGAGATATGTAATAATGTGTAATATGATGTCAATTTTTGAAGCTAATCGGCGGCATGACTTTCGCTAGAGATACTCGCTCCCCCACTACTTTAAGACTGTTTCAACAATCGCTACTTCCACCCGCAATGGTTCATCGCTAAATAGTTGGGCGCGTTTTAACTTTTCTGGTTCATGATGTTTTGAAATTTGTATCTTGAAAATGATTACCTACTGCAGAATGAAAAAATCGGCAGCTACTGGAAGCAGCTGGAATCTCTCCACCCGGTGGATCTTTAAAGCCAAAAAGACCACTAAATTGTGTGTCATAACGGCACTAAACGTAATCCGATCTCAACTTGTTTTGTTTTTTATTTTTTTATTTATTTCTTTTTTCAAGCCAAATCGAAAGGGTGCAAATGTGATATATCGTTGAAATCGGAATTTTTACTGCTTTTCAATGGTTCGATTACAAATTGTAAGTAATCATAAGTAATCCGATCTCAACCAAAACCTATTCAGATCTTCTGGAGCACTAAAGAAACCCTCATGCAAAGTTTCATCCAAATCCGTTTAGTAGTTTCGCCGCTATCATGCTAACACACATATATACATACACACATACACAGACATTTTTGGGTTCCTGAGACGTAAACGTAAAGATTTGATGTTATCTCAATTTTGTGGGGAGGTTAATAAGTTTATGCCTCGAATATTGATTCAGTGTTCAATGGACCTACATAAAATATTTATGTAATAGATTAACATGTTATAAGATACTCCCTAGTTTACAGTTAGCAAAATGCTATCAGCTGGTACATTTTTTTTTCACTACAGTTTTCTACCATATAACTAATGTATGTGCTTTTTAGAGGAAATTGAAATGGAAAGTACCACGTACGCACAAGCTCTGAAAGTGAGATTGATACGAAAATAAAATTTAACGTAAAAGAAATTTAACCGGGCCATATAATCAAAGGTTCTGAACAATTTTTCCAATACTTATTGATTGTTTAAAGCTTCGAGAACAAATAAACAACCAAAGAGAAGATATTCTATATTCTAGAGCTATGTCATTTCGAAAATCAAACAATTTTGATAGTGAGGTTTGGCACCGAAATTGCTATTCTAGTTTTACTAGCAAACGAAATGTAGAACATTTACAAAAAACAAAGAAAGAGACTAAAACTGAACACAGTTCAGATGGATATATTGCCTGAAAATGTATTTATAATTGGCTGAAAAGTTTGATCAGATGTTTCTTTAATTAGAGATCCAACTGTTTCATACTTAGTTTTCTGTGGAGTTCGTGTTTTTCTAGAGGTTTAATATTTTCAACTCCTTTGCCAGTAAGTTTATTTATAAGTATTCTACTTATCTGTTTTTTAGACTTATTCCGTCCAATTATTTCTTATAAATAGTCGACATAACCATACCCTTTTTCTTTAAAAAAACCTTTCTCAAAAATTGTACATATTTTAGTAAATGGCAGATCTCTTCTGATTGTTCGTTTTCCACCTTTATTATTGATTGTTAGGTAGGTCTTTACATTTTCTGTTGTGACTTAAGAAACATGAAACATGATATTTAGTTTTCCTAGATAATAAATCGTTAGCACTAATTCTTCCGAAAATTATGGGATTTTGGTGGGCTGTTAGTCTATTTCTCTTTCTATGTTTCTGTGGCCATTACTTGAGAAAGCTTTTTTACTGTTGACGATTTTTGATAGAAAATGCGTTTCTCTATAAAAAAAATAGTTTTACACAAGGACACACCTGAAGAAGTTTCCCTTCAGTTTCCTCTCCTTTCTCTGTTTTTCTTGTTAAATGTTCTGTATTTCGTTTGCTAGTAAAACTAGAATAACAATTTCGGTGCCAAACCAAACCATCAAAATTGTTTTTCGAAATGACGTAGTTAGTTCTAGAATATAGATCCTCTTATCTTTGGTTGCTTATTTTTTCTCTGAGTTTTAAACAGTCAAAAAATATTGCAAACAATTTATCAGAATTTTTGACGATACGGCCCGTTTTCACACAAATTAAACAGTTTCTTACGATTTACGAATCTCTTTTACGTTAAAATTTATTTTTGTCTCAATCTCACTTTCAGAGCTTATGCCGAACGTAGGCATTTCCCATTTTAATTTCTTCTAAAGAACACATACATCAGATACCTCTACGGTAGAAAATTTAAGTGAAAAACAGCTGAAAGTATCTAAGTATCTAAGAATAAATTAGGGAGTTTCTTATAACATGTTAAGCTATCACTATAACGTTTTTAATTTCTGAAAGGAAATTATCTTTATTATAGTCCCCAAAAAAAGACAAAACAGTATAGCCCGGCTTTTTTATAAAAAAATAAATCAGAGGACTTTTAAAATAAAAAATAACCAATTAGCAATACTAAATTTATTGTAAATATAAAAGGTAGTGGTAGAGCAATTGACAAATCAGGGGTGGGCAAATAAAATGTAAGCTTGGATCACGGTTACAAAGATCAAACAGAATGAAAGATGTACAAAGAGGCAGACAGATTTATCATATACTAAAAAAAATATAAATATATACTGTACCTTACAAAGATAAATCCATAATTATTGGCAGAAGCCGACAATACATAAAACCTACTGTAAATACTTCAAAAATATAGATAACTAAATTATTAGTTGATAAGTTGGCCAACACAGTATTACACAAAGAAAGCCTTAAATAAAATATCACTTCTAAGCAATATTTAAATACTTAAAATTGATAAACAAATCTTTATACGTAAGTAAAGATATTTACCGATAAAATGGAATGCATTAGTGTAATTATTAAAATGAACGTACAGAAAGACAATGTACTTAAGCACAATATATTGTTTTACATAAACTGAGCAAAACATATCTACATAGTTTTTAAAGCAAAATACGCGCACTCTCGAAAACAAATTTGTTTGTTCATTCATACCATGGTTAGGTACAAAAGTTATTAAATTTCATAATGACATGGAAATTACACAAAAACACACATGCACGAAGAAAATGCTGGACCCTGGTAAAACAACCAGAAGCAGAAAGGAATCGAAGATACCGCAAGTCACCAATAGACACATTGAAGAAAGATAAGTGTTTTGCACTTACAATAACTGGAACTTGATGTGTGCATTTAGGATAGTAACAGCAACAAATTTATAGCTATATAAGAGCACCTCAAGTAGCTATATGACACTAATAAATTAAACCAATAATTCGGTACTGTTTTACTAAGCAAAAGCTCGTGTTAAGCTTTTCACTATTACTTGATAAAATTCATCATTATAGCTAAATTTCAACATTACTAAACAACTGCAGGACTCAAATTCTAGCTACAATTGACGACTTTGCGAGCCCAAAGACCACTTAGGAAGTGTCTAAAAAACAGTCAGTTACAATTTCATATTCGCACTCCGCGCAATATTTTCGGGGGCTGTAACCAAACGCAACACAGGCACTATTTCATATCTGTACATTGAGGAATAGTTCCCGCGTGGCTATTTTACCCGCTCATTCTCTGGAATTTCTGGAGTGCTAACTCGTCCGACAGGGCCGGCGTTGAAAATTGTTTAACAAAACTAAAGAAATAGGTAATTTTTGTAATGAAGATATAAAATAATGTAATTTAACGGATCTTAATAAAGATTTACGAATACTTAAAAAATGGATCGTGACATTACATAAATATTTTACATTTACATTTAACACTGCATTAATATTCAACAAATATACTTATTTTTATTTTGTAGTAATCATTTTCAAGATATAAATTTCAAAATATTACGAAGCACAAAAGTTAAAATGCACCCAAGTATATGACGATTGCGGGAGGTTAATAGAAACAGTCTTCAAGTAGTGGGAGAGCTAGTATCTCCAGCAAACGTGATGACGCCGAAAATTAACGTCTCACTATACATTATAGGATATCTCTGTTATTAGATTCTCAACACATCTTACTTAAGAACCATAATAATCTGGAAAATATAACGAGTATTTTGTAAAGAATTTTCTTTTATTGATATAATAGATTGGGAGATATTGTCGTGAGAAGGGAAAGGTATGCAAAAAATATTTAATTTTCTAATGTAGTGGAACGGAGAAAATGAGAATTTTTATTTTTTATTTGCCATATAAGCAGAGCCGTAGCGAGCAAACTTTTTTGGGGGGGTTATTTTTCAAATTTGTCAACTTCATAAACTTAAGAAGCCAACTCTGTAAATAAGTAAATAATAATTCCTCCAATAAATTGATAAGCGTCGAGGGGGTAGAAAATCTAAAAAAAAAAATTCCACCGAAATAAAAATTGATGAGCAAAACATTTTTTCCTTAATATGCCTTGCCTTGCCAACTTATATCTCAAATTTCCAACTTTTACCAAGTCTGACAAAGTTGGTGGTAACGGATCCCCCATACTCCCTTGGCTACGGCCCTGCATATAAGCCTATGTATAGAAATTCTACAGAAAATTTCACACCACATTTTTTAACCAATCATAGGCTTGTTTTTTGTTAAGTTACCATGGCAACCCAAAAAATTTCCGGAAATTTTTTACATTCTGTCAAATTAATAAGTGGAAATTTTTCTGTCAATTAAAATGTCAAAGTAAAGACGCGGGAGTTGGAGTGCTTTTAGAATTAAATTTATTTGGCGACGCAAAAGAGGATATTCACGAGGATATTATAAGTACACAAATTAATATGTTTTATAACCTGGAGCCATTTTTGTGCTATATGCTCATGCACTTTATTCTTATGGCTGATAATCAAATTTTGTTATGATTAGAATGTAAAAATTAATCTAATTGACGTCTGTAAGTGCGGCAGCCATTACTATCTTGTTACCTTTCATTATTCCATGGCCGCCTAGAAGTTGTTAATTATTGTCTCTGCGACAAGAATGAATACATTCCCTGTGCTCGCATTTAAGTAATATCAGAAATAAATGATGTTCCACCAATTTTAGTAGATCAAAGTAAATAAAAAACGGAAATATGATATGTTTTTATGTTACTTATAAAAAGTTCATGTAACTAAACTTGGAGAATGGTATATTATTTCACTAAGAAATTTCGTATTTTATTAAACATATTAATCTTGAAGTAGGTGGGTACTTCAGAATAATTATCAAAAATAAATAATATTCCACCAATTTTAGTAGACCAAAGTTAATAAAAAACAGAAATATAATATGTTTTTAAGTTATTTATAAAAAGTTCATGTAACTAAACTTGGAGAATGGTATGTTATTTCACTAAGAAATTTCGTATTTTATTAACCACCAGTTGTTATTCCATGGCTCACTATAATGAATGAATTTGTGTCATTCGTAATAAAAATGTTCAATTTTGGCATAATATTTATAAAATAATGGTGTGAAATTTTCTTACCGAATATCCCACGAGCTTAAATTAATATCCGGAAATTTTTCCTCGTTCCTGAATATTTTAAGAAAATTATCCCTCGCCTGCGGCTCGGGATAATTTTCAAAATATTCATGACCTCGAAAAAATTTCCGGAAATAATTTAAGCTCTAGGGATATTATAAGTGAGAATTTAATGACTTTTTGGTAAAATAGATGATGAAATAGATTCATGAATAACTCTATCACGTGGTGTGGTTAGTTATAAAATTTTGATTAGTGCCTTTATATACAGTACGATTTTTTACGACATGTGGATTTGTAATCTACAAGGCAAACGCCACATATCTGGCAAGGTCACACATTTTACTCTAAAAGTGCCAACAGGGACGAAAACTAAGCGACTTTTGTTAACGCGAGCACTATTACCAATAAAATTAAAGAAATATATGTGCATTTTTAACTATTCAGTTTTAAATGAATAAAAATATTACACAATGTTAAACGACCAACTTTAAGAGTGATTAATCACGACATACCTACGCAACTCTGGTATACCAATAAAAAGTTATACCTTATTTCTTCATATAATTAATTTACAGCAAGCAAGTAAGGTCACACTTTGTTACAAATTATAAATTTAATCTCTACTATAAATCAAAACATACTTTATGTACTTTTTATGTCTTTACAACTAATTAATTCCAAGCAGGCTCATAATTTTCATTTACGATTTCGCTCTACAATGCACGATATTTAAATATTATTTTAGAAACCATTGTTTTATTGGACATTTTCTCTATCGTTTTAAACGTTGCAAATTAAATGTTATGAAAATATTTTAGTGTTGTATTGTGACCGTAGTAGGTTAAGATTATGTTGCGTGCGAAAATATCTCTCACTAAATATCTAGGCGTAAATTCTAGACTCCGTAGGATATAAGGCGATCTCTATGTAGATGTACAAATAGGAGAAATGTAACACAATCGAATTATTACATAAGTACAAATGCCCTCTTTGCAAGTTTCAAAACGAAAATATATACGAAATGAAAGAAGTATTATGTTCGGTTTTAGCAACACTCCTACCCCAATGGCTCCATGTTGTGAGCATAGTAGTTGATCGCCCGTATGAAGTTTCAGGTGCAATGAAAACCCAAAACAGAGGTGGGTGTAATATTTATTAAATTTATGAAGGCTATGCTGTTTCCATTCAATTTTGTTATGTTTATCCAATTCAATAATCAACCGAAATATTTGAATTCCTTAAAGATATCATATAATATTAAAGTTAAGTATATAAATAATAAATTACAAATAAACAGATAAGGGAACCAGGCCAATTCTCCTATAGTTATGGTGAAAAAGAAAAAAGAAATTGTATGGCAATGATTGCGTCATATGGGCCGGTTAGTTGAAATAGAGAAAATTAGATATTAATTTTTTCTATTTTCAACCGACTTCATAAAATTTAAAAAAGGAGGGGGTCCTCAATTTAACCCGTATGTATGTTTTTTTTATATTTGTTCAATTATTACTATGGCGTAGCTTAAGTGATTTTTGTCAAATCCAATGCAAACTGTAGGCTATGGTCCGGTGGTGGTCTCACACTAAAGGACCCCGCACACCATATAGGGGGATTTCTGCCTCCAGTCAAATTTAATCTAACCCTCGTAAAAATGTTCTTTTGAACTCCCTGAACAAATGTTCAAATGCAGCCAGGTCCGAAAAGGTCTTCGTTTCGAGATATGAAGCCCGAAAGATCGTTCCAAACACGTTTTAAAATTGAAAAAATTAAATTAAAGTTGGCTTTGATTTTATGGAAATTCAGAACTGCATAATTAATTCTTAAATAACACCATATTTCTTACTCATGTTAATGACACCGTGGGTCTTCAAGGGCTTCGGTACAGTTTTTTCAATTCAAGAATAAAGTTGTGATACATTTTTTTAAATAAAAAACTTCTGTTAAGTTCTGTGACTCAAAATCTTATGACGAATTATTGTTCTCCGAGCTTCCTAGGATTAGAATTGTTCTTTTTTTATCTGAACTTTCAGAGTGTATAATGTTTTTTATTTTAAATGCCTATTAGATGGGCAATTTAATCAGGTCCATTGATTTTTATTTGAACTATGATGGAATTTTCTGTGGTAATCTTACCTAAACAATTGCGAACAGTATTTCGTGTCCACGTACACAAAAAATGCCGATATTTTTTAAAAAATAACACACTCGTTCCTGGATAGTAGAAAATTCAATGAATCAAAACAATGTCATTATTGACAAGTGAAAAATAAATAAAAAAGTGTGAAATAAAACTTAATATTTCGTTGTTTTACTATTGATTTCTATGGAAACAGCAATAGAATTTAGTCATTAAGACAAGGTAACTTTGGAACGTTCTTTAGAGCTCCATATCTCGAAACGAAGACCTTTTCGGACCTGGCTGCATTTGAACATTTATTCAGGGGGTTCAAAAGAACATTTTTACGTGGATTAGATTAAATTTGACTGGAGGCAGAAATCCCTCTATATGGTGTGCGGGGTCCTTTATCAAGCTACATCTAGTGTAAGGTGAACAAAAATAGTAGTAGTAGCACGAAGCTTTAATGGATCCAATTGGGTAACGACCTAAGTCTTCCAGTCTATGTACATTATAATATATTATATTTAAAACAAATATAATACATTTATATTTAAAAAGTTTTTATAAAAGAAAAACTAATAACAAAAATAATATTATAGATGTATTTTATATTATTGTTGATTACGTAATAACATGAGGGATTCGTAGATTTTTTTGGTTAGGGAATACTCTGTTGGGTGGGATGTTGGGATTTGTTGGGTAAATTAAAGGATTTATTAATTCGATGTTAGATTGAATTGCTGGAGAATTTTTTTGAGACTCTTTGGAATAGGGAGAGGAATAGGTTCAATTTTGGTTTTTTGGTAAAGAAGATTACTAGAGAGATTGTGTAAGGGATTATTGAAATGCCTAATTTTCGTGATTTTCCTCAGACTACTTCTTTCCCCTACTTCGATGTTATTTAAAGCTGGCTTTCGACAATTTCCAAATAGAATGAAACCATATTCCAGTATGAGTCGGCAAATCATTTTGTATATATTACTTACCATCGACGTATTTATACCTTCATTTTTATATGCAAGGGATCTAAAGTGTTTAGTTCTTGATACAACACTTTGTTTACACCATTATTTGTGCGACTTAAAATTTAGCTTGCTGAGAATATTGATACCTAGGTACTTGCAAGATTGAGAATGTCGGAGTTTCTATTGAAGTAGATTAATTGCTGGAGAATTATCTGTAACTCTATGGTTAAATATAATCAGATGAGATTTATCTGGATTTGTAATAATGCGCCATTTCTTCATCCAGAATATTGTATTATTTGAGAGTTGCTGTAGTTTTCCAATGGTTTCTCTCAAAGATTTCCCATGGGAGACCAGGCAATTATCATCAGCAAATTTAAAATTTTTTATATTACGAGCATATTTGAAGATATGGCGGAGTCGCCGGTAACATGAGTTAATAATTTAGGTCTCGATTTATAACAATGATAATTTTTCACAAACAACATGGCATTATTATAACTTCCTATCATGTCATATACCATTTCGCTACGAAAGAGAGCCTCGCTTGGACAACAGTATGAACTGAGACTTTTATTGAGAAACGCGCCCGTTGAACAATTTGCTTTTACAAACAAATTATACAGCATGCTCTCGCTCATGTCATTATTTTCAATGATGTTAATGATGGCGATTTCATTGCATGATGATTTTTAACTGAGATGCGATAATGCCAGCAAATTTTTTGCAGATTTACGTTAAACCTGGTACAATGACGGAAACCAAAAAGTTAACGATTCTTTGATATTATTACTGTGGACTAAAAGTATGTTATTGTAAGGAACTAAAGTGAGATTATGATGTATTATTTGTTTATCCTTGAAATATGTGAAGCTACTAAAATAAAATTTCACTCAGTTTTACAAATGTCTACCTATTAGTGGAAAGTAGCAAGGAACTGTACATTATTACCAAACATTATTTTGAAGTCGGTGCAAAACGCATTTTTGAAATTAGTAACTTTCTTTGCACCTACTTTAAATTGATATTTGGTAATAAGGCAGAGTTCCTTACTACTTTCCACTAATAGGTAGACTAAGTGAAATTTTATTTCTTACTTTTTAGAGATATTTGTTAAAGGCGGGTTTTAAAAAAAAAATATTTCAAAATATAGTTTATTATGAAATGAAAACTACAACAAAAGTATTTGTTATTTTATTGTGTTTGTTCAGAAAACACATTTAGGTACTACAATGTTTTGTTTCGGTTACTAAGTTTGTTTTTATGTACCTAGTAAGACAGTTCGATCATGTGCTTCTATTAATAGGAAAGCCAAAATAAACTAACTCGTCAAATAACGCTGTTATTTCGTTTGTTTAAAAACGTATACAAAAAAGAAAAAATTGGAGGTATACCATGTTCCTATTACACCCGGTATAGTTGGAACCTTATATAGCATTTGAATGTTGTAAAATAACAAAAAAAACTTTGTTCATATATAATATAATTTCATATACAGCGTGCCCCTCTTTAAATGACGCCCCTTCCATATCTCAGTTATTGGTCATCCTATATAAACTCAATTTGGATCTTTAACAAGAAAGTACGTTTATTATGACCTTTGAATAAAACAAAATTGATTTCAGTCTTTGACGAGCATTTTTATTAAGAAAAAGGGGGGGGGCGATTCTTCTAGAAGTGATATTAGGCATTTTGTTACGGAAATACTAACACAATATTATTGATCAGCATACTTTAGCTATATTCTAAAATTAATAATATTTTGATTTATGGTTTTCGAATTATGATCCCCTTAAAATTATATTTTTTAAACATTAAATAATAAATAGCTTGGAAATTAATCGTGTTTCGAAAAAAAGTTATTCCTCATTATCTCTTTAAATTTACTTGTTACACCACCGTGTTGTAACAAAATTACTACTTATCCAGACAGGATTTTTTTTTTATAATAAATTTACCGTCGTTGCGTGTAAAATTATACCCAATTGTATTATAACTTTACCCGCAAAGATAGTGTAAAATTTCTATTTACCTTATATTTTGGGTAATTCTCCCTGGTAAATGGAATCTTACACGCTCTTTGCGGGTAAAGTTACGCAACGACGGTAAATTTACTTTCATTTTTTACAGTGTAGGATATTTTTCCTATAATGATAATAATAAACAAACTTTATTCAATAAGCTCACATGAAAAATACAATAACATAACTTTATCAGGGGGTACAAATTAGCTTATTGAAATAGGTTCAATACAACCTATTGAATTGACCTGCAACAACTTACAGATAAATTCCATCTTCCATACAACCTAGGTCCCATAAAGGGCATATAGCAACTTAAATCTAAATTAACTAAGTATAATAACAGAACAGAATATAAAGTGAAAATTCAATATTGCAACACAAAGCACACAAAAATTTAAAATATAAAATATGGCATTTGCATGGCACACTGAATTCCTAAATAACTATTTAAACAGGCTCGGAAAATTATCTTTATAGAGAACTTATCAAATAGGATGAGATGATTACTTTGTAACATTTACAGCACATTTATTATACATTAAAATTAATGTTTAACTCATTATTGAGTAATATTCTTTTAAGATATTTTTTAAAAGTAATTGGTTTAAGACTTTTAATCTGTAAAGGTAAAAGATTGACAACTTTGGATACAACATATGAAAAGGACTTCTGATATGAAGAAGTGTGATGAAGTGGGATTGTTAACATATCTTTACGGCGTATGTTTATATTGTGAACATCCGTTCTGAAACTTATTTTTTCGTATAAATATGATGGTGATTTGTTCGCAATAATTTTGGTAAACAGAACACTACTGTGTAGAAATCTTCTCTTATAGATAGGCAACCAGTTCAGCTCTGCAATTTTATGGGACACCGCTTGATGCCGTCTTAGACCGAAAATAAGACGAGTGCATGAATTCTGGACACGTTGCAAACGTTGACAATTATGTTTAGTTAGACTTGGACCATAAACTACGTCACAGTAGTTTAAATGTGAGAGTACCAAGCTCTCACATAAAAAGTTTATTTTCATGTTAAGAATTTTACGGTTGATATAAATTAATCGCAAACTTGAATAAATTGTTTATGGTGCTACTGTAACGCAGATTATAGTCCATGTAAACGCCTAGATTTTTAGAAACGTCTGTCAGTGCAAGAACGTCATTATCTACTTGGATATTTACTACCTCTAAACATCTAGATCGAACAGCTTTTGGTCCAAAAAGCATGACTTTGGATTTTGTGGGGTTAATAGATAAACAATTCTTTAATGAGTAATCAAATAAATCTTGTAAATCATTATTTATTATGCCGTTAGCTCTAATTACATCGCATTCATGGTACGAGAAATATATTTGAGTATCGTCTGCATAGAAGTGGCTTTTACAACGTGATATACTGAATTTGAAAGTTGAAACGTATATGGAAAACAATAGAGGTCCTAAGATTGATCCTCGAGGGACTCCACTTACGCACTGTAATGGTTCGGAAAAAGTTCTGTTATATTTCACTATTTGCGACCTTTCACTAATGTAACTTTTCATTAAATTTACAGCACTATCTTCAAAACCAATGTTGTGCAACGTTGCTAAAAGTATCCCATGATTAATTCTGTCAAAGGCGAGTAATCAAGTAGAACTGGCGTAGTTAGTAGACCTTTGTGGGTCGCTGACAGAATATCATCGGTCACTGATAGCAGCGCCGTGGCACAACTATGATTTGCTCTAAAGCCAGATTGATTGTCGGGTAGAATGTTATTACTATGCAGATGCCTCCACATTTGATCGTACAAAATTCTTTCATAAACTTTGGAGAGTGTAGGTAGTATACATATAGGACGCACATCTTTATATTCGGTGGGATTATTTATTTTAGGCAGTGGTATTACAAAGGCGGTTTTCCAGCAGTTTGGGTATATGTCCTGTTCAATAGAGAAATTTATAATATGTGTTATATATTTTATAATATATGGGCAACAATACAAAAACATCTTCAGATTAATTTCATCAACGCCTATGGCATTAGATTTAATACTTAACAATGTTTTATACACGAGATCTTCATCAACCAGAGTAAATCCAAACTTGAAAACACCCTGTAATACGTTACTCGATAAGTTATTTATAGTATCAACATCTGGTACACCATTTGCCTGCAAAGAGTTAATGAAGTAATCGTTTAGGGTATTAACATCTGATAGTTGTTCAGGTAACTCAATGTTTGTTTGCTTAGAATAAACATTTAAATTTTTTATTTCCCTATATAATTATTTAGTGGACTTATCAGCACTGAATCTACGATTTAAATAGGTTTTTTTTTCATTATTTACAGCAGTTTTGGTGAAATTTCGAAGTTGTTTGTAATATTCCCAATGAGTGTTATTTTTAGTCCTTTTAAACTTTTGCTTAGCTCTATCTCTAAGTTTCATGAGTAGCTTAATATTTTCAGTGATCCACGGGTTATTTTTCCTCTTTAATTTAATCGTATGCATTGCTGCATGTTTATCAAACAGAATTAGTAATAAATTGTTAAAATATTCTAATTTCATATTTATATCATTAAAGTTTGAGATATTTTCAAAAGGTAAATTCAGAAGGTCATTTTCAAAATTAATTGCATTGATTTTATTTAGATTCCTGAGAGAAATAGTTTCCATATCGTTAATTAAATGCTTAAGAGAGAACATTAGGGATATGAGATAGTGATCAGACATAACATTCAAATTTTCACAGACCTCGCAAGTTTTTATATTTACAGATTCACTACATAAAAACCAATCCAACAATGTTGCTGTGTTTGCACTGACCCGGTTTGGCTTATCAACCAACTGCTTTAGAGCAAATGATTCGAACACATTTTGAAAATAATTAAGTGCAGAGCTAGGCTGGAGACCATCTACATTAAAATCTCCACAGCAGATAATATCGTCGAACATGGTAATCAACCCACTTATACACCTTTCAAATTCATTAACAAATTAGATTACATTTTGTCTAGGTGGTCTATAAATAATACCTACACCAAAGTTTCTATCGCCTATAGAAACCTTTAACCATAATTGTTCAGTATGTTCAACTGGAATATCAGTAAGGGCAATTGCAGTAATGGCATTTTTTACATATATCGCTACGCCGCCACCTCGACCAAAGATACTATTTTTACGAAATAATTTGTAATTATTTATACTGATTATATTATCTAATATAGTATCGTTAAGCCATGTTTCAGAAAGACACATAATGTCATAATTAGAATTATTCGTCATATCCTTAAATTCAACAAAATTTGAAACGAGAGATCTTATATTTAAATGTGCCATGCTTATATAATTGGAAGTCATATTGTGAGAGTTTATTTATACCTAAAATCAAAGTGAGCCTTGTGTAAAGAAAGAAATAATAAAAATCTTCTTCGTTATATTTCTGGAGATGAAAAGCTGTCGATAGATATATAGTTCTCACTTATGTTAACAATGTCACAAAAGGAGCTAGCTTCGTGTTATGTTACCTGTAAGTTTCTGTTTGATCAATTGAAGTAATCATATAGCTGTAAATATAGAAAATATGATCATTGTGAAAAGTACATGTACATTTATTTTATAAAACAGTAGACTCTATACATACATGTAAAATTAGGATTGTTATTTCCAACTCTACAATCACGAAATGGTTTCTGTTTTCATATGGCACCGCAGTGTAATGTATATAATGTAGTGCAGATATTACTCTAGAGCTTTGAAATTGCATTCTTTGAAACATGATGGTTTCATAGACCATAGATCCTACGGAAGTACTGATGAAAACATGTAAAGAAGATATCAAATAATTTTTAAACTGGCACGAAAGGCCATGAATGAAATAATACTAGAATTTCTTTCAAATAACGGGAAACACTTAAAACAAATAGGGAAGTAAAAAGTGCTACTCACGGTGCCCATATCGCTTATGTCCATAGTTATAATTATTTTTGTACTTAAATGGTCAAATATTTAATTGGGCAATGGGTTTCATGTTGATTGCCTGATATGTATTAAAATAATTCTTTTGCCATCAACTGCTAGAGTAGAGTCAAATTAAACATTAAAATAGATGAAAAAGGAATTGTCTTACTGCAGCGATTTTATTGTTTTAATTTGTTGTGGATGTGACAAGTGTAATGAGAAATTTTGGATTAAATTTGACCATTGCTTTATATAAAATTTAAACAATTTATGTTGCAGAGCTAAAATGTTTTGCTATTTTTCTTATTATTTCCGGTCCTTTTAAAAAATGCACTTTTTGTATATTTTGAAAAACTTGATGCAATAAGTAATATATTTTAACGAAATTAGGTGAAACTAGGCCTTTTATTGAACTAAAACTGAATGCCAAATTTGAATGCAAAATATTTATTTAAACGGCAGATTAAAAACATTTTAAAATTTCAACCGCTTATTGCTTAAGTTTGTAGGGGAATAATTTTTTTTAATGTAGGTTGTTTCATGCATTTTCCAATGATATTAAGACAAAATAATATTTTCTCTCTTTAATCGATTTTTGGAATTTATTTACAATTTTCGAAACTGTAGTTATAAACTAATTCAAAAAATTCTGTGGATCTTTTATCAAACCACAAACGGCAAACGAACTATGGTAGTATAGATGAAATAATCAACATTTAAAAAAAAAAAACTAATAATGCTCTACTTACATTTGGAGCCGAGACACGTTAGTTTTTGCATTTCGGTCGTTTATAAATTAACAAATTGATATTTATTCTAAAAATTTGGATTGATCGTTCTCCAATACCTCAATTCAATTCAATTCAAAAAGGTTTTATTATAATTAATAATACAAAAGTGCGCCTGAGTCAAGTCTCGATTCAGAGCCGACCACACCACCACGGCGCGCAACGTCGTGGTAGATGGGTGGTCGGGTGAAACGGGTTTAACTCCAGCTTAAACGATAAATGGAGAGTATAAGGTTAGAACTCCTGTTCTTTGGAACAAAAAACTTAAATCTAACAATTTGGCGAACTATAACTAAAATGAGTTTTAAAAACACTTAAAAATTACACTAAGGTGTTAGTTTGCACAGCACACGCGCACAGTTTTAAAAATTGGATTATTGATACGGGAAAAGACTTAATGAAAAAATCCGTTCGAGCCAATGACAGTATTCTTCAGATGGTCTGCCTGCCTTCGGAAAGATAGGGTGGAGAGGAAGTTGAGATTTAAAAAGTTTGATTTACAAGAAGTTATTGGTCAAGGGGGGATTTTGAAAGAGAACAAAAAGGGACAAAAGAACAGAAATTAACAAAATTAACAAAAAAGGTGACTAATAGAGGGAATAGAGAAGGGGTTTGAGAATAAAAGGTGGTGAAAGGTAAAAGATGGTGAAATGGAAATTTTGGTATAGGACAGATTTGGCTAGGGAGGTTGCTGAAAGATAGGCAACGCCTGGTATGGTAATGGGTGTTTCAGGTTGAAAAGTATGGCATTATGCTGTCTGATTCGTGTAATGTCTCGGGTTAGCGGACTGTCGCCCAGTTTGAATTGATAGAATTTTTGCGATGTTTCTTGGACGAAGTCCGCTAGTGGAGTTATGTCGTGGCAACGTGCATAGAGATCTCTGAAGGAGGTGTACCTATCAGAGGCTGAAATGAGGCGCATAAATTTGTGTTCTAGTACTTTTAGTTTTCGCATTGTCGTGGCCGGGATGCTGCACCACACCGGCGCCACGTATGTGATAGCCGGCCTGATCACCATCCTGTACATCAATTTCTTATTGGTCCTGTTTAGTCCGCTACCCCGCACCAGGAGCGGATACAGACTCCTGGACATGGAGTAGACCTTTCGTATCGTCTCGTTTACGTGCGTATTGAATGTCAGTCTCCTGTCCAAGTTCACCCCCAAATACTTCACGCACCGCTTTATTGGAATTTGGTGTAAGAAAGTGGTGTAAGAATACGATTTTCGGTGAAGCGGCGAGTGAAGAGACTTGATACCTCGTGTTTTTGTGTCAGTTAGTAGAATGTAATCCAAAACTACAATTGAGGCGCTCGCGCGCAAACCCCGATAAATCCACAAAAAGTCAATTTTGAGTTTGTAATAGTTTCATGTATGTTAGACTAAACTCTACAAGCCTATATAATCTTTGGTAACCAAAACGCCATAAATCCCATATAAATCTAATGTTAAAGTTGACCGTTTCGAACAAAACTAGATAAATCCAATATTATCGGGATCAAAAGCAGATAAATCCATTTTTATACAATATATTATAACGGTTTTATCTGAAATTTTAACAGATATTGAGAATTAATTTTTGTTAACAATGAATGTTTTTATTTATTTTTAATAAATTATTAATGTTGTCAATCAAAATTTATTTTTCTGCATCTTTAATGTTTTATTTTAAAGCAAAAATCGATAAATTCGTATTTACATAGCAAAATCCGATAAATCCAGCAAGAAAAGTTAAAAAAAAATAAATAAATAAAGTAGCATTGTTCTTATTTTTTGGTCTTATATTCTACAGCCTAGAAGATATTTTTTGACTTAAAAAGAACAAAAAAAGACTTATTGGTTTTTGCTTGAGAAGTTTTTTGTAATTTCCCACAACTTTGTGTGTGTGGATTTATCGGGGTTTGCGCGCGAGCGCCTCAATTGGTATCGATTCGTGATTGGCCGACAAGAGATCAGATCGGACATGGCAAATAGTTCTAGTGCGACAACCGCGGCGGGCCGCTATTGCCTGCTAAAGTCACATTGTTTTGAGCCTTTCGACTGTCGGAGCTTCAAGAGATATCGTTGCCACACTTGACTAGAAAGGATACGGTCTAAGTCATAGTCCCGTGGATATATATACCCCAATAGGGAACATGAGCTAGCTATCAATTGTTAAAAAAAACAATTAAGGTCACGTTCTCCAACAGCGGGAAAATATATACGCTAATAAGGCCAGTCGTCAGGTAAATTAACATCGTTTTAAATCGAACAAAAGATTTTACTGTTGGAATTAGTTCATTATATGCCTCTTTTAGAGATACTAATTTTTCCCCCTCGCCCGCCCGCCGGAACACCCCCAATTTTGAGGGGAATATCGCTTAAAAATCATTTTTTTGCCAATATCTCGGTTCTGAACGGTCCTATCAAAAGAAAGATGGTTATCAAATTAAAAGATAAGTAAATTTTCTATCGAAATGCTTCGAACACACTTTTACGTAGCATTAATATTCCTTGAGTTATGGGCGGGAGAAGTCAAGCATACTATTGGATCCGCTCTGTACATCTACAAAATGGCATCAATAAAACTGCGAGTGTTGATTTCATTATCGTCTGCATCGTCTTTGTCAGATTCAGCCTCATCGTGTTCATCGTGTTCCAAAAAAGCTTCCGGTTTCTTCGGCTTTGATCTGAGTCGTCTACATATATTTCGACATTTCCACACGATTGTCCTTGACATCCAGAACAAATAACGAAACAGAGTCTAGCTTTTCTACAAGTACGCAAGCGGCTTTGCAGCCTTCTGTACATTTGCAGCTTATTGTTTTTAATAGTTCTTGGGGAGCAGCTTCGTTTTGGTAGTAATAGGAAACAAACCATTTTTTTTTCCATCCATTTCCAATTTCGGGGCTTTTGGTATTTCCATACCACTGCTGAATGTGATAGTACGTTCTAAAAGAGTGTTGGCGTGCAGCAAACTAAGTAAGAGGTAACGATGCAAGGTCACATGTACTTTTTGCCACTGACTTAATGAAGCATTTGTACCGGAATTCATTCAAAGAATGCTGATCGGGTTCTGCCACATAAAGAGCTAAGATAACTTTTTGACCTGCTATATCTAACCAGGGTGAGAATTGGGGTCTTTAAAACATTCCACGTCTTTTTGTAATCCTGCAGATTCTTGTAATAATTTAACGAATTTTGCTTTGACTAAAAAATGCAGAAGTTGTGTCACATCCACTGAATGCGCGGAGGAATACTTCTTTTGAGTATTTAAAAAAGTTCGATGAATAAATTCGTCCGTCCGTTTTCCCCTTGCTTAGTTTCATAAAATACACCTTAGAACAACGTGGGAATAATCATATCACAAGGAGAAATAAAAATGTTTCAATTTTTCAATGAAAATTCTTGGCCTGCGAAATTTGAAGTATCGATGACGCTATGCGGTAGAAAAAGTGAATTTATATAGAAAATGAAGAATGACTTTTCTTCGAAATAGAATGAGTTTTCAAGTTATTAATTAATCAATATTTTAAAAACGTAATTTTAAGGGGGCCGTAGGAAACCTTGAATTAAAACGGGATTAAATTTTGAATCAAGGGATTCTAAAGCTTGCTGATCAATAATATTGCATTAGTTTCTCAATAAAAAATTGCCTAATATAACTTCTCAAAAAATCGACCCATTTCTTTCTTAACCCATTAGCTCCCACGAATATTTTTTCTTTATTCTTATGAGTTCTTTGCTTTAGTTGGCCACTTCTACGCACACTTATACTAGAAAAATTATTACAAAAATTTTTATTTTGCAAGTTTTTGATAAAAAAATGGTGTAGTCAAATGGGTGTAACGGGATAATGTATAAGAAAATAGTGTGAAATTTTAAGAGTCATAAAAGTTTTTATTTGTTGTAGAAATGCATTACAGATGAATATTATTTAATTCTTTGAATGAAATGCCATGAAACAATCACGCTCAATACATAAAGTGACGTCACACTTTAGACAATTCCATCTTGCTCGAAGGTGACATTGACGGCACCTTAGTCGTTTTTCGATTTTTTTTTCGGAAAATGACCTTCATCGTCTTCCACGATACTTCTTGGACGAGAAGCAGGACGAAAAAGTCGCCTTCCCAAAATATTTTAGGTAATGGCGAGCAACATCTCTAATAAAACCAAGTAAATCCAGTTTATCATTATGAGCTAGTAGGTGCAGTCTCTGTGCATTTACGATTCCAATGTTTAACGAATGAATACTACCACCATTTCTTTCTGCGAATAGATTCTCTATATATAGTTATTTCCTGCTTGGTCGAGCAGGTCAATCCCACTGACGAAAATTAGTATTTAGCAAGTTCATCAGTGGACGTAGTTTATACACTTTATCAGACTTATCAAGTTTAGTATTGCCAGCAATTTTGATTTCCTGGAATTTATTTCTAGATATATTGGAAGCTACGAAATGTACAGAAACATCTTTGTCAACGTACCAATACATGGGTAGTTTATGGTAGCCAGAAAGTAATAACATTCCTAAAAATATTTTTATTTCTACCTCCCCCAACGCAAAACCGTGGTTATTTTTTTTATGATGCATAAAGATTTGATTGCTCAATGATCAATTTAATAACCTTATCGTCAAACAATCTTTCAAACATTTGAACTAGATTATCATTCTTCATATCTATCATTGTCCTTAGTCTTTCTTCGTTTTATGCTTCATACTTATATATTCATAATTGTCCACTTAGGCTCCTCTTTTTTACTATTACTATTTGAACGGCTAACTAACTATTTCTGGGTTGTGCTTTGCAGAAGAAACTTCTTCCATTGCTTCTCCCATTGTTTTGAAACATTTGCCGTAAAAACTTTTGGAAGCGATTGGCTGAAATTCAGAATCTATGTCGAAGCAAGTTCTGAAAAGATATTCCGAATTTACGTATACATATCTTTCCATTATACTCAAATGGGTACACTGCCATTTTTCTCATTTTTTTTTTTTTTTTAATAATGCAAAATGGTATGTCCCGATATTATAAACAACTAAAATACATACCTTAAAACCTAATTTACTACCTCAAATGGAATATTTTAATTTTCACGTTATAAAAACTAATTCTTGAAAGCACAAGTTTTAGCACAACTTGTTTACTCAATCTCTTAAGTTGTCATTTACTACAAATGCCCCATCCATAAAAAAAACCTTGAAACTACGTGCTTCCTACATATTGCAGAGTCCTACCAAGACATAAGTTTGTAGAAATATTTCAATACATGTCGCTGGGAGGCAAAAATTCACGGTGTACTCAAATAAGTACAGTGGGAGGTAATGGGTTAATAAAGATGCACGCCAATAACTGAAAAATATTGCATTTACGGCAGCCATATTAAATTCGTCATCTTAAGTTCTTAAATTCTGAGATCAGATTCGGTATCAACTACTAAAATACGTAGTACCTAATGGATTAAATTTTATGTGGCGCCTTCGCCAATTATCTACTAAGAAAAATTAATGCTCATGCTCCCTAATGGCGTTCACGTTCCCGCCAAAATGGCCTAACAGCATAATTATTAAATATGGAACATGAACTAGCTATCAGTTGTTTAAAAAAACAATTAATGCTAGCTGGCATTAAATTGTTTAAAAAACCAATTGAGTCCAGCTCACGTTCCCCAACGTTCCCAAATATCGGCTAACGTGGAACATAGCTATTAATTGTTTAAGTTTAGCTCTTGCGCCTAATCTAACCTAAATAAATTGCGTCGTTTAAGCCAGTTGCACTGACGAGAAACAATAAAAGTGAAACACCAGTTTACGTAATTGTTTTATTGTTTATTTTTTCAATTATATGGCACTATTTCCTTTCTGAATACCTAGGCACATTTTTTAATATAAGAATATAAAAGTGTGATATCTTACAACTGACATTACCATTTTCTATAAAGAATAAAATATATTCATTAAATCCTATATATGTATAAACCATTTAATAGCAATTGACGATCAGCGTTACTTTTAATAGTACTTCTTTACTAGCTGATTAATGACTATAGTTGGGTAAAATAATAAAATATTTCAAATAATAATATTTCAAATAATGTTGTTTTAAATTAAATTTATAATTCTTTTTAAATACTAGATAACGTTTTAAAGTCCTTTAATAAATATTTTTAATCTCTAAAAATTGTATAGTTCGGGATGAAATATTTTAAATTTCTTTTTGCATTTTCTTCTCAGTTCATGTGGGGATATGAATTAATGTTTCAAATGCGGAAAATCAGTTTGATTTTATATTTCCTCTGAACTAGTCTCATGTTGTAAAATATTGCAATTT
This sequence comes from Rutpela maculata, assembly GCA_936432065.2. NCBI lineage: Eukaryota > Metazoa > Arthropoda > Insecta > Coleoptera > Cerambycidae > Rutpela > Rutpela maculata. The sequence goes on from OW386291.2 coordinate 91,848,066, forward strand.
GCTTTAACGACTAAATACTTACTAGTGTCAATATTCAGAGGAAAGGTATTATTTATGCAGCTGCTCCATATTAATTTTACGCTAGATATACCGTTGAAATAACTGTTTGCTCTCCAGTAGGAATCGATAAATCGAAGCACCGTTTAAATATTTGTAATGAACTTGTAATTAATTTCTCTAAATAGACTTAAAATGCTTGAAACTGGCAGTTTCCTTAATATTAACTATTACAAGTATTTATGGGTACATTCTTTTAGTATTAAACTCTATTTAGCTCAAAAATAATATTCGGAATTCTTTGTATCGGAAAATATTTTAATTCTGACTACAAAGAGTGTTTTGAATAGCATTCTTAAATATTTTATTGAATACTACCCTTCTCTGTTAGTGTTAGTTTTTCTAATGTAAAGGGAAAACTGCTTCTTTATATTGTCGACTTTTTCCAAATTCTTATTAGTAGTCTTGACAAGCGCTATTGACAATTTTTAAGTTTTTTTTGCTAATTTTACAAAAATATAAGGGCCAAAAATTGTATTTTCATAAGAAAATTTATTTGCGGATCATTTTTGACAAGGCATCTTCGAGCCATTTTTTTATATTATAAGATTTTGTATATTTTAACATATACAAAAATAGAGGAATGAAAATAAGCCTTTTTTCGTGTTTATTGGTAAACCGCTATTTTTCATTGATTTTTTGTTAATATTAAATATTTCCAAAATTCATTAATTCTATTTAAAAGTATAATAAAACTACACTATTATCAGAAAATATTGTACCGGCTAAAAAACAGCGAAGATAACCAGTAAAATATTTTCTAGACAATAATTGACAAGGTTAAGAAACATAGCAATTGGGTTTCGTTTCGTCAACTACCTGACAAAAACATTTATATTTAACAAATCAGCAGTCATAAAGAAAGTAAAAGTGGTTTCAAATCATATACAGCTAATTTATTAGTTCGTAATATTAATTCGAATAATTTAGTTGAGCTTCTTGAGAGTTACTTCAAATTTCTCGATCAATGTTACGGAACCCGTGATCATTTCCTACTGTTATCTTTTTTTTTTTTTAACTTTTTTATTAACGTCATTACAAACACATTGTACAAGGTTTCATCAAAATCCATTCATTAACAGTAAAGTTAGAGATTCTGGTCATTTTAGCGCTCCGTTGACTGGAGATATACATCACAAAATGACGTATTTGAGTTGTGACATAATGCCGTCATTATGACGCCTTTGCAGAGATCAAAGTAATGTATCATCTGACCAAGAAATGATGAAAACATAATTTTATATTGGGTATGAGTATAATATTTTTATCCACCACCACCATCCACCGTTTTACAGCTGACGTATTGCCTTGCAATAAAACTGGCTGCTTATGTTGGTTTGCCTTGCCTCATGGACTGTCTGTTTGTCTAGACATTCCGAAGCAGAAAAGTCTCGAGGCAGCCTATGTAGCGTATGTAGTATGGTAACTAAAACAATTTACTACAACATATGTCCGGAAATCAGCCTTTTCCAAAATTGATCTTTTGAATTAGTTGTGATAAAACTTTTTCAATAATGAAAATTTGTTATACATTTTGTGGAGATTACGTTAATAATGTAATTTTGTTGTTTCGTCGTAAAGCACATTTCATTAATATAAGAGAAATTAAATTTTTGATGAAAAATAAGTATCTATATAAATTATTGCCGGATCTGAAACCTTACAAAACACAAATCTAAATATTATGACATACTTTTTATTGATCGAGAAGTTTGAAGTTTGAACTCTCAAGAAGTTCAACTATATTATTCGAATTAATATTAAAATGTAATAACTTAGCTGTACGATATAGTTTGAAAATCACTTGTATTTTCTATATGACGACTGATTTGTTAAATATAAATCTTTTTGTCAGGCGGTTGATGAAATGAAATCCAAGTAGCATGTTTCCTAATTTTGTCAATTATTTAAAATATTTTAGTGTGTACTTTCGCTATTTTTTAGCATGTACAATATTTTTACATTGAGTGAAAACATGCTAGAGATAAATAAGAAAGTTACTAAATTGAGGATGAATTTCATTTTTTTTTTCTTATTTTCATAGAATTAATGAGAGTTGGAAGTATAAAGGTGACGCCCGAACGTTTATAAGACGTAGTATTTAGTTTAAATGTTAAATATCTTAGAAACTATAACACATACGTTAAAAATGCTAACAAAGAAAATGAAAGACTACTAATTAGGCTTTCATATGATTTTTTGACTATGACGAGAGGCACTTCTTCACATTTTTTTATTAAAAACGTCACCATTTTTGTTAATGTAAGTAGTCAGTAATAAAAAAAAAATTCTTATATACTGTTTTTCGTTAATATACAGAATTGTTGGTCATTCGGTACATTTCTTTGGAGATGTGATACGACATGAGCTAAGGGGTAAATTTAACCTCAACATACATTAAGCAAAAGTTGATAGTATTTGAGATATTTCATTTTTTTGTTCTCAAAAAGTAGATCTATTAGAACTATTACGGGGTACATTGAACATTTGTACCATGCTACATAGCTGTTGAAATAAGGAAGTTTCTAAAACATTTTGTAAGCATGTTATGTTGGTTATTTTTTGAAAAAACTGATAGATAATTTTCATGACTGATGTTTTTTATTAAGTTTTTATTTGAACTTTTCACGTGATCGAAATGTTTCCGGATAATTTTCATTGCAAATGGATGACAAGCGTATTTGAAAAGTAATCCAGCAAAACAAATTAAAAAATGTCAAGTAGTTTTTTTGAAATTTAACTTTTAAGACATTAAGATCTACCTTTTTGATAAAGGAAAATTGAAATATCTCAAAAACTATTAAGTTTTGCATAATGCATGTTAGGGTTTAATTTACTCCAGGGCTCATGTCCTATAACGTCTCCAAACGAATATATCGAATTACCAGTATCCCTCTATAGTATGACCTAGACGCTCAAATTGTTCGTTCGTTCAAATTGTTTTAGAAAAAAAAAATACATTCTAGACCATAAGTGGATTTTAGAAAAAACATAACATTTATATTTTGCGGGCATAAAAGGACTTCTTGTTGGTGACAACTTTTCCCAGCTTGTCTGTTTTTCAGAAAACATGGACCAACTTAACTTTTGAAGTTTCGTTATGTTCGATTTAGACTGGTAGATGTGGCATATGGATGTTTATAGTATCGTCACTACTTGATCAGAAATTGTGTTCTCGCTCCTTATTGAAGAAAAAGCGTATCTTCTGTAGCTGCACTAAATACTTTAAGATATGAAAGTTTACTTTCGCCTAATAATGTACCTGTGCAATCAAATCCAGATGATAAAGCATGAAAAGCTGGCAGTGAAGAAGCCTTTAATGTGTCTAATGAAGCGTACAAATCTGCAACTGGTTATAGCTACTTTGGAATTGGGTGCAAAGTACGATGCAGTGGGAAGTTTCGGGTATATTTTTATGCTAAGAACCACAATATGTGTTTCTTATGCAAATATGTATAGTTTTGTTGTTCCTCTATCTGCGGCATAAATAGCATTGAGAATTATTTTAGTGCCTTTTCTTGCGTGCTTCGAAGATGATCGAAAGAGCCATGTGATGATCCAATTTCCAAACGCCATGCGACTACAAAGGCTTTCTTCGTAATTGAGCATGATGTAAAACTTTTTCTGCCAGGTATGCAGTTATTTCATCCTTGGTACACATATGCGATAGCAGTTTTTACATTGTTACGTTGATAATGTTTGTGCCCTCCGCAATTTTATATCGAGTAGGAACAATTTTTGCTCTCTTTTGCCATGTCGTTTACTTTATGGAGCCTTCTTTGTATGTGTCGAATACAAGGTGAACTTCACTGTAGTTCTAGTACTTCTTTTCTACTTTCTTTGTAAATGCTTCTGCTAAATCTTTGCTTGTATTAATGTCTTTACATTTGTCTGATTCTTTTTTTTTGGCAGTTTTAAAAACCGAGGAAATATCTGCCGACACTCAACAGCCCACTAATAATGTTCTAGAGAAGTTATATTAAAGTTTATCATCACCCTTACCTTTTAAAATGTTTCTTAACACCTTTCAAATTATTTAAAAATGGACGAGTTTCTCCATAAATTCACAAAATTGCATCAATTCTTCCAAAATCATTTTCAATTACTTATAAAAAATTATGCAATGCTCAATACTCTAAAATTCATAACTTCGAAAATTTCCGTAACGTTCTTAAAAGCCACAGCAACCAAAATGGAGTTCAATTTTTCTAACTATCAGATTCTACATTTCTTATATTGTTAAATTGCCTAACCTTTCTAATGCCTTCTATTTGAGGTAGCGTCGCACAAATAGACGATATTCTCTAATTAACATTAACTATATTATTTTATTCAAATTTAGAAGTAATTTGTCAATTAAAGAATAATAAAAATAACACATACCTACAAATTTTAACTTTTATTTTGTATGGTTAACCAAAACCACTTATTTGCATTGTTTTGGTCTCAGCTACGTCTAACATAGACATAAAAAAAATTTGTTGACCCTAAAAATTGCAATAACTGACCGAACTCACATATTATGGTATAATTTTAATAAAAAAAGCAATTAGTTACATCATGCAAAAAAATATTTGCCATTTTGATATATATTTCAAATACATGTTACATACTATATATTTAATTAGAATATAAGCCCTTTAATCAGAAAATTAATTATTCTTCTTGCGCTTCTTAGCCCGTCTCTTATAAGTTATTTCTGGAGCATCTCTTATACATGTCCAACAGTAGTCTGCCAAAATCGCAGAAGTCCCCATTTGCCCTGATATCTTTTTTCCATATTTTGGATATCTTGGTGGAATCTCTCTCCATGCTCATCACTTACTGCACCACAGTTTTCTGGGAAGTAATCTAGGTGTGAATGTAGAAAGTGGACTTTTAATGACATATTGCATCCTAATTTCTGGTATCAAGAAAGAGGATTCCCAACAAGGTCTCTATAGTTTTCTGCTCTTTTGTTACCGAGAAAGTGTGTTTTTACCATTTTAAAGGAATTCCAAGCAGCTTTTTCATTACCTTCTAGATTGTTGTCAAATTCAGCATCTTTGAAAAGGTTCTTGATTTGAGGACCCATAAAAATTCCCTCTTTAATTTTCGCATTACTGAGTCTGAGAAAATTTTGTTTTAAATAACTGAAAGCACGTCTTTCTTTGTCCATAGCTTTTTTCATAAGCCCCAGTTTTATGTGGAGTGGTGGCAGTATTACCTTTTGTGAATCAATTAATAGAATGTTAGCCACATTTTTTTTCTGCTGGTTCAAAATCCAGTCTTGGCGGCCAAATTTCTCTTTCGTAATGTTCTAATCGCGCTCGACTGTCCCACCCACAAAGAAAACAGCAATATTTGGTATACCCTTGCTGCATACCAAGTGAGATAGCTATCACTTTTAAGTCTGCCCAAATCTGCCACTTATACTTGTTATATTCTATAGTTTGTAGCAATACATTCATGTTACTGTAATTTTCCTTCATGTGGACAGCATGGGCGATTGGAATTGATGGCAATTTATTTCCATTGTGGAGTAACACAGCTTTTAGACTAAGTTTCGAGGCGTCAATAAAAAGTCTCCAGTCATTAGGATCATTAAACCGTCAATGTCCTTGCAGGCAACCAAGTCATTTTCCATTTTGAAAAAAGGTATAAGATCTTTTTGACGATTTCGATACATGGAAACTTTAACATTTTCTTGTAGTAAATTCCATTGTTGTAATCGAGATGCCAAAAGCTCCGCTTTTGCCTTGGACAGATCAAGGTCTCTTTCTTATAAGATCACTTAATTCGCGTCGATTAATTTTGTGTGGTTCACCACCGGATACTTCGGCAGAGAAATCTTGTGATGTTGATGGCTGGACTAAGTCGTCATCTACATTATCATCCGATTCTTCGTCAGAATCAAGGCTGTATTCTTGAGGTGGATTAGGAATAGGTAGTTCATCACTATGGAGAACCGGGCGAATGGCAGATGGTAAATTGGGGTATTGTATTACTATCCTTTTTTTTTTTGTTAATACCCTGTCTAATAGGAGGTATCACTCAAAAATAACAATCGGTAACATGATCTGTAGGTTCTGGCCAGATCATGGGCGCAGCAAAAGCTATTGAACGTCCTCTTCCACTTAGCCAACTGCAAAGATTGTTCGCATAATTGCTGCAAGAGATATGAGGTGCCCATTTTTTGTCTTCATCTCCAATTGTACAACCAAAATACAACTGATACGCCTTCTTAATTTTGGGAGTAAAATTACGTTTTTGATGCGCAAAAGTCACTTCACCACAAATATAACAAAAGTTGTAGGTGTATTTACACAATTTCGTGGTATATTTTCAAAATAGCACTATTTACTTTCGAAAATGAACGCTTATCATGGACAAGGTACAAATACGACTACCTAAGAATGAATATTAGTTTTAGTGACAAATAAAGAGGTAGGTAGTTAGTATGTCTATTTTTCGTAGAATTCTAATTCTACCTGTTATTTGTGATAGGACCGCTGAAAAACTAGGGTTTATAAGGCACACGATCTAGCGATCGGGAGCCAGCCTTGTCGGCATGCTTTGAGCTCATTCGTAAAATTGAACTGGTCCGCTGTAATTCCAATTATCTTCAAAACGTACCGATAATTTCTTAGTTTGTTGGGTATTTTGCTACTGTAAAAATATTTAAAAATTTTGATGAAATAAACCTCTGCGCCAAAAGGATCAGACACAGGCTGGTTTTTATACTTCTATTATAAAATGTCTCACACCTAAAAATATATAAACTGAAACAAAATTGTTCAATGATAAATTGAAAAATTAAAATGAAGGCAGTTGACGTTTCGGAAAATAGTTCTTTTTCCGTTATCAAAACTTTCACTTTTGAGAATGTCAAACCAGACAGTTTGTTGTTTATGTATTTCCATAGTCACGTGAGGCATTAAATTATATTTATTTTATTTTTACTTACTTCGTCTCTGAGGATCGGCAACCAGCTGGTACAGAAATCTACAGAATAATTAGAAACACATTTATCCTCATTTAATAAAATAATAGCGGATTCCTTAAGTTTTCTTTTAGTTGAGTTGCTTTCTTTTTCCAAAATTTTCGCGGAGTCCCACTGGATCCTATGATTGTTATCCCACGCATGTTCACAAATTCTTGATTTTTGAAATTCTCCCTTTCTAGCATAATCTCGGTGTTCACCAAGCCTTACGTTGAAAGGTCTAGATGACTCACCTACATAATGCTTACCGCACTCACATGGAACACTGTAAATACAATCCTTGGAATTTTGAATAATATTCATCGGTTTAGTCTTTGATAAAACAGATCTTAATATGGTTCCTGTTTGAAAAACTGTTCGTACAGAAAATCTATTTTCGATTTTTCTCAATTTATCCGATAAACCTTGTATGTATGGAATTACTGCTAAAGATCTAAATTCAGGTTGTAAATGTTGAGTGGTTACTCTACTTTCAATGTTTGCCATCTGGCTATCAACAAAACCCTCGGGGTATTGATTATTCAATAGAACGGTTTTATTTTATTAAATGAGGATAAATGTGTTTCTAATTATTCTGTAGATTTCTGTACCAGCTGGTTGCCGATCCTCGAAGTAAGTAAAAATAAAATAAATATAATTTAATGTCTCACGTGACTATGGAAATACATAAACAACAAATTGTCTGGTTTGACATTCTCAAAAGTGAAAGTTTTGATAACGGAAAAAGAACTATTTTCCGAAACGTCAACTGCCTTCGTTTTAATTTTTCAATTTATCATTTAACAATTTTGTTTCAGTTTATATATTTTTAGGTGTGAGACATTTTGTAATAGAAGTATAAAAACCAGCCTCTGTCTGATCCTTTTGGCGCAGAGGTTTATTTCATCAAAATTTTTAAATATTTTTACAGTGGCAAAATACCCAACAAACTAAGAAATCATGAATATGCCACAAATAATAAATTATAAACAGTACCGATAATGTCGGGTCCCAGCAGCTGGATCGTCTGTAGACCCCGTTACACTTTATTACCTGTATTTGGAAAACCAGAGCCAACTTGAACTTTTGCTTTTTATATTGTTATTTAGCATGACGAAGTTACTAAGAATTTGCTATTTTTACTTCCAATACATGTAGGCTGTAGAATAGTGATAATTAAATATTAATAATTTAATTGAAAAGTTTAATAATAATATCCAAATTGTCTTTTATTAAAAACGAACAGTTACTTTAGAGTAAATACATTAAGAACACGTTTCATAGAAGTTTTAATTATTTTTAAAATGAGCCATAGGAAACGAAAATCGGACAATAAATAACTGAGATAATGTCATTTTTTCAAATCTCATTGGCCGCTATCTTGATGACGTCATAAATGCTACCCGCCACACACCCCAAAGTGACACCATGAAAATAATTTATCATTTATTGAAATGTCACTCCTACATCCTCCCTTCACTAACTTCGCCACGGAACTACATATGCTTCTCTGCTAGCAACAAAATTAAAGATAATTAATCAGTCTTTGGAATGATTTTTTGTTTGTTGCTGCATCATAAAAAATAAAGAACTTGTGGTCGAGACAATGTGCGTTTTTACATTTTTTCAAACAAAATGTCGCCCTTTTGTTATTGTAATTGTCCAGTAATAATTTTTCTTTTCAATAATGCTGTTTCTCGTTAATATATAGCATCACCTAGATGCTTATTTTTTTGTTCGGTATAAAACACTTGGTTTAGAAAAAAATTCCATCCATCCATATTGAAGCCGCCATTTTGAATTTTTTAATTTTTAACTTCAGATTTGTAGTCAACGATCCCAGAAACGTAAATATACTACGTTTCAAAAATGAATCAGTTATACTTTTTCAAATATTAATGTTTAAATTTAGGGGTAAGAGCAAGTGTCCGGATCATATAGAAACTGAAGACGATATCTTTTACTACAAAAATAACACATAAAGGAAAATGATCATTACAGAGATTATATCGAAATTTTACATATTTTTGGCGTCTAGGTACAGTACTAGTATATAACAGATTATTTTTATTTGATATAAAAGAGATTTTTCCACTGTTCCCTTTTGATAACTGGCGGTAACCTTTTAGAAAATTGAGAACATTTCTATTGCTTATAAGTCTGAAAAGTACTATACCTTCAGATTTTGGAGCAGTTAATATTACTTTTGTTTAACTAGTTATATAGAGATAATATATTCTAATCTCATGGGTATTGGAACAGGAAACAAAAGTATTGTATTGTGTTTTGATAAATAATTCCAAGGAAGGCAGTAAAGCAATCATGTTCGCATATAAGCAGTTAACTCGAGATCAATCTTACGTGGCAATAAAGTCACAGGGGGAATGAAGATTTATGGTAACAGTTGGTGAATAGTTAGCCAACTTGTTCTTCCGGCCTAGGCAACGTGTTGCTAGTGTGGAGCGATTCCTGCGAAGTTTCTCTTTGAATTGTAAATATTTCAGGCCATCTGTAACAGTAAATTTCTAATATTTCCTATTCTACATATAAATTTACTTGTTTTCGACGTAATGACTTATTTATTCAGATTCCTACAATTGGATCTATTAACTCAGCTGCGTTGCTTTTTACAAACTATAAATCCAGTTTAATGTTGTGAACTAGAAACACTAAATAATAAATTGCTACAATACATGTTCCACAAATACGAGCAATACTCGTCTTATCTCTCTGTACTTTTTAAAAAACAACAAATTGTTCAATTTTCTGGAGTCCGGAGCAAATGCATTTTATGCATAATAAGACAGGTATCTACGACTAAATGAATGCCTAAGAAAATGTAAAAATAAACAGGTTAATGGTAATTTTTGAAAACGGAGACCATATCCCTCAAGTGTCACACCAGAAAATATTAACCAAAATAATTAAAGATTGAATTACACAAAAGGAGATGGTTTGCGAAATATTATATTTATGCAAAAATGTAAACAAAAATTAATTTTTAATTCCATTTTTATTCTTCAGAAGATTTCCATGGACTGTAACAAGCTGATACTAGGAAAGTGAAATTGTTAGTAAATTGCCGATTTGCTCTTTCTCTAATATATGTGAAGTGTTATGCATCATCGTTGTCCTCATCTTCATCATCATTATCATCGTCATCATCATAGGTACTACAGTTCTATCTCAAATCTGGCATGATCTATTATAGGTACGCCTACTCTTTCCAGTTTCTTATGCTAATTTGAAACCTTATTGATAATGACAATGGTAGTAATTCTATACAAATTGTGTAATTCAAAATTCATAACTCATTGTTATATTTTCTTCTGTTTTATAGCGTCATTGGGTGAAAATTTCCAAATTATCATATTTGATGTCACGTTAAGTTCCAGAAAATAATAACTGCGGCATAATATTTAAACATAAATTTGTGATGTACCTGCTCACAATTATTGACAAATTTTGAGATTAAATATTTTATCTGTGGAAGCAAAGTACTTTAAAATCATTCCTCTGGGCTGTTACTCGTATTATGTAAAGTACAAAATTAGTGTATGTTTGGTACATACTAAGATACATAGAAATGCAGTATTAATAACGACACATAACCAGACAGCAAAGGAACTTTAACAATTATTTTACTATTTTCATTTCAGATTTTTGGTAAATGGTTTCTTATTCATATCTCTAGATTTGTATCATCATTCCTCTGTCCCCATTTTAAAATTCACTAACTGTACATAAGATGACACCATGGCCCTAGTTATTGTAAGGAGGAGCACATTTGACATTTTGTGAGTTCATGGACAGTTCTTTTAATTATTCTAGTGACATAGGTAATTGTTAATAGTGAACATTACGGAAAATCGCAGTTAGTCACACTTTAAAATGTCATTCCTCTGGTGTGTATTTTAGACAAGTTTTATGAAAAATTAATATTAAAATATTAGCAACAGATTTATATTAGCAACAAGTATCTCCTTGCAAGATATGAGGTTATGAAAGTATAGTTGGCGTAATAGATATAAGATATTTCCTCTTAGTAAATATCAAAAGCGCCGGGTATGTCGACAAAGGAATTAGCCGACGCGTACAAAGGTTTTGCGTCTTGCGTCTCACCCGTAAATCTACTAATGCGACTTCGACTACTATACGATTCTATATTTAACGAAAACCGTTAAAAAATGTCATTCCTCTGGACTCATTCCTCTGACTTCTTATAGGTCAGAGGAATGACTAGTGTTCAGAGGAATTAAATTTCTATCACCTGGTTGTTTTTGTACCTATGTGAAGTGAAACATTGTTAATTGAAACAACTTGATCCTATATTGTTAATTTATTTTGTGACTTATTTCCATAATCGATTATTTGAATGGATTCATAATTTTACAGTAGATATTCAAAAGTATAAAGCCTAGTTTGGAAGCATCTGATTAGAGTTTGGCAATACGTCGGGTGCCATTTTTTAGAGTAGAATCTTTGTAACGGAATTTCTGTCGAAATTCCGTTACAGTTCCCTTTAATATTGTATTCTGATAATATTTAGTATTTTTTCGCAGTTTAAAGTATTTTATGAAGTTTTGAATTATGAAGTGATATGCTATAGTGTGCGCGAACCTTTAACTTAATATCTTATAGGTAATTGTAATTAAGACATTTAGCGCTGCTGTGGGGAATTTTGATAGTTTTTGACGGTAGAATCGGTGCGAGGATTCATCATCTTTGACCCGACCTTTGGAGACAGCGGTTGTGTTGGAGACCTTGCTGGATTTCTGGCTCTGATGAGATGATTTGTACATATATCCACTTTTATTTCTGTAATCCTTTTAGTTTTCAGTTATTTTATGTAGTTATTTTAATTCTATCTATATTTTAAGCTTGGGAATGGACATATTTTTGCAGAATAATTTTCATAAACCGTGTGTTTCGTTTTAAAAAGTTAAGTTATTTCTGGTATTGATAATTACCTAACCTGGGGGGGGGGGTTAACTAATTATTATTATCGGCCCATTTGGCATTCTATCTTTATGTATCTCGATTATTTAACGGTCTTTAAATAATTATTATCGGCCCATTTGGCAAACTATCTTATCTATAATTGGGTAACGAAAATTTTATACAATGTTAAACCCGTGGTGGTCACTTGTATTCTCTTTTGTGGTTCCTAGATATTTTTTCTGCTGTTTGATGCGCTTTTCCATGTACACTACATACTGGTGTGGATGCACTAGAGAATACATTTGTGTACAAGCACAAAAGTTGGTTCAGGAACTGATGGTGGAATTTTCTGGGTTTATGGTACCTAGGCTGGAACCAGGCTTAAATCCGAATCTGTCCAGGAGGTCTACTGCTGGGAATACCTCTGGGAAACGTAAGATGAGTGTTTTTCTTTCATTATCTTTTGATTCAATTTGTAGAGATTTAAAGCACTCACCGAACGTTTGTCCAGAGATTCCTAGAATTTGGGGTTTCTGAACCAACGAATCATTTTTTTTTCTTCTCATTCCTTGGGTAACTTCAATAATATGTTAATTAATTAACATCTTTTTGCTTACCTAAGTTGATCATTAATGCAAGTGTCGGTTTACTATATCTTATTCCGGTTAACTGTTGGTAAATAAAAAATATCTAAATATCTATACCTAATGAATTGTTGCTTATGTCTATCTGTCCGTTCAAGTTTAAAATATAATTATCGAGTGATTTACATGTCACAGAATTGCACAAATCATCGTCATCTCACCGTTGCTATGATTTTGTCTAACTTCTTAGAGTTAGATTTGAGAAATATTGAATTTTTTAACGAAGCCACCAGTTTGATTATCTTTTGGCAATTTTGCCATATTTTAAAATCACGTAAAAATGTTATCTTTTTTTGCATTTTTTTTATAAGTAACGTAATTTTTTTTATTTTTTTGGCAAGTTTACCTTATCTTTTAAATAAAGTAACAATCTTATCTTCTGTCATTATTTTTTTCCTTTCAAAAAGTAAATTACCTTTTTATCCCATTTTATCGTGAGTTAATTTTCTTGACCTTTAGCCTCATAAAAGTTATAAGTATTGTAATTTTTTTCCTATTTTTTTCTTTATGAAATTATACCAATTACATAATATTTAATATTTCGTATTTCCTAACTTTGTTTTAATTTTTTATTAATATTTTTCTGACAGATTTTCGTGTGAACTTCATGTTCAATTTTCTTTAACACGAAAATGAATATTTTCAAATATATCTAATTTTTTTTGTAGTCAAAATTTATCGTATCTAAAATATGGTTTATTTTAATTTAATATTATCTAGTCATTTTGCAAAGTAATTTTTATCGTAGCTTTGGTCATAATTTTTTTTTTGCTTTAACTTAATATATTGCTATCTTAATTTTTCCCGTTTTTATGTAAAAATCCCTGGACCAAGTGAAGAGGAGTGGCCCAGTACAAATCAACATCCATCATTAGGTAAGGAATTTGGTGGTTTGGACAGCATCATCGTTGAGAGCGGACAGAGCTTATACTCCAAGCTAGAAGGAGGTTCATTTGGGATCCCAGCTCAACTATACGTCTCTCACTTAGCGAATTTTCGTCAGCTTCCAACCCCATAGACCTACTGCAGCTACCCAGTTACGTAAGAATTTGTACTGTCATCGCATACGTTTTGGTCAGAAAACTTCTGTAAAAAACCAATCAAACTTTTCTCTTTAACTTGTAAATTTTTATCATTTCATTCACAACTTAAATTGTCAATTTTTTGTAAATTTTCTAGTCATTAAATGATTATATATTGTAAACTTTTTCTCAAATATTTGCCTAATGCAGCTTAGAATTTAACCTAACAAAAAATATAAACCCATTGACCTGCGGTGAGCTAGCAGGAGCTAAGTTAACGCACCTTTTGTTTGGAGAAGTGCTATCTATCACCAACAAAGTGTCGTTACATCATGCCTTTTCAAAAAGCTTTAATTAAAACCATTCCTTGAAAAATTAACTAAACAAAAATTACTTTTATCAGCGAAATTAAGCGCTGGTACACTAAGCGATAATAAAATTATTAAATATTTTAAATAAATTAAATTCGAGAGATTTGCGGAAACTGTCAAAAATATGAAAAAATCGATTTTCAAAATTAACTAAAAACAAAGAGAATGTCGAATGTTCAAGTTTTGATATCTGATTTGTATATAAACGGTAAGAAGAAAATTAATGAAATCTCCACCTCCATCGAAAATAGGACACCCCGTACATATTTACATATTAAGCTATATATCCGTAGTCTGTGAATTATTAAGTTTTCTGAAGTTTAATAATATATTAACACAATTATACGTACAAATATATATACGACATAGAAAGCCATATTAATAATAATAATTAATTGCAAAATTTAAAGTGCACATGGTAAATAAAAACTACCCTACTTTTGTGCAAAGAACATGAAGGCAGCTTTGTAATCATTAAAACCTTTATCAGCGAGTGACTGATTGGAAGTTTGGGTTAAAGCCAGCGGCACAATGTTAAATTACTTTGCCACGGATTTCTTCCAACTTCAGACGGAAAACTTTTGATAATCGAAAACTAGCTAAAGTTCATTATTTATACCGAGCACGTAACTCGTTTTCCAAGAACTATTATAAATCAATCCTATTTAATAGTTTAATTAGCTCCTGTCTAATAATTGGAAATTTGCATATTATTCTATTTGTTTACTGGCGACCAATCATTTAAATAGTTTTGAGGAAAAATTATTATTTTGTGGAAGGTTTAAATACATCAGACTTGTAGATAAGCCAATCTTTGTCGAGCGCTGCGGGTTTGTATGTTTACCTAAGGGCGCTTTTTCACTGGCCGATACGATACCGATTCGTCGTCAACGACACCGATACAACGATATCGGGGCAGCACAAACGTATGGAATTATATGGAACTCTTTTTCACTTGCCGATACGATACCGTTTTATCACATTTTGTCGGTGCCGTGTTAGTATATGCTATTCTTCAGTATCGGTACGACATTGTCGGTATCGTCTCGGCCAGTGAAAAAGAGCTCTAAGGCTGTGGTTCCGATACGTTCGGGGAGAAGTGAAGGAAGCTTTTCTATTGTTGTACTGAACATATTGAAGTAATTATCATTTTATAATTTTTAATATCTTAACCTATGCTGCATAGTAGTAATAACATAAATACACACTGAAAAAGTGCACGTAAAATGACAGCCTCATTACATTGGAATGGAATTTTACTGTTAAAATAATGTGACAAGAGATATTCCTGTCCTAATGTGATTGTATGTCAACTGTCTGTTAGATTAGAATGTAATTATCCACACTGAATGCAAAATTAACAAGCCTTCGTGTAATGTTTCAACAAATGTGTACATTCACATTTCTACTGCAAAATTACAACAACACTGTACCAGTTTAACCAATAGCATCGGTAAGTTTTATCACGTGATAAAGACTACAAACTACCACTTGAAGTAAATCATAAAACTTGTTGCCATTATGGATTGTAAATATGGTGTCAAAAGTCAACCGTTAATAATATATTAATATATGGACAAATGTTGTAAAAACGATTTAACAAAAAGTTACTTAACCATAAAATAACTACAACGTAGTAATAATTGGACAACTAGGTTCATAGAAAATAGCTATTTTCTTCACAATGATTTTCACATGTGAGAAAATTAATAAGCACTGAAGGCGATAACAATTTGTTGACTGTGAGCAAAATGTAAAGTTTAAAAGCTGAAGGCTTATCAAGTGAAATATTGTGGCTGAAGGCCTAAACGATAAGTTAAAAATAAGTGAAATTTGAGTGTCGATATTCGAAACCAAAGACTGAGTTAATACTCTCACCACCGTTCCTGGAAACCACACTACCGCGTTCCTGTCTCACTCGCTCCCAGTCCAGATGATGAAGATGGTTACATCAGCAAGACGTATCTCAACTCGTACTACAGCTGCTACTGATCATTGAATGTGCACCCACACACCATATCGAGGATTCTTAGGCTCGGAGCGGCTCATAATCGTGTCCATAGGACTAGATTACTTAATAAATCTTATTCTGGAGTCCTTGAAAACGCCATGCACCTTCCCACATCAACATCCAAAGATAATGTCTCGGGTTAGGGGTTAAATTAAATTCTTCTTTAGTACTTCATTACCTAGCCCAAGGTTGAAGTACTCTTTTTCACGGCAAGGCTAACTTGAAAGCAGATGGCCGTGCTCCTTCTCCGACAAGCAACAAACGACCAAATCCGCGGCAGCTACCTTCCGCTTAGTGACCCTCAAAAACACTGTTACCAACGGTATCACCGAAAAGGTTAACCACCCGCTAAGACATAAATTTATGTACGCTACGTGATGATCAATGTACTTTCATATGATCTCAAACCAAAAAATCAATAAGTTCATGATAATCAATGTTATTGAATTAAATCGACTTTGCATATAATTGAAGACAGTATTTAAGTACTTAACAAGTGAAACAACAGGTGGCGCTATGTACATGATTCGTGAAAGTAAATACGATGCTAAGCGTGTAAAGAACTCTTCACTGTAGATCGAGCAAGACAGGACTGCAGTGGCTCCAGGAAGGAATCTGCAATTAATTAATAACAAAAATGAAAGGTGTCATTACCCACTTTGCTGTGTATACAACTAGGCAACTACAACAATCAATAATAGTGGCGGTTTTAGTCCCCCGAAATTACACATAAAATTGAAGAGCTTATAGCCATGTAGCGTTCAGGCTTAAGTGAATGCTACAATTTAATTTACTATTTTGTGTATTTATTTCTTATACCATTATGCTTCAGCATGATGTTTTATTACTAAAATGTATGTTTAGTTAAATTATTTTGTGTATTTATATTTTATACCACAGTGCCTCGAAATGAAGTTCTATTTTAAGTTATTTACTGTGCTGTATGTTTGGTTAAGTTTAGTTTAGTGTATTATTTTGTGTGGGTATATATATGTTCTATACAGCGAAAATAATATTCTCCTAACATGTGGTTTTTACTACATATACATTTAATTTTTTTCTGTTTGTGCTACATCGGGGAAAGCATGTACTTTTATCTACAATTGTGAAAACACGTTTTTTGTATTTATTACCTCTGACCAGTGATAATGACTAGAATTTCACAGACTGGATGTAAAATTACACCACTGTTGTAAAAATACATACGCAATGTGATGTGATTTTACGTATACTGCTATAATTCTTTGGCGTAACTGTCCATGAAGGCCGTAATTATAGAATGTGATTTTACATGAATTTCTGAGTTTTGTTGGCGTAGTTACATGGAGGCCATAACTTTACAACGTGATTTTACGCGAATTCCTGACAATTTTTGTTGTAAATTTACAGGGTGCATGTGATTTTCAGTGAACATGAATGGCTCAAATTTATTGTTTTTAAATATAATTTAGATAAGTCATGAAGCAGAGACACCTGTTTTTATATTTAACCGTTTGAAGGATGATTAAATAAAAAAAATGCGTTTTCACATTTTTTTAACATTTCAAAACTGCCTAAATTATACTTAAATAAAATAATAAATTTTTAATGTTGTATATGCTTTTGGTGAGTTTAATGTTTTAATATTGTTTTCCCCGTTAAGGTGAAAAATAGAGTCTGTGTCCTCCGCCGACATCTGATCTTGGGAATATATATTTGAAATGTTTGAGATAATATGTCATGAATTGAACAAAGAAAATGTGTGATAGTGGAGAAAAATACTTGCGCAACCTTAATGTCGCATTCAAGATGCCACTTTTGAGTTTTATTTTAAACGTCAAGGAATTTTCCTCTTGTTTTTCTCCGGGTTTGATTTCAGAAATTAATTTGAACTTTAAGAAAATCATTAGTAAAATCGGATTTGAGCGTACCCTTCGTAAACGTAAACAGATTTTACGATTTTAGCGTGGTTTAAAAAAATTTCAAATTTCGGTGCAGTTTCCCTTTATGTTATAGGACGGCATGACGTCTTTTGGAATTATCTCATCAGGCGACGTGTTCAATTTTAGTGTACTTTTCAAAATTTCACATCGTCGAGCGACATAACATCTTTGGAGACTGAAAGCGGTTTTCCAATTTTATGGTAGTTTGAAAGAAAAATAAATATTTTTAGTCGAGTTTTGAAGTTCTTCTGTAACATTACATATTTTATTATAGAAGAACTGTTGCTAGGAAATAGCGTGCAAATTCGACGATGAGTGGTTACCGTCTGCCAGTCCGTAATGGAAGAGACCACATAAGTACAAAATTTTTTTCTCTCTGGAACTTTTTGGTATGGTGGGGGATAGGGAGGGGGGGGGGGGGCATTTATTTTTAAATCGAATGATTATCGATATCTGTCCGCATAGGTAGTTAGTATATGTACTTCACATACCCCAATTACGCTGGCAGACGAAACTTCCGAACGGCGCGTGCGCTAACCGGAAAATGAAACTAAAAAATTTTTTTTTCTTTTTCCGGTTAGCGCGCGCGCCGTTCGGAAGTTTCGTCTGCCAGCGTAATTGGGGTATCTGAAGTACATATACTAACTACTTATGCGGACAGATATCGATAATCATTCGATTTAAAAATAAATGCCCCCTCCCTCCCTATCCCCCACCATACCAAAAAGTTCCAGAAAGAAAAAAATTTTGTATGTATATGGTCTCTTCGATTACCGACTGGCAGACGGTAACCACTCGTTGTCGAATTTGCACGCTATTTCTTATACTATATAATTTAAATGATTATTTTTTTCAATACCATGATCGCTCAAAATCTGGTTTTCGTTGGTTATATTTATTTTTTATGGCCACCATTTATTTCTAATTTTATTGTTATAATATTTGCAATGTATTGTCTATCCTTTCGAAATTGAATAGCTCTACCCCATTTTGTATAAAACTATTGTTTTCAATACAATATGCTAACATGTCCGCACTATGAACTTGGTTAACTGCGACCTTTTTTACACGCCTCAAGCCTTTTTATATTTTGACTATTTTGACCAACGTATATCACATCACAGTCAATAGGCCTCTTGCATGTGCCGTATATTTTAAATTAATTTATATACAGTGTGTCCCGCTTTTCATAAATCCACCCTAATATCTCAGTTATTAATAATGCGATTTTCTTCAAATTTGGGTGGTAATTATATGTTGGAAAAATAAATTATTTGGCATAGTAAACATTTTCAATTTTCATTGGCGTGCAGTTTTAGGGGGTAAATTAAGATAGGTTTTTTGGCAAAGGGATAGAACGCTTATTTTATACAAATTTTTCTATCATATTTCGATTCAGCATGTCCAAAAACCCCTTAATCCATATTCTTCATGATCCCAAAAACGGATTATGGCAGAAACGAAATATTAATTAATTTCTTAAAAAACACTTTTTAATTTTTTGCTATAACAAACCTAAAAACAAATTTTCTTTATAAATTCTGGTCTCTTCAACATAACGACCTTCCACACGATACCACACTGTTTGTCGTAAATGTTGCCTAGTCACTAAACATTATGTTCTTTAAAAAAATTCGTCGTTAAGATAGTTACCTTGCAACCATTGGCATTAATCAAAAGTGCTTTGAAAACAAGTTTTTATTTGATATTTGGCGATTCATAAGAATTGTCAAAAGTTAAATAGTGTTATTTAATTTATAAATATTACTGACAATTGCAGAAAATCGAAGAGTAGTTGTTACAATTGAAGAAAAAGTTAATTGGTGATAATGAAAGATCTACGCGTCAGGTTGCTCAAATATTTAATCAACGTCATCGTGATCGAGCACTAATTTGACACAAAACTGTTTGGAAAAACCGGAGCCATTTTCAAGACAAGACGAAGAATTTACAATTTAAATTTACGGCAATATCCAGACGACGAACGCATTTTAACAGAATTTCGGAACAATCCAAATGGTAGGTAGTACCTATAAGCGTACTTGCGAGAACATTAAATTTAACCGAAAATAAAATATGGAGGTGTTTGAAACGCAGTAGGATTAGGGCATTTAAACCAAAATTTTTGCATACTCTCTTAGAAGGTGATTTTGAACGGCGGCGGTTTGAATTCTGCCTATGGTTGCAAGGTGACTGACTATCTTAACGACAGATTTTTTTAAAAGAACATACTGTTTAGTGACGAGGCAACATTTACGACAAATGGTGTGGTATCTAGTCACAATTGTAGATATTGGGCAGCCGAAAATCCCAACTTTGTAGTTAACTGTAA
Organism: Rutpela maculata; assembly: GCA_936432065.2. Lineage (NCBI taxonomy): Eukaryota > Metazoa > Arthropoda > Insecta > Coleoptera > Cerambycidae > Rutpela > Rutpela maculata. Next base: position 91,868,327 of record OW386291.2, read on the forward strand.
TAGCCAGGGAGATAGCGACAGTTTTCGTGAAATCATTTATCAAAGATTTAGCCACCTTTCAGTGGAGGTAGAATGTGATTTTTAATCTAAATAGTGCATAAACTGCTTGTAGACAAAAAATCAGCTTTGTAGATTAATATTCCGCGGCGGAAAATGCAAAACTTATCCGCGAACTGCAATAGTCCGGAGCGCATATTCGGTCATAAGTCTTTTGTTTCTTATGTTAGAGAAAAAATAAAAAGTGCGGGAAAGCTCAATTCTCTTTACATAAGCTGTTTGCAAATTTTCCGAAAAAAACGATAATTATCGAGATATTCCACGAAATGTAGGAAATTGCACGTTTTCCTATAGAGTGTATGTAAATCTTCAAAAAATAGTTTTTCTCAGGAACCTTTGTTTCGAAGGGCCAAGATTAACGGAGCGTCAAAGTAGTACATGATATTACGTGAACATCGTATATGAGATCGATTTCAGTTAATTACCGATGAATTAAGGTGATAAAATGGAGAAATTTTACCGAAAAAAAAAAGTCCCAAATTTCGCCCCCTCTAATTCCTTCATTTTTGTCGGAATTCAAAAAATAAAAAAATATGTTTTAGCAAATTTAATTCTATTTAAATTAGCTATAGTAGTCTTTTGGCGTAGGAGCCAAGATTAAAAAGTTTCCAACTGTAGAAGCTCAAAATTTGCGATTTTTTGCCGTACATGGCCGATATTTCAGTAGTTATCTCCGAAACGAAAAAAAATCAAAATTCTGATGGTAGCCAAAAGATTAGTAGTGGAAAATACTCGTTTGACCTTTTTTTTTTTTCGAGCTAACTGAGCGTTTTGGAGATATCTGCGAAAAATAGTAAAAAACATCTTGTATTTCGACGCCCAAAAAATTGCAAAAACATGCAATCTTGACACGTTCATATTTTTCAAAAAATACCATTTGGACGGCCGTACGATGTCTTGACGTATAGAGGAAGTCTTCCAGATAAACCTGATCGTAAATTGCACGGCGAAACTCGAAAATTCGTCTCGGTACGAACGAATTAAAAGTGACATTTTGTGTCATTTCAGAAAATTTATCTCTTTTTGCAACATGTTATTTAATTTTTTACTCATTTTTGCAGGACTTATAGATGGCAGAATTGCACCTTCATCATTGATACTGTCTAAGTTATCATGGGAAAAAATCTAGCTTTATATATATTAACGCGAAAAATCTGTCGCTACTTCCCTGGCTATAAGAACCAATACGGCGAAAAAGTTAAACGAACAAATTGTTGGCCCCTTTTTCCTGGATAACCTCAACGCATAAAATTTCCTAAATTTTTTACAAAATGATTTAGATGATTTTTTTATGGAAATGCCTTTAGCACAGAGAGAAAATGTATATTTTCAGTTAGATGGTGCCCCGGCGCACAATTTTCTGATAGTTAGAAATTTTTTTAATGCAAATTTCCCTATGAAGTGGATAGGTAGAAATAGCCCTTTAGAACCGTGGCCCCCTAGATCGCCTGATATTACCCCTTGTGACTTTTTTCTATGGGCGTACTTGAAAAATAAAGTATATGCTACTCGGCCGCGTAACAGACAAGAGCTTTGCCGTAGGATTAGGCAAGCGTGTCAAGAAATTACTCCCCAAACTTTAAGAAAAGTGATTGAACGGTTAAGAAGGGTTGTTGAAAAGTATATTTTATTGGAAGGTGGTTATGTTGAAGGGACCAGAATTTAAAAAAAGTTGTTTTTAGGTTTGTTACAGCAATTAAATAAAGTTATAAAAAATTAAAAAAGTGTTTTTTAAGAAATTAATTAATATTTCGTTTCTACCATAATCCGTTTTTGTGATCATGAAGAATATGGATTAAGGGGTCTTTGGACATGCTGAACCCAAATATGATAGAAAAGTTTGTCTAAAATAAGCCCCAATATCCTTTTGCCAAAAAACCTAGCTTATTTTACCCCCTAAAACCGTACACCAATGAAGAATGAAAATTTTTACGATGTCAAATAATTCATTTTTCCTACATATAATTACCACCCAAATTTGAAGAAAATCGCATTATTAATAATTGAGATATTAAGGTGGATCTATGAAAAGCGGGACACACTGTATATTAATATAGTGTTACTAAACATTAGCAATTATCAAATCTGTTTTCATAATTTCTAACTGGAAAGTGTTTAAATAACTGACTAATATTCGGGAGAAGGGGCATATCTGAAAACACATTCATATTGGAGTTGACGTGATCTGTCATTAGGTATATTTCTGCGCGTGCATGCCTGCAATGATTCGGGCATATTACACAGCCCCACAAAAAAAAAAAGTTCAAAGCAGCGAACTAGACCCATGTATTCCTATGTATTTTGAATCTGAATCCGAATCCGACGTCAAAAAAATCGTACACCCCCAAAATCATTAGCTAGAGCCAAAAAACACCTCTGAAATGGGGTAAAAAGAATATTAAGCTACGAGAATATTTGTTACCTCTTAATCAATCGAATTATACAAATTAAGGTTAAACAGCAGCGTACATACAATAGATGTGAAACACACCCCCAGGGAGGAGCGAAAACTAGCCTCCATATATAAAAAAATTGATCCAAAAGAACAATGACTGCTGAAAAAGCTCAAAATGTCTAGGTTTTGTTAAAATGATAAGAAACTGCATCAGGTCCGATGTAATCTTCATAAACTGCCCCTATAGAGTTGAGGACAACCACCCCCAAGTTTAAAGGACACGAGAAAAACAAGAAAAAACGTAAAATGCAACTGGATTTCTATTTTCATGGATGCTATGATTGGCTGAAATTGCGTAGTACTCTAAAATAGAACTAGAAACTTACGTACCATCAACATTCTACAGTGTCAACCCTCAGGGGGTGTGAAAACTACCCCCTATGTAAGGTTTGACTATAAAAAGTTACAGTGACTTCTATAAAAATTCTAAACACCTGCGTTGTGTGGAAGAGAGAAGAAACTAGACTATGTTCGACGCTGTGCTTGAAAACCACCCCCACGGGGTTGAGAGACGCCACCCCTATAAAAAAAAACTATGAAACGAAACGAATAAGTAACAGTATAGCTTTTTTGTTACATCTTGAATTACGGTAGTTTACATCCTTTCTGGGGGATACATGGGTCTGGTTCGCTGTTTTGAACTTTTATTTTTTTTGTGGGGCTGTGTTATTCGTGCAGTTTGCGATTATTTCCTAAAATTATTTAGTTGTATTGGGTCTGTGATATTAAATGATAGTGTGTATTTAAGTGTACCATATTTAAAAGGGTTTAAATTGTTTTAAACATGACTGAAAAAGGTTATTATTTCAAAGAGGCCTACCTGCCTGCGTCACAAAAATTCAATAAATCGCCTAGATGAAATTTTTTTTTTTTCTAAAAATTCTCCTGTATCTTAGCTTCAATCGCTTCGCTGCATATACAGTGTGTCCCCGGATTGTGTTTGCGATAGGTTTCTAGTTGCATTCGTTGAAATTATTAATTGTGTTAAAAAATAAAAAGCTATTTTATTTAAGTAGTATTTTTTTTGTATTCAAATGTAATGAAAGTTGGCATATGGCTCTAACTTTCAATGCCAAATATTTTATCCAAATAGAATTTTTCCGTAAAATTAACAAAAAGACCAGTTTACCTACAACTTATTTTCTTTTATTTTCTTTTTAGATTAACTTCGCATGTTAGATCTCATTTTAACTGTAATTTGGTAAAAATCCATTTTACGTCAAGCAGACCGAGACTGCAGAAAATGAAAGCCGTACTACTAATTTTTTTTTTTTGGTATTTTACACCTATCGCCAATACAATTCGGAGACACACATATGAAAATTTTCAAAAATTATTTGTGTACTTGAATTAAAAAAAAAATCAGATTGATAGATTTGAAAATATGGCAGTGTAAATGTAAATTTCTCAAGTTTTTTCGAAATAAAGAGTATCTGTACCACAAAAAAATATGGAATTTTTCAGTTTATAAAAACTACACTCTCTGGTGCTACGCTGATTTTTTTTTCTCGAGAACGGAGAGATTTTTATGATATATTTCACCCCACTATCAAGCTATTACAAGGGCAACGTCCATGAATGGAATTAATTTAAAATATACGCTAGCTCTATGACACATGACGGCACACGTTGTTTGCGCGCCGGATTTATTCAAACTTTAATATTGAATACCGTCTGTAGATGAAAAAATAAGAAAAAATCCTTTACACACTGTGTTTTGTATTAAGTAAAAATTCTAAAAATGCTAAAATTATATTTTGTGCAAGAAACCTAATATACTCCATTTTTGTGATTAAAAGAAAATGTAATTTAGTATTATCTATACTTGCCCTTGAAAATGTTTATAAAGGCGATCACTTGTAGAATTTAAATAAAATATTTTTTAAGTCATTTACAAGTCAATTTTCTATTTGTAATATCGAACAATGCTTCGCAAGGGACTATCCGCAGAATCAGTTTAGTGTGCAATCAAATGTATTGCATTGTTGCTCAAAAATCATACCGAAAAACAATAAAGCTGTCAGCAACGCTAACTTTAACTATAGGACACGATTAAAATAGGTATTTGTTTTCCGTCAGTCACTCGTTATAATTGCATTATATTTTTGTTGATCCGAATGTGATATGTTGTTGACTATCCCCAGGGAACATCGGTGTATAAAGTTATACAAATTTTGGCAAATGGATTTTATATTGTTTTATATGTTTTCGCTATTTCGCAGATGCGAGGGAACTGGTTTAAAAGTGCATTTGTCTCCACAGAAAAGATAGGAAGAAATATCTATATTTATTTATTACTTTACCTTTTGTTGAAAAAACGCGAGAGAACAAGAAAAGTCTTGTACAGCAATCTTCTATTGAGCGTATGTCCACAGAATTTCGCTGATTGGCAGACAGACGTATGTACTAATATAATTAAATCTTCTTGTATGAACCGATGAGTTCCTAACTGTTGGACGAAACATACTTAAAATAGGTTGTTATAAGCGGAAACGCTATGTTTTTTGTTTTTTTACTTGAAACATACACAATAAATAAAAAATATAAATA